>CM074721.1:115578581-116778581 GCA_037306005.1 Rhinophrynus dorsalis
AGATGAAGAAAAATAAAGTAAAAATGCTAAGCAATCTGCCTTTACAGGTTGTGCATTTGCAGAACGTGTAACGCCAAAATTGAGGTTTACTATCCCTTTATCCACCTGAATCTTGTAGAGGACTACAGCACATTGGTTTGCAATGCATTGATGATCTCTCTAGCATTAAAAAGTCCCTTTAAACTCAAAGGGAATTAAGAATATTTTTTTTGAAATGTTGATAGGTATGCATATACCATTTGCTGATGCCCATGTGGTTGGCCATTCTTTGGATACTGCAATGAGAATCTCAGCGACAGATTGTTAAATTGAACACCAGTGTGAATATGGCCTTAATAATATCTTTGGTGAAGCACATGCTTGTTAATCAATAACTCATTAATTTTAACCAACCCACCTATGCTCTAGAATAGATATGCAAGGAGACATCTCTAGCATCCAGCGGGTTAAGGTTGTATAGAGTCATGTCTATCTATTTTATTCTGATTACTGGAAGGCAAATAACTATATTTATAAATTTACTATTACCTTACTTATTTGATTCGTTGCTTTGCTTAAAATAACACACGGCGTCAAGCAACACCCCACCAGCAGTTGCCATTTGCCTAAATATAGACAGAGGTTTTAAAATAGTAACATTGATTCCATGTAGGCCAGGCAGATTATAAATGTGACAGTTCTGCTTCTCATACAAAAAAGCACTGAAGATACACCCCTGAGTCACAGCCTGTTTAACTTCTTGGATGCTAAAGAGATCTTGCACTGCATTGAAGATGCATTTATCGTCCCAGGGATTTATGGCAGTTCCTACACATACAGGACTATATTGTCAAAATAATGCTAGAAAATCAGATAGTTTGCAAAACATATTTTGCCCGCAGCAAAATAAATTGTTCCTTAACTCTTTGAATGCCAGAGGGGTATGCAACTTATTGCTCCACAATGCATTGCACAGCCCTCTGGCAGTCAAAGGGTTAATATTGCTCTTTTTACGTTATGCCCAAAAGAAAAGAACAACAATTCTAGATCACCAGTCCTCAACCTGTGTCTGTAGGACCCACTAATAGGCTCACACTTGAAGATTTCCGGGATTGAGCACAGGCCAGTTAACCAGAGGCTCATACATTCTTATTCACTCACCTTTGTTCAAGCAGAGAAATACTCTATTAACCCCTTAAGGACCCATGATGGTCCTGGCACATAATGGGTCCAACATGCGATAAGGACCAGTGATGTACCAGGACCATCATGGATTTCAGGGCTCTCCGAGGCGTTTGGGAAGCTCTGAATCGGATAAGAGAAAAAAAAAAGTTCCATGGTCCTTAAGTGCTGGCCTCTTGATCGTGCGGCTGGTCCTTAAGGGGTTAATGGATGTTAATGGGGCCTGAAGTTACGGGATGAGAGCCAGTGCTGTAAAAAAAAAAAAAAAAACCATCAGAGAAAAATAAAAATCCTCCAAATGTCTGTTGATATAAATGTTTTTTTTTGTGAAGCAATGGGTTGGAGACCTCTCTAGCATTTAAAGGGTTAAAAGCACTATAAATCCTAATTTAGTTAATGGGGATATTTCTGTTTTTTTATTCTCCATGAAAATTCCCTTAATTTTTCCATAGATGATTTTGTTAGATAATTGTTTCCCATCCCATGTAATCTGCACATACTTCAGATGTCACCCTTGATAACAGTTCCTGATCCTTTCTCACCCTAAATATACCGTCAGTAACTGATTCCTTTAAAGCAGACCTGTCACATTGATTGAAGTTTGCATATCTGAAAACGTTATTAAACACTACCTATGTGTAATGTTAGCCAAAAAGCCAGCAAATAGACAGTTAAGGAGAAATTAATACTTGTTATCGTATGCTACTTGTGGTACCCATGTGGCACCAGTGAATTTCATATGCTAATTAATAGTATATGTGATGTTTCCTATGCTAATTAAGCATTGTGTTGCACCATGAGACTTTCATTGTTCCCAGACATAATCGTGAATATGTCCTAAACTATGCATCTCCTGGGGGAGATTCACTAAACGGTGATAAAGAGGTGATGGAGTGGAGAAGACTTCTCCAGTTTATCACTTCTCCAGTTCCTATGTTATTCTATAGAGCCTATTCATTAAGATCACCAAAGCTGAAGAAATCTTAGTGCATAGGCTCCATAGAATAACATAGGAATTGGAGAAGTGACAAACTGGAGAAGTCATCTCCACTTTATCACCACTTAGTGAATCTCCACACTGGACTTTTACTTAAAATGACATACAGGCAGTTTTGAATGACGTTTTCAAATATGAAAAAAATACAAGGTGATAGGTTCATTTCAAAACCATGTGAATACCTGGGGTAATCTGCTCTTACCTACCGTGGTTAAAAAAAAATATAATAAAAATAAAGTTCTTGTCACAACTATTGTATCTATTACGTAATTCCTCAATATCAGTTTTAAAGAGGATATTTAGGTCTATTGATTCCACTCCCCCTCCATTATTTGGGGTAATGGGATACCTTACTTGAGTGTTTTAGACTCAGTAACCATTGAAATCTGGGTGTCTTGCCTTACCTAATTTCTTTCTTTACTTCCTGACAGGACATTTGACATATGTCACCTGTCCTTCCGGGAAGTAAAGAAAGAACAGTTGACATATGTCATCTGTTGGTTTTCTCTGCGCATGAATAATCTTGTTTACATCATGGAGGAGATGCCAGTAGGCTCAAAGGAGGCCCTTTCCAAATTTCAGGGAAGCAGACTGTCAAACATCTATACTTCTCCTATGAAGAATACTATTAAGCTTTGCAAATCAGCATATGAAATACACTTATGTTGTCCCCTAACACCCTACTATGGCTGGATCCCAATCTGCTGGAGTTCTGTAAAATCCAGAAATGTATGTGTTCACTTTTTAAAGGTAATTCATATCTCCTTCAAATTACCTTTGATAATGCACCACTTGATTTTAACTTCCTTGTATTCCAATTTAATTTTTCTAACAATATGCATTTCTATCACCTCCAGCTAAAACATGCTTTTCAAATACAAACTAGAGATTCTACATCAAGAGTTGAGAAGCATTCCTTGGGCAAAATGTTAAGAAAAGAAACTCTCAGGTTGGCACTCTCCCAGATTTATTCAATTCTTCTTTGTAGCTTCCCCACAGGGGTCAAGTGACTTGCTAATTGGCAGAAGGATATCCCTAACACAATTGGTCTTTGGGATTATGTTCTGTGTTCTATGCTCTCATATCTGCCAAAAATGGTATGGTATGGTGTGCGTTAGGATTTTACACCATGTTTAGTACCCACTTCAAAGACTGTTCCAAATGTGCTGCCAGCTAGATGACAAATGTAGTATATGTGAACAGTGTCAGGGTCATTACTACGTGTTTTTTTAAAGAGATAGTAATGTTTCACAATAAAAGTAGCAGCTCCAATTAATCTTCATAGTATTTAGACTTTGGAGTGTGTTATTTCAATACTGTCAGAGTTGTAGTTAAAAAGTAATTCAAAGATAAAGTATCCCCCTCCAACCCCTTTTACTGATGTAACACTGCTCAGCTCAGAGCAGCAGGGTGGTGTCCAGGTGGATCGCAGAGAGGGACAATCTTCAATTAGCATAAGGGAAAAACCCGTCAAGGGGGTCAGGGTTTTCATTGTTCTCACAGTAAGAAGATTGTCCCTTGCTGCTAGCTGTCTGGTCTGTGGACCAGACTCTACATCTGAGGGGAGGTGGCTTAAACTAGGTAAAGGGGCATGAGGGGGAAACTTTATCGTTCAGTTACTCTTGAACTACAACTATGACAGTATTGAAATACACTCTGTTTGTGAAACATTACTATCCCTTTAATTATGTTCAGTCATCAAATGGACAGCAAAAGTGCAATTTTAGACCCATCTAATATATTAGCAATGCCCTCTGGGACTAGTGTCAGCAAATGTGTGGAGAGTAGAGAGCTTCTGTGAGTGGAGAGTAATACTCTTATGTCACCCAACTGTACAGATCTCCATGAACTGCACAGCAATCTGATTGAGAACTAGCAAATTCTGAACAATGTGAATTAAGTTCTCATAGCACAGAGGGCACTTCTAATAGCTTAAATGAGCCTTTTATTGCCACTTTAATATATGAGATTGGATTTCCATACATAGTTGACCCTCTTGTTGAGGGGCATCCAGTTTCTTCAGTGGTGTGCCACATGATCAAAAATTGTGGTCTGAGGGCCACATTCGTTATTTATAGGTAACAGTGGTGAAATAGCTAGTTAGCCATTTACAAACATGGATTTTATTTTTAGCTGTAAAACAAAAACAGCATGAGGCTTAGAGTAGTCAATTGTCAGTTTTGTTCAAATCAGTGATAATACTAGTATTTTACAAACTGAATTATTCATGAGAGCTGTTGGGTGACTGTTATACAGAGGTAGAGGTCTGCAAGAGGTAAGGCCCTGCTGGCCTATTAGTCCACATGTGCTAGCTACTTAGCTAACAAAAATTATTTTAACCCTTTGAGTGCCAGAGGGGTATGTAACACATTAATTGCATACCACTCTGGCACTGAAAGGGTTAATAAAACTTTAAGAAGTCGCACTTTGGGCTCAGGTGCACTGCATGTTGGACTCCCATTCCCCAGTTATGTGTCTGTTGAAGGATGCGATCCCTGCTAAGGGAGAGGAGTCTTTTCTCAGAACTCTGCTTTTTTTTATGCTTACAAAGCTGTTATTATAAAATGTAAGTATCCACAGCCCTCCAGTTGCACCTAATGCCTCAACTTGATAAATGTGGTTACGCCCTTGTACAAAATTATGTATATTAATTGTGGATACCAGGACAAATTTAATAAGCTCTGGTCCACATTGATTGTTTGTCCAATTAGTTTCCATAGATTTGTAGACATTCAAAATGTCTCCTTCCCCTCTCTTTGTCTTGGAGCCAATCCTGGATAGTGCCTCTGGTGGGGTGTGGTGGAACCTCTGTCTTTTGACCATGTGGGTTGGGAACTTTTTTTTTTCTTTTCTCTTGTTCTTTTCTGCCTGCCTCGCTTCTTATATCTGATGTCATTATTCAAAAGTATAATCAAAAAAATGTTAAAAAATAAAATCCCCAGTGATTTGTATTCCTCCACTGTGGTGCACTTGGTTTGTCACAGAATTGCTGCATTTTTTCTGAATAAGTTCCTGTATGTTATCTGATGTTATATGTATTGTATTGCTTTATTATTTCTGGTATTTAGTGCAATAATATGCTGTCCATGGATAGTGATATATCAAGCCTGATGCATTAAAAGAAAAGTTGGATAAAGTATGAGACAAACCAATTGCACCATAGAGGATAAATAAAAATCCCCAAATTGTCATTGAGTTAAATTAATCTTTTAACCCTTTGAGTGCTACAGAGGTCTCTAATGCATCTCAAAACAATGTTTTGGAGGGGTCTTTAATATCTAAGGGGTTACAGTTGACCTATCAGCTTCAAGTAAAACTGGATATGTGAAGGGCCGAATTTACATCTCAGGAGCCTGTAGGCACAGAAATCTGAAGCGCCCCCCCATTGTCCATTTCCACTGGACACCTCCACAAAGCTTCTAATCTCCACATTGCCCCCCATCATCTCCATGTTGCCCTCACTTTGCCCCCCCATCAGCTCTATATTGCCCCCATCATTTCCACATTGCCCCCATCACCTCCATATTGTCCTCACATTGCCCCCATCTGCTCCATATTGCCCTCACATTGCCCCATCATCTCCATATCACCCTCTCATTGCTTTCCCCCTGGTGTCCGTTTCCTACCTCCCTGGTGGTCCAGCGGTGTGGTAGGAGAGGGCTGTGCCTCCTTCTGCACAGACTTGTAGCTGCTGGAGTTCCCGTGCTGTCTTCTTTTCAATAATGCAGAGAGCTGGGAGACGATGTCATGTCCCAGCGCTCTGAATTACTAAAGAGCCGACGAGGGAGATCGGCAGCTTCAGGTCGATGCCGAAGAAGGCACAGACCTCACCATGTTGCGAATGGGTTATTGTTAGTCCACTGCGATCCCAATGAGAGACGCCCCTCTGTGGGGTGCACCTGTAGGCAGATGCCTACTCTGCCTTATGACAAATCCGACCCTGGATATGTGTCATGTTGGCCAAGAGACTAGCAAATGCATAGTTTGGAGATACTGATCCTTTTAAAATCATCAATTTCTCAAATTATTTGCATTTACTGGACTTTTAGCTAATATATAACACAGAGGCAGTTTTGAATGAAGTTATCAAATATATAAACTTAAAGGGATAGTAATATTTCATAATAAAAGCAGCTCTAATTAATAATCATAGTATTTGGGCCATGGAAAGTGTTATTTCAATTCTGTCATAGTTGTAGTTCAAGAGTAATTGAATGATAAAGTATCCCCCCACACCTTTTACTGATGTAACACTGCTCAGCTCAGAGCAGCAGGGAGGTGCCCAGGTAGATTTTAGAGAGGGACAATCTTCAATTAAGTTAAGGGAAAAAGCTGAAAAACCTGTCAAGAGGGGCAGGGTTTTCATTGTTCTCACCGCCTAAGAAGATTGTCCCTTGCTGTTATCTGTCTGGTCAAGCAACCAGATTCCACATCTGAGGTGAGCAGTGTTACAATGGGTAAAAGGGGTGGGAGGGGGAAACTGTATCATTCAATTACTCTTGAACTACAACTCTGACAGTATTGAAATAACACCCTCTATGGCTCAAATACTATAACGATTAATTGGAGCTGCTGTTTTTGTGAAACATTACTATCCCTTTAAATTCAAGGTGACAGATCCATTTTAAACACTCACTTTCTTTGTCTGCTGACAAAAGACATGTCCATTGGAGCATGATGACCTTTGCCTTAGGCTTTTCTCCTGTTGAAGGTAATAACTGATGCAGAGTTCATGCATGTGCTCTCCCACTCCATTTCAGAATGTGCCACAACATTCCCCACAAATATGTTAGATTATAATGTTCATTCTGCCCTCCCCATCTTACAGATTCTGTGTTTTAACAGATGGATGCTGAATGCTGATGTATATGGGTACAGCAAAGTTCTCTGGCTCTAGCAGGTACTCCACTAAACTGATCCTCATGCTGCTGTTGTCTCCTGTGGAAGGTACACTAAGGTGTGAGAGCAAATGAGATGATACAGGAGAGAGGCATTTTTTAGTGTAAAAAACTCTTCAAATCCTGTTATCCTATGAGCTTGTATACTCGTAACTCTCCACTGCAGTCTCCTCTCTGTCGCATCTTGAAGCAGTGGTTCCCAAAATCTTTGATATAATGCCTCCCTTTTGGTTTTCACCAAAGTGAATTTAACCCTTTGCACATGTATTTATATTATCATAAATTAGCAATTTAGTTATTTTGTAATATATTTTGTAGTAACCTGTTCATTACACGTGTGTTCTGTGCTGGAGTTATTTCTTCAAACCAATACATATAGGCTTGCACAAAACATATGCTTATCACAACTATAAACAGGGCCAACTGTGTTGTTCACAACTGTTCTTTGAACCAGCCTTTCCCAAACGTTTAACCATGGTTGTTTTATGTATAATGTAACTCTGCATAGAAATGAAGCTATTGGTGCTGGAAAAAAGCCTTGTGCCCCCTGGAAGAACTTAATGCCCCCATCCCCCCAGTTTGGGAACCAGTGTCTTATTGCATAACCCCTTGTTTCTGATTTAGGCTTTATTGACTTCATATTATAATGTCAATGTAATATCTGCTGCAAATTAATCATAATATAGTCTCCTACTAGTTAGAAAGCTCGTATACATGACCTGATCCAGAGCGGGGACCTTCGAATGGCACAAGCCTATCTCTGCTCCCGGCTCAGGGGCAGCAGCGGAGGCCGCTGGGTAACAGTTTGTCACCCAGTGGCCTCCGCTGCTGCCCCGGAGCCAGGAGCACAGACAGGCTGTGAGCCGTCCAAAGCTCCCCACTCTGGATCAACCCGTGAAGCCAGTCCCTACTGTGCATGACTGCATAGCTCCAGCAGTTTCTACTGCGCATGTGCTGTTTAGCACACAGGGAGCTTCACAGGCTAGCTTTTTATATATATTGAGATTATAACTGATGACGCCAAGGCCAATATGTACTGACTGCTGGCAAAACAGGTGACAATCCAATGCTAAAGAGTAATCATGATCTGGTGGCAGGGGATCACATGAATAGGAAATTGTAACATCAATTTTAGTGTTGAGCGAGCATGCTCGGCCGATGCTCGGATCGGCTCGAGCATCGCTCTGCTCGGCACATGGCGGTACTCGTACGAGTACCGCATGTGCTCGCCCGCCATGTTCGGGTCTCCTCCCCGCAGGTTTTGCGGCTGCTGTGCAGCCAATAAACGTGCAGGGAGGCTCTGACATCGGTGTAATGCCAGCAGCCATGTTGGCTGCTGGCATTACACTGATTGGCTGGCCAGAACCCGTGGTCGGGTGCTGTATAGCACCTGACCATCGAGTTCGGCTCAGTCTGAGCCAGGGAGAGCTGAGGATAGGAAGGGAAAGGCAGTGTAGGGAGGAAAAAAAAAAAATTGTGAAAACAAAGAACCAAAAGTCCTTTTTAGGACTACTGTGTGTGGGGGCAGCAGGTTATTTTGTGTGGGGGGAAAAAAACAAAAAAAAAAAAAAAATATTCTGTTTAGTGTGAAAAGTTGCAGATTAGAGCACATTCTGTTTAGTGTGCACAGTTGCAGATTAGAGCACATTCTGTTTAGTGTGCAAAGTTGCAGATTAGAGCACATTCTGTTTAGTGTGCAAAGTTGCAGATTAGAGCACATTCTGTTTAGTGTGCAAAGTTGCAGATTAGAGCACATTCTGTTAAGTCTTCAAACTAAAATATCAAAGTCACATATTCCATTCAGTGTGCGTCGCCGCAGTTTAGCAGCACATTCTGTGTACTGTGCAGAGTTGCAGAATAGGAAGAAATACTGTTAAGTCTTCAAACTAAAATATCAAAGTCACATATTCCATTCAGTGTGCTTCGCCGCAGTTTAGCAGCACATTCTGTGTACTGTGCAGAGTTGCAGAATAGGAAGAAATACTGTTAAGTTTTCAAACTCAAATATTAAAGTCACATATTCCATTCAGTGTGCTTCACCGCAGTTTAGCAGCACATTCTGTGTACTCTGCAGAGTTGCAGAATAGTAAGAAATACTGTTAAGTTTTCAAACTCAAATATCAAAGTCACATATTCCATTCAGTGTGTTTCACCGCCGTTTAGCAGCCTATTCTGTGTACTCTGCACAGTTGCAGAATAATAAGAAATAGTGTTAAGTTTTCAAACTCAAATATTAAAGTCACATATTCCATTCAGTGTGTATCACCGCCGTTTAGCAGCCTATTCTGTGTACTCTGCAGAGTTGCAGAATAGTAAGAAATACTGTTAAGTTTTCAAACTCAAATATTAAAGTCACATATTCCATTCAGTGTGTATCACCGCCGTTTAGCAGCCTATTCTGTGTACTCTGAACAGTTGCAGAATAGTAAGAAATAGTGTTAAGTTTTCAAACTCAAATATCAAAGTCACATATTCCATTCAGTGTGTATCACCGCCGTTTAGCAGCCTATTCTGTGTACTCTGAACAGTTGCAGAATAGTAAGAAATAGTGTTAAGTTTTCAAACTCAAATATTAAAGTCACATATTCCATTCAGTGTGTATCACCGCCGTTTAGCAGCCTATTCTGTGTACTCTGCAGAGTTGCAGAATAATAAGAAATAGTGTTAAGTTTTCAAACTCAAATATCAAAGTCACATATTCCATTCAGTGTGTATCACCGCCGTTTAGCAGCCTATTCTGTGTACTCTGAACAGTTGCAGAATAGTAAGAAATAGTGTTAAGTTTTCAAACTCAAATATTAAAGTCACATATTCCATTCAGTGTGTATCACCGCCGTTTAGCAGCCTATTCTGTGTACTCTGCAGAGTTGCAGAATAGTAAGAAATACTGTTAAGTTTTCAAACTCAAATATTAAAGTCACATATTCCATTCAGTGTGTATCACCGCCGTTTAGCAGCCTATTCTGTGTACTCTGCAGAGTTGCAGAATAGTAAGAAATAGTGTTAAGTTTTCAAACTCAAATATCAAAGTCACATATTCCATTCAGTGTGTATCACCGCCGTTTAGCAGCCTATTCTGTGTACTCTGAACAGTTGCAGAATAGTAAGAAATACTGTTAAGTTTTCAAACTCAAATATTAAAGTCACATATTCCATTCAGTGTGTTTCACCGCCGTTTAGCAGCCTATTCTGTGTACTCTGCACAGTTGCAGAATAATAAGAAATAGTGTTAAGTTTTCAAACTCAAATATTAAAGTCACATATTCCATTCAGTGTGTATCACCGCCGTTTAGCAGCCTATTCTGTGTACTCTGCAGAGTTGCAGAATAGTAAGAAATACTTTTAAGTTTTCAAACTCAAATATTAAAGTCACATATTCCATTCAGTGTGTATCACCGCCGTTTAGCAGCCTATTCTGTGTACTCTGAACAGTTGCAGAATAGTAAGAAATAGTGTTAAGTTTTCAAACTCAAATATCAAAGTCACATATTCCATTCAGTGTGTATCACCGCCGTTTAGCAGCCTATTCTGTGTACTCTGAACAGTTGCAGAATAGTAAGAAATAGTGTTAAGTTTTCAAACTCAAATATTAAAGTCACATATTCCATTCAGTGTGTATCACCGCCGTTTAGCAGCCTATTCTGTGTACTCTGCAGAGTTGCAGAATAGTAAGAAATACTGTTAAGTTTTCAAACTCAAATATTAAAGTCACATATTCCATTCAGTGTGTATCACCGCAGTTTAGCAGCCTATTCTGTGTACTCTGAACAGTTGCAGAATAGTAAGAAATAGTGTTAAGTTTTCAAACTCAAATATCAAAGTCACATATTCCATTCAGTGTGTATCACCGCCGTTTAGCAGCCTATTCTGTGTACTCTGAACAGTTGCAGAATAGTAAGAAATAGTGTTAAGTTTTCAAACTCAAATATTAAAGTCACATATTCCATTCAGTGTGTATCACCGCCGTTTAGCAGCCTATTCTGTGTACTCTGCAGAGTTGCAGAATAGTAAGAAATAGTGTTAAGTTTTCAAACTCAAATATCAAAGTCACATATTCCATTCAGTGTGTATCACCGCCGTTTAGCAGCCTATTCTGTGTACTCTGAACAGTTGCAGAATAGTAAGAAATACTGTTAAGTTTTCAAACTCAAATATTAAAGTCACATATTCCATTCAGTGTGTTTCACCGCCGTTTAGCAGCCTATTCTGTGTACTCTGCACAGTTGCAGAATAATAAGAAATAGTGTTAAGTTTTCAAACTCAAATATTAAAGTCACATATTCCATTCAGTGTGTATCACCGCCGTTTAGCAGCCTATTCTGTGTACTCTGCAGAGTTGCAGAATAGTAAGAAATACTGTTAAGTTTTCAAACTCAAATATTAAAGTCACATATTCCATTCAGTGTGTATCACCGCCGTTTAGCAGCCTATTCTGTGTACTCTGAACAGTTGCAGAATAGTAAGAAATAGTGTTAAGTTTTCAAACTCAAATATCAAAGTCACATATTCCATTCAGTGTGTATCACCGCCGTTTAGCAGCCTATTCTGTGTACTCTGAACAGTTGCAGAATAGTAAGAAATAGTGTTAAGTTTTCAAACTCAAATATTAAAGTCACATATTCCATTCAGTGTGTATCACCGCCGTTTAGCAGCCTATTCTGTGTACTCTGCAGAGTTGCAGAATAGTAAGAAATACTGTTAAGTTTTCAAACTCAAATATCAAAGTCACATATTCCATTCAGTGTGTTTCACCGCCATTTAGCAGCCTATTCTGTGTACTCTGCAGAGTTGCAGAATAGTAAGAAATACTGTTAAGTTTTCAAACTCAAATATTAAAGTCACATATTCCATTCAGTGTGTATCACCGCCGTTTAGCAGCCTATTCTGTGTACTCTGAACAGTTGCAGAATAGTAAGAAATAGTGTTAAGTTTTCAAACTCAAATATCAAAGTCACATATTCCATTCAGTGTGTATCACCGCCGTTTAGCAGCCTATTCTGTGTACTCTGAACAGTTGCAGAATAGTAAGAAATAGTGTTAAGTTTTCAAACTCAAATATTAAAGTCACATATTCCATTCAGTGTGTATCACCGCCGTTTAGCAGCCTATTCTGTGTACTCTGCAGAGTTGCAGAATAGTAAGAAATACTGTTAAGTTTTCAAACTCAAATATTAAAGTCACATATTCCATTCAGTGTGTATCACCGCCGTTTAGCAGCCTATTCTGTGTACTCTGCAGAGTTGCAGAATAGTAAGAAATAGTGTTAAGTTTTCAAACTCAAATATCAAAGTCACATATTCCATTCAGTGTGTATCACCGCCGTTTAGCAGCCTATTCTGTGTACTCTGAACAGTTGCAGAATAGTAAGAAATACTGTTAAGTTTTCAAACTCAAATATTAAAGTCACATATTCCATTCAGTGTGTTTCACCGCCGTTTAGCAGCCTATTCTGTGTACTCTGCACAGTTGCAGAATAATAAGAAATAGTGTTAAGTTTTCAAACTCAAATATTAAAGTCACATATTCCATTCAGTGTGTATCACCGCCGTTTAGCAGCCTATTCTGTGTACTCTGCAGAGTTGCAGAATAGTAAGAAATAGTGTTAAGTTTTCAAACTCAAATATCAAAGTCACATATTCCATTCAGTGTGTATCACCGCCGTTTAGCAGCCTATTCTGTGTACTCTGAACAGTTGCAGAATAGTAAGAAATACTGTTAAGTTTTCAAACTCAAATATTAAAGTCACATATTCCATTCAGTGTGTATCACCGCCGTTTAGCAGCCTATTCTGTGTACTCTGCAGAGTTGCAGAATAGTAAGAAATACTGTTAAGTTTTCAAACTCAAATATCAAAGTCACATATTCCATTCAGTGTGTATCACCGCCGTTTAGCAGCCTATTCTGTGTACTCTGAACAGTTGCAGAATAGTAAGAAATAGTGTTAAGTTTTCAAACTCAAATATTAAAGTCACATATTCTGTGTAAGATGAAGAAGGCGGGTAAAAAGGGACGGGGAAGTGGACGTGATCCTGAAAGTTCAGGGCGCGGGTCAGGACGCGGAGAAACTGTGCCTGGTGCCAGAGCACAAGAAAGAAAGACATCCACCATACCTAGCTTCATGTCTAATTTTACAGGGCGTCGCAGGACATCACTCTCGAGGTCCGACCACTGCGAACAGGTGGTCGGTTGGATGACAGCTGATACTGCTTCCAGCCGGTTAAGCACCACCCTGTCTTCCACCAAGTCCACTCTCAGTAGCCAAGAGTCTGGTCAACATAATCCTCACTCTGATCATCCTTCCTCCCACCATACACAGTCTGGTCAAAGAAGTGATCCCACACTGGGATATAGTGAGGAGCTCGTCTCATCACCAATCCTTCATTTGACCCTCTCTCCAAGCACGCTTGCAGAGGAACATGACATCTTGTGCCCTGATTCACAACCTCTAGAGGGTACCCAATCACAAGAAGATGACAGATGTGAACGGCATTTAAGGTCAAAGGAAGTAGTGGATGATGATGATGATGATGAGACACAGTTGCCATTAAATCAACCACTATTTCCGTCTCAAGACCTTGTTGAGGAGAATGTTATACAGTTGTCAATGACTGAGTATGTGGTGGGATCAAGACTTGAGGAGGATGATCAGAGTGAGGAAGTGGAGGAGGACTTGGTGGACGATGAGGTGACTGACCCCACCTGGGAAGGTGTAAAGCCGAGCGATGTCAGCAGTCCTGAGGGTGAGCCATCTGCAGCACCGCAACAGGCTGGAAGAGGCAGTGGTGTGGCTACAGAAAGAAGGCGGACCGCACCAAACCGGCCCGCAAATGTTCCACGGAGCACCCCCTTGCGTAAATCTACCTTGCCAAGGGGTAGGTGTTCCGCGGTATGGCGTTTTTTTAAGGAAAGTGCGGACGACAAAAGAATTGTAGTTTGCAACCTGTGCCACACCAGAATGAGCCGAGGCATGAACACTAGAAACCTCACCACCACCAGCATGATCCGACACATGGCATCCAAGCACCGTAGTAAGTGGGAGGAACGCCTGGATCGCCCATCTGTGTCTGCAGGCCACACCACTGCCTCCTCTTCCCCTGTTTTCGGTGCCGGCCAATCGCCTGTCGAAGGCGCAGGCCCGCATACCTCCCGCCCTGCACCTGTACCATCTGAAGCACCATCAGCGACCACATCCACTTCCCTGTCCCAGCACAGCGTCCAAATGTCGTTACCCCAGGCATTTGAGCGCAAGAGAAAGTACCCAGCCACCCACCCACAGGCCATAGCACTAACCTCACACCTTTCCAAATTACTGGCCATCGAAATGCTGCCATTTAGGCTTGTGGACACTGAGTCCTTCCGCAGCCTGATGGCAGCAGCTGTCCCTCGGTACGCGGTCCCCAGCCGCCACTACTTTTCCCGGTGTGCCATCCCCGCATTACACCACCATGTGTCCCGTAACATCACCCGTGCCCTGACCAACGCAGTTACTGGGAAGGTCCACTTAACGACTGACACATGGACAAGTGCTTGTGGCCAGGGACGCTACATTTCCCTGACGGCACACTGGGTGAATGTCGTGGAGGCTGGGAGCGACTCGGACCCTGGGATGGCACGGGTGCTACCCACGCCGAGGATTGCGGGCCCTACCTCCATCAGGGTTTCCACCAGCACCTACGTTATTGGCTCCTCCTCCTCCGTTTCCACCTCCGAATTCTCTACACGCAGCGCCACTCCCCCATCAGCCAGTAGCTGGAAGCAGTGTAGCACTGCAGTGGGGAAGCGTCAACAGGCCGTGCTGAAGCTGATCTGCCTTGGGGACAAACAGCACACGGCCTCAGAGCTGTTGCAGGGGATTAGTCACCAGACCGAGCAGTGGCTCTCGCCACTCAACCTGCAACCAGGCATGGTTGTGTGTGATAATGGGCGTAACTTGGTGGCGGCTTTGGAGCTCGGCAAGCTCACACACGTACCATGCCTAGCGCATGTATTTAATTTAGTGGTGCAGCGATTTCTAAAAACCTACCCCAATGTGCATGATCTCTTGACCAAGGTGCGCCGCGTGTGTGCACATTTCCGTAAGTCATCTACAGCTTCGGCCGGCCTGTTGAAGCTGCAGCAGCGCTTACAATTGCCAGCTCACCGGCTGCTGTGTGACGTGAGCACGGGCTGGAACTCCACCTTCCACATGTTGGCCCGGCTTTGTGAGCAGCAGAGGGCAGTAGTGGAGTACCAGCTGTTACACGGTCGTCGCCTCTCCGTTCATCTTCCTGTAATCGGAAGTGAGGAGTGGGAATGGATGTCAGACCTCTGCGAGGTTTTACGCAATTTTGAGGAATCGACACAGATGGTGAGCGGCGATAACGCTATTATCAGTGTAACCATCCCACTTCTGTGTCTACTGAAACGCTCGCTGCTCACAATTAAAACCGACGCTTTGCATGTGGAAGAGGTGGAAATGGGGGAGGAAGAGCTTACACAAGGTGATAGCCAGAGCACCCTCACTTCGTCTTCTCAGCGACAATTGGAGGAGGCGGAGGAGGAGGAGGAGGAGGAGGAGGAGGAGGAAGACACTGTTGCCTCCGCTACAGAGGGTAGCCATGGAACTTTAGTTCCATCTCTTCAGCGTGGGTGGGCAGAAGAGGAGGAAGAGGATGAGGATATTGAGAGTCATCCTCCTGGTGAAGACAGCGAAATCTTGACTGTTGGTACTCTGGCACACATGGCTGACTTTATGTTAGGCTGCCTTTCCCGTGACCCACGCGTTGTACGCATTTTAGACAACACGGATTACTGGGTGTTCACCCTTCTGGACCCCCGCTACAAAGAGAATTTCTCATCTCTCATTCCTCCGGTGGAGAGGACAAGCAAAATGGTGCAATACCAGAAGGTTCTTGTTGAAAAATTGCTCCAAAATTTTCCATCTGACAACGCTGGCGGCAGAGTACGTGCTACCTTGGCCAACCGAGAAGGGGAGAAAGGGGAGCACACAGCAGTTCCGAGAAAGGCAGGGCAACACTCTCCAAGGCGTGGGACACCTTCATGACACCCCGCTAGCACCCTCACCCTGATGCGCAGCCTAATGTCACAAGGAGGGAAAAGTTTTGGAAGATGGTGAAGGAGTACGTAGCAGACCGTGTCAGCGTCCTCAATGATCCCTCTGTGCCTTACAACTACTGGGTGTCCAAGCTGGACACGTGGTATGAACTGGCACTCTACGCCTTGGAGGTGCTGGCCTGCCCTGCCGCCAGCGTTCTGTCTGAGCGGGTATTTAGTGCTGCTGGTGGCATCATAACAGATAAGCGTATCCGCCTTTCCACCGACAATGCTGATAGGTTGACACTTATAAAAATGAACAAGGCCTGGATTTCCCCTGACTTCTCCACTCCACTGGAGGAAAGCCCCGGGGGAACATAAACTCACTTTATATATGTTATTTACAATGATGTGAATACTCTGTATTCCCATTCACCCCTTCCACCCAAAAAACGGGTATATGGTTGACTCTTGATCTTCTCATCCTCCTCCTCCTCTTCCATATGCCCTGTGCTATAATTTTTATATAGGGCCAGCTCACCAGCGGGCCCTGTGATATAATTTTTATATAGGGCCAGCTCACCAGCGGGCCCTGTTTGACAATTTTTATATAGGTCAGCTCACCAGCGGGCCTTCTCATATAATGTTTTATTGGGTCAGCTCTCTAGCGGGCCCTCTCATATAATGTTTTATAGCGTCAGCTCACTAGCGGGCCTTCGCATATAATGTTTAGGATGGTCAGCTCTGCAGCAGACCCTCACCCATAATGTTTTAGATGGTCAGCTCAGCGCACGTTTCCCTCTTAATCATGGCCTCAGTTCTGAAAATCAAGGAAATTTTTGGGAGAATTTGCCTCTGCGCACGTTTCCCTCTTAATCATGGCCTCAGTTCTGAAAATCAAGGAAATTTTTGGGAGAATTTGCCTCTGCGCACGTTTCCCTCTTAATCATGGCCTCAGTTCTGAAAATCAAGGAAATTTTTGGGAGAATTTGCAGATGATATACAAGTAAATATACAGCAAATACTGTTTGGTAACAATTTTTCGCCTAAAGTCGTTTTTATTTTCCTTTTTGTGTGTTTTATGGTCAGTCTGTAAAAATGGCGTACTACGGGCGAAAGATCGTTCCCAGCAGCGATGTTGGAGTCCAAGATGCATCCAGACATCCTCCCTATGCTGTCCCTGAACCATTTCTGTGGTGTTTCCATCCTTTTCTGCCCTTTTCCTATGGACCAGGCACCCTCCCCTCATCAGAGCAGGGGGTGCCTGGTGTAATGCTCGAGTCCTCCCATTGACTTCAATAGGGCTCGGGTGCTCGGCCGAGCACTCGAGCCTCAGGGGGTGCTCGGTCAGAGCACCCGAACACCCGAGCATTGGGGTGCTCGCTCATCACTAATCAATTTGAATCCTGTAAACAAGAGTGAGGCAAGGAATGACAGCAGTCAACCCACAAGGTTATAGCTGCAGGCAAAGGAGTTTAACACACTGCAGGTCCAAGGAAGGAAAATTTAGAGGCTGATATACCAAATCGAACTGGCGATATACTGGGGAACCAGCTGCACTACATGGGGCCCAGCTGCAATGAGAATTGCTTTAGATGGTGTTTTTAACCCCCTTGAATGCTAGAGAGGTCTCCAATGAAATTCAAAGCAATGTGTTGGAGACCTCTCTAGCATTCACAGGGTTAAAAGCTCAATTTATATCAGTAGGAATTTTGTGAAAAGTTATTTGTCCTCTACTGTATGTTGCCCTCAGTTTGATCCATTTCACTGATAAATATGCATCCTATATAGTAATTCACTAGGATGGTTGTCAGAAGCCGTCATGCGCAGTAGAGACTGCCCAAACACACAGAATGCTGGGAATTCTGTGCTTTTGGACAGTCTCTACAGTGCATGACTTTGTAGGTGGCAGGATGCAGAGCAGGACCGGCCTCTTAACCCTTTGAGTGCCAGAGCGGTACACAACGTATTGCAAAGTAATGGGTTGCGTACCCCTCTGGCACTCAAAGGGTTAACATCACCCGGTCCTTGGTCCGTGTACACGGGCTTTTACACTAGTTACAGAATAATAGTTTATCTTCCTCCTTTAGTTGGTTTTGCAGTGCATATCTTAGGATTGACCTTTTCCTAAGAGGGCACTGGTAGGTTCACCAGTCTGTGTGTTATACCACTAGCCCATTAATAATTTACAAATCCAAATAGGCACGTATATTTCATGCAACCCGCTCCTTTTGTATGAGGGCAGTGCAAGGGTTTTAGCTGTCTCAGAACAAACATGCTAGGCCATTCTCCCCATGTTAGAAAAGCAGACTCATTACTGAAGAGAGAAAACACTCACTGCTAGTTCACGGACCGAGGAAAGCAGGTTTGTACAGAGCAGCTGGGGCCCAGAGCCAGAAATCCCATTAAAATAAGCCCTGCTATTTCCAGCGCTACGCAGGGCTTTACAGCATGATTATATTCAGTCAGTACAGTCAAAAAGAGAAAGCATTCTGTGTGCTTTATGATCACAAATAACACCTTTTAATGCATCTTCATTAATAGAAAAAATATATTTTTAGAATACTGTGCGTTTAGCTGGTACAATCTACATTTATTAGGACTATGTGCACAGTGAAAAGTGGAGCAATTCTGGGCTAAACCTACTGCACTGTTGGTGACAAATAAATATCCATATGCATTTAAATGAGTCTTTTAATCTACTCGGTGCTAAAAGATGCAGTTCTGGAGCAAATCAATTTATACCACTGTGCACAGACATTTCTCGACATTCCCATTGATCTACTGGTTTACTAGATCCACTGATTATATATTCAAGGCCAATACAAGTCACTCTCTGGGGACCGATGACAGTACTGGCATATCATGTATTTTTTACTCACATCAATCATGCGGGACAGCTGGGAGTACTACCAGGGTCTCAAACTGACTGCTCCAAGATCAGAGTAGTCACTTTCAAATCCCCATTTTATGTGCCTGCACACATGATCAGTCACGTGTGCCGGCTCTCCGAACGTCATCTATGTGGTCCTTAAGGGGTATCCAATTCTAGGATCACTGGTCCTTAATGGGTTAAAGAATCACTAACACCTAAAAATACAATACACACTTAATTATCTGTTTCTCAATGCTAACATCTGCAAAGATTCGCTGTATGTTTTCTTAGGCCTGAAATTTAGTCTTAAATATGCTCTTTGGGGACTCTGATCCCTTTATTTTTCCAGGGCTGCAAGGCTTCCATTACAACAGCAATATTGATAGATGTCTCAGAAGTGATCATTTTATTGCCTGTTAATGGGCCGAAGATATCAGCCTTTGTGCATAGAAGAGCAGTGGGTGTTAATTGTGTAGGATGATCTACACATACATTAAAAATACAAGTATATGATAAAGTTTTAATGACCTAACATAAAATATCTTCATTTTATAGATTCTACCCTGAAGTACCTATTATTTAAATTATATATTCCAATTAAATTTGTTGGTGTTAGTGTTCCTTTAAATAGATTCTGTAAACTTTCACTCCAGTCTTATTCACTGTTTTTTTTTTTGTTTTTTTTTTGTTTTTTTTTTTGTTTTTTTTACTTTTATAATTGATGTTCAGCTACTTGGATCTGTTTGCAGAGATCTTTCTGTCACAAAACATGAAAGCAGGTCTAGTTATACAATGTAAAAAGATATAATGTAAACAAGATAGCACAGAGTGCTGCAGAATGAATGTAACAGTACAAGCTGCTTTGATGGTCTGCTGACCAGAAATCTCTCTAGAAACAGAGATCGTAGCTCACTGATAGGGACATAAAGGTGTAAATAAAAAAAAATAGGTGAAGATGGAAAAATAATAAAAGGTATAGCTTCATTGACGACACGTATTATGCACTTGTAGAATGTGTAAAAAATATAAAGGATTACTATTACTTTAGGTGCTGATTTTGGTGGCTACTGCTCACCACCAAAACTAATAGAAAATGGACTGCATTGAAGACCATTTTTATGTAGCCAGTAATTTGGCAGACATCAATGTTTAACTTTCATCTGAGCATATAGCTACACATCCTGATGAAGACAAATGTTTTCTCTGATAATTTGATGTTGGCTACACAAGGCTGGTGTGCAGTGCAATTCAATTTCTATGTTCTAAGAGCACACTGTGTCACAGCTTACCTTGGTTTCAGCGGCCGTTAATGCAGCACGGATGACGCAGGAAGATGGCAACGATTGGACGCATCAGAGCTAGATGCGTCATCTGCAGGTGCGAGGCTTCAGAGTGAAGCAGGCCTCTGTTTTATGCCATGCTTCCTGTAGTCTCCTCCTACTTCCTTCCTTCCTCTGAGCCTGCTCCTCCTGTAGGGGTTTAAAGGGCAGTCTGAGTCCTGACTTAGTTGCCCCTGCGTTGTTATACAAAGCAGTTCTGTGTCCTTGGGCTCTGTGTATGACCTGGCTTGTCTGACCATCCAATCTGGTGCTGACCTGTGGCTCTGTCTGACTATTCTCCTGCCTTATCCTTATAGTGGACACCCAATCTGGTGCAGACCTGTGGCTCTGGCTGACTACCTGAACTGTGTATGACCTGGCTTGTCTGACTACCCTCTCTGGTGCTGACCTGTGACTATTCTCTTGTTATTCCCTGTAGTAAGCAGACACCCAATCTGGTGCGAACCTGGGGCTCTAGTAGACTAGCTATATACTGACTGCAGGCGTGGGTCAACCTTTCCAGAACTGGTAGTCACAAATATATTCAAACTAGTTGAAGACCAGTGCCAGCGGGTCGAGGGGCAGTTATGCACAGTAGAGACTGCCTGTGTCGCGGCTGATACATCAGATCGCCTCACTCCGTATCAGCCACGTCACGGGCAGTCTCTACTGTGCATGACTGAGTTGTTACAAACGTTTTAGCGAATTATCATATAGGATGTTGGCAACCCAGACTGCACTTATAGATATGGCATTTTGACTGGCATTCATAGTGACCAAGTCCAGGTGTGGTTTTCCTTCTTAACTAGATCAGTGCAAATTGGTCTTAGGGATCCACCCACTGTAAAGATTTTCATCCCATTATCAGGTGGTTTCAGAGTGGAAAGACAGAAATAATGGAGAGAGAGGCTGTGTCCCCACCACCAAAGGAGTGGACCTTTATGACAGCTTGAACATTTTCTTCATAGTGATGTCACTAGGAGAGGAACCAAATATTTGTTTAGTGCCCCTAGAGTGGCTAGGGCTAGTCTGAAGAAAGTAGTGGGTTTGGCTAGGTGTGCAGGGTATTGCCTTTTTCCTGAGTTGTTTTGCTATTTCAGGGAAGAAGAGAACGTCTGTAGAAATACACTATGCAGTGCTACAATGCTGTCGTGAAATATAACTGTCCAATTCTGATCACAGGCAAAAAAACATTAGATAGCATTTCATGTATAAAGGGCAACCAGGGCAAGGAACCCTTATATTTCTAGTTCTTGGTTCTTACATACCACAGCATTTGTGTGAAGGATACACCATGAACATATTGGGAAGCACTGCTTTGCTGGCCTTGTTTGGGAATGAGTTCAGAGCTGGCTGACATGGAGAAGCAGATTCACAGCATTTTGAAATCAGGGTTTCTGCATTTACTAGCTGTCACATCTCTGCAGTGATTGCTTCTCTGTAGCTTATTGCCTTGACAACCTGCTTTATAGAAGAGTTTGTTGGTTTGAAATGTGGTACTCTTAAAGGGATAGTAATGTTTCATAATAAAAGCAGCTCTAATTAATCATCATAGTATTTGGAATTTCGAGAGTGTTATTTCAATACTGTCAGAGTTATAGTTCAAGAGTAATTCAATGACAAAGTGTCCCCCTCCCGCCCCTTTTACTGATGTAACACTGCTCAGCCAGAGAAGAAGGGAGGTGCCCAGGTAGACTGCAGAGAGGGACAATCTTCAATTAAGATAAGGGAAAAAGCTTGTCAAGGGGGGCAGGGCTTTCATTGTTCTGATAGGAAGAATACTGTCCCCTGCTTTTATCTGTCTGGTCTATGAACTGGATTCCACATCTGAGAAGAGATGGATTACACTAGGTAAAAGAGGCGGGAGGGGGAAACTTTGCTTGTGAATATCTGTCAAACCATAAAGGTTTGAGAGATAAGACTTATATTGTTCTTCATGTTTTTTTAATGCCTACAAAATAAAATAAAGATAAAACAAAGTATTACTATCCCTTTAAAGAAGCAGTGCTATTTGACTTGTCACTATATTTCAAAGGGATCTGAAATGTTTATCTAAAGCACACACAATACAGATGCTCTACCTTACATGTAAACCCTGTGTTTATAATACACACACACACACACACACATATATGTGTGTGTGTGTGTGTGTGTGTATATATATATATATATATATATATATAAAATAGGAAGCTTCATGTGACTTAATTTATGTTTCCCTCATTCGGCAAACACACCCAGGGGTGGCAGTAAGCAGGAGTTATCCAGAACTCTTATATACTACCATTGGTGCAGCATAGGGCATGATCTCACAGGAGTGCCCAGTCCTGTGAAAATCTCTGCAGTTACTTCACCCTCCATCATATTACACACCCCCTTTCCCTCATTCTTTCTCCATTCATCTGTTCGACTTACATTCCCCTTCACCTCATTGTATCTCCATTCAGCTCACACTCCCCTTCACCTCATTGTGTCTCTGTACGACTGTCTGACTCACACTCCCCTTCACCTCATTCGATCTCTGTTTGGCTCTCTCCCCTTCACCACTGTCACGGTAATAAGGCAAAGAAGGACAAACACAGTAATAAAATATAACCACCTTTATTATAATATAGAGTGATAATAATATATGAGATATAGTGATGATAATATCCCACACAACCCCAGACCACCGAATGATAGGGCCCATGCTCCTGTGAGGTACCGGAAACTAAAGGCAACAGGGAGCGAGAGTCGGACAGAGCCGTGGGACACAGAGGCTAATGATCAGGCAGGCTAGGAGCGTATGGAACGAGTAGTCTGCCAGAGCCACAGGTCAGACAAGCCGGGGATACACTGAGCAAGATAGGAGCTAGAGGACAGACAAACCAGGGACTACACTGAGCGAGTGAGTCAGCCAGAGCCACAGGTCAGAACCGATGTGGGTAGTCAGACAAGCCATAGTTAACAAGAAGCGAGTTAGTCAGCCAGAGCCACAGGTCAGAACCAATGTGGGCAGTCAGACAAGCCAGGGTCATACACGGAGAAGATTCTCAGATAAGCACAGGTCACAACAGAGCACAAGAGTAACTAACAGGAACACCACGTAAGGGCAATGAATTCCAGGCCCAAGGAGGTTTATAAAGGAGCAGAAGGGACCCAATTAGGCCACCCAGAATAGGCTCATAAACAGGTGTCCGTGCTACTGCCTATTACCTGATGACAGCAATGAGGAAGTGGCCAGAGGCCATGCCGGCCGGTGGCCATATAGAGGTAGGAAGCACAGGAACACTTAGTCTCTAAGGGAGACTGTGATAACCTCACTGTGTGTTCGTTCATCTGTTCGACTCACACTCCCCTTTGACTCATTGTCTCTCTTCCCCATTGCTGGACACTTGGACCTTGCTTACTAAACAGATGTCTCTCTTCCACTTCACACCAATGTTTGCAAAGCTTCCTGTCCGCGATCCTTATATTCACATTATGTCTCTGTGCTGACACATTTCAACCACAGCCTTATGTCCAACATACTAATTAAACATACATAAATATCACACATCACACTACATTACCCAACATGCTTTCTCCACTCTGCCAAGCATGCCTTACCCTCTCCTCTTACTCATGCCACCATTTCACCAACCACCTTAACTAAAATAACACAAACAACTATAACGATGTCTTCACTTACACATGGGCAACTCCAAGTCCAATTTGCTAGCGTGTATATTTTATATATATAAGTCTTATGAGATGCACTTGCTGGTTAGTGTATGTAAAAACCTGAGTGTCAATCAAGGAAAAGAATACATACAGTTCAAGGAGAGACGGCACTCGCAGGGATAATTTTGTAGAAGTATGTTTATGTTTATTTCAGCATTTCGGCCAACAAATGTGCCCTTTATCAAGAATGCATATCAAAGAATTACATGGTGCTTATAAACCCAATACGTGACCCCTAGAGAGGGTAAAAGGCGCCCAACATCTTACAACTAATCATCACAAAACAAACGTGATGAGATACTTTGAAATGACCAATCTCGAGTGTTACAGAGTGAGATACAATGTGTAACCAAATACTGTAACAAAAGGTCAATACTGTTAAAAACAAAAACATAGATTTATCAATAAAAATGAATGTTGACATAATAAAATATACAACATCATTGATATTGTAAAATAGTACCATAATAGAACCAGGATTTGTAGTGATGAAAAATGTATACACTTAATGATATTGTAGATTGTGTTTTGTTAATAATATCTATTTATATGTATACATGGCAGTGGACATATTATGTAAGGGTAACCAGGCATCAATAATGTATAAGTCTAGTAAACAATCTAAAGAAAGAATAATGAGACTAAAGAATCATGCTGAGCGCGTGGGGGCTAGTATGTGTGTCTGGATACCGGCATATCGCAACGCTTACGTTATTGTCATTGTTGGTATCTAAAGATACTAAATCATCTTCTGTGAAAGACAGTATAAATCATAAGGGACAAGGGGTAACATAAAATTACTTATGGGTCCACAATCCTATCTAGCATAATTCGATGCTGTTCTGCCCAGAGTGTGGCAAGGCAAGACAATTAATACACAACTTAGCGAAGTATCAAAATTAGTTACAGACATCAAGAATCATTGATTGCATATAGTAAGAGTCATATATAATCCTGTTAATGTTATCCTAAACAGATGTAATTATAGATATTGAGCAGAGGAATTGATAATGATCTTATATGCAATATAGATAGAATATTAGCAACTAGTTATGAGCTTATAGTAAAACTGAATGTCTGACTATATGAACATAAAAAGAATGAAAATAATAAGATTAATAATGAAGAGAAGCAGTTTGATATATTGTCCCATTGCAGCATTGTATATGCGTATACACCGGCAAAGCATATTTAGACGGTTAGAATCAAACATGGATCCATTAATTTCCACTGGAGATTACAAAGAGATGCATTAATTTGACCAAAGGAGTATAAAGTCATAAAGCATTGAATGTATCATAATGAAGAGAGGCCATCTAGTGAAGTGTCGTTTCACAGTGTTATATATATGGACATAGACACCGACTGTACACACTTAGACATTTAAAGTCAAACTTAGTTCTAGTTGCTTAAACTGGAGATGAGAGAGAAATTAGCCTGTTTAACCAGCAGTGCATACAGTCATTTAGCTTGCGATATGTCATTGGTCAAATAACTTCAATAACAAATAAATGCAACAATATCGAAGTTCTATCACAGATGCAGGCTATTGGTATAAAAGTACACCATTACTATTGATACACTGTAGTAACTAGATGAGTCCTGACTGTGTACCTTCTAGTGTAGATCTTACTCTCCTGTATGGATGATGATATCCCGTTCCAATGATTTGTAACACTAGTGTTAGAGACCACTGACCACCGTGTGATAAGAGAATGTTTTATATCCTCTGTCCAAACTGCGGTGTCAGTTCCTCTGGGTACACTAGTATTTGTAATCCAAGTTATGAAAATCAAGATGTTTCTGTAGCCACGAGAAGATGTGGTATACATTCCCATGGAGTGCTACGTGATATTGTGCCAAAGAGTAAAATTGTCCTCAACCACATCCCAGGCACCCCACAATGTGTTATACTGCATACTTTATTTTATTGCAGTTGTCTTAGGGTGTGTTGTGGGCTGGAGGATAAATAAAGATGCGATGACTGGATCCATGCTGAAGAATGTAGTAGTATCCTCAACCATTGCTATAGATCCTTTGTGTCATCGTTATGCTCCACTGATGTGAAATCCAAGGAATGAAATGATCTTCGAGTGTCCCAAAACATGGGGTGTATAGTGGATATAAAAAGTCTACACACCCCTGTTAAAATGCCAGGTTCTTGTGATGTTAAAGATAAATCATGTCAGAATGTTTTCCACCTTTAATGTGACCTATAACGTGAACAATTCAATTGCAAAACAAACTGAAATCGTTGACGGGGAAAAATAAAAAATTAAAAACTCACAATAACCTGGTTGCATAGGTGTGCACACCCTTAAACTAATACGTTGTTGAAGCACCTTTTGATTTTATTACAGCAATCATTCTTTTTGGGTTGGAGTTTATTAGCATGGCACATCTTGACGTGGCAATATTTGCCCTCTCTTCTTTGCAGAAGTGCTCCATATCTGTCAGATTGCGAGGACATCTCCTGTGCACAACCCTCTTCAGATCACCCCACAGATGTCCAATTGGATTCAGGTCTGGGCTCTGGCTGGGCCATTCCAAAACGTTAATCTTCTTCTAGTGAAGCCAACCTGGTTGCATAGGTGTGCACACCCTCTTACAAACTGGGGATGTGGCTGTGTTCAGAATTAACCAATCACAATCATTCTCATGTTAAATAGATGTCATTACACACCTGCCATCATTTAAAGTGACTCCGATTAATCACAAATAAAGTTCAGCCGTTCTAGTAGGATTTTCCTCACATTTGCCTAGTTGTATCTCAGAGCAAAAGCCATGGTCCGCAGAGAGCTTCCAAAGCATCAGAGGGATCTCATTGTTGAAAGATATCAGTCATCAGAAGGGTACAAAATAATTTCTAAAGCATTAGATATACCATAGAACACAGTGAAGACAGTCATCATCAAGTGGAGAAAATATGGCACAACAGAGACATTACCAAGAACTGGATGTCCTTCGAAAATTGATGACAAGACAAGAAGAAAACTGGTCAGGGAGGCTTCCAAGAGGCCTACTGCAACATTAAAGAAACTGCAGGAATTTCTGGCAAGTACTGGCTGTGTGCTACATGTGACAACAATCTCTCGTATTCTTCATATGAATGGGCTATGGGGTAGGGTGGGAAGACGGAAGCCTTTTCTTACAAAGATGGAAAAAGTTCTGACATGATTTATCTTTGTTTCATTCTCTCATCACAAGAAACTGGCATTTTAACAGGGGTGTGTAGACTTTTTATATCTACTGTAGATAGATGCAGTAAATAGAAGGTATGGATAAATAACTGTATTCAGTAGAAACTCGCGTATGAAAGATTTTCATTTAATCCAGATGGTGTCATAGAGCGTAATTTGTGAATCCATTTAAATTCTGTCTGGTATAATATTCGTGCTCGGTCTCCACCCCAGGTCAGAGGAGGTATGTGGTCGAAAGCCATGCATTTTAAGGAAGATAACGAGTGTGCATTTTCTTGCCAATGCCTGGCCACAGGTTTGTCACTGGATTTATCCATGAGTGCCTTGCTGATGCTTTCCCTGTGATTAGCTATGCTCTCTTTTAGTGTGGTAGTGGTTAAGCCCACATAAAGTTTCTGGCATGGGCACAGAATGTAATAAATTACATAGGAGCTGAGGCATGATAGATGATGATGTATTACAATTTTCTTGCCATCTACAGGGTTGATAAAATGATCTCCAGTGATTAGACTCCTAAAGGTGATGCAATCTTGGCATTTATAGCAGCCTGCTTTGTCCTGGGTAAGCCATGTCGCATTACACTTCTGATAGCAGTGACTGGGGTCCGTTTTGACTAGAAGGTTTCTTAAAGTGACACCCGTTTTGTAGCTTAACATCAGTTTGTTGTGAAAGATATTGGGTAGAGAGTTGTCAGAAGATAGGATGTCCCAGTAGTGACTGTTAGTATCCCTGATGCTTTTATATTCCGTTGTCTATGTAAATGGAAAAACCAAGCGGTCCAGAGTGTTGTCTGCTTTTGTGTTAGAATTCAGTAAATCATCCTGTGTATGTATAAGGGCACATCTCTCCTGTGCATTAAGTTCTTCCAAGGGATAACCCCTCTCTAAAAATCTTTGTTTGATATCAAGGAGTTGTGTATGGGTTTTCTCTCTGTTACTATTGTTGCTCAGAACCCTAATCATCTGCAAGTAGGGTAAGCCATTCTTTCTGTGTAAAGGATGGAAACTCTGTGCAGGAGTGTATTTCGGTCCGTTGGTTTCCTGTAATTTGTGTAGTGTAAACGACCATCTTCCAACCCATTAGTGAACATCAAGGAAATCTATGCTGGACTGAGAGGTCACATGGGTGAAACGTATAGTGCTATGTAAGCAGTTGAGTTTAGTCACAAAATCAGATAGTTGTTCCACAGAGCCTGACATAATAGATTTTGTCGATATAAGGATAATATCTGAAAATATGTGTGGATTGTTGTGTCATAATGTGGTTTTGTTCATAGTTCCACATGTATATGTTGGCAAAGGCCGGGGTAACATTACTCCCCATGTCAGTCCCTGCAATTTGTCTATAATATCTCTGATCAAATTTAAATAAATTCAGAGAGAGACACAATTTCAATAGGTCTAGAATGAACATGTCTGGTGGGCGTAAATCCGATTTATTGTCATTCAGTATTTTTTAACAGCTTCAAGGCCCTCCACAAGTGGTATGACAGTATATAGGCTGCTAACATCCAGTGAAGATAATATGATGTTGTTTGGCATTTCATTTATTTGTTTCAACTTACTTAGGAAATCCGTAGTGTCTTTTATATAACTCGGTATCAATGGTAAAAGTGGCTGGAGGTAACAATCAATAAATTGTGCCAATGGTTGTAACAGAGAGTGTCCTGCTGAGATTATTGGTCTCCCAGGAGGTGTCTTGATATCCTTATGTATCTTGGGAATCATATATAGAATCAGTGTTATTGGAAAATCAGTAGTTAGAAATCTGGCAGTGGCGGTGTCAATCCATTTGTTGAGTCTAGCCCCAGTTATTGTTTCGTCTATAAGTTTTTTGTCAGACTTGGTAGGGTTGTTAGGTAGTAAAGCATATGTATCAGTATCAGATAATTAAAGGGATAGTAATGTTTCATAATAAAAGCAGCTCTAATTAATCACCATAGTATTTGGACTTCGGAGAGTGTTATTTCAGTTTTGTCAGAGTTGTAGTTCAGGAGTAATTCAATGACAAAGTGTCCCCCTCCCGCCCCTTTTACTGATGTAACACTCCTCTGCCAAAGCAGAAGGGAGGTGCCTAGGTAGATTGCACAGAGGGACAATCTTCAATTAAGATAAGGGAAAAACCTGAAAAGCTTGTCAAGGGGGGCAGGGATTTCAGTTGTTTTCATATAAACAAGATTGTCCCCTGCTGTTATCTGTCCAGTCTATGGACTGCATTCCACATCTGAGAAGAGATGGCTTACACTAGGCAAAAGGGGCGGGGAGGGGAAACTTTCCTTGTGAATATCTCTTAAACCATAAAGGTTTGAGAGATGAGTCTTATATCATTCTTCATGTTTTTTTAATGCCTACAAAATAAAATAAAGTTAAAATGAAGTATTACTATCCCTTTAATGCATAATGTCTTTTCTTTACACGTCATAGTCTAGAACAGAGTTTCTCAACCCATGCCCTCAGTGGCCACTAACAGGCCAGGACTTAGGAATTCCCCTGCTAGAACACAACTGTGTTGATCAGAGGCTCAGTCATATTAATTAATTCACCTGTGCTCTTAAAAGAAAATTCTAAAATCCTGGCCTGTTAATAGCCACTGAGAGCACAGGTTGAGAACCACTGGTCTAGAACCACTACTGCACCCCCTTTGTCGGCAGGTCTAATCACAATGCTGGGATTAGTAGCCAGTGACTCGATGGCTAATCGCTCTTGTTTGGAAATATTGTTAAAAAGTGTCTTTTGTGGATTTTTATTGATTTTTCATTTTCTAACTCCATTATCCGCATGTATGCCTTAACAGACGGATTGGTATTGAGAGGTTCGAATGCACTTCTTGGTTTGGAGGTTTTAATGGGTTCTGAGTCTGTACTGTGTTTGAAATAATCTTTCAACTTCAAATTGCGTTGAAAGTTATGAAGTTCTATGTCTAACTGAATGTGATCATGTTGCACAGTTGGAATATATGTAAGGCCCTTAGACAGTACCGCAATTTCTCTTTTGGTAAGAGATGTTTTACTCAAACTGAAAACTATTTGTTATTGTTGGGGTCCTTTTTCTGTGTGCCTCGTGTACCTCTTCCCGCCTCCCCTGATATGGGGTCTGATCTTGTGATGTTGCTCTGGGATCGAGTGGTGACCCCTAAAAAATTAGCCTGAAAAAGGAGTTTTGCTGTACTACCCTCACTGTTTGGTGCTGATGTAGCTGCTGAGGATTCGTCTACAGTATCAATGGGGTGTTTGGATTGATAGGGTCGCCTTTGTCTTTTAATGTTAGGTCTAAGTTTGGGGGTAGTACCTAAAAGCCACCTGCAGACTCGGTTATCTTTGTAGTCACTCTCTACTTTATCAACTTTCTTTTTCTTAAAGGAATGCACATCTTCTTTATAGGTGTTAAGTTGTGTTTCCAATTTAGCAGTCCAGTCTGTGTTGGTATCTGTTCTAAGACTTTCCTTATGTTTAATCTCAGATTGTTCAAGTTCTGTATTGGTAATAATAAATTCACAATTCACTTCCTCTATGACAAGGATAAGATCAATGAACATTTGTTCAGAATACCACACCATTTACGGCAGAAATCTGGATTGTTTTTGCCTATGGTGGGGGTATTGGCTATTCTGAAACCTCTAGGTATATGCTTTAACCTGTAATAATCAAACAGGTATATTCCATGTAACTTCAAATCAAATGCTTGTTTGGACAATCTGAGGATGTTGTGGTAAATATCTGTGGATTTAAATTTGGTCTCTGTCAGTTGCACTTTCTTCAAATAAAATAGTATTGGCTTCTGTTCCTGTGAAATAAACTGGTTTTATTGGTGTGGTCTGTATGTTGGGGGTCTGGCTATCTTCCATAGCGTAAAATATACTACGATAAAGGGCATCAATAAGTACCGATGTGTGGATTAAATGATGAATGGAAGTAGCAACACAACTTAGTGTGTGCCAACTTAAAGATTTCTTAATGAATCAGGGTGCAACACTCCGGTGTGAATATAATATAAAGTCTTATGAGATGCCTCTCTAGGGGTCACGTATTGGGTCCATAAGCACCATGTAATTCTGTGATGTGCATTCTTGATAAAGGCCACATTTGTTGGCTGAAACGTCGAAATAAACATCGTTTGATACTTCTACAAAATTATCCCCGCGAGTGCCGTCTCTCCTTGAACTGATATATATATCTCATCTACTTCAGTCATTGTCGATCCACTACAGGATGAAGGCCTCCTCAGCAAGCCTCCAACAACTTCGGCCCTCATGGCAATATGAGGGGCCCTGGCTGCAAGTGATGAGTCACAGACAGATGCACTGCTGTTGCTGTCTCTAACATCTGGTGCCAGACTCCCTTTTTGTTGGGAGACCAGCATCAACATGTTGCTTCCACTTAAATTAGAGCCACAATGCCAGTACCTTCTAACAGCACTCGTTGTCTGGATCAAGAGATGTGGGGCCCCAGACTGGTATCTTGCCTAGGGCCCTACGGTGCCTTAATCTGTCTCTGTGGACAGTGAATGACAAAGCCATACAAAACTAAAGCTTACACACAGAAGTATGGAGTGGCGGATTCTAAACATAACAAAAGGAGATCAAAGAAAGTGTGCATAGATTCATCAGCAAACAAAGGTCTATGATATCATTGAAAGAGTAAGGCGCCTGAAATGAAACACACACACAAACTAACACAACTTCAACGTGATAATGTATGGATCTGTTTTGGTAGTTATTATACCAGTGCAAGATCATGATCGTGAAACATATGAATGTGGTATAATTCAATTGTAAGGTTTCTAAGTCTTGCATATTCTATATAGGGCCTTATATTCAAAAGAAAAGTGAAGGAATTCTGGGGCAAACCATCTGGTCTGTAGGGGAGAACTAAAAATTCCCATTGATTTAACTCCTTGAAAGACTGAGAGGTCTCCAATGCATTGGAAATTTTTAGTCCTCCCTATAGTGCAAATGGTTTGCCTCAGAACGCCTCCATATGAAAAGAGTGAAGCATCATATGCAACAATGAACTCTTTGAGTGCCAGTGAGGTACCCTCGTGCCCTATGCCTTTCTACTTGTGGAGAGTGGACTCCTTGGCAAACATAGGAGGCTGAATGAGTGGAGAGAATAGGAGGGGGCATGCCCCTTCAATAGCGGGCAGGGGTTATGGGTATACATTTATCCAACAATACCTGTTTTAAGGTTTGTTTGTTTCTCTGCAGGTGCTGCTGGTTCATTATCATGGCTCCCAAGAGATGCATCCAATCATTTCTGAGATTCCAGGAGAAAGAGGATCCCTGAGGGCACCAGCACAGAAGAGAACCTCTACACGCCCGGTGGCATCAGCAGCCCAGCCAAGGCTTTTTCCCTGAGTCCACTCCCCACCCCTGGGATGGTCATTGCTACTGCTGGATTTACCCACAGCGTCACCACACTCTCTTGTGCCTTAGTCCTCTTCCCTTCTTGCTCCTTCCTGTTCTCTGCAACTTTCAGCCCAAACCTCTGCTCAGTACCCTTTATTCTCTTCCTCTGTGTCCATATCTACCTTTTCTGCTATGCCCCCTTCTTGTCCATTTCCCCACATCACAGATTCTCTCCTTTTGTTCCAGTTTGGTTCCTACCTCGGAAATTACACTCAGCATGACTTCTTATTTCACTGATGCAGATGATACCCTGGGAAGTCCCGTAAGATGTCAATGAACTTTCATGCAATCTTTTCCAGACGTATGGAGAAAATCAGGGATGATTGTTTCCTGCATGGGACTGGCATAATGAGTGTGACAGGGGTGGGAGGTGGGGAGAGCCATATGGGGGCCTGAGGGTGGAGACCTAGGCTGCAGACAAGGAGGCCTACATGCTCAGTATTTTTCTTGATTGATGGGCTCAAGGATGGAGCAGAGCTTAAGCATGGAGCACGGTTAGTTGGCTAGGGCCCCTTAGGGTTGAAGGGAGGACCTCTTGAGGGGAATGATAGGCAGATACTGAGTCAAGGCAGTGAGCAAGGTGTGTCCTTGGACTGAAACAACTTTCATGGCCCAACAGCCTATGTGGAGTCCAGTGTTGGGGATTATACAGAGGAGCATGGAGGGCAACATCTAATAAGGTTTGAGGCAGCAGCTAGATCCAAATGGTACCAGCAATTGGAGACATCCTACTCATATATAATTTTTTTACAGAGCAGCTATATGTTAGGGCATAAATGCCCTTATATGTTAGGGCATAGATACTTTACAGATATTAAGGCTCAGTAGTAGGGGGAGGCGGGTTTATCATTACCTGTCACAAGGTTACAGTTCCGGGTGCTATATATATGTTGTTAAGCCACAATATCTAGTTATCAATATGGAATGTACTTTGCTAGTAATTTGTTTAATTTAGGTAAAATATTCATTGGAGAAATATAATGACAAATACAATTATCCCCCATAAACAAATACTTTATATATATACTAACTGGTAAATATGATTAATTATAAAGAAGTAGTTTCCATAATATAAGGACTCAGACTCAGCCGGATTGGAATGTGCATTATTTCCTCTAACTAAACCAAATTACTTAGCACATTGTCTGTTTTAAGAATACAATATCTGGTGTATTGGTAAAAAAAAAAAAAAACATGGGATTTGTCCCTGAGTTTGCTAACAATGGGCATTGACTGACAATGGGGTTGGGGAACTTTTTAAGTTAATGTCCTTGTATCAGAGCTGTTGTCATTGTTTTGTGAAACCTAGTGGGCTGAGAGACATCATATGTAAGAAATTACTAATCATACAAGTACTAATATTTATGGCCTCTGTTATGAGAATAAACGAGGTTGGATAGCTTACCTGCTAACTGTCCTAGATTTCCAGTGCACTCCCTGGGTTTTTTTGTCCCAACTGTGCTTCTTAGTTTCCACAGAACACATACAAACATACAATTTCATGGCACATAACTAAATGACCCATTTACCTACCCTTTTCCCCATGGTATTCAAAACCTTACTTAGTTAAACCTTGGAATAGCTATATATCTATCACAAGATGACAAGAGCTCTTAAAGTGGAACTTTCATGCTACAATAATTATCCCCTATTAATTGTTAGTAGCTTCTTATTTATGGAAATAATATAATAACATTGCTTAACCCCTTAAGAACCGGAGCTCGCATGCGCGGCCGGCACTTGATGACCAGGGGGCCATTTTTTTTTTTTTTTTTCTACTTCCGGTTCAGGGCTCCCAGCGCGGTGTTCAGCCACGCTGGGAGCCCTGAACTCCATGACGTGCCAGGACCATCATTGGTCCTTAAGTGCCAGACCGCAGTGACGATCCTGGAACATCAGTAGTCGTGAAGGGGTTAAGTGCAAGCATGGGTTGGAATTATAACATTGTATGCAACTCAGTGGGACAGAGCAGACATCTTGGCGAAGAGTGATCTGTCCGCCTGTGCAGTCCTTCCCTGCCTGTAATCTGATAGGTTATTTGCCAAACAGGGAGTTGCATTGTACCATACTTTTTTTGTTTGCCATTGGTTTGCATATTATAGTTAAAGGTGTGCTTTTGCCCAAGAGGTCAGTTAGGAATCTGCAGTCAACTTATTAGTTTTCTGAAGTCAGAAGAGAGAAGGTCTACAAGGAAATGCAAGCAGGTAGGATTATAAGTCCCTGGGAGGTAGCTCCATTGCAGAAGTTGTTCATTTTTTGCCAAGGGGTTGTCTCTAAGGTAGAGTTAGGCAAGTCTGGGTTGATAAGTCATCTGTCTTATCCCGAGGAAGAATAAGTCAATGAAACCATAGTGAAAGAGGTCTGTAGCGTGCAGTACCAAACATCTGATAAGGCATTTATTCAGGTGTCAGAACCCAGCTTGCTCCTGGCTAGGATAGTTGTTGCGGTTAGCGTTTAGACTTTTTCCCCTTCTTACAGATAGTTTTGCTACATGTTGTTTAAATGGAAGGGAAATACTATGTAGACAGGTCTCTCCCAACATGCTTTTCCATCTTTTCTGCTTATTTTGAGGCATTTAGTCTCTTTTTACTTACTCCAAAATAGCTTATTCTGGCCTTGGTTAAACACCGGAGGATGGTTGGATTGTACAGGGCCTTCATGACTGCACAGCTGACAGACATATCTTTCTTCTTTAGAGGTCATGAAAAGGAGTATTTGACATCTGGTTTTCCAGTGTGATACATTCAAAATAGATGGGCAAAATAGGAGGAGTGCATGAAAGCTATCCCTCCCAAAGCTGTGCATTTTTGTGGATAAAGCCAAACTTAACTCTGCAGCATTTTAATGCCATTTCATGGTGCCCTTAGAGTAGGTGTGCAGTGTCTCATTAGTAGATCCAAAACTGACTAAGGGGATTACTGGGCACTGGTGATATTGGAGGGGTTAAGGGCCCCTCTGTACATAGGAAATGTTGGAGTTCCTGCTGGTTAGACACCCCTCCCCCTCTTGCTGAGGACTTTTTCTTAATCATCAGGATGGCTCAGTGCTGTCAGTTTAAGGTGGTGGTGGTTGAGAAGGGGTTCACATACATAGGGGTAGAACCTGAGCTATATAGCGCACATTCCTTTAGAACAGGTGCAGCCCCTGAGGCAGCCAGGCAAGGGCAATCAGCCGAGGCAGTTTGGGAGGTGGAGCTCTGTGGCATATACAAGCTACATTAGACCCATTCATGCATAACTGTTTGTTTTTTTTTCTTTCTTTTTGTTTATAAAATTAAATAGGAAAGCTCTACTGCAAGTATAGGTTGTTGGGCATTTCTTCATTACCGGGCAGGGGAACACACAGCTGAAAGCCCCTTAAGTAGTCAGCTTCACATTCCACAGGAATACATGTAAATCAAGTGGCTTAGAAAACATGGTTTAATATCTAAAGGTATCAACAGAACCAGCAATGGTAGTTCTTTACACAGGTGGTAATGACCTTACATCTCTGAAATCCATATCCCTTATCCTGGAAATTCAGGATAGTTGCATTCATACTTGGTCTCTCTCCCTGAAGTAAGATTTGTGTGGCCCAGCATAGTTCCCAGAAAAAGTTGGTGGGGTGCCATGTCCACCCCAGCAGTTGAAAAGTCTAGGCAGAAGGTTAACCTGGTCATGGGCAAGTGTATACAGTCCTTGGGAGGATAAACCACTGAGCATAAGGAATTCAATTTTAAGGATCTTGGCTTGTATATGGTAGATAGTGTTCCTTTCAGACAAGGATCTTGATAAATTTAACAATGCCATTAAACTAGATTTATCCCCATTTGTAAGGTCACAGTAGGTGGGCTAAAGAGGTCCCCCGTAGCATTCCCTCTTTTTGGTTGGAGGCATGTGGTGCTTCTGGGGAGCTGCACTGGTGTGGCATGCTAGAAGGCTCTGATTTAGATCACAGTGCAGTTCTGCAGAACTACAACTCTGACAGAATTGAAATAACACTCTCCAAAGTCCAAATACTATGATGATTAATTAGAGCTGCTTTTATTATGAAACATTACTATCCCTTTAAGAAAATAATTTGCTTTAAATACCTGCCATCTCACTATTACCTTACCTGTCTCATTGTTAAAGGGATAGTAATGTTTCATAATGAAAGCAGCTCTAATTAATCTTCATTAGTATTTGGACTTTGGAGAGTGTTATTTCAATTCTGTCAGAGTTGTAGTTCATGAGTAATTCAATGACAAAATATCCCCTTCCCACCCCTTTTACTGATGTAACACTGCTCAGCCAGAACAGAAGGGAGGTGCCCAGGTAGACTGCAGAGAGGGACAATCTTCAATTAAGATAAGGGAAAAACCTGAAAAATATGTCAAGGGGGGCAGGGTTTTCATTGTTCTCAATAAAGAAGCTTGTCCCCTGCTGTTATCTGTCTGGTCTATGGACTGCATTCCACATCTGAGAAGAGATGGCTTATACTAGGTAAAAGGGGCGGGAGGGGAAACTTTGCTTTTGAATATCTCTCAAACCATAAAGGTTTGAGCGATAAGACTTATATTGTTCTTCATGTTTTTTTAATGCCTACAAAATAAAATAAAGTTAAAACGAAGTATTACTATTCATTTCAGGTCCTTGCTATATGCCTTAATCATTTTGTTATTTCTTCACAAAATGCTTTGGGGTTTGTTTTACTTTTCTTGCTCTTCATTTTTTCTATTTAACTGACCTAACTGAACTTTTTGGCTTGGATTTTGTAAAAAGAAAGTCACCCGGCCATTACGTGTAGCTAAAATGTGTTTGTTTACCATTATGCATTACTCCCCAAAGTAGCATGTATGTGTTTGTGTCTGTATTTTGTGTCTTCAGCAGAAAGAGCATGAAAGAGACTCAAGAAAGAAAGATGAGTGAAGTTTACAGAGCAATATACATTCCAGCAATATCATAATTTTACACAGAAATATGCAAGTTAGAGGACTAGCAGGGCAATACACTAATATATTATGAAGAGTATCATGTGAGCTCAATGGGCACAACAAAGTACATGAAATTAGCTGAGCAATGCATCATTACATGAAGCTAGCAGAGCATTACTTGGGAACATTAGTGCAATGGCCATTACTTGGAACTGTCGGCGCAATCAAACATTACATAAGAACAGCAATATATTATATGAGACCAGTGCTTCTGTGCATCATTACAGGAGATGAACAAAGAAATACATCATACATAATGGTATGTAATTGCGTATTGCCTTATTGGTTTCAATTAGAATCAAGTAGAAAGGTACCAGGCAATTGAACTGGCACAAACCAACAGCTAACTTGGGGAGTAATGGACAACAAACACACTTTAGCAGAAAATAATGGACTGGCCAGGTGACTTTCTTTTCAGAAAATCCAAGCTGAAAAGTTCCATTAGGTTAGTTAAATAAAATATTAAGTGCAAGAAAAAGAGTAAAACAAACCCCAAAACCAGTTTGAATAAACAGTAACAAAATTATTAAAAAGTGGGCGCCTTTACAATTAGACGTTGCCTATGTATCACAAATTCTGTGGGTTAATTTATATAGATAACAAGCTTTGTGATTCAGATCTTCTAATATCACAAACTGAGTACAGTGTATGACCTAGGCTTGTCTGACCATCCAACCTGTTGCTGACCTGTGGCTCTGTCTGACTAACTATCACAGTGCCCGTGCTATTCGGCGACATTCTGTCAGTCTACACTCCTGCTTAACACCTATTGGCTGAACTGTGATTGTCCCGCCCAGTATTATCCTTAAATACTGGGTTCTGGCACATCTCAGGTGCCCTTTCGTGGTGTTCCAGTACCAGCGCTTGTTCCTGTTTATTGTGTGCTCTCAGTGTATCGACCCAGTCTGCCTGACCACTCTGCATCTCTTTTCCTGCCTGTCCACCAACCCGGACTGCCTGACCATTCTGCTTCTCATCTCCTGTGTACCGACCCGGCTTAGCTGATGTTCCTGCTCTGTGTACCGACCCGGCTTGGCTGACATTCCTGCTTCGTGTACCGACCCGGCTTGGCTGATGTTCCTGCTCTGTGTACCGACTTGGATTGGCTGAGGTTCCTGCTCCGTGTGCCAACTTGGATTGTTCTACGTTCCTGTTCTGTGTGATTCCGCCCGGTTGGGCTGCTGCCTCCTCTGCACGCCCTGACTGGTCTCCGGTTAAGGGTAGTGCTTCACTCTCGCTGTCTGTGGACAGCTGTGCAGTTTGGTCTCCGTTGCCTCCGTGTCACCCCGGCGACATTCCTATTGGTTTGCCTTATGAACCCTTCCAGGTTGGGTGCCTCTCAGGGCGAGTTGCTCAGATTCCGTTACTGCTACGGCAGTGCTCAAGTTGCCTGGTCTCCATTACTGCTACGGCAGTGTCTAAGTCACTCAGTCTCCGTTACTGCTGCAGCAGTGTTCACGTTGCCTAGTCTCTGTTAATGCTACAGCAGTATCCAGTTGCCTAGTCTCCGCTACTGCTACGGCAGAGCTCACGTGGCTCAGTCTCCATTACTGCTATGGCAGTGCTCAAGTTGCCTGGTCTCCGTTACTGCTATGGCAGTGTCTAAGTCACTCAGTCTCTGTTACTGCTATGGCAGTATTCACGTTGTCTAGTCTCCGTTACTGCTACGGCAGTGCTCAAGTTGCTCAGCCTCCGTTACTGCTAAGGCAGTCCACAATTGTCTGGTATACATATTCTTGGGCTTTACTCATACTAAAGCTCTCACCTCTATTTGAGCTCCTTAAAAGGCCTTACCACACATGGGCCTGTAAACATTCTCTGTCTGCTATTATCTCATGCAGTACCGATATACTGGGACTCACACAAGATCTGCCTGACCTGTGTCAGTATAATGTTCTATGGACTCTTTACTTATACTGTACCTGTGTGGGCTTACCTCTGTATAACCTGTCTAGTGGCTGTACTATATTAAGTGTATATTACAGGACCTGTAAGGGTTATTGTGATCTTAATTGTTTAATAAAACTGTGATTTATCCAAACCTACTGTGTCTGTGTGTCGAACAAACCGTTACACTATCCCTCTGTGTTGCCTCTTTATAGTGGATATCCAGACTGGTGCAGGCCTGTGGCTCTGGCTGACTATCATCTATACCAACTGCAGGCGTGAGTCAGGTGTCCTCCTTGTTGCCTTCTTTTGGGGGAGGTCAGCTCCACTCTTACTGACTGCAGGAGTGAGTCAGTGGTATCTCCCTAGTTTGTTCTGGGCAGTTGTTCTCCATTTCTGGTTCTAGTTCTGGGTTCCAGCGGAGACTACCATTGGCCTAAGCCTAGTCTTTATCAGTGAGGTCTCTTCTGGTCAGCCTACTATTGCTGATAGTTGCTGCTGGCTCACACTGTGACCCTCTGCACCTTCCTGTTTACTCTGCCTATAGATGTATATGTATTTATGCTTAGTTTTTAATAAAGGTGAATTTTACTATATACCGTCCTGACTCCTGAAATATTTCCTGGGTACGGGTCACACAAACAAATCACAGGAATGACAGAGCTCGCTGAGGGTATGGCAGAATTCATAGTGGGCACACATTACTGGAAATTTTAACACTAGTCTTCACCTGGATTTCCTTTCTGTAAGTGAGAGGGACAGTCAGAAGGCCCTCAGCCAAGGAGGTTGCCTATCTAAGGAAAAGAGAGCTTTGCTGTTCCCCTGGACTTTCCAATCATCTCCAGGCTTTCCGCAGGGAAGAAATATAACCTTTCACACACCCCTTCTCATAGTGAATGTGTTTTTATTCTGTCATGGCCCACTGAATGTGTTTTCAACCTCAGCATCAAGAGACGCAAAAAAAATATTGTAATTTATTTGCTCTGAATTTTCATTAAAAAAATGTGCCCTTGACATAAGGTGAATACTTGCAGAGTATTTTTAAAGGACAGTAAAAATGAGGCTTGACAGCTACGTGTAAAAAAAGAAAACTACCAAATAATTTGGAGCTGTATTAATTAATAAGTTAATTAGGTGCAATACTTGAGCCAACCATCTCCATCATAGGGGGCAAAAAAATTGCCAAAATCACCATTAATTTAAATTTAATTTCTTAACTGCTAGGGGGGTCTCCAGAGTAATATGAAGGCATTTGTTGGAGACCTCTCTAAATGGCAGAAAGTGGTAAAATGAGAGGCGTTTCATGTTTAAAAACTGTGCCATTGTTAAGTGTAGCTGCCCACTCGCGCAACCCAGACATTGTTCTGCTGCATGCAGAAGATAACGACTTAACCTCAATTAAATCCATGCAGTTGATCCTGGATATCCAGAACATTTGTTTTTCGACTCCTGGCCACATTAACAGACAGCTGGCTTATATGGTCACTCATGTCTCTGGAGGTCTAGTGGGGAGCTGACTATTTGACAGCAGTGGAGTCCCAAAAGAAGGTAAATCTGGTAAAGGATAGAATTATTCATTCTAATCATCTCTTAAATGTATCCATAGTATCTGCCATTACCACATCTTTGGGCAAGGAATTCCACAATTTAACAGACCTTCCTGTAAATAAAGCCCTTCCTCTGCTGAAGTTGAAACCTCCTGTAATCTAATTTTAAGGGGTTATTTGAATCAGGCCTTAGAATGAATAGCTCACCAGAGAAATCCTTGTATTGACCTCTCATATACTTGAACATTGTGATGTGATTGCTCTCCTCTTAGATGTCTTTTCTCTAGAGTAAATAAACCAAGTTTGTCTAGATTTTCCTCATCCGTTAAGTCTTTTGTTCCCTTAATCCAGTTTTAGAACTGGCGCCCAAAACTGCACTACATATTTGAGGGGAGGTCTTACCAATGATTCCACTAAGTTTATAAGTAGCATTGGGATTTTTTTCTTCCCAAATTCATGACTTCACACTTTCCTACATTAAACTTCACATTCCATTTGTTTGCCCAATCTGTCCTCTGTAGAGAACAAATATCCTGTTCTGAATTCATTACCCTGCATAATTTAGTGTCATCTGCAAATATTGATATTTTTCTTTCTACATCTATTTCCAGGTCATTTATAATTATGTTATAAAGCAGAGACCCAAGTACTGAACCCTGATATACTCCACTCTCAGCTTTAACTGTATTGGCGAATTATCCACACACTCTGTTCACTGTCCTTCAACCAGTTTTCTATCCGATTGCACAGTTTATCCCCTAGCCCTAATTCCCTCAAATGCCTTTGCAAAATCCAGATATACTACATCTATTGCTTTACCATTATCTATGTTTCTATTCAAAAATAGTTTGGCATGATCTATTCCTCAAAAAACATGTTGGTTCCTGATACTAATTTTATTTTCTGTGGTGTAACCTTGAATATATTCTCTTATTATCCCTTCTAGCATTTTTACCACTAAAGAGGTCAAACTCACAGGTCTATAATTCCCAGGTTCTGTTTTAGTTCCCTTCTTAAAGGGATAGTAATACTTCGTTTTAACTTTATTTTATTTTGTAGGCATTAAAAACATGAAGAATGATATGTCTTATCTCTCATACCTTTATGGTTTATGAGATATTCACAAGCAAAGTTTCCCCCTCCCGCCCCTTTTACCTAGTGTAAGCCATCTCTTCTCAGATGTGGAATGCAGTCTATAGACCAGACAGATAACAGAAGGGGACACTTTATTCCTATGAAAACAATGAAATCCCTGCCCCACTTGACAAGCTTTTCAGGTTTTTCCCTTATCTTAATTGAAGATTGTCCCTCTCTGCAGTCTACCTGGGCACCTCCCTTCTGCTTTGGCTGAACAGTGTGACATCAGTAAAAGGGGCGGGAGGGGACACTTTGTCATTGAATTACTCTGGAACTACAACTCTGACAGAATTGAAATAACACTCTCCAAAGTCCAAATACTATGATGATTAATTAGAGCTGCTTTTATTATGAAACATTACTATCCCTTTAAGTAGAGGCGCTGTGTTAGCTTTACATCAATCTTGTGGCACCAAACATGTGGTGAGAGAATCTTTAAAGAGTAAAAAGAGGAGTCTTGCTAACACTGCACTGAATTCCTGAAGAACATTTGGATGTACACCATCAGGATTCGGGCTTTGTTAGTCTTAATTTTGCTCAGTCTTCCCATGACCTCTTCTTGTGTTAACCGGATATCTGAAAACAGTATGGTTTTATTTGTTACTTTTTGAGGCTCTTCTACCATTTACTTGTTCCCTGGTATATACCGATGCAAAGAAAGTGTTTAGAACATTACCCTTTTCCTTATCCTCTATAATCAATTCCTCTATAATCAATTTTTGAGAGGTTCATTGCTCCCTTGCAAGTTTTTTTTGCTGTTTTTGTATTTGAAAAGCTTTTTGGGATTATTTTTGCTCTCCATGGCAATTTGAGTCTCATTATCTATTTTTGCTAACCTAATTGCCTTTTTGCAATCTTTCTTGCACTTTCTATAATTCAAGAAGTAATTTTCTGTTCCTTCAGACTTAAATATTTTAAAGGGGTCCTGGGACCAGACAGCTCACAGCAAGGGACAATCTTCTTACTGTGAGCTTAAGGAAAACCCTGCCCCCTTGACTGTTTTTTCAGGTTTTTCCTTATGCTCACTGAAGATTGTCCCTCTCTGTAATCCATCTGGACAGTCTTGTTGCTCTGAGTTGAGCAGTGTTACATCCGTAAAAGGGGCGGGAGGGGGATACTTTTTAATTGAATTACTCTTGAACTACAGCTCTGACAGTATTGAAATAACACTCTCCATGGCCTAAATACTATGAGGATTAATTGGAGCTGCTTTTATTGTAAAACATTACTATCCCTTATAATGACTTTTTGTTCCTTGCCATGTGTTTATTTCCATATGCCTTTAACCACATTGGCTGTGATCTACTTCTTTTTCATTTGTTCCCCAATGGTATATACTTTTGAATACATTTCTGCAACCCAAATTAAAATTCTGACCATTTTTCCCTCAGTATTTTTGTCTTTAAATAATTTATCCCAGTCCATGTGTTGCATTGATGCTTTTACCATTTTGAAGTTAGCTTTTTAAAATTAAGAGTTTTGGTTGAACCTATACAGTTTTGTTATGCCATGCTGATCTCAAATGTTGTGATCACTGTTTCCCAGATGTTCACCTACCATAATATTGGACACTATGTCTATATTATTTGTTATCACTTGGTCCAATACATTGTTATTTCTTGTTGGCTTTTCCACCATTTGTGACATATACCTATTCCTACGCATGCTCACAAACCTGCTTCCCTTAGCATTCTGACAGGTCTCATGTTTCCAGTTGAAATCAGGATAGTTAAAATCTCCCATAATTATAGTATGCCCAAGATGCACAACTTTTTTCATTTGCAATAACAGTCTAACCTCAACATTCTCATCAATATTTGGTGGCTTGTAGCATATACCCAACATTTTTTTTCCTTGTATGCCACAGATAGCCTCAGTTTCTACCCACAAGGACCTGCCAGTTTATCTCTGGTAAAATGCAGGGAAGAGTTTGACTCTGTGGGCAGGTCTGTTCTGCAGGGGCTGGGCAAGACCCAGGGGCAGGAAGTGATAAACAACAGGTCAGGGTCTGGGCTAGTCCCGCCCCCTGGGGGGAGGAGATTATGTTGGCCAGGCAGGTGCCAGCCCATGCCCAGACATCATGGAATATAGGGTGCCACATTATTGGGCAGGGGATCCTGGAGTTTAAATAGGTTAACAGGAAATAAATCATGACCTTTTTTCCAACCGAAAGCTTGTGTCTATGCCATTATTAAAATTGTTTCGTTCAAAAGTTAAAGGTGTATCACTGCTTATTTACTTATAATTACAAAGTGGGCTTTCTTGGTATATGGGGAAGCAAGGTATTACACAGTGTGTTAGTTATGTGTCCACTATTTCTGTGAAAAAGGAACATAAAGAGATAGAACATGTGCATTTTAAGCATTCATGGGGTGAAAAGTCCCATTTCAGTTAATAAAAATGTCAATTTGTCCCCTGTGGTACACTTGGTTTGCTCAAGAATTGTAATTTAACTTACTAGAGAATAAAAAAAAAAATGTGATGACTATGGTAATGCTATACTGTTCTCATTTTGTTTACAGTTACAATCACTTTCTTTTCACACTTTAAATTGAAACTATTACCAATATGTCAGAAAAACATAAATTAAAATGTGGAATTTGTAATATAGTTTTTAATTTGCGTATAACTTATTCTATAGAAATTAATTACTAAGCATTGATTAAATGACCTTCAGGATGCCAGGCTTTCTAAAATCCATCACTGACACAGAGCAGAGGTTTAATCACAGGGATCTTATCTTAACCCATTAAGGACCAGAGGGGTTAATTATGGTCTAATTACTTGTAGAGAGTTAGATAATAAGGATTTCAGTTACCATAGCTTTCCCCATGAGTTTGTTTTCATGGAAAAAGAGTTTGTTTTCATGTAAAAAGTAACTGGGCCGCTGCAAAAAGCTAAAGAGGTACAACAACAACAACTGCCCCATAGGGTACAAATACAAATTCCTGAAATTCCCATTTACTTAAATGTATTTTCTAGCCCATTCAGTGCTTCAGAGACCTTTCTAACATTCAAAAGGTTAATAGCCACCTTTAACTCAATAGAATTTTTTTTTTACCCTCAATGATGCACTTGGTTTGCTCCAGATTTGCTGATTTAATCTTGTGAATAAAGCCCACTATTTGATGTCCTGAATAGTCTATGTATAAGGCTCTGTGCAAGTCTAAATTGCCACATTGCATTATATGTGCCAAGAGGTGAGTGTGTGGGTGTAGGCTTTGCAGAAACTGAGCACAGTAGAAAAAGGCACACAAAAAAATCTTTCTCTGTCGTGCAATACAGGTTACTGGTAACTTTGGGTAGGCAATTCACCCCTTTAAGTAGCCAGGAACAATTTTAGAAGTGGATGCAGAGAGTGGAGCCTACATTCCCTCCTTGGCTGCAGCTAGCCAATCAGCTCCAGTAAGATTTGTTCCTTGGTGAAGATACAGGCAAGAGAACAGTTCTGCTATAGTTTTAGCTAATTTTGTATTTTTCTGTTAGAAATGGAATACCACCATTAGGCGGATTGCTATAACTGACAATGCCCTTAGATGTGGCTAGCTCAGTATCCAGGTATTTTGTGGACCTTAAGCCCTGGGGGGGAAATCTTGGGTTCAAGTTCTTTCCCCAGGAGTTGCCCACTGAGGCTTCTTCTTAATACATGGTAATCTGAAGACAGAAGATCTGCAGGAAAGGTGAGCAACCCTCTGAGTGCTGCAGGTCCACATGTCCCACAGTGCCCCTCCACACACGGGGTTTTCCTTTGGAGTTCCTATTGCACACTCCTGCACTCATTGGGTGTATCTGTATGTCTGTTGGGTATTTTGGAGCAAGTTTCTTCAGTAACTTTACCCTTTAGCTGCTGGTTTACCATCTTTTGGGGGTTTATTGGCACATTCTCTACTGGGTTCAGTGTTTTTTGGGTCTAGTGACATGTTTTAGTAATGTCCAGTGCATATTCACTTTTCACTGTCGTCCAATACAGGTTACTGATACAATGGGAGGCGATCCGCCCCTTTAAGTAGGCAGGAACATTCATCTAAACGTATGCAGGGGGTGGAGCCTCCCCTCCCTCTTAAGCTGCCCTCAGCCAGAACAAGCCAGAATGATTTGTTCCTGCGTGCTGTGCACACCAGGTGGAGAACATCTCTCAATCAACTTTAGTTTTTTTATTGTTTTCTTCAAATATGGAATACCACCATTAGGCGGGTGACCATGGCTGACAATTGCCCTCTCCAAAGTGGCTAGTGCAGCTTCCAGGGATTTTCTGGTGGACCTTATGCCCTGAAGAGTCAAGTAGCTTCCCTGGTGGGGGATTTTCCTTTGGTTAATTCCCTTTTCACATGGTTACCTGAAGACAGAAGTCCTGCAGAAAGGTGAGCCACCCTTTGAGTGCTGAAGGTCCACTTGTCCCACAGTGTCCCTTCATTGGGCTTATATTTGGGAGTTCTCATTATGCACTCCAGCACTCATTGAGTGTTTTTCGTTATTTGCACTGTATATACAATGCCTGTGTGTATTCTCTGGGTTTTGGAGCAGTTTATGGGGGTTTTAACCTTTTCCCTGCTGTTTCCCTCATTGGGATATAGTTTTCTCATGTTTTTCATGTGTTTTATATGTGTTTGGTAATTTTTTTCTGTCAGGGTTAATTTATTAAACGTTAATGTTCCGCGACTTTAAGCGCGCTTTTCCCGCATAGACGCCATTGCTCCTTTACTCTCTATGGGTTTACACAGTGTGGGACGTATCTCTGGAACCGCTTGTCACAGCGACTTCAGAGTGGGCTCATTTTGTTGGTCTTCCCTTGCTCTATCATCCAGTTGCATGATTCGGTGTGTTGGAGGTCTGGGGGGGCTTCGGGCACTGTTTTGGGGTACTTCTGAGAAAAACTACGTTTCCCATGAGCGCTTGTTTCGCGCCCGTTTTCTGATTGGCTCCCGTTGCGGCAGCCATTTTGTGAGTTCTTCTCAGCAAGTATACTACGCAGGGACCGAGCCTTCTCTCTCTCCTCCGCAGATTAACCCTTCACTTGCCAGATAAGTTTTATTTTAAGCATTTCTGGGGTGAATATTTAATCTTTCACACTTCAATTGGGTGATTCTTGTTAGTGGAGTATATCTGATGCTGTGAGCATGTCTACTCCACTGGAGTCAGGGGCTAGACCCAAGACTAAGGAGGCTGGGGTGTCAGTTTCCCCCATTGCGTTTTTCTCCTCTTGTCACTCTGGGCTGCCTAGAGAATTTTCTGGTCATTTATGCCCAAAATGTGCGGAAGGCCGTGACAGCAACCCAGGGCTTTCCAGTCACGCCATTGAGCCAACATGGGTGAAAGAGTTCAAGGCTGCCACTAGGGATCTCAGATCTACTCTTCAGCTCTTTCCCTCTCAGGTTCAGGGGGCTCTTCAAGTTTGGCAGACCCCCTCCACTGTTAGGACCACCCTGCCCAAGCCACAGGGTGCTCCTGATATGTCTGATTCTTCTGAGGAAGAACTATTACAGGATTCTGATGTTGAGGAAGGCACTGTTATTGAGTCTACCAGGTCTGTTGGTGACCCCTTTGAATGTGACCCTGAACTCTCCGCTGAGGGTTTGATCAGGGCTGTGCTAACCACCCTCAACCTTCCTTTGTGTCAGGAATCTACTCATGATTAGTGATGAGCGAGCACCCCAATGCTCGGGTGTTCGGGTGCTCTGACCGAGCACCCCCTGAGGCTCGAGTGCTCGGCCGAACACCCGAGCCCCATTGAAGTCAATGGGAGGACTCGAGCATTACACCAGGCACCCCCTGCTCTGATGAGGGGAGGGTGCCTGGTCCATAGGAAAAGGGCAGAAAATGATGGAAACACCACAGAAATGGTTCAGGGACAGCATAGGGAGGATGTCTGGATGCATCTTGGACTCCAACATCGCTGCTGGGAACGATCTTTCGCCCGTAGTACGCCATTTTTACAGACTGACCATAAAACACACAAAAAGGAAAATAAAAACGACTTTAGGCGAAAAATTGTTACCAAACAATATTTGCTGTATATTTACTTGTATATCATCTGCAAATTCTCCCAAAAATTTCCTTGATTTTCTGAAGTGAGGCCATGATTAAGAGGGAAACGTGCGCAGAGGCAAATTCTCCCAAAAATTTCCTTGATTTTCAGAACTGAGGCCATGATTAAGAGGGAAACGTGCACAGAGGCAAATTCTCCCAAAAATTTCCTTGATTTTATTGAACTGAGGCCATGATTAAGAGGGAAACGTGCGCTGAGCCAACCATCTAAAACATTATGGGTGAGGGTCTGCTGCAGAGCTGACCATCCTAAACATTATATGCGAAGGCCCGCTAGTGAGCTGACGCTATAAAACATTATATGAGAGGGCCCGCTAGAGAGCTGACCCAATAAAACATTATATGAGAAGGCCCGCTGGTGAGCTGACCTATATAAAAATTGGCAAACAGGGCCCGCTGGTGAGCTGGCCCTATATAAAAATTATATCACAGGGCCCGCTGGTGAGCTGGCCCTATATAAAAATTATAGCACAGGGCATATGGAAGAGGAGGAGGAGGATGAGAAGATTAAGAGTCAACCATATACCCGTTTTTTGGGTGGAAGGGGTGAATGGGAATACAGAGTATTCACATCATTGTAAATAACATATATAAAGTGAGTTTATGTTCCCCCGGGGCTTTCCTCCAGTGGAGTGGAGAAGTCAGGGGAAATCCAGGCCTTGTTCATTTTTATAAGTGTCAACCTATCAGCATTGTCGGTGGAAAGGCGGATACGCTTATATGTTATGATGCCACCAGCAGCACTAAATACCCGCTCAGACAGAACGCTGGCGGCAGGGCAGGCCAGCACCTCCAAGGCGTAGAGTGCCAGTTCATACCACGTGTCCAGCTTGGACACCCAGTAGTTGTAAGGCACAGAGGGATCATTGAGGACGCTGACACGGTCTGCTACGTACTCCTTCACCATCTTCCAAAACTTTTCCCTCCTTGTGACACTAGGCTGCGCATCAGGGTGAGGGTGCTGGCGGGGTGTCATGAAGGTGTCCCACGCCTTGGAGAGTGTTGCCCTGCCTTTCTCGGAACTGCTGTGTGCTCCCCTTTTCTCCCCTTCTCGGTTGGCCAAGGTAGCACGTACTCTGCCGCCAGCGTTGTCAGATGGAAAATTTTGGAGCAATTTTTCGACAAGAACCTTCTGGTATTGCAACATTTTGCTTGTCCTCTCCACCGGAGGAATGAGAGATGAGAAATTCTCTTTGTAGCGGGGGTCCAGAAGGGTGAACACCCAGTAATCCGTGTTGTCTAAAATGCGTACAACGCGTGGGTCACGGGAAAGGCAGCCTAACATAAAGTCAGCCATGTGTGCCAGAGTACCAACAGTCAAGATTTCGCTGTCCTCACCAGGAGGATGACTCTCAATCTCCTCATCCTCTTCCTCCTCTTCTGCCCACCCACGCTGAAGAGATGGAACTAAAGTTCCATGGCTACCCTCTGTAGCGGAGGCAACCGTGTCTTCCTCCTCCTCCTCCTCCTCCTCCTCCTCCGCCTCCTCCAATTGTCGCTGAGAAGACGAAGTGAGGGTGCTCTGGCTATCACCTTGTGTAAGCTCTTCCTCCCCCATTTCCACCTCTTCCACATGCAAAGCGTCGGTTTTAATTGTGAGCAGCGAGCGTTTCAGTAGACACAGAAGTGGGATGGTTACACTGATAATAGCGTTATCGCCGCTCACCATCTGTGTCGATTCCTCAAAATTGCGTAAAACCTCACAGAGGTCTGACATCCATTCCCACTCCTCACTTCTGATTACAGGAAGTTGAACGGAGAGGCGACGACCGTGTAACAGCTGGTACTCCACTACTGCCCTCTGCTGCTCACAAAGCCGGGCCAACATGTGGAAGGTGGAGTTCCAGCGCGTGCTCACGTCACACAGCAGCCGGTGAGCTGGCAATTGTAAGCGCTGCTGCAGCTTCAACAGGCCGGCTGAAGCTGTTGATGACTTACGGAAATGTGCACACACGCGGCGCACCTTGGTCAAGAGATCATGCACATTGGGGTAGGTTTTTAGAAATCGCTGCACCACTAAATTAAATACATGCGCTAGGCATGGTACGTGTGTGAGCTTGCCGAGCTCCAAAGCCGCCACCAAGTTACGCCCATTATCACACACAACCATGCCTGCTTGCAGGTTGAGTGGCGAGAGCCACTGCTCGGTCTGGTGACTAATCCCCTGCAACAGCTCTGAGGCCGTGTGCTGTTTGTCCCCAAGGCAGATCAGCTTCAGCACGGCCTGTTGACGCTTCCCCACTGCAGTGCTACACTGCTTCCAGCTACTGGCTGATGGGGGAGTGGCGGTGTGTGTAGAGAATTCGGAGGTGGAAACGGAGGAGGAGGAGCCAATAACGTAGGTGCTGGTGGAAACCCTGATGGAGGTAGGGCCCGCAATCCTCGGCGTGGGTAGCACCCGTGCCATCCCAGGGTCCGAGTCGCTCCCAGCCTCCACGACATTCACCCAGTGTGCCGTCAGGGAAATGTAGCGTCCCTGGCCACAAGCACTTGTCCATGTGTCAGTCGTTAAGTGGACCTTCCCAGTAACTGCGTTGGTCAGGGCACGGGTGATGTTACGGGACACATGGTGGTGTAATGCGGGGATGGCACACCGGGAAAAGTAGTGGCGGCTGGGGACCGCGTACCGAGGGACAGCTGCTGCCATCAGGCTGCGGAAGGACTCAGTGTCCACAAGCCTAAATGGCAGCATTTCGATGGCCAGTAATTTTGAAAGGTGTGAGGTTAGTGCTATGGCCTGTGGGTGGGTGGCTGGGTACTTTCTCTTGCGCTCAAATGCCTGGGGTAACGACATTTGGACGCTGTGCTGGGACAGGGAAGTGGATGTGGTCGCTGATGGTGCTTCAGATGCTACAGGTGCAGGGCGGGAGGTATGCGGGCCTGCGCCTTCGACAGGCGATTGGCCGGCACCGAAAACAGGGGAAGAGGAGGCAGTGGTGTGGCCTGCAGACACAGATGGGCGATCCAGGCGTTCCTCCCACTTACTACGGTGCTTGGATGCCATGTGTCGGATCATGCTGGTGGTGGTGAGGTTTCTAGTGTTCTTGCCTCGGCTCATTCTGGTGTGGCACAGGTTGCAAACTACAATTCTTTTGTCGTCCGCACTTTCCTTAAAAAAACGCCATACCGCGGAACACCTACCCCTTGGCAAGGTAGATTTACGCAAGGGGGTGCTCCGTGGAACATTTGCGGGCCGGTTTGGTGCGGTCCGCCTTCTTTCTGTAGCCACACCACTGTCTCTTCCAGCCTGTTGCGGTGCTGCAGATGGCTCACCCTCAGGACTGCTGTCATCGCTCGGCTCTACACCTTCCCAGGTGGGGTCAGTCACCTCATCGTCCACCAAGTTCTCCTCCACTTCCTCACTCTGATCATCCTCCCCATGTCTTGATCCCACCACATACTCAGTCATTGACAATTGTATAACATTCTCCTCAACAAGGTCTTGAGACAGTAATAGTGGTTGATTTAATGGCAACTGTGTCTCATCATCATCATCATCATCATCCACTACTTCCTTTGACCTTAAATGCCGTTCACATCTGTCATCTTCTTGTGATTGGGTACCCTCTAGAGGTTGTGAATCAGGGCACAAGATGTCATGTTCCTCTGCAAGCGTGCTTGGAGAGAGGGTCAAATGAAGGATTGGTGATGAGACGAGCTCCTCACTATATCCCAGTGTGGGATCACTTCTTTGACCAGACCGTCTATGGTGGGAGGAAGGATGATCAGAGTGAGGATTATGTTGACCAGACTCTTGGCTACTGAGAGTGGACTTGGTGGAAGACAGGGTGGTGCTTAACCGACTGGAAGCAGTATCAGCTGACATCCAACCGACCACCTGTTCGCAGTGGTCGGACCTCGAGAGTGATGTCCTGCGACGCCCTGTAAAATTAGACATGAAGCTAGGTATGGTGGATGTCTTTCTTTCTTGTGCTCTGGCACCAGGCACAGTTTCTCCGCGTCCTGACCCGCGCCCTGAACTTTCAGGATCACGTCCACTTCCCCGTCCCTTTTTACCCGCCTTCTTCATCTTACACAGAATATGTGACTTTAATATTTGAGTTTGAAAACTTAACAGTATTTCTTATTATTCTGCAACTGTACAGAGTACACAGAATAGGCTGTTAAACGGCGGTGAAACACACTGAATGGAATATGTGACTTTAATATTTGAGTTTGAAAACTTAACAGTATTTCTTATTATTCTGCAACTGTACAGAGTACACAGAATAGGCTGCTAAACTGCGGTGAAACACACTGAATGGAATATGTGACTTTAATATTTGAGTTTGAAAACTTAACAGTATTTCTTATTATTCTGCAACTCTGCAGAGTACACAGAATAGGCTGCTAAACTGCGGTGAAACACACTGAATGGAATATGTGACTTTAATATTTGAGTTTGAAAACTTAACAGTATTTCTTATTATTCTGCAACTGTACAGAGTACACAGAATAGGCTGTTAAACGGCGGTGAAACACACTGAATGGAATATGTGACTTTAATATTTGAGTTTGAAAACTTAACAGTATTTCTTATTATTCTGCAACTCTGCAGAGTACACAGAATAGGCTGCTAAACTGCGGTGAAACACACTGAATGGAATATGTGACTTTAATATTTGAGTTTGAAAACTTAACAGTATTTCTTATTATTCTGCAACTGTACAGAGTACACAGAATAGGCTGTTAAACGGCGGTGAAACACACTGAATGGAATATGTGACTTTAATATTTGAGTTTGAAAACTTAACAGTATTTCTTATTATTCTGCAACTGTACAGAGTACACAGAATAGGCTGCTAAACTGCGGTGAAACACACTGAATGGAATATGTGACTTTAATATTTGAGTTTGAAAACTTAACAGTATTTCTTATTATTCTGCAACTCTGCAGAGTACACAGAATAGGCTGCTAAACTGCGGTGAAACACACTGAATGGAATATGTGACTTTAATATTTGAGTTTGAAAACTTAACAGTATTTCTTATTATTCTGCAACTGTACAGAGTACACAGAATAGGGTGTTAAACGGCGGTGAAACACACTGAATGGAATATGTGACTTTAATATTTGAGTTTGAAAACTTAACAGTATTTCTTATTATTCTGCAACTCTGCAGAGTACACAGAATAGGCTGCTAAACTGCGGTGAAACACACTGAATGGAATATGTGACTTTAATATTTGAGTTTGAAAACTTAACAGTATTTCTTATTATTCTGCAACTGTACAGAGTACACAGAATAGGCTGTTAAACGGCGGTGAAACACACTGAATGGAATATGTGACTTTAATATTTGAGTTTGAAAACTTAACAGTATTTCTTATTATTCTGCAACTGTACAGAGTACACAGAATAGGCTGCTAAACTGCGGTGAAACACACTGAATGGAATATGTGACTTTAATATTTGAGTTTGAAAACTTAACAGTATTTCTTATTATTCTGCAACTCTGCAGAGTACACAGAATAGGCTGCTAAACTGCGGTGAAACACACTGAATGGAATATGTGACTTTAATATTTGAGTTTGAAAACTTAACAGTATTTCTTATTATTCTGCAACTGTACAGAGTACACAGAATAGGCTGTTAAACGGCGGTGAAACACACTGAATGGAATATGTGACTTTAATATTTGAGTTTGAAAACTTAACAGTATTTCTTATTATTCTGCAACTCTGCACAGTACACAGAATAGGCTGCTAAACGGCGGTGAAACACACTGAATGGAATATGTGACTTTGATATTTTAGTTTGAAGACTTAACAGTATTTCTTCCTATTCTGCAACTCTGCACAGTACACAGAATAGGCTGCTAAACTGCGGCGAAGCACACTGAATGGAATATGTGACTTTGATATTTTAGTTTGAAGACTTAACAGTATTTCTTCCTATTCTGCAACTCTGCACAGTACACAGAATGTGCTGCTAAACTGCGGCGAAGCACACTGAATGGAATATGTGACTTTGATATTTTAGTTTGAAGACTTAACAGTATTTCTTCCTATTCTGCAACTCTGCACAGTACTCAGAATGTGCTGCTAAACTGCGGCGACGCACACTGAATGGAATACGTGACTTTGATATTTTAGTTTGAAGACTTAACAGAATGTGCTCTAATCTGCAACTTTGCACACTAAACAGAATGTGCTCTAATCTGCAACTTTGCACACTAAACAGAATGTGCTCTAATCTGCAACTTTGCACACTAAACAGAATGTGCTCTAATCTGCAACTGTGCACACTAAACAGAATGTGCTCTAATCTGCAACTTTTCACACTAAACAGAATATTTTTTTTTTTTTTTTGTTGTTTTTTTCCCCCCACACAAAATAACCTGCTGCCCCCACACACAGTAGTCCTAAAAAGGACTTTTGGTTCTTTTTTGTCACAATTTTTTTTTTTCCTCCCTACACTGCCTTTCCCTTCCTATCCTCAGCTCTCCCTGGCTCAGACTGAGCCGAACTCGATGGTCAGGTGCTATACAGCACCCGACCACGGGTTCTGGCCAGCCAATCAGTGTAATGCCAGCAGCCAACATGGCTGCTGGCATTACACCGATGTCAGAGCCTCCCTGCACGTTTATTGGCTGCGCAGCAGCCGCAAAACGTGCGGGGAGGAGACCCGAACATGGCGGGCGAGCACATGCGGTACTCGTACGAGTACCGCCATGTGCCGAGCAGAGCGATGCTCGAGCCGATCCGAGCATCGGCCGAGCATGCTCGCTCAACACTACTCATGATCCAACTGATGTTTTTCAGAAACCCTCTAAGGCTGTTAAATGTTTTCCTACTAATCCTACTCTTGCACGTTTAGTCTCTGATGCATGGAGAAATCCTGAGAAATCCTCTTCTGTATCTAAAAAGTTTGCTAAACTTTACCCTTTTCCTGAGACTGAACTGGCTAAGTGGGTTCATCCTCCTAAAGTGGATGCTCCAGTTTCTAGGTTGTCTAAATCTACTGCATTGGCTGTATCTGATGCTTCTGCCCTGCAAGATTGGACGGATAAAAAGTTAGAAACTTGTCTTAAATCTATTTTTGCCTCTATTGGCACTGCCATGCGTCCAACCTTTGCAGTGGCGTGGGTTAACCGGGCCATTGCGGTCTGGACTTAACAGCTTACTGAGGCGGTTCGCCAGGATGCACCAGTGTCTGAGCAGTTACAGCTTCTTGCTAATATATCCGAAGCTCAAAATTATGTTTCTGATGCTGCTTTTGATGCTGTGCGCATGATGGCGAGGGCCTCCACTTCCTCTGTGGTGGCTAGACGTGCTCTTTGGCTGAAAATTTGGTCTGCTGACACTGCTTCTAAGAAAGCCTTGCTTTCATTACCCTTCCAAGGGACCTCACTGTTTGGATCTGAACTTAAGGAGATGATTAGTGAGGCTACTGGTGGTAAAAGTACTCTTCTACCATCAGTCTTCAAAAAGAAGTTTCCAGCCAAACGCAATCGGTCCTTTTGTTCCTTCCAAACTGAGACACGCTCTGTGTCCCAGACGGGTCCGTCCTCTGCGTGCTCCTCCTCCAAGCCCAAACAGTCCTGGAAGCCCAAAGTTGCCCCCAAGGCCAAGACCTCCAAGACTGCTTCGGCATGACTCACCGAACCCGGGTCCACATCCGGCTGTAGGTGGACGTCTCCACATCTTTCGCCGGATTTGGGAGGAGTCAATGGCGGACCCTTGGGTTATTCAGGTGGTATCAGAGGGATACAGGATCCCTTTCTCTTCCCTTCCTCCTTTTCGGTTCCATTTTACTCGTCCTTCTCAGGAGCCTACAAAAAGATGTCTGTTCGACGATGCTATTCAGGATCTTTTGAACAAGGAAGTCCTGGAATTGGTTCCTTCAGAGGACACAGGTTCAGGATTTTATTCCACCCTGTTCGTTGTGGCCAAAAAGGACGGGGGCGCCCGTCCTATTTTGGACCTCAAGGATCTCAATTCCTTTGTTGTGAGTTCCCACTATCGTCAAGAATCACTGCGTACTGTGATAGCAGCAATGTCTCCAGGGGAGTTCCTTGCCTCCCTGGACCTTCAGGATGCATATCTTCACATCCCTATCCATCCAGAGAGCAGGAGGTATCTCAGGTTTGCCTGTCACAAAGGCCACTTTCAGTTTTCAGCTCTTCCCCTTGGACTGACTTCAGCTCCTCAGGTTTTTCAGAGAGTCTTGGGTGCTCTGATAGCTGTGCTTCATCGAGATGGTGTCAGGGTAACTCCCTACATGGACGATCTGCTTCTGAAAGCTTCATCTGCGGAGATCCTTCACCAGCAGGTTCAGACGTGCATCCAGACACTCAACCGCCACGGATGGATCGTGAATCTGGACAAATCAGACTTGATTCCCATCTCAACAGATCCTTTTCTTGGGTCTCCTATTCGACACTCAGCAGTGCATGGTGTTTTTACCGGAAGAAGTGGCTCATCAGATTGCTCTCCGTGTATCCAAGATCCTGGAACTCGAGAGGGTTCCAGTGCCGAAGTTGACTTCTCTGGTGGGGAAGTTCATTTCCACTATAGAGGCAGTACCATTTGCCATGGCACACACCAGGGAGCTTCAGAGATTTGTGATCCAGACGTGAAAGACTCATCCAGATCATCTGCATCTGTCAGTCTCTCTTCCTCCTCATGTCGAGCTGAGCTTGGAATGGTGGTTGGACCTGTCTCATCTCCTGAAAGGGAGGTCATTTCAGGTTCCCTATTGGACCACAGTCACGATGGATGCCAGCCTCCGGGGTTGGGGGGCAGTCTTGGGTTGTTTCAGTGCTCAGGGGAAATGGGGACTGGAAGAATGTCTCCTCTCCATCAATGTGCTGGAACTTCGTGCCATCTTTCTTGCCCTGAGTCACTGGGAATCTCAACTGGAGGGTTGTCCAGTCAGAGTGGAGTCCAACAACGCCACCGCAGTGGCCTACATCAACAGACAAGGCGGCACAAGAAGTCTCACCGCTTGGTTAGAAGTCAAGACCATCTTATCTTGGGCGGAAGCACATGTTCCCGTCATTTCAGCGGTACACATTCCAGGCGTAGACAACGTCATGGCAGACTTTCTCAGTCGTCACACAGTCGACAGCGGAGAGTGGGCGCTTCATCCAGAGGTGTTTCACCTTCTAACCCAGATGTGGGGGGTACCTGTAGTGGATCTGATGGCTACCAGACACAACAGGAAGGTTCCAGTGTTTTTCTCTCGGTGGAGGGACCCTCTTGCTCTAGCAGTGGACGCATTGTCAATCCCTTGGGAGTTCTCCCTAGCCTACATCTTCCCTCCTCTCCCTCTGTTGATCAGAGTCATCCAGAAGCTGAAGATGGAGCGTTGTCCTGTCATCCTAATCACTCCGAATTGGCCTTGTCAGACCTGGTATCCGGCCCTTCTGGCCATGTCAGTGGCGGATCCCTTCCCGCTCCCTGCCCGTCCAGATCTGCTGCTTCAAGGCTACCTGTGGAAGGAGGATGTTCAGCATCTCCATTTGATGGCTTGGAGGTTGAATCCTCAATTTTGAAGAAGAAAGGGTTTTCCTCTTCTGTGGTGTCTACGATGCTTAGAGCTCGCAAGCCTGTGTCCTCCAAGATCTATCATCGCATATGGTCAACTTTTGTTGCATGGTGTGCTGATAAGGATCTATCACTTGATTTCCATCTTCCCACGGTCCTGGCCTTTTTGCACGATGGGGTTGAAAAGGGACTCAGCCTGAGTTCTCTCAAGATTCAGACAGGGGCGGATTGTAGTATCGGGCATTCGGGCATGCCCCGGTGGGCCGGTTGCTTTTTGTCAGGGAAGGGCCGCTCCGCAAAATGACTGTAGACTCCAGCCCCACGGAAGTGTCACAGGCAGTGACACCAGTGTCACAATGTGAAAGAGACTGCTGCTCTGCATTTCAAAGCTGCCCCGGGTGAAGCAGCCACTTGACAGCCTTGGTTGTTTTTTTTAGGATTTCTAAGTTAACCCAGTGCTAGAGAGGCTTTTAACACGTTGTGAAGCGATATAAAAGTCCTCTCTAGCACTCAAGATGTTAATTTGCTCCTGTACCTGCATTCCTGTTGCTGCCCTGCTTCTCTTCAGCGGACTCAGCCTCCCGTTCCCCGGACCTTATCAGGCATGTAAATCACTCACAGTCCTTTTCTGTCCTCGTCTTTTCTCCTGTTTTGACTTTTTTTTTGTCATGACCCATGATCTCATAATTGAAAAACAAGAACCCTTTGAATGCCAGAGGGATACCCATGTGCAAAGCGTTTGATACTCCTCTGGCACTCAAAGGGTTAAAATCAGAGACATTCAGAGTAAGAGGAAATGTGTTCCTGAGCATTGCTCATCAAGATAAAGAGGATAAGTGTTGAGGAAAACTACTCAGAGAAACTAAAATTCTGCATATTCCCATTGATTTAAATGGGGCTTTTGACCTCCTTGAATACAAAGGGTCAAAAGCCCCATTTAAATCAATGGGAATATGCAGAATTTTAGTTTCTCTGTTTGAGTAGTTTTCCTCAAAACTTATTCTCTTTATCTTGATGAGCAATGCTCAGGGACACATTTCCTCTTACTTTGAACATCCCTGATTTTAACCCTTTGAGTGCCAGAGGAGTATTAAACACTTTGCACATGGGTATCCCTCTGGCATTCAAAGGGTTCTTAATGTTCTCCCATTATGAGATCATGACTCAATCACACACACACACACACACACACATACATACATACATACATACAAATGTAACTATTGTAGCCCCTTCTACTACCCAAATGCCAGCTCAGAACCCCCCACATCCTCCTAAACTAGTAGCCTCCCAAATGTGTCCCATCTACTCTATGGCTGCCTCCATATGCCAACCTTTGTACCCAAGCACCTCCATGAGCCCATGTTTAACCATACTGGCCACCATATGCACCCCAAACCTACTACCTACCTACTAGTCCTCTGTGTTCAGAATGTCCATCATATGCCCCCCCAAACAGCCCACATGCATATATATATATATATATATATATATATATATATATATATATATATATATTTATATATACACATACATACATATATGCATGTATCATGATATACCAACTAAGGGGCCAGTTTTTTTAAAAATGCCCCGGGCCAGTATCTGCCCACAATCCGCCCCTGGGTTCAGACTTCTGCTCTGTCTGTATTTTTCCAGGAACGCATTGCCATTCTTCCTGATGTTAAAGTTTTCTTCCAAGGTGTGGCTCATGTTTGGCCTGCCTTCAAGAGTCCAGCTCCCCAGTGGGACCTCAATTTGGTGCTGGGGGTTCTTCAGTGACCCCCGTTTGAATCCTTGGCTTCCATTCCTTTACGTTTGTTGACCTGGAAAATGGTCTTTCTTTTGGCTATTGTATCAGTTCGCCGGGTGGCGGAGTTACAAGCTCTGTCTTGTAAACCTCCTTACCTGGTGTTCCACAAGGATAAGGCTGTGCTCCGCACTTCCAAGGAGTTTTTACCCAAGGTTGTCTCCGAGTTTCACATCAATCAGGAGATTGTGGTGCCCTCTTTCCCATTGTACCAGTAACCTGTATTGGACGACAGTGAAAATAGGATTTTAGTCTTACCTGTTAAATCCTTTTCACTTAGTCCATACAGGTTACTGGTCTCCCACCCTGTCAAGAGACCATGCTTGGCTCTCCTGTGGCATTCAGTGAGAGACCTTTGGGGCATGCTCACAGGAGTCTTCCTTTTCCTTCTTATCTCTGGTCAGTATTAGTGTCTCAAATCATTCTGGATTGTTCTGGGTGAGGGCAGCTTAAGAGGGAGGGGAGGCTCCACCCCCTGCATACATTTAGATGGATGTTCCTGCCTACTTAAAGGGGCGAATCGCCTCCCATTGTACCAGTAACCTGTATGGACTAAGTGAAAAGGATTTAACAGGTAAGACTAAAATCCTATTACCAGTTACAACTTGGCTCGCTTTTACCGCATAGACGCCATTGCACCATTCACTTCTATGAGACTGTACAGTTTGGGACACATCTTTGCAACCGCTCATCGTAGCTACTTCAGAGATGGCTCATTTTGTTTGTCTGCCCTTGCTCTGTTATCCGGTGAATGTTTTGTGTGTGTTGGGGGCTCAGGGGGCTTTGGGCACTGTTGAGGTATTTTTTCTGGGAAAACTACATTTCTCATGAGCGCTTGCTTCGCATGCTCCTTCCTGATTGGCTCCCGCTGCGGCAGCCATTTTGTGCTTTTCCTGAACGAGTATCCTACGCAGGGCTTGGACTCTCCTTCTCTCCTCTGCAGATTAACCTTTTGCCTGCCAGATAAGTGTATTTTAGCGATTTCTGGGGTGAAATTGTAATCTTACACACTGTATTTGGGTGATTCCTTATACTTTAAACGTTTTGACACTGTGAGAATGTCTAATCCGTAAGAGCTTGGGGCCAGGCCTAAGACTAAGGACACTGGGGTCTCTGTGTCCCCTACTGCGCATTGCTCCTCATGTCATTCAGGGTTACCTAGAGAATTCTCAGGTCATTTATACCCAGCATTTTCTGATGTCCCTGAGTCTCTCCCAGGGAGCTCCAGCCATGCATTAGAGCCAGTTTGGGTGCAAGAGTTCAAGGCTTCTACTAGGGACCTCCACTCCTGGCAGACCTCCCTTCCTCAGTCAGATCTTCCCTGCCCAAACCGCAAGGAGTACCTGACATTTTATATTCCTCTGAAGAAGAACTGTTGGTGGGTTCAGATGTTGAGGAATGTTCTGCTGTGGGCTCCTTTCAATTTTTTGGGGATCCTTTTAAGGTTGATCCAGAACCCTCGGCTGAGGGCATGATCAGGGCCGTCTTAAACAATCTAAACATTCCCTCAGTTCAGGAGGTTTCCTCAGATCCCCCTGATGTATTCCAGGAGCCTATAAAGCCCCATCCTTGTTTTCCACCTAACCCAATTCTGGACCGCCTAGTGGCTGATGAGTGGAAATTTCTGGACAGAAAGCCTTCTGTCTCCAAGAAGTTTGCTAAGCTTTACCCCTTTTCTGAGGTGGCGCTTGCTTAATGGGTTCATCCCCCTAAGGTGGACGCTCCTGTCTCAAGGCTATCTAAGTCTACCGCCTTACCAGTTTCTGATGCGTCCTCTCTGAAGGACTGGACTGACAAGAAGCTTGAGGTTTCCGTCAAGTCCATTTTTGCCACTCCTGATACTGCCATGCGTCCAGCATTCGCTGCAGCATGGGTTAACCTGGCCATTGCGGTCTGCACTGAACAACTCACCCTAGCTGTATGTCGGGGTGCTCCTATTTCGGATATGTTGTGGCTTCTTGCCAACATTTCTGAGGCCCAGCACTATGTTTCTGCTGCCTTATTTGATGCCATCCATTTGGTAGCAAGGGTTTCCACCATGTCTGTGGTTGCCAGACAAGTTCTTTGGCTCAAGAACTGGTCTGCTGACACTGCTTCCAAGAAAGCTTTGCTCTCATTGCCTTTTCAAAGCACTTCGTTGTTTGGGCCAGATCTTAAGGATCTGATTAGTGAGGCCACAGGGGGCAAGAGTACCCTTCTGCCTATGGTCCCCAGGAAGAAGATGCCTATCAAGCATAATCAGCTTTTTTGTTCCTTCCAGACAGAGACACGTCCAGCGAACCAGGCGGTTCCCTCAGATCCGCGTTCCTCCTCCAAGCCCAAACAACAATGGAAGCCCAAGGTCTCCTCCGAGCCTAAGGCTTCCAAGTCTTCTTCAGTATGACTCGCCAAACCCATGTCCCCACTCGGCTGTGGGTGGCTGTCTGTGTCACTACCACAGCATCTGGGAGGATTCAGTGGTGGACCCGTGGGTTTTACAGGTGGTGGCGAAAGGGTACAGAATCCCTTTCACCTCTCTTCCTCCCTTTCGGTTTTTCCTCTCTCATATGCCCCAGGGCATAGAGAAATGCCGTCTGTTCAATGGCTCTATCCAGGCCCTTCTGGACAAGGATGTTCTGGAACCTGTTCCAGTTCGCGACAGAGGTATAGGTTTTTACTCAAACCACTTTGTGGTCTCCAAGAAGGACGGTGGTTGTCGTCCCATTTTGGATTTGAAGGATTCCAATTCCTTTGTGATCAAGAATCATTATCACCAGGAGTCCCTAAGGACAGTGATTGCTGCTATGTCCCTGGGGGGATTGCTTGCCTCTCTGGATCTTCAGGATGCATATCTACACATTGCCATTCATCCAGAGAGTCGGCAGTATCTCAGATTTTCCTGCAACCAAGGGTACTTTCAGTTTTCAGCTCTTCCCTTTGGTCTGACTACAGTTCCTCAAGTCTTCAACCGTGTCCTGGGAGCCTTAGTATCCATCCTCCATCGGGACAGCATCAGAGTTACTCCATACATGGATGACCTGCTTCTGAAAGCCCCTTCTGAGGAACTTCTTCAACAGCAGGTTCAAGACTGCATTCATGCTCTCGCCCATCACGGGTGGATCATCAACATGGACAAGTCAGATCTTGTCCCAGCCCAGCATCTGGTCTTCCTGGGCCTTCTCTTCGACACTCAACAGAGCATGGTGTTTCTCACGGATGAGGTGGCTCACCAAATTGTCCTCAGGGTTTCTGCTGTTCTGGCTCACGATCCAGTTCCAGCCAAGAAGTTGTCCTCTCCAGTGGGGAAGTTCATTTCCACCATAGAAGCAGTCTTGTTTGCTATGGCTCACACCAGGGAACTCCAGAGGTTTGTGATCCAGGTGTGCAGGGGTCAGCCAGACTTTCTGGAGTCCCTCCCTCTTCGTGTGGAACTGAGTTTGTCATGGTGGCTCTACCTCTCCGGTCTGCTGAAGGGCAAGTCCTTCCTGGTGTCCTTCTGGACCACGGTGACGACGGATTTCAGCCTCTCTGGCTGGGGAGCAGTCCTGGGTTGCCTGAGTCCTCAAGGTCGGTGGTCTCCGGAGGAGTCTCTCCTTCCCATCAACATGTTGGAGCTTCGGGCAGTATTTCATGCCCTTCGCCATTGGACACCCCAGCTGGAAGAATGCCCAGTCCAGGTCCAGTCCGACAACGCCATGGCTGTGGCCTACATCAACAAGCAGGGCGGAACAAGAAGTCTCACCGCTTGGTTAGAAGTCAAGGCTATTTTGTCCTGGGCAGAAGAACATGTTCCTGCCATATCCGTAGTGCACATTCCTGGCATAGACAATGTCATGACAGACTTCCTCAGTCAACACACGGTGGACAGCGGAGAGTGGAAACTGCATCCAGAGGTGTTCACCCTCATTGTTCAGAAGTGGGGTCTTCCTTGCATCGACCTGATAGAGACAAGACACAACCGGAAGGTTCTGATGTTCTCCTGTCGCTGGAGGGATCCTCTAGCTCTAGCAGTGGATGCCATGTCCATTCCTTGGTTATTTCCACTGGCTTACATCTTTCCTCCCCTCCCCATGTTGCAAAGGGTATTACGGAAATTGAGACTGGAGCACTGTCCAGTCATTCTGATTGTTCCGTACTGGCCTCAACAGGCTTGGTTTCCGGAGCTACTGGATCTGTCAGTGGTGGACTATCACGGTCCCCGTGTTTCCCTGTCAATCTGTGACGGTGTTACCTTTGCATTGGAGGAGGCTGATTGGCCCGCCCAGGATGTTCCTTTTTATACTGGCTCTTGGGCACTTGTCAGTTGCCCTTTCGTGGTGTTCCTGATCCTGCGCCTTGTTGCTGAGTTCCAGTGTCTCCTGTGTACCGACCCGGCTTGTCTGACTCCTCTTCTGATCCTGCTCCGTGATTGACCCGGTTCTGGCTGACGACCCTGCTCCGTGATTGACCCGGTTCTGGCTGACGATCCTGCTCCGTGATTGCTCTGTTCTCCGGCTGATGTTCCTGCTGCTGTACCTATCCGGTTCCAGTTGTCGCTCCTGTCCGGTGTGCTGTTCCAGTGTTACTCCAGTCGTTCCGGCGACATTCTGAACTGTTTTAGTATCTCGCTGATCCTCTCTCGCTCTTCTAGCTGTAGCCTGAGGTTGCTTTGCCATCCACTATCTGCTGAGCTGTGCTCTCCTAAATGTACCAGATTAACCCGTGCAGTGCCAGTAGTCTCCGGTTACGTGCCTCTTATATTGCTTGCCAAGCCTCTGTTTACCCTTTGAGCCGCTACTCTCTGAGCCTTCAATACACGGCATACTATTCCTTGCAGAGCTCCGCCTGTCCGGTGTTCGGGGTGCACCGTGACCACGCCGGCTGGCGCCGGTAGTCTGTCCGCTCTTGCAGTAGGATTCCGTGCAACACCGGAAGGGTGTCCTGGCTCTGGCTCACATACGCTCGGGGTGTACATTATCTCCTGCACTTCCCAGTGCTTCAACTTAGTAGCTTGTGCAGCAACCTTCTATCTTGGCATCCTAGGGTGTCTTGGCACAATCCAGTTGGCATACGCAGGGTTACTATCTAGTCTTGTTAAGAGCGTTTCCCATTCCAGTTACTTCAGCATTGGCAGTAGCATTCCTCCTAGCCCACTGTGGTGGTATTGGCTCAGCTCAGTGCAATAGGGGTGCTCCCTGTTTCTAACTAGAGAGTGATTCAGTGTAGACACTTTACTCCTTTCTTTACATTCAGAGACTGATATCCAGAGACTGTTATCATATCCTGGGCGTTGGCCAATCTAAGACTGAGTTACTCCAGTTGCTCTTGTTAACCCTTTGGGGTTATTCCCAGTCTATATTTGTATATACATATATTCCTTGCTTGTATTGCACTTACTTTGCCTGTATTTGTCAATACTGTTTTTACCTGTGCTGGCCCCTAGGGGCACTGTTTATCATCCTAATTCAATAAAACTGTGTTTTTACTTCATACCCTGGTCTGAGTGTCAGAAAACCGTAACATGGAGCCATTCCAGCTCCCTTGCCATCAGGGTCTTCTTCTACAGGGTTACCTGTGGAAGGAGGATGTTCATCGTCTAGCTTTGACGGCTTGGAAATTGAATCTTCAATACTGAAGAAGAAAGGTTTTTCTTCTGGTGTGGTGGCTACTATGCTTAGTGCCCGTAATACTGTTTCTTCTAAGGCCTACCATCGTGCCTGGTTGGCCTTTCCTCTCTTGGTGTGCTGATAGGGACCTTTCTCAGGATTTTGATCTGCCTACGGTCCTGGCTTTCTTGCAGGACGGTGTGGATAAGGGCCTCAGTTTGAGTTCCCTTAAGGTTCAGACTTCTGCTCTCTCTGTTTTACTTCAGAGGCACATTGCTATTCTTCCTGATGTCAAGGTTTTCTTCCAGGGTGTTGCTCATACTCGTCCTGTTTTCAAGACTCTCGCTCCTCAGTGGGATCTTAACTTGGTTTTGGGCGCTCCCTTTGAGTCCTTGGCTACTATTCCTCTACTCCTGCTGATGTGGAAAATGGCCTTTCTCCTGGCGATCGTGTCTGTTCGCCGTGCCGTGGAGTTGCACGCTCTGTCTTGTAGACCACACTTTTTGGTGTTTCACAAAAATAAGACGGTGCTTTGCACTTCTCAGGACTTTCTCTCGAAGGTGGTCTCTGAGTTCCACATTAATCAGGAGATTGTGGTGCCTTTTTTCTTCCCTGACCCTACCACTGACAAAGAGAGGGATCTCCACTTGTTAGACGTGGTGCGTTGTCTCAAGTTTTATTTACATCGCACTGAGTCCATTAGACAGTCGGTCACACTGTTCATCATTCCTGAGGGCCCCAGGGCAGGGAGACCTGCATCCTAAGTGACTATTGCGTCTTGGATCAAGTCCACATTTCATAAGGCTTACGAGCTAAGGAAGAAGCCTGTTCCCTTTCGGGTCATGGCTCATTCTACTAGATCTATTGGGGCTTCTTGGGCTTACAAGAATCAGGCCTCCGCTGATCAGCTGTGCAAGGCTGCCATTTGGTCATCTGTGCACACCTTTTCGAAACACTACCGTGTTGATGTGCTGGCATTGGCTGACGTCAGTTTTGGAAGGAAGATGTTGGAGGTAGTCTTGCCTGTCTAGGATCTTCTTCGGTTCTTTGGTGCTTCCTTCACTTTTGAGCCCTGTTGGCTCTAATTCAGTGTGCTGTGTAACAGTTACTGGGGTGTTGTTACCCCTGTTCAGTGTCCATTGACACTTCATTTGTTTTGTTGGTCTATCTCTGATCTGATGGTTCATATCTGCTCTGGTGACTTTGGGGGCCATGCATCTGGTCCTTGCCTCTAGGAAACTCAATGGTTGGACATTCCAAAGTTACCAGTAACCTGTACTGGATGACAGAGAAAAAGAATTTTAGTCTTACCTGTTAAATCCTTTTCTCTTAGTCCATACAGGTTACTGGTCTCCCACCCTGTCAAGGGCCCATGCTTGGCTCTCCTGTGTCAGACCGTGGGGGTCCTTCGGGGTCATGGTCACAGGAGTCTCCTTTTGCTTCTACTATCTAGTCAACAGTTAGTGTCTCAAATCTTACTGGAGCTGATTGGCTAGCTGCAGCAGAGGTGGGAAGGTAGACTCCACCCCCTGCATTCACTTCGAGAATTGTTCCTGCCGACTTAAAGGAATGGATCGCCTACCCAAAGTTACCAGTAACCTGTATGGACTAAGAGAAAAGGATTTAACAGGTAAGACTAAAGTCCTCTTTTTTACTTATGTCTGCTACTGGCATTGTTATAACTTTTTGAGTGCCAGAGAGTAGTTAAAGGGTTAAAGTGTACCTGTCACTCTAAGACAAGTTTAGTTTGTTTTACAGGGAATTAAAATCTGCCTACGTGTTGTCCTATTCCAGTGATCCTCAGTGATCTTGACTTAGCTTTGAGAAAGTTACATTGGGTGACGAAACGCGTTAGCTAGTGAACTGTTAGTCTTGTTCTTTAATTCCAATTGATTTTAATTTTGTTTTTTAAATATTGAATTAATATATGCGCATATTGTTGTATTATCAACATTACTTTTATTTTATTTATTTTTAATTTTGCAATAAATTGATACAAAATTATACTCACATTTATCACTGACCTATCTATAAGATAATAAGCAACAGTTCCATTAATGAATTATAGGAGTGGAATCTTTTGAAAAGATCATATGAGGTTGAGTCCACTGTAGCACTGGATTTATATATATCCTCTGTCTGAGTGGCGAATTCCACATATAAAACTTATCACTCCTACTGAAAAATCTTCAAAGGATCTGAGTGCGTCTATAACCCTGAGTGGAGGAGATCACTGTACTGGGGTGTGAAGGTGTTGATACCAGGAGGCAGGTTGTATGCCTCTGAAAAATGTGAGTAATTTTCTGATGATTTATTCCACGGTGTTTGGGTGAAGGACCAACCTTTGTGAAAAAGATATTACGCTTAGAGGAACTCTTTTGCGCCGTTCCTTTTTCTTTTTTTCTTTTTTAGTCTGTTCAGCCTGGAGTGGGAACCCAATCTCCTTAGGAGCGTGCGGCATTGGACTCATAAAGCATAATATATTGAAAAAAGAAATTATCAAGATAGAAAAGTATTTGGGTTTGTTGTTTATATATTGCTCATTCATATAGCTGTTTATGTGATTGTGTTTTCCCCCTATTATTATTTTTTCTTCCATATTTTTGAGTACACACTGTGGGAAGAGGCGCAGTGATTGGGGAGTCTCTTTGTATTCCATCTTGTCTCCCATTTATATTGAAATATTTTCATATTGTAATTTTCCAGGGCATTCCTGACATTTTATGCATAATTTTTCAAGGTCATACTGAAGGTTACAAATATATAAATATGTAATTAATTGTTAAGTCTCTCTTTCAGAATGACGCAACTTGTCTACTGTGCATACAAATGTATTAAGTATTTAATATTTTGGTTGCACAATGCGGCACTTTATGCTAATTTCCTACACAAGATGCTAATTAGTTCTGATTGAGGCAAAACATACTTCTAGCTTTGAAGCAATGTGATTGAGACCTTGCTAGCATTAAATGGGTGAAAACTTCATTTAAACTTTTGAGTGCCAAGGATTGTGTCCAAAGCATTTCTACCCAATGCAGCTGACGTTCCACTTTCACTCAAAGGGTTCAGTTATTAGGAATTTTTGAATTTTTTCTGACCTTAGTACATCAGCCTCAGCACTCCATTGTATCAGGATTAAGGGTACATGCACACAGGTGACAGAGCTGTAGCAACCCCTTTTGCTCACCTTCTCTTGTATTCCTTCATGAATCCTGATGCACAAGGGTTGGTCTCCTGGCCTTCCCATGTGAGCTCCAGCCAATATTTTTGGTTGTTGCCCATGTGAGTTAGCCATCCACGTTCATGTGACAGGTCTACCGGCAGCCTTTTAGGCCTCAGTGCAAACCTTGCTTGTGGCAGCTTTATAGCATTCTTGTGGGAACACCTTAAACATGTAACTTGCTGGACTTTTTGCCATCACATGAGGTGATGGCTAACTGTGTGAAAGGCATCATAGCCCAGAATAATACTATTCACAATGAGCGGCATCATGAATACAGCATCTCTGTGTTCGTGCTGCTATATTAAGCAGAATTTTACGTTTTTCCTTTACATTCTGCACAAGACTGATAGAGTAAAAATGATACCTTTATTGGCTAAGTGAATTGCTCTAGGTCTAGGTGGCTATAGCCACTCAGTTAGCCAATAAAGGTATAATTTTTACTTTACCAGTCTCCTGTTTTTTCCATGGCTAACATGGTACCACCTTTTACCTATATTCTGTGCACAAACATATCACATGTCCTATGTCATTCACTTGTGTTTAACCTATTAAACATGCCCTTGACTAGAAGAGGTTGCCACATCAGTAAACCCTTTCCCTGAACACTTTCAAACCTCTTTTGATGTTTCTTTTCAGTGCCTCTTGAAATGTTTTAGTGATATTTATTACAGATTAATTGCTGCAGTCTACTGGTTGCAAAACTATGGCAAATATATGAATCAATTCTCTGAGTGGAAGTATTTAAGTTGGATAAATTTATTTGATAAATATAACATTTTTATTCAATCTCTTCAGACAAAGAATGAAGTAAATGTGTGCTATTATATTAGTCAATATAAAAAATCGGTTATCTTCAACCAGCAGTCCATCCAGGAAGTAAAAATGCATAAAAAATGGGACAAATTACATGTTTGACAGTAGAGCAGCACTGAGCCTCTGTACTCCCTACATATACAGATCAGTGATAAGCATACCTGGGAACTTTCAAAATGAACTGACCCTTAGATCTCGTAAATATTAACTCTTAAAGTTTCCCATAATATATATTCTTGGTGATATGTTCTTGCTTGATCTAATCGAGAGATGACCCAATAATCATCAAGGAATCATTAACATGAAACCACTTAGGTATATCACTTATCAAAATCACTGTTTGAGCACACACAAGACACACTGGACTTCTCCCTCTTCCTTCCTGGTATCAATGGCACCAGTTTAGAGACTAAAGAAACATTTAATTAGGGCAAATCACATAGTAGGTAACACTGAGCTCTGTCACCCTGAGAATTTGGACCTTCACCCTGAGACGCTGAGATTTGGGTCAAAACCCTGAATCTCAGGGTCAAACCCTGACAGTTCCCAGCTATGGTGGTAAGCAGCGGAAAACCTTGGGGCTGCATATGGCCCTCAGTGACTTCTCCTGTGGCCATTAGTCTGTACAGTGGGAAGAGATGAGAATTTTCCTCTACCATATCTCATTTTTTTAAAACGTTTTTTATTTATTTTGTTAATAATAATAAACAATAAACATATTAGTAACAATCAATATTAAAAAGTCATAACAAATCCACATCCAATTCACAACCAGTCCAATACTATATTAATACAATAAATAACTATATATTATGCATTACCTCATGCAGGTATTATACATATACATTAAATATACACAATACATAATAGAGATTGGTATTTTTCCAACTGTATAGAGGTACACACACCTATACTAAACCTATTACAAATCAGATGCAAACAATTGATAAAAAAAACAAGAAGAGACACTCTCATACGCATACACATATACCTACAGTACATACAATCATACATAAAAAGACACACACACAAGCATCTTTTTTTGCACCATGGGGAAAAATAAAAATTCCCATTGATTTACATGGGGTTTGCTAGTTCTCCAGAGCAATGCAATGTCATTTGTGGTAGACCCTTCTAGCACCAAAGGAGTTAAAAGCCCAATTTCAATCAGTTTTGAATTTGGGGAATGTTTATTTGTCCCCCATGGAGCAGTTGATTTGTCCCATAATTGCACCAGTCATTCTGTGGGGCAGGAACAGTGATCTACTGGCTACATACCCTGCAATACATACCAAACTGCACACCTTTGTCTTTATGTAATCCCTGTAATGTGGGGCTGTCATGTCCTCAAGGAGGACCCTGAGCTTCTGTGTGGTTTGAGAGTTGCAAGACATCAGATCTAGGGCAATCTCTCCACTTAAAGGGACAGTAATGTTTCACAAAACACGGCAGCTCCAATTAATCTGCATAGTATTTGAGCCATAGAGAGTGTTATTTCAATACTGTCAGAGATGTAGTTTAAGAGTAATTGAATGATAAAGTATTCACCTCCCACCCCTTTTACCTAGTGTAACACTGCTCACCTCAGATGTGGAATCTGGTTGCTTGACCAGACAGATAACAGCAAGGGACAGTCTTCTTACTTTGAGAACAATGAAAACCCTGCCCCCCCCCCCTTGACAGTTTTTTCAGCTTTTTCCCTTATCTTAATTGAAGATTGTCCCTCTCGGCAATCTACCTGGGCACCTTCCTGCTGCTCTGAGGTGAGAAATGTTACAACAATAAAAGGGGCGGGAGGGGGATACTTTATCATTCAATTACTCTTGAACTACAACTCTGACAGAATTGAAATAACACTCTCCAAGGCCCAAATATTATGATGATTAATTAGAGCTGCTTTTATTATGAAACATTACTATCCCTTTAAAAGGTAATTGTCATTTTTAACCAAGACTGCTACTGTGAGAGTAGACTTGGTAAAAGGCCCAGGGCAGCAGTGGGCATCACCAAATCTTCTCCTATCAACTGATCAGGGGGCTCAGAAAACGGACTCTTGGCCGGAGCTCAACCCACATGTATGTGGCTATCAGTACAAAGTTTGCATGTTGCCCATGCATCCTCCATAGCCCCTCTGTGTTGGGCTTTCAGCTATATATGGGAAGGGGGTCTATGGAGACTATGTTGTGTTGGCCAATCAAATTAAACTACAATGCTTCCATTTTGCAGTTCAGTCTCTTTTCATTTGAACAAAAGGGGAGCCCTGGGGCAATGCACTGGAGATCTCTCTAGCAACCAATGGGTTAATAGTTTTTCTTGTCCTTTGCATGCTAAGGGCTAGGGGTATTTTCTGGAACAGGGAACACTGGATAGGACTGTGGGCAGGGTCATGTGAGGAGTGGGAGTGTGGCCATGGGTGGAGCTAAGGGCACCTATGATACTTTGTACTTGTGTGGGATTTAAATCTGATCCTGGCCGACAACCCTAAAACCTGGTTTCCTAAACTTGATTGGCCAGCATACAAAAGATAATGTTTTAGATCTGCAAATTAATCACACATGATGCTTGAGCTATTCGTTTAATACAACTTTTGGCTTTTCAGTTGTTGGCTGGTTGGGGATGATGGTAGTTGTACTACCTAACAGCTGGAGAGACTTCCAACCCCTTGATCTAATGGCACTGTTGCTAACCATTTGGAAAACTGACATATAAGACAAAAGGTTTGTGCTATAAAAACATTTTAATGGTCACTTTCTTTTACTCAACAGGAAAAGACGTGAAACACGTTTTTTGTTCATTTAACGCTTTGAGTGCCAGAGAGATGTCCAATGCATTGCAACCTATCTGGCACACAAGGGGTTAAAACAGTTTACTTCTCCTTTCATAACCCATTTATTGCCATGATTAACCTTGGGAAAGGAACTTTTCTGGATGTCAGTGCTTGTTTTGAGACAAAAGCCTTTCAATTTTAATGCACTGTACATTTTGTACACTGCAGTCACTTTTTAATTAAAGAAAAAAAAAATCTTCCCTCAGAAAAGCGGTGAGGATAACCGAATTCTTGTCATAGTTTCCTACTATTACATGTGATGTCTCAAAAGCTCATGAAAGCCCTCTGTTGCAATTATAGATTATATGCAAAGTGTACCTGAAAAGTAGCCCTCTGGAGTAAAACTGCTTAATTAGAAGCTTGTTGAAGCAGAAACTCGATGAATATGGTGGAATACAAAGAAGGATTGTCTTTGTTCTGGAGAGCTGATAGGTAAGACAATGCAACCACTCACTTAACCTTAGAAATAACAGAAGCACAAAAAGAGAAATATGATCTGTTTTGTGAAAGTGTCCCTTTGCATGGCTGAACACTGGATGAGCAACAAGATAGCCACATTGCTCTATTTCAACTGTGTGTCTCCAGTCTCCATGGGCCAGGCCTGTGAGGAAGCTGCTAAATTATAGATCACAGGCCTCACTTAACATCAGCATCCCTGGAATACAATCAGCTAGTTGTCTAGCTAAAGTAGCTTCCACTCAGCAGATCCCTCCCTTGCACAGATCAGCCGAGTCAGTAATTTAGATGAGTCATCTTTTACTGCAACACCATTTTTACTGATCCTGCCTGGCTGAAGGAGACATGAAATCTGCATTGTGAACTATGAAAAGATACAGTGTGATTATCTACTCCCTGCAGCTTAAGAAACCATATTAGTGCTTAGAAAATAAATGTATAATAAGGTGTAAGGGCGTATATATATATATATATATATATATATATATATATATATATATATGTGTGTGTGTGTAAAATAAACAAAATTAATATCTTGTAATACCTTTTTTTTATTGGACTAACAGAATTATGGATTGACAAGCTTTCAGGATAAACTCCCTTTCTCAAGTCTAAAGCATTTCTGAGCACAGTAATTCACAGTTGAAACAGTTAATAGATTGAATTCAAAGCTGTGTTGTTTGCTGGGGTTAACACAGCAGGACTGCTCATAAGACAGGGACCAAGAGAAAATCCACACTCTTGCAGAGGGTCGTAAATACCGTGTGCAAGGCAGAGTGTGGGGTGGGGGGAGAGGAAGAGAAGAAAAATACAGGAGACGATATGGGAGGGGAGAGAGTTAAAAAAAAGATTGCACATATTAAGAATGCTACAATGCCAACAATCCAGTATGGGCATGCTTCCTATATACAACTTGTGCCCATATAGGTAGATATATACACACATACATACATATACACACACACACACACACATATACATGCATATACACATATACACACATACCCGTACAATATATCTATATACACACACACACAAATATACATGTATTTAGCATATACGCATATACATATAAACACATATGTATGGACACATAAATATACATAAATATGTACACAAAATATGTAGGAATACATACTAAAACATGTATCTATACATAAGCATACCTGGGAACTCTCCGGATTTGCCCCGGAGACTCCGGTTCTGACAGAGCTTTACCGGGTCTCCGGGGCAGAGGCAGATTCCTCCGGATGTGGAGAGTTTCTATTGAAACTCTGCCACATCTGCTTTTTCTCCCATTGTGCCTCCGTCCCCAGCCTTCTGTGTGACACATTTAACCCTCTGAGTACCAGAGTGGTACGGAATGCATTGCTTTGCAATGCATTCCGTACCACTCTGGCACTCAAAGGGTTAAATCCCCCCCCCAACACTCGAGTTAAGCCCCGCCCCTTTTTGACGCGATTAGCGTCATTTTTGTTACCCCCTGGTGAACAGAGGACTACCCTCCGGGTAGCCCTCAACTGAAAGTTCCCAGGTATGTACATAAGTACTAGTACATATACATATACGTGTATATATATATACATAAACACATACATACATGCATGCATACCTACATGTACATACATGCACATAAACCCATATATACATATAGAATAGTCCACCCAGATATATATACATGCCTGCATGTATAAGAGTATGGAAAACATATGTCAGTACGTATACTTAATATGTTAATAATAATATGAAACCTGTCATTAGAATGTATGTTAACATGTGGATATATATGAAGAGGGGTCATGTGAAACTTTGATAGTGGGATATGAAACCGAAGTCCTTGTGCTCAGAAATGCTTTAGACTTGAGAAAGGGCGTTTATCCCGAAAGCTTGTCAATCCATAATTCTGTTAGTCCAATAAAAAAGGCATTACAGGATATTAATTTTGTTTGTTATTTTACATCTACATCACTGGACTAATACGGCTACAATCTTAAAGTGTTAGCAAAAAACGTATCTCTCAAACCACTATGGTTTAAGAGATACAGGCGTTTAAAGTTTGTTGTTTCCTACTGACAGCTGTAAAGCTGTCAACAGGAGATCCGTGTCGGTCGACACGGAGGCGCTTGAGAAGTGTCGAGATCTAGTTACTTACACGGAATCCCTTCATTGGAATGGTCTAAAACGTGTGCCTGGTGTTCAGGCACACGTTTTAGACCATTCCAATGAAGGGATTCCGTGTAAGTAACTAGATCTCGGCACTTCTCAAGCACCTTCGTGTCGACCGACACGGATCTCCTGCTGACAGCTTTACAGCTGTCAGTAGGAGAGATCAAACTTTAAACGCCTGTATCTCTTAAACCATAGCAGTTTGAGAGATACGTTTTTTTGCATTTAGATCAGCTTTTTAAGCTCTTCTAAATGCATAAAAGTTTTTTTTAGACATTACTAACACTTTAACTCTCTCTCTCTCTAGATATATATCTCATTCTGTCTTTCACTGTCTCTGTTTTACTCTCTACATCTCATGCTCTGCTCTTTCTCTCATCCTCTGCTCTTCTCATTCCATCTGCCTCATGCTTCCTCTCTGTCTTTTTGGGTTGACTGTACAACATGGGTTCTATGATAAATCAGGTACTGGAATGGATGTTTACTGCCTAAGCCTGTGTAACACCAATTTACATTTCTGTATTCAGTACCAAATTCTGCTGTGTGTACTAACATAACATAGACAACATTATTGGCTACCTTAGGTTATTTATGAAAGAACACCTGGGGAAATAAGCCAATGGCAAATGATTTAGGTAAATTAGAAGAATGGACAAGAGTGTGGCAGCTGCTGTTTATTGTTGATAAATGTATATCAATGCACTAGGGACGTAAACATCCAAAGGCAGAATATATAATATTAAGGGTACTTTGCTGTCAGAGACAACAGAGGAAAGGGATTTGGGAGTAATTATTTCTGATGACTTAAAGGTAGGCAGGCAATGTAATAAAGTGGAAGGGAATTCAAGCAGGGTGCCTGATTGTAGCTAGGGGCATTGGTAGCAGAAAAAGGGAAGTGGTCATGTTAATCTACACATCTCTGGATAGACCTCACCTAGAGTATTGTGTATAGTACTGGAGACTCCACCTCCAGAAGGATAGAGAGATAATTCAGAGAAGGGCTACTAAAATAGTGATTGGATTACAGGAACATAAATATAAGGATAGACTAAAGGATCTGAACATATATAGCTAGGGGCATTAGTAGCAGAAAAAGGGAAGTGGTCTTGTCAATCTACAGATCTTTGGTTAGACCTCACCTAGATTATTGGTTACAGTACTGGATACCCCATCTCCAGAAGGATATAGACAGGGGCATAAGTAGCAGAAAAAGGGAAGTGGTCATGTCAGTCTACAGACCTTTGGTTAGACCTAGAGGTTTTGACACTGTAACTGCACTTTTGATATTGGCACCATGAAGAACACTGACTGCAATCAGTCAAGGATTTGGTGGGCCCCAATGGTCCTCCGTGTATCCTCACTGTTTCTTTTAATCTTCTGAGTTTCTTGGTGGATACTATGGGGCAGGTGTTTGGGACTTTCTGGCATTAAAGTCTTATGATAGCAGTCTGTTCTCGCTGGTATGCACTACAGTGTTCATATGCTGTAGCGCATGCCCTGGTTTTCTATGCTAATGTGAATGGCTGTACATCAATGTATGCATTGGGGTTAGAGGCTTACAAATTACAATTGCTTAGGTGCATTTGTACATTCACGTCTATGTCTCTCTTAGCCTCTAACTCCAGTGGCTGCACTTAGGGGTATCCACTACAGTGTATGAGTGCTGTAATGCATATTGGCAGACATACTCTGCCATCATAGGACTTTAATGCCAGCAAGCCCAGTATGCTTGCCCAATAGCATGCACAGGAAAATTCTGAAGGTTGCTGATAATGTTGTCTAATCTATGTTAGTACATAGAGTAGAATTTGGTGGTGAATAAAGAAACTTGTTGAAACACCCACATAAATGACTTTTGTCCTGAGGGAAACAGCATGTGGCTCTCCAGGTGTTGTTGGAATACAGTTCTTTTGTTGAACAACTTTTAAAAGCATTGGCTGACTAGCTGGAGAGCCATATGTTGCCACCCATGTTTTATTCTATGCAAATTATATTTGTAATTTTTCTACTAATGCTTAGTTCACACAGGCAACACTATCACAGCAATCCCATTACTCCATTAGGTACCTAAAAATAGAAATCGTAACCTGGATTTGACTGTTCACATGGCTTGTCATAAACACATGTAATCTCATACAATGCAGCTTGCTCATACTTTCTTGTGATTATTACTGAACAGGGGGCAATTGTTTGGTGGGGGGTACCAAGGATGAAGTGCCTGTGTTTATGGAGTACCTACATTCCAATTAATGTAATCTAAGTTTCACATATAGTCATTATGACTCTGTTGTTCCCTTTCTTGATTTGATCCTCACTGGTAATCCTCTGACTGGAGAGGTCTTAACGATCAATTATAGGAAGCCAGTTAGTGGTAATGGTCTTCTCCATGCCCATTCTTAACAATTAACAATATTAACAATATTCCGAAAGGTCAATTTCTGCACTTACGCAGAAATTGTTCTACAGAGGAAGAATTTGAAAGAGCTGCTGTAGATCTGAGATCGAGATTTCGTGTAAGGGGATATGGAGAAGATTGAATAAAACTGGCATATGATTATGTGAGGACTATTTCAAGAGACGGACTCATAGAGGGTTCTGCTTCTAAAAGAAATATAAATATAAGATCTAAAACTGATATTTGATTTATTACAACATATAGCCCACAGTTTAATCAGATTTGTGGCATCTTTAAAGGGAAAGTAATACTTCGTTTTATCTTTATTTTATTTTATTTTGTAGACATTAAAAAAACATGAAGAATGATATAAGTCTTATCTCTCAAACCTTTATGGTTTAAGAGATATTCACAAGCAAAGTATCCCCCCCCCCTGTTCTGTCAGATCAGAAGAGAGGTGCCCAGGTAGACTGCAGAGAGGGACAATCTTCAATTAAGATAAGGGAAAAAGCTGAAAAACTTGTCAAGGGGGGAAGGGCTTTCATTCTTTTCATTGTAAGAAGAATGTCCCCTTCTGTTATCTGTCTAGTCTTACAACCAGATTCACATCTGAGAAGAGATGGCTTACACTAGGTAAAAGGGGCAGGAGGGGAATCTTTGCTTGTGAATAGCTCTTAAACCATAAAGGTTTGAGAGATAAGACTTATATCATTCTTCATGTTTTTTTAATGCCTACAAAATAAAATAAAGTTAAAATGAAGTATTACTATCCCTTTAAGAAGTATTTGCCCATGTTATATACCGTTGATAAACTGGCACAAATATTACGACAGGGATGTAATTTCATTGTGAGAAGAGGCATGACGATTGGCAATTTGGTATCTCCCAGTATGTTCAGGAGTCGTAGCTCCACACCTATCTGGTTGGAACAAAAAGGTTTTTTTAGATGTGGGGTAAATATTTGCAAATGTTGTCAGTTTGCAAATGTATCAAAATAATTTGTAATCTGTGCAGTATCCAGTATATAGGATGCACTGTGCGACCGTTGAAGTCACGTATACGTGAACATATCAACCAGATTGAAACTGGCCGCTCAGATTCAGCTATAGCTAGACACATTTTGGATGTACATTCAGGTAATATAAGGGCGTTTAGTTTTCAGGGATTTGAGAAAGTAAGGCTTCCCTGGCGGGGTGGTAATATTCTATCTCGTGTGAATATTAGGGAAGCATACTGGATCTTCCAATTGAAAACTAGAGCACCGGAAGGCTTGAACTCAGAATGGGATTTAAGTCATATTTTTTAATAACCAAATGACATGAACTAGGGGAATTCTAGATATATATCATTATTTGATATTCTCTGGGTTAGCCTGAAATATTTGTGATTAATTTCTTTGCACACAATCTGACATATTTTATGTCGGTTTGTCTGTGTGCATGGGAGTTGTCACAATATGGATATTTCCGGGTGCTGTTATTGATGGGCAATGCTGAATTTATACAATCGTAATATGATGTTTAAATACACCTGATTGGTAGAATGAAGGTGAAGGAGGTAACATTTTGATCCTCAGCCTATTAGGTGATGAAGGATCTTTTTTAAATGATTCACAATTTCTGTTTTTTTGTCTATGATTAAGAGCAGTGTATGTTCGAAACGCATCAGACGGTTTACATGTAACCGACCTTCTAGTGATCGCTTCAATGTATCCATGTCTATTTCTAAGTGCTAAATAAGAGTTTTTAACAGCGTTTCAACTGTCTACCGCTAAAATTCAGTTACCAAGTGCCGGGTGTGCTCCCACTATACTTTGGATTCAATTGCAACAGGGAAGATTTGTAATGCAACCTATGGGCCCACCAGTCGGATTGTACAAACAAATGACTTAGAGACTGAGGATCTTCATATCATTACCACCAATAAATAGCTTACATGCTTGGATAATGTGGGCCAGCCATCAGTCATGCCTCCCTTACCACATTAGAATTGGGACTGGGAAGGACTTTCATTGTATAATTATAACACAATATAACAAGTTTTGATGTAGAACACCTGCTAGGACTAATAATACAGTTACTTTTCTGTTTGCCATTGATATACATATTACTGCCCTGCAGGTACAGTCTGTAATTATTTGCAAGTGGTACATTGTTGGAGTGGTTTGTATAGATAGATTATGTCTAATTAGTACACACTGGGCCTGTTTAATAAAACTGTGCTGCAGATGTGCGGTGCTATTAATGCTACTTATGTAAAATAAAAACTATAATAATGCTACGTGTAAAGATATTGTAAAAAAAGTGTGTTTTATCCCAGCTGCCAGTTTTGTTATCACAGCTCCTTTGTAACTGTGCACGTGTATGCGACCATTAAGTAGGCGACATGACAATCTCGCTCTGTCATTCAGTGCAAGATTGTCATGTCGCCATTTTGATCATGGCGACATGGTGAATTAGTTAAAAGGTCACACGCTCTTTCGCGTGCAACCTTTCAAGTGAACCGGGTTCTAGATACATCCAAGTTTGAACATTTATTTCACATCTTGAGGGAGTGTAGTAATATCATTCCACACTGAAATAGGCACTTGGATCAATTTACTCATCTTATGCTGTTTGTGCCAAAGGGAAGGGAGTGGGTAAGTTGTTGGAAATTATGTGATGTACTATTCCTCTGTGCCTGGTTTCTTGCTCTGTACTAACAACGCACAGTGGAAACTGACATCACCTTACTCCTCTGTAATGCCTAGGGGTGGCATACAAGGCTTTCTCACATTTAAGTCTTAGCGATGGCAGATTGTGTGCACTGTAATTCACTAAAATGCTTATAATAAGATCTCTCACATAGAAGTGCAAGCACCTGATTATTATCTTTCAAAAGTGAACCCTAAATACAGAAAGGGAGCTATAGTGGAGAGTTTGCATATCCTCCAACATTCCACAAATTTAAAAAGGTATATTCACAACCAATGAATCTATAGAATCATAATTTTATTATGGAATGAGAAATGTTTTCTTGTCCTGTCCTGTAAATAAAATTATATTGTTCTTTATGATGACTCCCGGTCTGAAAATGAACACAGCGTACATCCCCCTTCCTCCTGTGCTGCTTCTAGGGTCAGAACACACCCCTGCTACAATTCTCTGAGGCTGTTGTGGCTTGCAAGTACAATAGTCTTGGCAGGAGGCAAACGGGGTATACAAGGTACAAATGTACAAAAAGAACTCTGCCTGCTAAAATGGTACAGTTGGAGGTCATGGATTCATACATTCCCCTCTTCTAATAAATACATTTTAGTGTTTCTTGTTCTACAATGTTCTGTAGGCTATGCACCATGTCTAGCTCTGCTGTACAGTGTATAATTAATTTTATAACTCTGAAACCAATTTCATAGCCACGTTATGCCTCTGATCTAATTTTGCAGCCTGAGAGACATAACAAAACAGCCATATTGCAGTGCAGATAGGTTGGGACAGGCACAAAATGGCTGAAAATAATTCTGAAATAATTCTATGCAAGCTGGCAAAAAATGTTAAGAGAAAACTTAACGACGGATGATGTGCCAGGACGTCACAGAATTCTGTTCTTTGAGGATGGATGATTAAAGGGATAGTAATACTTAAATACGACTGTCCCCCATCTTGTATGGTTTGAGACATATCTGCTTTCAAAGTTCCCTCTTTTTGCCTTTCCCCTGACGTCAGCATTCTAGCTGAGAGCAGGGGAATCCTCTCCTGGGATCAGCAGTCGGCTTTGCAGCAGTACCGAGATTGTGGTAATAAAAAGAAATCCTTCTCTAAAAAAAGGTCTTCTACGTGTGCTTGGTTTGCAAGCACATATAGAAGACCTTTTAAGTTAAGGTTTTTTTTTTTTATTACCGCGATCTCGGCTCTGCTGCAAAGCCTCCGCCGGTCACCGGGACCGGATTCTCCTACTGTCAGCTAGAATGCTGACGTCAGGGGAGAGGGAACTTTGAAAGTGGATATCTCTCAAACCATAAAGGTTTGAGAGATGCCGCTAGACTCATTTTACTTAGTTTTTGAAGGGCTACAAGATGAGGGAAGTACTTTTTAAGTATTACTATCCCTTTAATGGATTAATTATCACAGTACACCATGGAACACACTGTGATTGCAGTGGGAAGGCTGTTACTAACTGCTACGGGATAGTAGCAGTCAGTTTCGGCTTTTCCCTGATGATTCTGCACATGTGATCATTTGTTGAGCCATATGACAAAGGGAGAAAGGCAGAAAACATACCGGCCAACACTTCATATGGCCAAAGAGGGGGTACTTTTGTTGTAGGTTATCTTACTGGCGTCAGGACTTGGGGATAAAGAGTTAAAATATTGTCTTTTAGTTTAATGACCTACTGACAGCTCTTTATGTAAATGAAGAAATGATTTAGAACAAGACCAGAGTATTTTATAAACACATACTGAAGTTTGAATAAACATTAATGAGAGTTTTATTGCTGTGATACACATATACACACTACACCTTCTGATCTCATAAAAAATGTACACCATGATAGGAAAGAGGAACAGAAGGATTTGTGTCTCAGAGGTACTGTTCCCCCTAAAAAGGAAGATATGACCTTGTATTCCTATTAAAAGATGCACTGGGTACAAATTATAACAGGGAAAGCTATAAAAAATGTGTTGCTTTCAAATTTTTCCTATTGTTTATATTATCAAATGATGGGTTATACCTAAAATATGGCATCAAAAGAAAGCCCTACTTATCCTTAAAGAAATGGCATATCATTTCTGTGGGTGTACTAAATGAATTTGAGGGAAAATATGCTTGAACAAAGACACACTAAAAAGGCCAAAATGTCTCTTCCTCTAGTGTACAAATAACCTTCTCAACTCTTTCAGACACTCAAAGATTAAAATAAACAGAACCATAATAATAAGTGTAAAGCCCATTGAAATGCATCAGTCATAAGAGGAAAGAGCCCTTTATGAAATTATATTAGATATGATAATGCCAGTAGTGAATTATCCTTAAAGGGATAGTAATGTTTCATAATAAAAGCAGCTCTAATTAATCATCATCATATTTGGACTTTGGAGAGTGTTATTTCAGTTCTGTCAGAGTTGTAGTTCTAGAGTAATTCAATGACAAAGTGTACCCCTCCCACCCCTTTTACTGATGTAACACTGCTAAGCCAGAGCAGAAGGGAGGTGCCCAGGTAGACTGCAGAGAGGGACAATCTTCAATTAAGATAAGGGAAAAACCTGAAAAGCTTGTCAAGGGGGGGCAGGGATTTCATTGGTTTCATATGAATAAGAGTGTCCCCTGCTGTTATATGTCTGGTCTATGGACTGCATTCCCCATCTGAGAAGAGATGGCTTACACTAGGTAAAAGGGGTGGGAGGGGAAATTTTGCTTGTGAATATCTCCCAAACCATAAAGCTTTGAGAGATAAACCTTTTTTAATGCCTACAAAATAAAATAAAGATAAAACAAAGTATTACTATCCCTTTAAATGAGAACTAAAGCCTCTTAATAACCCCCAAGTACTTGCTATGGTCTGACAATTCTAATGGCCCATGTGACTTTTACCTTTGTGCCTTAGTTCAAGAAATTAAATCATCCATTAGTCCTTGCATGTCATATCCATAGAGGTGGGCATGATAGTTGCTTGCAGGATCTCAAACTCTGCCCACTGCATTTAGTAATCTTAACACCAGTATTGTGCATTGCATTACCTAGAAATGTCTTGTGCACTATACTGGTCCTTAAAAAGGTTACGTAGACTTATGCATTCTGCCTGCTCCAATAACAATTATCATCATGTCCACTTCCATGGACTGATTGAGTACATTATCTATTGAAAAAGGAACAAGGGCAAAAATTATAAATACAATTTTTGTAATTTATGGTGCTATCCTTCTTGGCGAATGTGTAATATTTTGTAGTGCAGTCTTTATATTATCCTTGGTACATCATTTTTCTTTCTCCGGTAACCATTTCCATCTATAACATACAAGAGAGACAGGAAAAAGAGCAAAGGGAGGGAAGAAGGTGTTCTCAGGGTGAATAGGTTAGAAACGTAGGGCTCTATGCACAGATGTGAGTGGAACAATTTTGGAGAAAATCAGCTATACCATAGGGGAAAGAAAAAATACCCCAAATTCTCATTGAGTTAAATAGAGCATTTAAAGCGAGACTTTCATCCGTTAACAATAGAGCCTCATATGATAATTATATTCACGATATGCACCTAGGTTTATTTTCAAGAATAACTGCAGCATTAAACAAAAATAGAACCTTCTATGCAGACAGGCACCGGCTAGGATCTTGCTGTAAGCGCTCTTTGTGTCTGCCCTGTCAGTCCCTTCCGGTGCCTTTCGGCACAAAGGCATACGCAGCGATGTCGACTCTGCAAGATGCCTGTGCTGTTCCCTGGTGCCTGCCTGCATAGAAGGTTCTATTTTTGTTTAATGCCGCAGTTATTCTTGAAAATAAACCTAGGTATGTGCATATCGCTAATATAATTATCATATGAGTCTCTATTGTTAACGGATGAAAGTTCCGCTTTAAAGGGATGGTAATGTCCTGCATCACTAAAAAGTCATATTGTAGATAAAGTCCAAGTGCAAGTCCTATCTCTCAGTCCTTTATTGTTTGAGAGATAGAAAGTTTTAAAGTTCTCCTCTCACTCCCCTTTCCCTGATATCAGCTGTAAGCTGACATCAGGATATCCTGGTCCAGGGACTGGCAGGGGGCACTTTAGCAGAGCCGAGATAACGAAATTGAAAAATAAATATTTCATTGGAAAAGACTACAAAGTGTGCTTGCAAACCAGGCACACTTTGTAGACCATTCCAATGAAGTATTTCTCTTTTGATTTCTGTATCTTGGCTCTGCTGAAGAGCTGCACCGAGTCGGCCAACTCGAATCTCCTGCAGTCAGCTTTACAGCTGACAGCAGGGAGAGGGGAACTTTAAAACAGTCTATATCTCAAACCATAAAGGTTTGAGAGATAGGACTTGCCCAGATGGATTTCTTTTTAATTGATCTACAGAATATTTCTTTTTAGTAATGTAGGACATCACTAACCCTTTAAGTCCTTGAAAGTTAGGGAGGTTTTCAACTCATTGTGAAGCAGTGAACCGGACATTAAGTTCATAATCTAGAATGATTTGGATGGGGTAGAAGCACAGGTGTGTGCAGAAAGGGGGGAAGCCATAATATGCCCCACAGAACAGTCTTCCCAGTGACTGTGTTTATAGAGGGGGCAAGAGACCTCTCATGTCACCCCCTGTGGACACCCATGGATTGAAGTCATGCCATTTTAAAGCTGAACTCTGGCAGTGTCTGAATGCTTGTGAAATAAATAGCCTGTGAAGTATGACCTACTTAACCACCAAATTCATTTTCAAGATTGCAACTAAATTTATCCTTTGTTTCTAGGTTTTTCAGCTTTAAGGAGGAACTTTCATGAAATTTATTGAAACAACTTTATAATCCAGTTTACCTTTACACACATCCTTAAAGCGCAACTATCATAAGGATAGTGCCCGGTTGGTAGTTTGCTTATCCTGGAGCTGGGGCTACATTGTGAGTGGCACTGGGCCAATGAGAGAGCAAAAGTAGGTCTCCTAAGGCTCCCTCATCTGCTCCACTGGAGAGGTTGAAATCCAAGACTAGTAGTTTAGTGTAGTTAAGCTCTGCACAGAGCATCCATAGACCCTGGTGCAGGTCTTTTAAGCATAACACTAAAGGTCTATGGGGACTGCACACAACCTGCAAATTATGAGATTGTGACAAACCTCCTGAGTAGTTGAGAGGAGCCATTTTGTGGTTACATTCAGGCTTTGGAGCTGCACCCCAGACTTTTTTGCTAAAACATGATGATTGCCCTGTAAAGGACAACTATCCTCCAACAGTTCCTTATCAGCAGATCTGTTCCCATAGAATCCAAATTGCTGATAAAAGTCCAGACTTCATAGTGAGTCCCAGTGGACCAATGGGAGAGCACAATGGGGTCTAAAAAGAGACCTTCTGTTGCTCCCCCAACTCCAGTGCATCTCTGCTGCTTCACACAGGACCATTTACTTTCCTGTGGTATACAGTTCCCCATCAACTCTCTTTATCAGGCATGAAAGCCCAACATATTTGGTCTATGAATACTATGTACACATCCCAGGCATATGTGTCTGAAAGCTACAGGCTTCTGGATTGCGTTCCAGCTATTTATTATTTATAATAAGTCACAGGTTAATTATTTGTAAAGGTCAAGATCTGATGTGCAGACTTTCCTTCTGTTTACTTTGTATGTATATGTAGCCAAGATATAGTTCTTGATGCTCTTCTGACTGCACACATATGCAACTATTTGAACACAAAATATATATATAATGTGCAAATGTTTTAGGCAGGTGTGAAAAAATGCTGTAAAGTCGAAATGATTTAAAAAATAGACACTTTCATTTATTTTCATCAATTAACAAATGCATAGTGAGCGAACAGAAGAAAAATCTAAATTGAATCAATATTTTGTGTGACCACCCTTTGCCTACAAAACAGCATTGGTTCTTCTAGGTATACTTGCACATAGTTTTTTTTAAGGTGCTTAGCAGGTAGGTTGTTCCAAACATCTTGGAGAACTAACCAGTTCTTATGTGGATTTGGGCAGCCTCAGTTGCTTCTCTCTCTTCATGTAATACCGGACAGACTAGATGATGTTGAGATCAGATTTCTGTTGGGACCATACCATCACTTCCAGCACTACTTGTTCTTCTTTACACTGAAGATAGTTATTAATGAGTCTGGCTGTATGTTTGGGGTAGTTATCATGTTGCAGAATAAATTTGGTCCCAATCAGATGCCTCCTTGATGATTTTGCATGATGGATAAGTATCTGCTTATACTTCTCAGCATTGAGGTTACCATTAATTCTGATCAATTATCCAACTCCATTTGCAGAAATGTGGCCCCAAACTTGCAATGAACCTCTACCATGCTTTACTGTTGCGTGTAGACACTCATTCTTGTACCACTCTCCAGCCCTTCAGGGAATAAACTGCATTTTGCTACAGCCAAATATTTCAGATTTTGACTCATCAGTCCAGAGCACCTGCTGCCATTTTTCTGCACCCCAGTTCCTGTGTTTTGTACATAGTTCAGTCGCTTGACCTTGTTTCCATGTCAGAGGTATGGCTTTTTGGTTGCAAGTCTTCCATGAAGACCACTTCTGACCAGACTTCTCTGGACAGTAGATTGATGTACAAGGGTCCCAGTGTTTTTTGCCTGGTTTGAGCTGAAGGCACTTCTGGACATCTTCCGATTACGAAGGGAAGTAAGAATGACGTGTCTTTCATCTGCTGCACTAAGTTTCCTTGGTCGACCACTGCGTCTATGGGCCTCGACTTTGCCCGTTTCCTTGTGCTTCTTCAAAAGAGCTTGGACAGCATATCTGGAAACCCCTGTCTGCCTTGAAATAATTTCTGCCTTGGGAGAAACCTTGCTGATGCAGTATATATATATATATATATATATATATATATATATTTATTTAGTGATAAACCATAAGTGGGTTTCCCCTGGATAGGCAGTAAGCGCAGTCTTCTAGGGTATCACACACACACACACAGTCCACTGTACTTAAGGACCCATGACGGTCCTGGCACGTCATGGTCCAACATGCAATAAGGATCCATGATGTGCCAAGACCATAATGGATTTCAGGGCCCCCTGTGCAGCTGCACACCGTTCAGGGAGCCCTGAATCTGATAAGAAAAATATGCTTTGTGGTCCTTAAGTGCTAGCTGCGTGCATGCTCTGATAGTCCTTAAGGTGTATAAAAGATGTGCAGGCTTAGTTTGACATTGCATCAAACACAATTAGCAGGCAGTGTTTTTGAAAACAAAATGGAAACCTAACTCAATATGATCACTAACTTGTAGCAGTTTCCCTTTCTACTTCAAGCTACTAAACTAACAAAAATAGCCCAGGATTAACCAACCTTTTCGAATCCTGCTTTGTTGCACTGCTCTGCACTTCTTGTTCACAGCAATTGAAACTCCACTCTCCCTACAATCTCCGCTGCCTGGAATTTACAGGTTGCTGAACCTGCTAATTGGGACATGTGAAGGGGTAGAGGCTTTGTAGGATTCTGGGTCCTAAATACCTTCCCTATACAATCCCCCATAAACTTTGTCACAATATATACAGTACTGTGCACAAGTTTTTGGCGGGTGTTAAAAAGTGCTGTAAAGGGAGAATGCTTCCAAAAATAGACATGTTAATAGTTTATTCTTAACAGTTGCATGGTGAGTGAACAGGGGTTTCCAGATGTGCTGCCCAAGCTCTTTTGAAGAAGCACAAAGAAATGGACAATGTTGAGGACCGTAGATGCAGTGGTTGGCCAAGTAAAGACACATCATGCTTACTTCCCATTGCAATCTGAAGATATCCAGGAGTGCCATCACCTCAGAATTGGCAGAGTACAGTGGACCCTGGTACACCAATCTACTGTCTGGAGAAGTCTGGTCAGAAGTGGTCTTCATGGAAGACTTGCAACCAAAAAGCCATACCTCTGACGTGGAAACAAGGCCAAGCGACTCAATTATGCATAAAAACACAGGAATTGGGGTGCAGAAAAATGGCAGCAGGTGCTCTGGACTGATGAGTCAAAATTTGAAATATATGGCTGTGGCAGAAAGAAGTTTGTTCGCTGAAGGGCTGGAGAGCTTTACAAGAACAGTGACGCATAGTGGAGGTTCATTGCAAGTTTGGGGTTACATTTCTGCAAACGGAGTTGAGGATTTTATCAGAATTAATTCTATCCTTAGTGCTCAGTGCTGAGAAGTACAGGCATATGCTTATCCATCATGCAATGTCATCAGAGAGGCATCTGATTGGCAGGAAATTTATTCTGCAGCATGACAATGACCTAAAACATACAGCCAGAGTCGTTAAGAACTATCTTCAGCATACAGAAAAAACAAGGAGTCCTTGAAGTGATGGTATGGCCCTCCCAAAGCCCTGATCTTAACATCATCTAGTCTGTCTGTGATTATAGGAAGAGAGGGAAGCAACTGTGGTTGTCTAAATCCACAGACGAACTGTGGTTATTTGTCCAAGATGTTTGGAACAACCTACCTGCCGAGTTCTTTAATAAACAGTGTGCAAGTCTAATTACAAGACTTGATGCTGTTCACTCACTATGCATTTGTTAATTGATAAAAATAAACTATAATTATTATTTAATAGAGAAAGAGAAAGAATCCTAATAGGGCTTCTATAGTGAAGTTTGAATGAAGGTTCTATGTTGCTGACATTTTTATTTTGTACATAACTTTTGATTGCAGCATTGAAGTTGGCTGAAATTTTTTATTCCAGTTTTAATTGGCAATCCATTCAAACCCTGCAGGTTTCATAAAAAAATTACTGTAGCTTTTGAGTACCAAACTGCTGAAAAAAAATATTTTCCCTATGAGACACTTTAGTCATGTCTACAGCTCAAACTAACTGATGGACTGTCACCAAAATTGGCAGAAAGAAGGACCCTGATGAGTATTGTCTCCTTTCTTAAGTTAGTAAATTGGGTTAGTAGGACCAGATATATTGGCTTTTAAATTTCAAAAACAGAATATGGTCTATCCAGAGCTGTAAGTCACAGCTCTGAGTCTTCTGTACTTCGCATGTGCAATAATAAGATTATCTTCTGTTTTCCATGGAAAAGTCAAGTCTAATAAGAGGCTCCATCTCTACATCCTTATGGTCCCTACAGTGCTTTTGGTTTTTAATCTGGTACTGCCGACATTGTTTTTCTATATCTCAATCTCTTAACCATTTGACTGCCAATGATTTCAGAGGTCATTGCAAAGCAACTTGTTTCACACTCTTCTGGCATTCAGAGGGTTAGAACTGTGATGGAAAAAATGAAATGTGAGAGACCCCAATTTGATAGCAGCTGAGATCCAGTTCCTTTCTCAACACATGGGCAGTGTGGTTAGTTTCATTAAACTGTGTCCAACAATAAACAGACTGAGACCTCTCTGTCCTAGATGCAAGGAAAGCTGCTACCTAAATTTTACAATATTGACAAATTTCCACATCAAGTTCTGGAGCACAGATGGCGCTTACATTCTTTATCATAAATGTCAGTCAAGAACTACCCTACCTGGGGGTGATCTCCCTGGACCTCCAATAACACCCTTACCCTGCAGGTTAAAAGTCACACAGTGCAAAATTAACTTATCAGGCTATAATACAGCAGTATGCAAGGTGATGTCCTCCAGCTACCGCCAAACTACAAATCCCATTATCCTGGAGGGTTTTTGTCTTGCAGCAGAAGGTCCTCATGTTGCCCACCACTGTTACAATACTTTGGATTGCAGTATCCCTGGAATGTTCTGAAAGGGACATAAAATACACAAACTGCTGAATGGCCTCCAAGAGTTAGAAATACAACTCTGCATCCAATCTATTCTGGTCTGAGTTATTTATGAGTATCTATGGTACTCCCCTCTCTCACCCCATTACATTTCTCCCCTCCTCTGCCTCTTTCACCCCTTTTACATTTCTAGCTTCTTCTATATGCTTTTTCACCCATCTAATTATCTAACCCTCATGCTCCCTCTGTCCTTCTCACCCCAACTTTGCCCCTTTTACCCCTCCCTCTCACACCTCTTCTCAGTCCCCCTCATGCTCCTCCTTTGTCTCGTTCACCCTCCTCCTCTGTCCCTCTCACCCTTCTACACTGTCTCAACCCCCACTGCCTCTCTCCCACACCTTTTAACCCACTCCCTACCTCACCTTTCTCTGTCTTTCTTTCTGTCTCGCCTCCATTCCTCTCTCTATTTCTCTCTCTCGGTCCCTCCCCCTTACTTCTCTACCCCCTTCCTCTACTCACCACTTCTCCTACCCTGCTTCTCTCTCCCCTGTCCCAAAAACTGACTGCCATGTTCAATCTTTTGAATCTTGTGGTTTTGAAATGTGTTTGGAGATGTATATAGTACACAAGTGGTTAATACACTTGGTCACAGGTAAATACCTAAACATTCTGATCAATTACCATACATGATTTCTAAAGTATGCAAATTTCACAGATGTGCCCAAACACCCATTGATGCATATCAGCCTGTTTCTCACGAGCTCCTCATTCCTGTAATATAATTGATAAGAGTTTTTTATTAATACTTCAAAGCAATATAATTACAGTGAGAAATGTCCTTCTCCATGACAACCACCAATATTGCAGTGCAAAAGCAATAATTGGTACAGAATCCATAGTTAGGACCCTGTTTTCTTGGAAAAGGCTCTTACTGTGGTATACTCATCAGTGTTTCAGGGAAACTAATGACAACTGTTTGAAGGAGAGCTATACCCTAAGACAGTAATAAATAATTGGTGGACCAGCTTTTGGGCACTACAGCCGAGTCAGAAATCCTGAAATGTGTTAATGTATAGAGATGTGTTGAGGGATGGGACTTGGGGTATTTAGTTTAACTTTTTACTGCCTACAAGATTAGCTTTAGTTATTATATGGCAATACTATCCTTTTAAATATTCATTCAAATTAGACATTATAGATAACCCTTTGAGTGCCCGAGGGGTACGCAGCACATTGCTTTGCAATGCGTTGCATACCATCTGGCACTCAAATGGTTAAATTATGTTTTAAATATACTTCCTTTACTGTAGCAAAATAGTTATCAGATTGACCAGCAAAGTCTACCATTGATGGCAATGGACAGTCATATCTAATTTGGACATGACATATATATTACAAATAATTTTGTATTTTTTGGATTATTATCATAATTTAATTATTACTTATTTATTGGGCTCTATCCTAGTCCATAACTTTGTAAAGCAACATTTAAAATAATAACAGTAATTGGTGGTAAACAAGAGGTTGTGATGGCCTTTCTCATAAATGCTAACGGTCAAAAAGTTTAATATCTACATTAATCATAAACATGTTATGCAGTATTAGGGTTGCGACCTGTCCAGTTTTGACCAGGACAGTCTGGTTTTGGTCTCCATTGTAACAGAAGCTGGAAGGCACCGTGTCGCCCTCAGCCATCATTACGGGTTTCTCCTTCTCGAAGGTGGATTACACAGCTCGGTTCCTACCGGTCGAACAATAACCGGCTCGATCGAGCATTTGCAGTGTCGCAAACTCCACATCTGAGTCGGATGAAGTTGGTAGCATCATCGACTCCGTGTCAGAGTCGGAGGGAGTCTAGGCGAACAGGAAAAGTTCGAAGAGACTTGAAGCCAGAGTTGAGTTGCAGACTGGTAACACAGGCCGTAGAGAGTGAGGACTCTACTCCCAGTCAAAGGACAGCTGGAAGGTGGGGGCAAAATTTGCCCTGTCATACGCCAATCTTTTCATGGGTTGGTGGGAGGAGTCCCACATCTTTGGAGATAGTAACCCTTTTTTACACATATATATTTTTTAAGAGATATATTGACGATTTACTTATAATTTGTTGTGGAGATAGATTATTGATAGGTTCACAATTCTTGGATTATCTTAATGATAATACCTGTAACTTAAAAATTACACTACACAGTCATAGTCAAAATATTATATTTTTGGATTTGAGTTAAGCTCTTGCTGATCAACAGGAAAGATAGTGACCAATGTGTATTGTAAACCAACAGCTTCCAATACGATCTTAAGAGCAGGTAGTTGTCACCCGCATCACACAGTAAAGAGTGTACCGGTGGGACAGTTCCTAAGACTTAGGAGGAACTGTTCCACCGATGCACTCTTTGAAGCCTGTAAAGATCTTACAGAAAGACTATTGTCACGTGGATATCCAGATTGGATGCTTGAGAGAGCAGAACGCATCTAGAGAGATAAGAGACTCAAACATCGAGGTGGGAATCTGCAACTGGTTGTCGAGAGAACTGAAACCCAACATCTTGGACATATATCTTTAGTCGTATCCACTCCGAGAGTGGTCGATGCTCATAACATGGGCAGTTCTGCAAGTTTAGTCCCTTTCGCCACCATTGCCTGTCGGCCCAATATTGTACAAAGTTCTCCGAAAGTCCTGAGTATTCATAGGCCTAGAGAGAGCTTCCAGTAACTGACTATGATCCATTACATCCATTGTCTGAATTTCTCGACACTGTCAGTGTTTCAGAGAATCTGAAACCTGAAGAGATTCAGTATCAAGCTCTTGTGCTCTCATTGGTTAGTGTGCACATCTATCACTGGAGCCTGCTGATTTAAATGGAGCTTTTAAAGGGATAGTAATGTTTCACAATAAAAGCAGCTCCAATTAATCTTCATAGTATTTGGGCCATGGAGAGTGTTATTTCAATACTGTCCGAGCTGTAGTTCAAGAATAATTGATTGATAAAGTGTTCCACCTGATGTAACACTGCTAACCTCATAGCAGCAAGACTGTCTGGATAGATTGCAGAGAGGGACAATCTTCAGTGAGCATAAGGAAAACCTGAAAAACCTGTCAGTGGGGGAGGGCAGGGTTTTCCTTATGCCCACAGTAAGATGATTGTCTCTTGTTGTGAGCTGTCTGGTCTCAAGACCACATTCCAGATCTGAGGGGAGGTTGCTTACACTAGGTAAAAGGGGCGAGAGGGGGATACTTTATCATTCAATTAGTCCTGAACTAAAACTCTGACACTAGTGAAATAACACTCTCAATGGCCCAAATACTATGAAGATTAATTGGAGCTGCTGTTTTTTGTGAAACATTACTATCGCTATAAGAGAGAGGTCCCCACTGCATTATATAAAACAGGACTGCAAGGCAAACATTAAGCTTCCCATTATAAAGATTATCATGTTAGAAACTGACCACGAAAAATGTGGTGAATCACTCTGCTTCTAGCACAAAACATTGTGCCTCTGCTTAGTTTTAGTGAGAGTTAAAGGTAACGGTACTACTGTGGTCCTCCAGCAGATTCTATCCTACAATGCCCAATCCTGAGTTAGTCAATCATGCCTTTACTTATAAAGGAATTTATCTATCGACTAGTTGAAGAGCTCGTGTACATGAGCCACAGTGCCACCCAGCAACGGCCTCAGTGCAGTCATGCACAGTAGAGACTGCCTGCACTGCGGCTGATATGGAGCGGGGTGCTCCGAATTCAGACCATAGTCTGAATTTAGGAGCCCTGCTCCGTTATCAGCCTCAGTGCGGGCAGTCTGTAGTGCACATGACTACAACAATCGCAGCCGCCTCTACTGTGCATGATGGCTTCTGACAAACACACATTTAGCGAATTATTATATAAGATATATAGACATGGAAATCACATAATAAATTCCGGTGTATGTCCCAAGCACACCAGTTTGCTGCAGGTGGGTGGATTTAAAGCATTTTGGGATTTGTAGTCCAGATTTATTCAGCACTGTTTAATTCCTACGGCTGTACACTACAAATCTGAATAGGGAATTAGAACTTGCCTCTGAATAAGTAAAATCTCACTTGTTTTATTTTACAGATGTCCCAGACTGTTAATGGAACACTTACAAATTTAATTTGCACGGAGTGCTACAGGAGTTGCCAGTATGTGCCTCTTCAGCTGGCACCTTTCACTCGCATCATTATTAGAATAATATGGATATCTATATTTATGTGTACAACAAAAAGCTGAAACAACCAGCACTCAAAGCAAAATGTAGTGTACAAGTGATTTAATTGAATAGTTTCAACTTTTCAATGCATAAGACTTGACACTATTCAATTAAATCACTTTTTCACTACATTTTGCTTTGAGTGCTAGTTGTGAGAGGGCTTCCCTTTACTATTTTATCTATGCTTATATATGCAAAATGAATGAGTATAATAGTATGTGATCATATCTTTTTATTGGACTAACATTCAATTTTCAAAACAAGCTTTCGAGAGCAAAAACCTACCTTTATCAAGTCAAAAGTATGCTTTTGACTTGATAAATGGAGGTTGTCACTCTTGAAAGCTTTTTTAAATTAAAAATTAAAATATATTTTCAGGAAACAGCACTAAACAATAATACTCCTGAACATATAAATCCCTAAATGCACAAAAGACTATGTGTTAAAAGGTATAAAAGTTGCATATAATTTAAACATGTGGATGATATAAAATCATATGTGATATAAAAAAATGAAGAAATTACCATTTATCATGTGTAAGTGGTAAGTTAATTAAAAGAAATGGTGAAGTGATTATCCAAAGGATATATACGTAAGTATACTTAAAGGGATAGTAATGTTTCACATTAAAAACAGCTCCAATTAATCTTCATAGTATTTGGGCCAATACTGTCAAAATTGTAGTTGAAGAGTAATCGAATGATAAAGCATCCCCCTCCCGCCCCATTTACTGATGTAACACTGCTCAGCTCAGAGCTGCAAGGTGGTGTCCAGGTGGATCACAGAGGGACAATCTTCAATTAGCATAAGGGAAAAACCTACCATAGGGGTGGCAGGGTTTTCATTGTTCTCACAGTAAGAAGATTGTCCCTTGCTGTGAGCTGTCTGGTCTGAAGACCAGATTCCACATATGAGGGGAGGTGGCTTACACTAGATAAAAGGGGCAGGAGGGGGAAACGTTATCATTCAATTACTCTTGAACTATAACTCTGACAGTATTGAAATAAAACTTGCTATGGCTCAAATACTATGAAGATTAATTGGAGCTGCTGTTTCTGTGAAACATTACTATCCCTTTAACAAACGACAGTTGGTGTCAATCAGGATTAATCGGAATGGAACATATAAAAGAAAATGTCTCAAATAAATGTTTTAAAGGGTTAGTAATGTTTCCATCCACAGACAGTTCAGATTGTTCATCATAGTAAATAGTATTGATGTCTGATGCTCGAACTGTTCATAACTTGCTAGTTATGCAGTAATTATTTAATTAAGTTTACCCATCCCTTTACCCGAAGTCAGCGTTTCTGATTCAGATCCAACAGCGGATCACAATGAAGGACACTCTTCTTCAAAGAGGGAAGATTGTTATGATCTGTCCAGTCCAGTGACCAGTTTTCAGACCTATGAGGAGGTGGCTTACGACTGGGAAATAGTGTGAGCATCAGACATCAGTACTATTAACTATGAGGAATGATCTGAGCTGCTTGTGGAAGGAAATATTACTATCCCTTTAGCCCATTTCAGTGCCAGAGGGGTACGCAACATGCCCCTCTGGCATTGAAAGGGTTAAACACCCCTGAAAAACTGAATAATAATGAATATACTATCCCATGGAGAGACATATCAATCATCAAAATATAGTGGCCATCTAAACATATATGATCTCATATTTGTATACAGCCCTATTACAAGAAGGTGATAAAAGGACCCAAATGATTGGAAGAACAAACACCTGCTGGTTTATATTAGAGATACATATAACTGCAATAAAAAATGAGAAATTAAATTAATACATTAAATATGAGTAATTAATAAATATACAAACTTTCTGTATTATATATATATATATATATATATATATATATAAATGGGTATGGGCTTGAACAGCCAACACATTGGATGTTTTCAGTTGATAGGTAAGAAATTGTGTTTTGTATGTTTTTACTTTGTAACAAAGAGCTTTCAAGATCATTTATGTTAGATTTTTTTTTTAAATGAAACAATAGTTTATGAGATGTTTCTGTGTTTATTTGTCAGTTTATACCAGTGCTTCTCAACATTACTTCTTAGGGCACACCTGCAGGCCAGCTTTTGAAGATAACCCGTTTAACCCCTTAAGGACCCTTGATGGTTCTGGTACGTCATAGGTCGGCGAGCCATAAGGACCCATCACGTGCCAGGACCGTCATGGAATTCAGGGCTCTCCGCATAGCTGTACGCCTTTCAGGGAGCCCTGAAACCAATGCCAAAAAAAAAATGCTCCGTGGTCCTTAAGTGACGGCCGCATGCGCGATCGGGGGTTAATCACAGGTGAGTAATCAGTGGCTCAGCCATTGAGATTGAGCTGACTGTGCTTTATTAGAGTTATCCTGAAAACCTGAGCTGGTGGTGTGCCCACAGCACTGGAGCTGAGAATCACGGGTTTATATAAATTAATTAGTACTGGAAGGCATTCCACACTGCTCTTCATGACCAGAAAGTGCTAGTTCATGTGAGTTAACTGACATTTAAATAAAGCTACATATCTCACTAACTATTATTTTAAATAATGTATAATATTCTAAATAGAAAGGGTTAACATAAATATAGGTGATTTTGACCGTTCTGCTTTAAATTGTAGGTTAAAACAAACTGACTCTCCAACTTTTGGTGACTTCAGATCCCATCAACATCTGGTTCGGGTTGATGTGAGTTGTAGTCAAGTACATCTACAACTGGGAAGCCAAAAGTTGCAGATCCTTCCTATGGAATATTCAACTTTCCATTATTATACATTCCCTACCCCCACCGTGCTTAATGTAGATTCATGAATATCCAGTGCCATCTGCTATTTTTAGAGGTTCTGTCACCTTTTAGATGTCTTTTAGATAGACGTTTCTAGTCTTTTTATATGTTTTTCTTACTTGAATATTGTGCGTAAAAGCCAGTTATTTTGTTTTACATAGTCTGATCCTGTGGGAGCGCATATAGTAAACAGCCTGGTCTGTAGCGTGTAGTCCCAATACTGCTTCTGTAAACAGGTTGTGTGTGTGTGTATGTGTGTGTGTGTGTGTGAGTTACAAAACAAAACACTAAACCCCCTGGACTGGCAGTGGGCTGAACAGAAATCTCATATTTGTGTCTAGGAACCACAAACCGCAGTGAGTTCTGGCATTCTAGCATTGGGATAGAAATCCTATACATAACAGCCTATGAGGAATGTCAGCTGAAGTACCATGCGATTTCAAACAAGGAGACTGGAGGTCTCACAGTTCAGAGTCTATCAAAAGATCAGTGATGGAGCACCAAGGTTCTATTTTCAAATCCCTGTCCATCTTCCCAGCTGATCCTCCAGGGTTCAGAATGCAGCCCTGGCATCCTCAGCAGGTCTGCTTTCAAAGGAGCATTGTCATAGCTACATTGTTGATAAGGTTGAGAAACTAAACTAAAGTCTATCAAGTTCGATCTTTCTCATATTTCCTTTATTGATTCAGAGGAAGACAAAGCCCATAAAAGCTAATTCCAGCTTTCTCCATGTGAATAAAATAATTTCCTTCCACATTCAACAAGGATTCCTACCTGGATCAACATCCTACCTACATAGAAATCAGTTGTCATAATTTTCTATATTGTTCTTGGATAAAAAGGGTATCCAGTACTTTATAAATGTATCTACAGTATCTACCAACGCAGCTTCCTGAGGCAAGGCATTCATCATCTTTACTGCCCTTATTGGAAAAAATGCCTCTCCTTTGCTGCAGTCAGAAACACGTTTTCTCCAGTCTTCATTGATAACACCTTGGTTTTTGACCCAGCACTTTGAGTGTAGCATTTCCACAGAGAGTTATTTGTATTGGCATTTAATATATTTGTAAATAGTAATCTTACCCCCTTTAAGGTTTGGGGGTATCAATCCTGATTATATACTGTTTTCAGGTCATTTAAAATCCATCTCCTCGATTTTTGATTTTGGGGCTCTTGCAATAAAGAACATTTCTACAGTTTGGGTTTGGCACTGCATGATATCCACCCCAGAAATCCACCTCAGTAAACTTGACACTCTATATAATTCATTATGCCGCTTTATCCTCCAGTGTGACTACACTACCCATCATTGTGACATGCTAAAAGAACTAAATTGGCTAACACTCAAATCTAGACGTGACCTTCATCTTTCTTGCTTAGTACACAATCACTTCTCTGGAAAACTACCACAATACCTAAGCAGTATGCTCACCCCAGCTCTCCATACTAACTATAACCTCCGCTCCACTACTAACAACTCACTGCGTAAACCACAATACAAGAAAGAGGCAGGAAGATCTGCCTTCTCCTTCAGAGCTCCAAAAATCTGGAACAATCTGCCGGAAAAAATCATATCTGCACCCAGTCTAAAATCCTTAAAAGCAAATGTTTCTTTATATCTAAAAACAGTGTGTAACTGTAAATAATCCCATTATTTAATAAGTATGTATATTTCTGTATTTCTGTATATAATGTCTCACAATTAGTGTAAATATGTAACCTTTTACTGAAAACTATCCAGGACATACTTGAAAACGAGAGAAATCTCAATGTATTCTTCCTGGTAAAACATTTTCTAAATAAATAAATAAATAAATATTTCAGAAAACATCAGCTGTGCAGATTTGAAGGAATGTGTCTCGTTGCTAAGAAGGGGATAAAAGCTATGGCCAGTGTAATCAGCTGTCTGTCATTTGCTTCTAAATAAATAAGACACGAACCACAAAAATAATATTCTTAAACATTAACCCTTTAAGAACAGAGGGATATACAATGCAAATCAATGTGATGCACCCCCTTCTAGTACATAAAGGGTTAACTTATTTTAATATTAAATACAAGCAACTCTATGATTAACCTTTCAGCCCAAATCTGTTCACTGACGACTGTTGTCATTATGTAGCTGTGTGCTTTCAGCTGCGGCTAGAGACAAGCAAGCAGTATTGGCCAATAACACATTTCCATACACTAGGTCACCTGATTAGCTTGTTTTGGAATGGAAAAATGATGAACCACCAGTTTTGCAGTATAAATAGCTACTGTGTGCCGTCAGGGGATCCACTGACACAGTGTGGTATCAGCAAAAGGGAAATGTATTTTCTATTTGATTCATGTGGCCTGCAGGGATTAACCATTTCACTTCCTATGTTTGTTCACTGTGAGCAGTTCTTTGTTTCATTCCTCCTGTGAATGTATTATGTTTATATCTGTAGGGATCCTATATAATAATTTGCTAGGATGTTTGTCATGATGCAGTCATGTGCAGTAGAGACTGTCCGCGTTCGGGCAGTCTCTACTGAGCATGATTGCATCGTGTGAGTGGGGTGACGTAAGACTGCATCGTGTGGAGCAGTGAGGTAGCGGCCTCTTAACCCTTTGAGTGCCAGAGGGGTATTGTTGCATACCCCTCTGGCACTCAAAGGTTTAACATTACCCGGACCTTGGCCCGTGTACACAGGCTTTTACACTAGTTTATAATAATACCCTTATTTCCTTTTCCTGCTAGTTCCTTAAGATAATTAGATTCGAACCCACTTTTTAGACAAAATCTCATATGATTCTGGGGAAGTGCATGTGATGTGACCTGCCCAGTATTGGTGAATATTGTCTTCCTGTGCTATGCTAGTCTAGGACAGATGAGAAAAAAGGGCCAGAGCAATTGCAGTCCTCTTGGGGTATAAACAGTAGGTGAGCTGATTACATTTAACCCTTTGAATGCCAGATATGTACACAATGCATTGCTTTGCAATGCATTGTGTACCCCTCTGGCACTCAAAGGGTTAAGCTCTATGGGAGTTAATAGCCCCATAACCCCTGCTGTGTGTCTGACCCTTCCTTTGTGTTTTGTATAAGCATCCCTGATTTAAAGGAATAAGTGATCACAAAATGTACTATAGATCGTTAGATAGACAGATAGATATATAGATAGATAGATATATATATAGATAGATAGATAGATAGATAGATAGATAGATAGATAGATAGATAGATAAATTCTCTTCTATTGTGTGCATAAGGCCCAGAATGGAACCTACCTGGTGAAAAGTAAAAAAAAATACACCAGATTTTGTTGAAAGGTATTCTGTTAGCCTGTATATATTCCTTCCTTCTGCTGCAGCACTGGGTGTGGACTAAAGAAGTATCCGGCCTCACAGACCTGCACTTCCTGGGAGCTATGATTTTATTCACATATACAGATGGAGGATATGGACTAAACTAACAGAAAATGGAGGAATGTCACTGCAGTGAGTGAAACCTTTCCAAAGCCATCTCTTTACTTTGAAGAGATCTTAGTCACGGGCTACTCAGAATAACATGGAGCTGCACAGATTTTCTTGACTACTGTAGAATATTGATGTGCAATATGAAATGCTCAGTTCTTGTTATTATTGATTATTAATTCAGGGCTCAAAATTTCAAGTCCTGAGCTACTAGCCAGGCCTGAAAAGTTACTCGCCACCAGTTTCCACTCCTAGCCCCACCCATAGCCCCGCCTTTAACTCCACCCATATCCCCGCCTTTAACTCCACCCATATCAGGTTCTTCTTTCTCCCCCTTGCACCTCTCTTTCAACCCCATATGTACTTCTTTCTCCCCCTTGCGCCTCTCTTTCTCACCCTTGTACTTCTGTCTCCCCTTTGTGCCTCTTTCTCCCCCTTGTGCCTCTTTCTCTCCCATGTACTTCTTTCTCCCCCTTGCGCCTCTCTTTCTCCCCCTTGTGCCTCTTTCTCTCCCATGTACTTATTTCTCCCCCTTGTGCCTCTTTCTCTACCATGTACTTCTTTCTCCCCCATGTACTTCTTCTTTCTCCCCCATGTACTTCTTCTTTCTCCCTCTTGTGTCTCTCTTTCTCCCCCATGTACTTCTTCTTTCTCCCCCTTGTGCCTCTTTCTCTCCCATGTACTTCTTTCTCCCCCTTGCGCCTCTCTTTCTCACCCATGTACTTCTGTCTCCCCTTTGTGCCTCTTTCTCCCCCTTGTGCCTCTTTCTCTCCCATGTACTTCTTTCTCCCCCTTGCGCCTCTCTTTCTCACCCTTGTACTTCTGTCTCCCCTTTGTGCCTCTTTCTCCCCCTTGTGCCTCTTTCTCTCCCATGTACTTCTTTCTCCCCCTTGCGCCTCTCTTTCTCCCCCTTGTGCCTCTTTCTCTCCCATGTACTTATTTCTCCCCCTTGTGCCTCTTTCTCTACCATGTACTTCTTTCTCCCCCATGTACTTCTTCTTTCTCCCCCATGTACTTCTTCTTTCTCCCTCTTGTGTCTCTCTTTCTCCCCCATGTACTTCTTCTTTCTCCCCCTTGTGCCTCTTTCTCCCCCACGTACTTTCTCCCCCTTGTATCTCCCTTTCTCCCCCATGTACTTTCGCCCCCATGTGTCTCTCGCTTTCTCCCCCATGTCTCTTTCTCCTCCCTTGTACTTTCTCCCCCATGTGTCTCTTTCTCCTCCCTTGTACTTCTTTCTCCCCCCTTGCACCTCTCTTTATCCCTCCTGCCCGCCCGCATCATCACGCGCCCCTGCGGGCAGTGATGACATACAGACAGAGAAGAGGAAGAGGGCAGAGGCACCGGAAGAGAAGCGCTTGCAGCCAGACAGTAACGATCAGTCTGCTGGCAGCAAGCGCTTCTCTTCCGGTGCCTCTGCCCTCTTCCTCTTCTCTGTCATGTCATCACGGCCCGCAGGGGCGCGTGATGATGCGGGAGGATGGAACTTGCGAGATTTTCATGTCGCCAAACTGCAGAGGGGGGACACTAGCACCGCGAGACTACGGTTATATTCATACTGAATACAGGGCATCAGTTTCCACTCGCCCTCACTAAATATCTACTCGCAAAATGCGAGTAGGCGAGTGGAAATTTTGAGCCCTGATTAATTAATTAATTAAGCTTGTATATATTATTACCACCTTGAACAAATCTGCATTTCTGATAAAAGCTATATTTTATGTTAAAGGGATAGTAATACTTAAAATGTAAAAAAAAATATGTTGTAGAGTTTATCCCCCTCAGTAAAACAAGAGTACTCCCACTGCTGAAAGGTGTTTCATTCAAAAGTTATTAATTTTCAAAGTTGAATTTTTTAGGTGCAATATCACAGTGGCCTGAAATTGTACAGTGGCGCTGTTGCTACACGATCCTATGGAGATTTATGGTCAACTGACCAGAGCTGTCCATAGGATCATGTAGCAACAGCGCCACTGTACAATTTCAGGCCACTGTGATATTGCACCTAAAAAATTCAACTTTGAAAATTAATAACTTTTGAATGAAACACCTTTCAGCAGTGAGAGTGCCCTTGTTTTACTCAGGGGGATAAACTCTACAACATATTTTTTTTTACATTTTAAGTATTACTATCCCTTTAATTAGCTTTCTCCATATACAACTCCAGAAACACCAGATGCATTACATAAGACTAGCATTTCTGCTACTCGCAGTTATTAGCATAGGTTATTCTGACTGGCTGGATTATGAGGACAACCTATAGAGCAGATGAGGAATATTATACACTGATGTCTGAGTCCTGTAGAGACAGACTGGATACTGGACTACAGTATAGTCATGCTGCGTAGAACTTTTAAGCCCAGTACAGTGAGTCTATGTTGATTTGTATCATTCAGGATAGGAAATGATTGCAGTTTGATTGCAGTACTTCTCCTATGAGCCAAGGGCAGTGTGGCTGGCCAGACAAGTAGGCTTGGTAGTATACATTTAGCTTATGGGCTGTATGTTTGACACCAAAATGCATGCACTCTGCATTATACTTTCAAATAGATGCTGAGCCTAACTAATATGTGAAATATTGGATTGAAGGATCTCCCACCAATGACTACTTCCTCCCTTACCTGGAATTCATGAAGGAACCCCAATGGCTTTCCATTCTCCTCCATCTGGTAAGACCAACAATACTGTACAATGTCATACATGCTGTCAGAACTTGTACTGTATTTCTAGTCAAACTTTAAGATAAGAACATTGCCAGGAGAGATGGAGGATGAAAAAGTCACTGTTTCTACTTAGTTATGATAGATCTGCGTAAGACGATATTAAGCAATGGTGTGATCTCTCTATCCTTCTATGCATTCTCATAGTGCTGTCTGCATAATACATAGGTCTCACACATTGGGAGGAAAGTTATTTAAAGGAGGGGATTTTAAAGAGGCAATAAAGAGTTACAACTTGATCTTTACCACAAATAAACACTTCTTGCAGCTATTTTCCCACCCCTTTATGAATCCTCATCTTAACCTCTGCTAAATATTAAGAATTAACTGGTACTTTGAAGGAAATATTTCACACACAATCTATTTTACCTCCAATTTAGATAATAACATGAACCTTTGTGGTATGTCAAAAAACAAAATACACTTACTGCATTCCACCTTGTCAAGACAATAGCAGGAGACACCTTTTGTCAACATCATAGAACAAGTGATAAAACAGTAATAGGCTATTGAAGTACAAAGGCTTTGCATGGACAACATATTTTCATCCTTTTGTTGTATCAATCAATACATGAAATTTTCCATTATCTTATTATGTGTAGAAAACCCACTTTGATGATGGAATTTTGCCTGGAAGAGACTCCCACTTCAACCACCATCATTGTGCCCCCATTACTTTAAATTTCTAATTGTTGGAAACCAGAATTTCTCATCTGGCAATCATTATTTTCTCCATGCTCTCTTTACCCAAAAGAATTTGCTCCTGTTGCTATATTTTTTACACAAATGAAGGAAAGAAGGAACAGATCACTTTCACCATTTGGTAAAAGTATTATGGTTCTCTTCTCCCTTTGATTTGCAGACATGGAGATGAGAACTAATACCAGGCATTGGGTGTGTGGGATCAATAATGACAGCTCTTTTAATGTTTCAGCCTTACACATCTGGGAGCTCAGCAAAAAGGAGTCATGTCTGCCTTTATGGAAATGACAATGCAGACAACTACAAAAATATTTCCTTCAAAGCAATGAGGAAAAATATATACAGATATAGTGGGGGTTTTGATATAGTAACATAAGTGAACATTTTTATTTCGAGGTGTTAGTGTTTAAAGGATCAGCCCCAGAATCAATCAATCAATGAATATGTTGATTAAACTAAAAGTCAATGTAACATAAAAATTAATATATCCATTAATAAATTATTGTAGTTATAGCCAGAATGTTACAAAAGTATTTATTTAATTAATATGTTTCAAAATCTGTCATAAACATACTTTCCTGTGAATATGTATAGGTAGCCATGAGTGGCCATTGGTTTAACAAATGTAAAATATTCAAATATTCAGGAGGACAGGTTTTTCTCTGTGATTGGAACCCTTTTTTTCAGTTTGTCTGTGTAGCTGAGTTATGACCTAGATTGTATTTACCACATTATTATACACTACAATTCTACAACTTTTCGCAGGATATACACGTCTTCATTTTCATAGTGAACTTTCAATAAAATTAAGTTATTGAGAATATGTGGACAAGCCTGCATTCAAACCAAAGAGGCCATGGATCATCTGTAGTTATGCAAGTGAGTAATGGTGACGATATGTTTGAAGGGGAAATACCATGTTTTACTAAGTCTGCTCCATTGGGAGAAGACTTAGTAAACATTTTGCACTGTTCAGCCTCAAAATGGCTGCTATCAGCTGTTCAGGAGGTCAGAAACTGATCTCACTCCCCCCAATCTGGAATGCAATGCTGAAGTCTGTAGCCACACACTCCTGGTTTGTGTGAACACTGAACAGCCCCCATAGTTATGCAATGTCAAACACAAATACATGTGAGGGCTGCATAAACACTCATGTCTGACACTCTATGCTTAGCCCCATATCCACAGAATAACTCTTACACTGCTTTTTTTTTACTGGGACACACAGGTGGATTAATTAACCATTTGAGTGCCAGTGAAGCCTCCGACACATTGCAAAGCAATGCATTGTACACCTCTGTGGTATACTAAGGCTGAATGAACCACTGATTTGTCCAAGCAGAGATATCCTGAAAACTTGTGGCCTTATGTGTAGAATCTAGCAAGAGCAATTCTGCGGCAAAGCATCTGTACCATATGGAACATATTTTTTTTCCTTTATTGTGTTAAGAGTAAAGTTGGCAGGCCAGTCACCCGTCTTACTTGCTTATTTTGACTAGTGGGACATCCATCCCTGATCATTGCAGTTTTATATTTTCTTATTTTGATCAGCTGGGAAAAAATTTACTAATTATATATTGGTAATTTGTAAACTGAAACAATGCAATGTAAGGGAACTGACATGATTCCCTGTGATGTCAGCGAAATGTATACTTATTCATGCTCCAAGTTTTCTATAGGTGCTGGAACATGATTAAATAGCATATGATGTAAATACTGAGAGGAATACTTTCTCTTTCACTTCCTCGAAGACTAGGAGGGATGCGTGAATATAATTCCTGGCTAAGCCAGGCTCTAGAATAATTTTTCCAGCCCTACACTTGCCTAATTAAATAAAGGAGGGGTGAAAAAAGAGGTAACCCCCTAAAAAAGGAAGTCTTTATCACATTAAGCTTTATTAGTATCAATATAAGCAGAGATGACACAATAAAATTAATTAAAAAACACAATGAGAGGGAAGTAAATGGTGCCTGAAATGTAGATAAATAAATACTACTAAATGTATATAATTAACCCTATAAATGGTGAGTATTACACTGCATACACAATAGAAAATCCCTACTAATGCTAACAATAAACATAAGATAAGCATATAATCAATACGAATAACAATGGATCCAAAAAAAAATCCCATAATAAAGTGCAAAGTGAAGGACTAGTATAATCAAAAAGATAACCCTCATGTGTATAAAGGACAAAGGATAAAATACCAATGAGTAATTATAGAAAAAATATTGATCAATCTTGAGCTAGAGAGCAATCAGTAGGGAGACAGGCTCACACTAAAGCAACACCCTTCCAACGCCAACAAATCGCTTTGTCACAACACTATTCCAGTGGCTTTCTAATTAATCAGCAGCTCTAATTAATCATCATAGTAGATGGAGAGTGTTATTTCAATTCTGTCAGAGTTGTAGTTCAAGAGTAATTCAATGACAAAGTATCCCCCTCCCACCCCTTTTACTGATGTAACACTGTTCAGCCAGATTAGAAGGGAGGTGCCCAGGTAGACTGCAGAGAGGGACAGTCTTCAATTAAGATAAGGGAAAAACCTGAAAAACTTGTCAAGGGGGGCAGGGCTTTCTTTGTTCTCATAGGAAGAAGATTGTCCCCTTCTTTTATCTGTCTGGTCTATAGACTGCATTCTATAGATGGCTTACACTAGGTAAAAGGGGCGGGAGGGGAAACTTTGCTTGTGAATATCTCTCAAACCATAAAGGTTTGAGAGAAAAGACTTATATCGTTCTTCATGTTTTTTTAATGCCTACAAAATAAAATAAAGATAAAATGAGGTAGTACTATCCCTTTAATACCACTTTTGCAAAGTGGTGTGTTCATTTACTCTGCACCACTGTTTAACACCAGGAATTAAGCTAGGCACAACAGAAATGGCAGAACTTTACCTTGCTATAGTGAAGATATTTGGGGCTTGCTGGAATTAAAGTCTTAATTAAAGTCTCAAATACTGTATTCTAGCACAAGCCAACAGATATGTACATTCCTCTCACAGAGTTTACAGGGAAAGAAAATGTACAGTAAGAAACATTTTTGTATGGTAGATCAGTGGTTTACAGCATGTTTCCAGATAATAATGCACAGTAAGAGGTGAATTATAGAAAAATTAATATCTTCCACAAATAAACATGAAAAAACAACTAGCAATTTTAAGAACTTTAATTGGAAATACACAGTACCATATACATATTTACATTCATCAATAACATGCTTCATATAAAAACCTAAAAAATATATTTTTTTGCTGAGTAGACCTCTGAAAGTCACCTGATGTTATCCTATATAAGTGTTACATAACTGGGACCAACCATGAAATATTTTGGTACCATGAGATGGCCAGAATTAAATAAAATGTTATAATCTTTAGTCCTTTCAACTAAAACAAAAAAGGGAAAGCTGTCCTCCTTGTTCATTAATTATATATTTTCTTAGTATGAGACATTTATTGTTTTATAGCAAAGAGGGACAGACAAGAAAATAAACAAATACATACACTTATGTGCAACAAGGTCCAAAATAACAATGAAACTAGTCAAATTGTACCCATGTGGAGCAGAAACAAAATAAAAACATAGCAGGAAATAAGAAATAGAAAATAGTTTTGTGTGTAAGGTTTTATAATATAAGGATAATCTAGCTCTCTGTTGATAAGAAAGCTACGCAATCTCTGCATGTGTGTGAATGATGAGTGTAGTACTACTTCAAGTAGGAGGATCAGATCTTTTCCATGTCTGGCTATAATTAGGTGAGCAGCTAGCAAAATATGAATAATCAAAAATGTACTCTGTTTGGAATAAATATGCAGGCCCAACTGGAGAAGAGCTAACTCAGGTGTCTGTGGGACCTGCAAGGTTGCGAGTCTATTAATAATGTTTAAGCACTGAGACTAATTTTTCCTCAATTGTATATAAGACCACATATATGAACATATGTGCCCTTCAGCAGTCTCATGAGGAACCCTTGTATGTCCGTGCTCAAACAGTAGGGGTATAATACCATCTCAAATGTAATTTAAGAGCTGTTTCAAGAGGGTTAATACTACTGGATGTCTGGTTAGAAACAAGTATAGCATTTTATCATTGCTTGTAAGGAAATTTTTGATTAGATTCAGCATCACAGGCCTCCATATGTCTGTTTTTCACAAAATTAGAAGGGTTAGTTAGAACTTCATATACATAAGAGAGTGCCTGGGATGACACCCTTGTGACCCAGGTGTTGAATAAAGTGGAGTAGCTGGCAAGGCCACTGAAGGGAGTAAGAAATACTGTTGTGCTATCTTACAGGTCTTGAAGTAGAAAAGCAGAATTTGAAGAACTAAACCTTTGCTGAATTTCCCTAATGGTCAAGAATCTCTCTCCACCCCAAAACATTACCCAACCTGGAGCAGTCATGAAAGTCATGTGACGACAATTGATGAAGATTCAATCACAGTAACATCTGAAACTGTAGAAGGACCTGCCTGTATCTTAGATGTAAGGGTTTAAAGTAACCTCAAATAATCTGCCAAGAGCTACATGCAGTAAGGAAAACTCTATCATTATCCATTATCGAGCACCCAGGTCATGAAAGTCATTGTCTGGTCAAATACAGTGGCCTGGTAGTATTTAGTCAGGTTGGTAGGGCCAGTCCCCCCAGTCTCTTGTTATTTGTAGAGTAGATAGTGCTACACTTTCCTTTCCAAATACATTTATTGCATTACTGTTGTAATTTTGCAAGATAATTGGAGCAAATATGGATTGGGAGAGCTCTAACTATATATATATATATATATATATATATATATATATATATATAATGTTTTGAGGGTTAGAATCATTTTGCTATCCTACCGAGCCAGGAGATAGAAATCAGCCTCCATCTATTTATTTCTTGTCAGTAGGGGGACTAGATTATCTCTAATAACATTAGCAGGGTGACTCGGCAATTGTATTCACAAATATTTAATGTGGTCAGTTCCCCACAAGTAAGAAAATGACTGCTGAAGACTCAGAACCTGTGGTTCTGGGATATTAATTGGCAATGCTTCAGATTTTCAAATATTTGTTTTATAATATGAATCTAAACCGAAATCTGTAAGAAGAACCTGGAGGTTATGAAGAGAGATTAAGAGGTTAATGAGAGTAAGAAGAACATCATCTGCAAATAAACTTATATTCACTATCCCTCAAAGAAAGTACTGAAATGTCTGGATGGGTACTAACTGCCTGTGGCAATGGCTTCATAATCAAAGAAAACATAAGGAGAGAAAGAGAACAATCCCAATGATCACCATTAGTTAGTTATGTGAAATCCATCAGAACGGAAACCTACATTTATTACTGTTATAAATGGAGCAGAATATAGGGCTATGGTTTGTGTAATGAATTGTCCACGAAACCCAAAATACTTCTCAGCATTTAGTGCTAATAGAAGGCATGGAGTGTTGGACCTTTTAGATTATGAGAGTAAATTATATATCATTCTATTATTTTTCGGTGCTAAAGCCTACTTAGTCCAATGTCACAAAAGTCGGGAGAATATGTATAATGTGATTGGCCAGAATTTTAGAATAAAGTTTTATGTCAGTATTAATATTATTAGGCTCCTTTCCTGGCTTAAGGATTTGCAATGTTATTAGGGTCCTTCTGTGACTTAGGGATCATAGAAATAGCAGCTTCTAAAAGTTCCTGCAATAAGAGCAATAGCAGAAGGTGGGCCAGAACATATGCAAATTTATCACAGTACAGGTTGGGGAAACCATCTGGACCCTGGGTTTTAAGGTTGGGGTGACTTAATAGCCTTATGTATCTCACAGAGTTCAAAAGTTTCTGTTAGCATTGCTATATCTGTTGGAGAGATACTACAAAGAGATAGTGAGTCCAAGAAGGATCCGATGTGTTGTTTAAAAGGATCAATTATTAATGGATCAGAGTGTATTTATACAGCCTTCATTAATATCTGGCAAACCCATTTGCAGTGTACTTGGGATTGGCAACCTTAGACCAAGCCCAATAATTATCCGATCTGTTGTTTACTATGATCAATTATAAGGTGATCAGAGTGTAAATTATACAGCTTTCCATAATATTCGTCAAGCTCATCTGCACGGATTTGGGATTAGCAACCTTAGACCCAGCCCTGACTAACATGTAAGAAATTAACTGTTTTTCTGAGCGATTTTTCAAAAGATTTGCAAGCATTTTCCCAGGTGTATTGTCCTGCAAATAAAATATACATTTCATCCTAGATAGATAATTTTCAGTTTTCTGAAGAATAGATTAGCTGAGATGCAATAGCTGCAGATGGGGAAATCATGTTCTGTGCATCCAAATCAGCTAAACAAGCATAATGTTTTGTCAAGTGTTGCCTGTGCTGCATATTAAAGTGGGATGCAGTCCTTATACTATGGCCCTGTACCTCAGCCTTATGGGCACACCAGAGCATTTCTGTTGAGGTACCTTCTAATATATTGTGCGCAAAGTATTCTTGAATAACCCGCCTGACTTTGGATTAAATCTGGGGATCCCTAATGTGGCTTTCATCAAGTCTCCAAAGGCCAGATCTGGCATACCTACTATCGGTGTCAAAGATATAATTACAGGAGCGTAATACCAGGTCCTCAAGTCCACATCTGGGATGTGTGCAGAATACACCTCTCCAATAAAATTAGGTCGATTTGCAAGTAGGACAAGTGTAGTTGAAAAATAGTCCTTAGATGTAGGATTTTTTTCACTTCTCAGGTTCTCAGCCAGATATGGTGAGCAACGGAGCGGATTCTCAGCCAGATACGGTCAGCAACAGAGCGGGTTCTCAGCCAGATATGGTCAGCAATGGAGCAGCAACACAGGAAGCGCAGGAACGTCATCAGGCAGGCCAGGTCATACACGAACAGAGAGACTCAGGAACAAACGTCACAAACAAGTACACCACGAAAGGGAGCCTCAGTATAGACATGACAGAGTATATAAAGACTAGCCCGGGGCAGCGACAGAGATAGCTGGCCAGTCAGAGAAAGGCAATGAAATTAGGAGATCAAAATGTCGCCACCTGCGGCCATGAGCACGTGCACCGTGATAACCCCATTCCGATAACGCCAAGGTAAAGGTATGGAGAACTTCATTTTTTTCTCACCAAATGTTTGACCGGGAACTTCCACCATTAAAGAAGAGATGCTTTTCTCAAGGCCCCCATGGCCACAGTGTATTCTTGTAATTTCATCAAAGTAGCTGCAGATAAATCAGAGAACATAGCAAAGCTTTTGAACTCAGCAGACTAAGTTCCACTAGCTTTAGTAGATTTCAAAATGGACTAGAATAATAACATCCCAGGGTGTATCACACGAAAGATGGCATTCTTTAGGGATCCTATGTAACCTGTCCATGGTAAGATCCGTCAGTGGGGGGTTGCTTGGTAATAGAACAGCAAAGAACTTTTGAAGATAGTCATGAAGCTAACTTACAGTGATAGGTTTCTGTATGTTACACAATCTGAGTTTTATTTTGCCTAGACCAGTCTTCCAGATCTACCACTTATGATTCAAGAGCATTTAGCCTTAACTCTGAGTGCTGTGAGTATTCCAGTAGACTAGCTTGATTTGTTATGAGTTCATCAATGTGAGAGTCTAGCTGGCAGGTCTGTTGTTCAACTGCAATAATATCCTTTATCGACCTCCGTGAGAGCTTTAGTAATATTGGATTGTATGGAACCCCTCAAGTCAGTGAGAAGTGCCCATAGAACTGGCAAGAGTAATAGAAGTAAACTCCAGTGTGTGTCGTCTGGCGCCATTTCAGATCATGGCTGTCATTCAACATGCTGCATGGCCTCCATTCCACTGCTCCACTGCCACGTTGAACCATCTCCATCTGCGCCACTATGTTTTTTTTCTATGTCAGCAGAAAATACGTAGTAACCTTGCCCGGTTTCCTAATTCCTGCTGCTTTATGTGCCCAAGAGTATCTGAGCTCTAGAGTTGCACGTCCACTTGCATCAGGTGCATGCCATGCCCCTTTGTCTGCTAATTTTTATCCATTAACCCTTCTTTTACCATGTCCATAACCACCAAGCAGCAATAAATGTAACCCTTTGAGTGCCAGCGGGGTATGCAACGCATTGCAAAGCAATGCATTGCGTACCCCTCTGGCACTCAAAGGGTTAAAATTTATATTGTGCATTGTAAGGTTTGCTGATGACATCCTTACCACACTGAGTGCCTGTGTGGTGCTCAAAGCATTGCAGTGCAATGGGGCTTCTTCAATGAAGTGTGATAAAGTGGAGATAACTTCTCCAGCAATATCACTTTTACAAGTTCTGTGTAAATCTATGGAGCAAATGCACTAAGATCTCTCAAGTTAGAGAGAACCAGCTCTGTAGTATTAACCCTTTCAGTGCCTGGGGGTATGCAACACATTGCTCTGGAATACATTGTGTTATTTTGCGTTAACAACCCATGAAAGGGCCAGGACCGTCATGGAATCCTGGGCTTCCCGCGTGGCTGCACGCCAATCAAGGAGCCCGGAACTGGAAGAGAAAAAAACAAAAAGGTCCATGGTCCTTAAGTGCCGGCTGCGTGTGTGCGTGGCCAGTCCTTAAGGGGTTAATAACTGTCCATTTTAAAATACTTAAAAATTCTTTCTGCATTGTTCTCACTCATTCTCCTTAGCTTCCATTTATTAAGGGTTACCTAACTGGTTGAAAGACCTGTTATCAGGGTTAGAAAAGAAAAATGTATAAAGTTTATTGAGCTAGCTACATTGCTATGATTGTTGAGGCATTACCAAACTAATATATGTTAATTCCAGGCCGAAGTTCAAGATGTGTTGTATGTCTTTGCTATAACTATATGCCGTGTTTTCTCTTCTGCCTTCTGATTCACAAGCATAATGAATAGATGTCTCAAAATACCAGATTTAAAGAATTAATAAACTGCAGGCTTGGATTACAATATAATGCCCATACATGGACTGGAAAGTTAACATTATGTCGCCTCAACTCTTTAAGTGCCAGAGGGGTATGCAATGCATGACTTTATTGCATTTAGCACCATAACATCCATGTTGCGAAATGACATATATGCACTGAGATCTATGGGATCACTGTGTAGATCATTCAGACGGGAGACATTGGAGGTTGTGATGTTCTTATCAACTTTCAATAACTGGCTGACCCATATTAGTGTCAGCCATATATTATGCTATTATGGGAAAATGATGATCCTGAGGAAGGCTGACATGTGACAGACGAAACGTTGATCCAGTAAAATAAATTTTGTTTCAGATCTTCCTTTGAAGTCCTGAGAGTGCTTATGTTCTAAAGACAAATGGATATTTCTGCAACTTTACATCAGCACCCAGGTAATTAATCTATAGTAAGTATGAGTGCTTCCTAGAAACCTACATCTATCTATCTATCTATCTATCTATCTATCTATCTATCTATCTATCTATCTATCTACCTATGTAGTAGTGTGAAAAAGAAAGTACACCCTCATTGAATTCTATGGTTTTACATATCAGGACATAATAATAATCATCTGTTCCTTAGCAGGTCTAAAAATTAGGTAAATACAACTTCAGATGAACAACAACACATGACATATTACATTGTGTCACAATTTATTTAACAAAAATAAAGTCAAAATAGAGACACCATGTGTGAAAACTAAGTACACCCTTACTGCGTCCATATGAATTAAGATGCTAAGTAGCGAATAGGTGCTGCTAATCGATGCCCTTGATTAATTGATCATCAGCAAGTGTGACCACCACTATAAAAGCCAAAGATTTAGCAGTTTGCTGGTCTGGAGCATTCAGGTGTGTGTTAACACAATGCCAAAGAGGAAAGACATCAGAAATGAGCTTAGAGATGCAATTGTTGCTGCCCATCAATCTGGGAAGGGTCTCAGGGCCTCAGTTAGAATGTTAAATGTTAATGTTCATGACAGTACAATTAGAAAAATACTGAACAAGTATGGTTTGTTTGGAAGGGTTGCCAGGAGAAAATCTCTTTTCTCTAAAAAGAACATGGCAGCATGGCTTAGGTTTGTAAAGTTGCATCTGAACAAACCACAAGACTTCTGGAACAATGTCTTTTGGACAGACTAGACCAAAGTGGAGATATCTGGCCATAATGCACAGCTCAACATTTGGCAAACACCAAAGACAACATATCAGCACAAAAACCTCATACCAACTGTCAAGCACGGTGGTGGAGGGGTGATTATTTTGGTTTGCATCCACAGGACCTGGGAACCTTGCAGTAATTGAGTCGACCATGAACTCCTCTGTATAATAAAGTATTCTAGAGTCAAATGTGAGGCCATCTGTCCGACAGCTAAATCTTGGTCGAAATTGGGTCATGCAACAGGACAATAATCCCAAGGACACCAGCAAATCTACAAGTCCAGACCTCAACCCAATTGAAATGCTGTAGCGGGACCTTAAGAGAGCAACGTTGTAAAGAAGTGTGTGCCAAAATTCCTCGACAATGATGTGAGACACTGATAAAGTCATACATAAAACAATTACTTCAAGTTATCGCTGCCAAAGGTGGTTCTACAAGCTGTTGAATCATAATGTGTACTTAGTTTTCCATACATGCCTTCTCCATTTTGGCTTTATTTTTTTTAAATAAATCATGACATGGTGCAATATGTCATGTGTTGTTGTTCATCCGAGGTTGTATTTACCTAATCATTAGACCTGCTAAGGAACAGATGATTGTTATTATGTCCTGATATGTAAAACCATAAAATTCAAAGAGGGTGTACTTTTCACACAACTGTATATATATTTCTCATATTAATGGATTCTCAGTGCAACAGTCCATGCAAAAAACTTTATTCATAAATATTTACAACAGTTCAATGAATAAAACATAACACTATACATAGAAAATTTGCTGAGATTAATTTGTATACAAAGAATGTCTTTCTGTTGTGATAATCTGTTTATTCTGTAAGATTTTATAACAGCAATTCATGGTCACATTTTTATAACTGTAACATTTTTATGAGTTTCTATTTACTTTAAGGTTTTTCCTCAGATGTCTGTGGGTTACAAAAGACAAGTCCTGTCTGTCAGTGTCATCCTCTGGCAATGTAGGATTTAACCCTTTGAGAGTGGTGTGCAATGAATGTGTAGCATACCCTTCTGGCATTCAAAGGGTTAATCATTTAGTAAGCCTTTCTATGTAGTCAGCACAACCAACGTTTTGCACATGAAAATAACTGTTTGTTGACCCAGAGGTGTAATCTGCATAGATAGGGGACATAGACATGCTTGACTTTCACCCAGGATAGAGGGAGGTTATAAGCCAAAATGCTGATTTGGGAAATTCTGGGAAAACACTTACATATATACCCAAATGTGTATATTGCTTGCGCCAGTAGTTTAAAACTGATGGTGGTCAGTGAAACTGCATACAGTGCCTTTTACAATTATTGGTGGGAATGACTCTAGTCCCAGATTCTAAGGGCAGAATGCAGGAAACTTGTGCAATCACTATTTGCGGTGTACATTTGATGGCAAAATAACTATCACCAAAATATTACTGAATTGCGCGTGTTTTTTCTCAGTTAGCGAACTATTGCTCATTTTTTTAGCGAACGCGTTTCAAAAAGTGGGCTTGAGTAAAAGTCTGCCGTTTTGTGAGAGGATTAGCAATTTAGCCTAATTCTGCAAAGCAATTAGCACATGTTTTCATACGTCTGGCTAACTATGCCATTAATTTAGGAGCATGTGCTAACTTTGCTGTTAATTTAGTATCAAGGTGTTAATATAGGTTTCTTGCATCAAAACGTGAGCAATTGCAAATAGCACATACATTTATGGCTTTTATAAAATAGTGATTATACACGTTTTTTGCATTCTGCCATAAAAGCCCATATAAGCATGTTTAAATTGAAAAATGTCTGGCTATTTTACAATGGACACATAGACTGGCAAGTCATTTTGTCAAAAAGCATGTGAAGTTCCCATTTGGTGGACAATTTGTTAGTTCTAATAAGAGTTTATGTTCCCCGGGTGGTCTGCAGGGGCCCTGACTGAGTGGTGGCGGTATTTCCAGGTCCGTCATTATATATCAGAGATGTTATGTGCTGGTTCTCTGCGACGGTCTCTGACTGAGATGGAGGGGTTCCTTATGGTTCCCAAACACCTAGACAAAACCCTGTCCAGAGCCAGATGGCACCTTGTGAGATCTGCGCTAGCCTCTCTGCCTGCTTTTGTGGCTGCCTGGAGTAGGGACCTGGGGGTGACTGCACTGGACAATGAAGATAAGTGGTTGACAATGTTCAAAAATTTTAAATTCTTACAGAAAGATACCCTGTTGCAGGAGAACTACTATAAACTTCTCTCCAGATGGTACCTCACACCTAGCAGGTTATCGAAGTACAATTGCACAATACCAGGCCTCTGTTGGAGATGCGATGCTCAGGGTGATACCATGATGCATGTTTGGTGGAGTTGCCCCGTCGTTGCAGAGTTCAGGTCCCAGATCATGTACTTCTCCTCGACCCCCTTCTTCTCCTCTTTTCATTCAACACCCAATTTGGGCCCAAGTCATTTCCCCTATTATATTTCCTCCTGACCGCTGCAAGGTTGATGGTAGCTACCCACTGGTGTCTTTGTACCTGCCCACCACTAGCAAGCTGGTACGCTAGAGTAGACCAGTTATGTAGAATGGAGAAGCTGCATGCATATGGTTTGCATAAATCACATTCTTTTAAAGAGACATGGACTTCTTGGGAGAGATTTTCTGTGGTGCGGGATGGAGACCATTAAGACCCATGCTGGGTGGATTTCTACTCCTCTTTACCCATGGATTGGTGGAGCAGCCATATAACATACTAGTCTTCTGGATGCTTGTCTGCGCCTCGGATCTGAGGTTCCATAAAGCTGATCCAGGACATGTCCCAGGCTGTCCCTTCCTCCCTTCCCCTTCCTGCTTCCCCCATTCCTTCCCATTCCTGCCTCCCCCCCTTTTATGTTCACGGAGACCTTTCTCTCTTTCTCTTTGCACGCAGGGTCTTCTACTCTCTTTAGTCTTCTTGCTTTCTACTCCACTTTTTAGCTCCTCTTCTTTTCTTTCTGTGACTTTTTCTTTATCTCCTTTTTTTGGATTCTTCCAATTCTTTTTGAGAGGGAGTTGCCTTCTGGTGGACCTCATCTGCCTTGAACTTATGGCAAATTCATTGTGCTGAGCTAGTTCACCTTCCTTAGGTGCACAGCAGTTAACATTGACTTGCCTCATCTTATGTTTTGGATCTTTGGTAGTCCACTTTCAGACAATCTTTGTCTGACATTCACATATTGTTTCTGCAATTGAATAGTTCAGATTCCAGTTGCTTATGTCTTTGTTCAAGAATTCATGCTCTGTACTTGCTTTGAATGTAAACTGTGCAATTTCTTCAATAAACATGTTTAAAATTAAAAAAATAAATAAATAAAAAATAAGAGTTTATTCCGGGCTGGTGCAAGGGTACACAACTCATTCTTTCTTCAGTCTTTGAGTGCCAGACGGATGTCCAATGCATTTCTGAAACATGTGCTGGACACTGTTCTGGCATTTAAAAATTTAATTTTCACCAGTAAAAAAAAAGTGCCTCAGTATGAATGCATGCTATAGTAATAATTATTTTTATTTTATTTGAAAAAAAAAAAAAAAAAAGAATACGCAGAAATTGGAGCAAGAGGCAGAGGAGTGCTATACTAATACTATTCTATATTAACCCTTTGAGTGCCAGAGGTGTACGCAATGCATTGCTTCTCAATGCGTTGCATACCCCTCTAGCACTCAAAGGGTTAAAAGAGGATCTGGAATCAATGTTTTAGTCATAGGCGTGCGCAGCCAATTGCATTAGGGTGTGCACCCAAAAGCACAAACACACACATGTGCGCGCGTGTGTGTATATGTATATAGATATATATATGTATATATGTGTGTGCTAAATACATGAATAAATGTATTAATCTTGACTGGGAACCAAATGGGCACACAACATATAGAAAATTAGTTATGCAATGTGACCAACAGATGTTGCCAAATTTACCCTTATGAGATTAAAACTCATAATTTAGAATGCTTTTATGGGAGGGAGAACAGTTAGCTACTGCACATTAATTTAATGCCACTGTTTCAAACTGCATTTTACAGACAGAAAACAGTAAAAAGACTGTCCACCTCCACAAACTGTCCACCCTGTTCATCTCCATACTGCCCACCTCCAGACACTGCCAACATCTATACCCTGTCCTTCTCCACACACTGTCCATCCTGTCCTCCTCCACAAAGCCCACCACCTCCACACACTGGTCTCATTGGCCACCTACAACACCCTGCCCAACTGCACATTGTCCCCATTGTCCCCCCTTCACACCCTGTCCACCCTGTTATCCTCCACACACTGTCCACCCGTTTCTGTCCTGACCCCCTCCACACTCTGTGCCCATTGACCCCCTCCACATTCTGTGCCCACTGCCCACCTCTACACACTGCCCACCTCCACATACACTGCCCACTGTGTCCATCGCCAGACACTGCCTACCTCCGTCCTCCACACACTGCCCACATCAGATACAGGCAACTGACATAAGCTGCTAGCAAAGAGACGATTCAAGACAGGAAGTGCATAATGCGGTGTTCTGGCGCACAGAGAGTGTGACAAGGTTATTGGCACCCGCTCCCCCAATGGTGTTGTCATCATCATGCGCATGGTACGCAGACCTGAAGGTTGTGTACACATCCGCATCTATCAAGTAGCTTCCCTGCACATTGAGTCTCAATAGACTCAGTGAAGGGAAGCGTAATGTCAGTGACAGATACTGACAATGGCACTTAGGGAACATCGCTTAGCTGCTGGCAGCTGGAGCATTTGTTCTCGCGGGTGAGGGTGTCCGAGCGGGCGGCTTTTTATGCCGGGTGGCCTGGGCCTATATTAATTTGTGGGCCTGTAGCTGCAGCTCCCTCAGCACTTACGTTAATCCGGCCCTGCGATTAGGGTGTGCCTAGGCACACCCGGCACACCCCCCGTGCGCACTCCTATGGTTTTAGCGCTATTTCTGCATACTTGCAATTTAGGACAAATCTGAGGACCCCTGCTTCCCTGCTCTAGTATATACCCTAAAGTGATAGCTAAGCCTGCATCCAAGTCAAGAAAATAAGTTGCACCAAATTCAGACATTTTCTACCAGGAGTCTGCTGGCTTATAGAGATGGCCGTTCTCTTGTTCCTCCTACGACAAGTTTTTACACTGGCCCTACGTTTATGATATTTGGATATCCCCTTCATTGTTTGAAAGGTCAGCAAATGTGTTGCAGAGGTTTGAGAGCGAAATGATGTGCAAAGCAATGTGTTGAGACCTTTAGTATACAAGAAGTTAAAGGGGAAGTGCCTCCTAGGACAAAACAGACATACAGTTTCATGTAAAGAGGAGAAAAGAGATCAGATATCTGTCTTTATTTTTGTCTTCGAATTTCTTATTCATGTGAAGATTAAAAAACAAACAAAAAAACAACAAACAGTTTAACAAGCATCTTGTGTTGCTGTGGTAACAGACAGTTATTGTTTTTACTTTCTTTTACAATGGTGGTCAGCTCCTCAAACCCAGCCCTGTCTGCTTGTACTGATCATTTAGATTCCCTACAGTAAAGCTGAGTTTCGATAACCAGAGGGTTAAAAAATAAAGCAGCATAACGAAAAGAAAGCCTATGGAAGAGGCCCCAAAGAAATTAAGGTAATGGCGAGAATATAAAAAATAACTATACATTTTAAAGTCTTGTGAGGCCATTTAGTAGTGTCAGGTAAAGGCTTCCCAGTGCTGTATTTATTAACCCTTTGCGTGCCAGAGGGGTACGCAATGCATTGCTTTGCAATGAGTTACGTAATTAAAATTTATGTGTGGGGGTGGGGGGAGGGTTCGTAACTAGGAAGCACTAGCCCTTTAAAAAGAGTAAGATCCTGCACAGATGCCATCTTCATAATAAAGCAAGGCTTTAGCATTTCTTTAAAAGGGAATGTGTTATTGATATATCTCTTTGTGTCTGACTTTTGTGGTTACCATGGCAATCCAACCTGCATCTGGTTGTCTTACTTCACATCAGTTTGTGTGGGGCTGTCAAGTACTGGTCTTATTGTCTGAATCTAATAATGTCTGACACCTTGGGCTAAAGGCTGTGATTTAATGATGGAGTTGTACTATGGTGTTATTATGAGACATGATTTCAGTATCACTTCTCCATGACAGGGGTCTCCAGTTTGTTTGCCCTTGAAGGGGATGTTTACCCCCTTCACAACTTTGCCTAAATTGTTTCCTTATAAATGATAAATAATGGAAAGTGTATCCTTTTTTTAACAAAATCCGCTTGTTTGGAGAAATTAAAAGATTACATGTAGCTCTGTACCTACTTCCGGCAAGACAGTGTTGACCAGATCTGTACTGTAGTCTGAGCTTCTATCCAGCCTCCTCCAATGACAGAGGCCATCTGTCTCTAAGCTGGAGCGATCTCATTGGCAGAGATCAATTTCTGGCCAATGAGAGAGCTCCAACTTAGAGACAGGCAGCCTCTGTCATCGGAGAAGGCTGGATAGAAATGTTGATGAGAATATTGAGGCAAATGAGGAAAGCTGTGCAGCTTCAGCATACTATAATTATGGGAGATTTTAACTATCCAGATATCAACTCAAATAATGAGACCTGTCAGAATGCTAAGGGAAGCAGGTTTGTGAGCATGCATTGGGAAAGCTATATGTCACAAATGGTGGAAGTGCCGATAAGAAATAACAATGTATTGGACCTAGTGATAACTAATAACATAGAAATGGTATCCAATATTAAGGTAGGTGAACATTTGGGAAACAGTGATCACAACATGGTTACATCTGAGATCAGCTTGGCCAAGCAAAACTTTATAAGTTTGATTAAAAATCTTAATATTAAAAAAGCTAACTTCAAATTGTTAAGAGCTTCAATACAACACACAGACTGGGATAAATTATTTAAAGACAAAATACTGAGCAAAAAATGGTCAGAATTCAAATTTAGGTTGCAGGAAATGAACATTCTTTCTTAAAATACAGGGAGTGCAACAAAGATATTAGGTTAGCAAAAATAGATAATGAAACTCGAATTGCAAGGGAGAGCAAGACTAATCTGAAAAGGTTTTCAAATCTATAAATAGCAAAAAACTTAAGAGGGAGTGCAATGGACCTTTCAAAAATGAGATGGGTGAGTTGATTAGAGATGTATTGCCTCTATTTAAAGGGATAGTAATACTTCGTTTTATCTTTATTTTATTTTGTAGGCATTAAAAAAACATGAAGAATGATATGTCTTATCTCTCAAACCTTTAAAGTTTAAGAGATATTCACAAGCAAAGATTCCCCTTCCGCCCCTTTTACCTAGTGTCATCTCTTCTCAGATGTGAATCTGGTTGTAAGACTAGACAGATAACAGAAGGGGATATTCTTCTTACAATGAAAAGAATGAAAGCCCTTCCCCCCTTGACAAGTTTTTCAGCTTTTTCCCTTATCTTAATTGAAGATTGTCCCTCTCTGCAGTCTACCTGGGCACCTCCCTTCTGATCTGACAGAACAGGGGGGGGATACTTTGCTTGTGAATATCTCTTAAACCATAAAGGTTTGAGAGATAAGACTTATATCGTTCTTCAAAGTTTCCCCCTCCCGCCCCTTTTACCTAGTGTAAGCCATCTCTTCTCAGATGTGGAATGCAGTCCATAGACCAGACAGATAACATCAGGGGACAAGCTTCTTTCTATTAGAACAATGAAAGCATGGCCCCTCGACAAGTTTTTCAGGTTTTTCCCTTATCTTAATTAAAGATTGTCCCTCTCTGTAGTCTATCTGGGCACCTCCCTTCTGCTCTGGCTGAACAGTGTTACAATAGTAAAAGGGATAGGAGGGGGATACTTTTTCATTGAATTACTCCTAAACTACAACTCTGACAGAACTGAAATAACACTCTCCATGGCCCAACTACTATGAAGATTAATTAGAGCTGCTTTTAATATGAAACATTATTATCACTTTAAGAAGGGAACTAAAACAGAACCTGGGAATTATAGACCTGTGAGTTTGACCTCTGTAGTGGGAAAACTGCTAGAAGGTATAATAATGAATTATAATCAGAATTACACCACCAAAAATAAGATTATTAGCAGCAATAAGAGGAGATCTTATCACAATGTACAAGTATATGAGTGGTCAATACAAGGATCTCTGTGGTGATCTATTCACTCCAAGGCCTGATCAAATGACAAGGGGACACCCCTTAAGATTAGAGGAAAGGAAGTTCAGACTTCAGCATAGGAAGGGGTTTGTTACAGTAAGGACTGTTGCATTATGGAATTCCTTGCCAAAGGATGTGGTTATAGCAGATACAATGAAAAAATTAAGCGAAGATTAGATATATTTATTTCAAAAGGGAACATACAGGGTTATACTCTGTATTAGTAGGCAAATCATGAAGGTCGGATGAAGACTAACTTATTTGGTAGCAGGAAAGCTATATCATTCTCATTTCTCTGGGTTATGAGGCAAGGGTTGCACTTGATGGACTTGTGTCTTTTTGCAGTCTAATTTACTATGTTACTTTCATGCCATTTTCTGGTTGGGAATTATTAGAGTTGCAATCTCTAACAGTTAGAGAGCCAGCTGTTGCCTTGCCGTGCTCTAGAAATAATCATACATGGGAACATTTTGTTGAGGACTTCCTGGAGAGGGGAGTCCTGTGGTGCAGATGGGAGACAAAAATGAAGTGATTTGCGTCAAAAGGGGATGGGGCTTAATTGTGAGTGGGGATGAAGTTTGGGGGAAAAAAGTATACAGAATAAGCTGGGGAAGGAGGAGAAGAGGCCAGGGAGTGGAAGGAACACAATGGAAGGAGCGGATGTGGGCAGAGTTTCATTAGAAACTTCCCACATCCGGAGAATCAGCCTCTGCCCCAGAGACCCGGTAATTAGAAGCTCCAACCAGAGTTTTCGGGGCAGATCCGGAGAGTTCCCAGGTATGAAAATAATTGAATCTAATTTTGTACAACAGAATACTTTACCTAGGTAGGTATCCTTCAGTACAGAAGTCAAGTATTTCTTTTTTTTAAAGGGATAGTAATACTTCGTTTTAACTTTATTTTATTTTGTAGGCATTAAAAAAACATTAAGAATGATATAAGTCTTATCTCTCAAACCTTTATGGTTTAAGAGATATTCACAAGCAAAGTGTCCCCCTCCCTCCCCTTTTACTGATGTAACACTTTTCAGCCAGGGCAGAAGGGAGGTGCCCAGGTAGACTGCAGAGAGGGACAATCTTCAATTAAGATAACAGAAAAACCTGAAAAGCTTGTCAAGGGGGGCAGGGATTTCATTGTTTTCATAGGAATAAGAGTGTCCCCTTCTGTTATCTGTCCAGTCTATGGACTGTATTCCACATCTGAGAAGAGATTGTTTACAGTAGGTAAAAGGGGCGGGAGGGGGAAACTTTGCTTGTGAATATCTCATAAACCTTAAAGGTTTGAGAGATAAGACTTATATCATTCTTCATGTTTTTTTAATGCCTACAAAATAAAATAAAGTTAAAACGAAGTATTACTATCCCTTTAAGAGGATTTTATATTAGATTAGATTCAGATGCAAGATGAGAGAAGAGGTAAAGAGAGAATAAAGTTAAAACGAAGTATTACTATCCCTTTAAGCATTTGATCTCTGTTGTAGTCTGCTGCTAACTTTTTCAGTTTACAAGCTGATAAAGACAAGAGACTGTTATAAGCCATTCAGGTTTATTGCTTGTGATGAGGAGGTGTGTATTAAAGACAGATTTCTATATAGATCACTACATATAGGAAACTACTGATGCACTTAAAAATAATGTATAGGTTTAGCAGATTGCTGTTTAACCCCTTAAGGACCCTTGACGTACCAGGACCGTCACGGTCCTTGAAATACTCAAGGACCGATGACGGTCATAGTACGTCACGTATTTTTTACTTACAGCGCTCTACCGGGAGCGCTGTAAGTAAAAATAGGGCCTGAAATTGACCGCTCCAAGATCGGAGCGATCTCTATCAGGCCCCATAATGACGCGCTGATACACGTGACAGGTCACGTGTACCGGCGCATCCAAGTGCCCCTATGCGGTCATTATGGGACGGAAATGTCCCATGACCGCCGGTCCTTAAGGGGTTAAAGTACACCTGCAGTACATAATAAGCCTTTCTGTTAGAAACAATAAGACCTACTAATTCCTAGGGTGTAGTTCTCCTTTAACCTCTTAACGCACGGGTACATGCCAGGACGATCACAAGTTTAGGTCCTTTAAAGATCAGTGATGGTCCTGGCATGTCGTTAAATTATCACAGAACTGTGATCATTCTTGGAGGCTCAAACCAACTGCTCTAAGACTGGAGCAATCAGTTTCAGCCTTTCCCTTGGTGAACTGTGGCCCTCACGTTTAAAGAAAACCTGGTCCTTAAGGGGTTAAGATTTTTTTTAAGCTTTATATATTACATAAATACAAAATATGTACAGTCAAATTGCCTATTTTTTTTGATCTTCAACTTTTTTTACACTTTTATGTCCTTGACAATGAGCTCCCTGGATATGTTTGCAGGAAGCTTTCTGTCAAGGACTGTGACAGCAGTGATAGAGATATAGTGTAAACAAAATAGCAGACAGAGCATTCAGTGCTACAAGGAGACTGTGTAACATTGTATTTTATATCCTGCTTTGACATTTTGCTGACCAGAAAGCTCCCTGGAAACAGAAATCCGGGTAGCTTACTGTCAGGGACATAAAAGTGTAAAAAAATAGTTGAAGTGAAATAAAAAGTTTAGACAGTTTGACTGTATGTATTATGTATATGTGGAATATGTAAAGCCAAAATAAAGCTTTACTATTCCTTTAAATGAAATGAAAACTGAAGCATTATCTTCCTGTATGTGAAATTGGTCACAGTAGCTTTGATTCCTAGATGCCATATAAGGGCATGCTGTACCTCTACACTGACTGCAGTTGCATAAGACAGCCTTTGATTGCACTGAGCATAAAGCATGATTGGATGTCTTCTGAGTTCTCTGCACTGTATTACATAACAAATGATTAAGGTGCAACACAACAAAAAGCAAAGTCTTATGTGTCTGTGGGTCATGAGTGCAACCGAGCTAAACATAGCCTTCTGAAAAAAAAAATACTAGATGAATGCAAGTAATTGCTAAGAAAGAAGGAATTCATAAAGGTAATATGTGTGCATATATATGCACACACGCACATACACACACACACAGATATATGTGTGTGTGTCACAGTTTAAGTGTGTAACTCAGTAATTTTTTGAAATAACAACCCATTTTAGTTACTGTGAAATTAAAAGAAAATGCACACACTTTAGCTAGTTAACTCTTGGGGGAAGATTCACTAAGTGGTGATAAAGTGGCAATGAATTCTCCAGTGATATCTCTTCTCCTGTTCTATGTTATTCTATGGAGCCTATTCACTAAGATCTCCAAAGTTGAAGAATTCTTAGTGCATAGGCTCCATAGACCACCCTAGGAATTGGAGAAGTGATAAACTGGAGAAGTTATCTCCACTTTAACACTTCTTTATCACCTCTTTATCTCAGCTTAGTGAATCTCCCTCCTGGTGTGCCAGAGAGGTATCCAAGGTTAACGATAATTCATTAAATAACTAGTTATTGCATAAAATACCTATTGCAGTGAAGTTTAAGTGTAAAACACACTTTAAATGTACACACTTTAACTAATTATTTTAGCGAATCACTACGTATTCCATAAATTATCTATTACAAAGTACATAAAGTGCAATGCACCCAGAAATTTATAACAGATGTAACCCTTTGAGCATCAGTTGTGTTGCAATGCGGTGGGGCACTCAAAGGGTTAAACAGGCCATCTTATATTGCAAGTTGATAAATTATGCAATCTTTTAAATAGTTATATTAAATAGCAATAAATCAAGATTCCTATAGAAAGAAATTCAATTATTATATTGAAGGCTGTTATTTGTTAGTGATCGGTCAAGTTCTATTATGAAAAAATAAATATATGGTACAGCTTTCCAAACTCAATAAAACAAGGGTACTCCCACTAATGACAGTTATTCTGTTCAGAAGTTATAACCAATAACCATTCAATCTGCCACAGAGTGATGGACCTGGTACTGTCACATTCTATGGAGAACTGTAGTCAGTGACTCAGATGTTACTATCACATACTATGTTAGAACCATATGGCAGTTACTCACCTCTCCTATGGAATGCAATGGAATATCTGTTCTCCCAGCATTTACTCAGAAAGAACCCTACAGAATATGTTTTTTTCCTGTGCTTTAACTGGGGTCCCTTATATACTTTATGAAATAACTAGTTATTCTATACTTTAACTGAAGTATCTTATTAATTCTATAACATAACTAATTAAAGTGGAATGATCTGTCATTTTACACTTTAAGTGTTGGCTTCAGTAATTTCATGAAATAACTAGGTACATCAAGAGATACCAGATTCTAAACTTTAACTGTAATATACAGACATGAAAGCAATGTTTCAAGTAACATTATAGTTTAACCATAATTAGTTATTACTACTTTTAAAATAATAGTAATGTTTAAAGCATGTTTATTATGTATGTAAATCATTCAATATGTTGGTATTCTGAATTTTTTAAATTGTACTCTGACCTTTCCAGAATACTGACAGAATCACACTAAAGAATACAGCTTATGATAATTGCTTTCTTATTAGTCCAGGGTTGACTTTCAAGGAAGGATAAACCAAATGCATGAGTATTTAATATAATAAATTTAGGACACAGAAACCCAGAGGTGGAATACAGTTTTAACTGATCTATGATGACAAAAACACCAGATGAAATGGACTGGGGGAGTTATTGTTTCAGATGACTTGGAGGTAGGCAAGCAATGCAGAAAAGCAGTGTAAAAAGCAAATTGTGTTCTTGGTAGTATAGGAAGAGGCATTAGCAGCAGTAAGAAAGAGATATAGATCACTGGTAAGATCTGACAAATAGTACTTTGTAGAGTTCTGGAAACCACATCTCCAGAAGGACATTAATAAATTGGAGGCAGTTCAATGAAGAGCCCCCATATTGGTGCAAGGCCGTCATGACACGGGGTACCAAAATAGACACATTGAACTTAATATGTACCGCCTGGTAGAGAGGGATAGGGGCAATATGATTTCATATACTTCAGGAGGGAAGCATAAGGTCATGATCTAAAGTTAGAGGCTGTTAAATTCAGAAGTAATTTCTGTAAACACTACTTTACAAAATGGTAATAAACTCCTGGAACAGCCTTCCAGCAGAGGTTGTAGGAAGAAATACTGTTAGGGAATTTAAAAATGCCTGGGGTAGAGATAAACCTATCCTGTGAGGTATGTGATAAAGGGGAATATATATATATATATATATATATATATACAGGGCTCAAAATTTCCACTAGCCAATGGAGAGTGAAAATTTAGCCCTGGCGAGTAGTAATTCAGCCCTGGTGGGTATGTTTTAGATTGCAGTGGCGAGTAACTTTTCCGGTCTGGCTAGTAGCAAAGGGCCAGGGACGGATTTACATCTCAGGAGCCTGTAGGCACAGAAATCTGAAGCGCCCCCCCAATTGGCCATCTCCACAATGCTCCAGATCTTCACATTTCCCCCCATATCCATATTGCCCTCACATTGCCTCCATCAACTCCAACTGTCTTGCCCCATCAGCTCCACACTGCCCTCATCAGTTCCAACTGTCTTGCCCCCATCAGCTCCAACTTGTCCCCATCAGCTCCAAGCTCCAACTTGCCCCCATCAGCTCCATCTGTCCTGCCCCATCAGCTCCAACTGTCTTGCTCCATCAGCTCCAACTTGCCCCCATTAGCTCCAAGCTCCACATTGCCCCCATCAGCTCCAACTTGCCCTCACATTGCCATCAGCGCCACATTGCCCCCCCTGTATCTGTTTCCTACCTCCCTGGTGGTCCAGCGGCAGGAGATGTCTGTGCCGCCTTCTGCACAGACCTGCAGCTTCTGTTGCACCCCGCGTGGTCTTCTCTTTAGGAATGCAGAGCACTGGGAGATGATGTCATCTCCCAGTGCTCTGCATTAGAGCCGACTAGGGGGAGCAATAGCAGCTACAGCCTTCGGCACATACCTTATCAAGTGAGGGGCAGGCCGGGCCGGGCTACTGTGCGCAGTGCGGCAGCGCTGTAAATATATATATAAAAAAACCTGCTGTGAATTTAAAAAAAAATTATAAATATTTCAATGACAGACGCCCCTCTGTGGGGTGCGCCTGTAGGCAGGTGCCTACTCTGCCTTATGGCAAATCCGGCCCTGCAAAGGACTTAAAATGATAAGCCCGGTATATATATATATATATATATATATAATACCTGATTTTGTATACCACCACTGGGTATTTGGTGGTGGTACTGGTGTATGAAGATTCCGCACAAGCGGCACCCTCCTTCTTTTCCTCCCTTCTTGTGTTTTTGTTTTTTTTTATTCAACCTGGAACTAATACAGAGCACCAGTTACTGGAGAATGTTTTTTTTTTATTATTATAGTTCACACTGTCAGACATTCACATCAAAAGTCAGCAATATACAGGGCCGGATTTACAATAAGGCAGAGTAGGCATCTGCCTACAGGTGCACCCCACAGAGATTGCTTTTTTTAATTTTATTTTTTTATTTTTTTTAAGTTAGCCTCGGCACCCGCTCCATGTTGCCCTCACATTGCCTGCCCCACCCATTGTCCGTTTACTACCTCCCCCCGTTTTCCATTTCCTACCTCCCTGGCAGAAGATCTGTCATCTGTGCCTCCTGTAGCTGCTGGAGCTCCCGCGCAGTCTCCTATTCAGGAATGCAGAGGGCTGGGATATGACACAGACAATGGGGGGGAGGCAATGTGAGGGCAACATGGAGATGGTGGGGGCAAGTTGGAGCTGAAGGGGTGCAATGTGAGGGCAACATGGAGATGGTGTGGGCAAGTTGGAGCCTAAGGGGGGGCAATGTGAGGGCAACATGGAGATGGTGGGGGCAATGTGGAGCTAATGGGGGGCAAGTTGGAGCCGATGGAGGGCAATATGGAGCTAATGGGGGGCAAGTTGGAGCCGATGGAGGGCAATATGGAGATGGTGGGGGCAATGTGGAGCTGATGGGGGGCAAGTTGGAGCTGATGGGGGCAATGTGAGGGCAATAAGGAGATGATGGGGGCAATGTGGAGATTAGGAGCATTGTGGAGGTGTCCAGTGGAGATGGCCGGGGGGGGCGCTTCAGATTTCTGTGCCTACAGGCTCCTGAGATGTAAATCTGGCTCTGGCAATATATTAACAAGAATGAGAAAAGCTGAATAGATGCCTGAGAAGAGATAACTGTTTTATCTATTTCTATGTCCTCAATGTGACCTCAGCTTAAATATTGAGTGGTTTTGGCATCAACTCATAAAAATATGTGGATCTGGGAAAAAGGGAGGGGTCACAAAAATACACGTAATATAAAATTCAAGTTACAAAGAAAGACTTGCCAAATTAGCTGTATTTACTAGTGATGAGCGAGCACCCCAATGCTCGGATGTTCGGGTGCTCTGACCGAGCACCCCCTGAGGCTCGAGTGCTCGGCCGAGCATCCGAGCCCCATTGAAGTCAATGGGAGGACTCGAGCATTACACCAGGCACCCCCTGCTCTGATGAGGGGAGGGTGCCTGGTCCATAGGAAAAGGGCAGAAAAAGATGGAAACACTACAGAAATGGTTCAGGGACAGCATAGGGAGGATGTCTGGATGCACCTTGGACTCCAACATCGCTGCTGGGAACGATCTTTCGCCCGTAGTACGCCATTTTTACAGACTGACCATAAAACACACAAAAAGGAAAATAAAAACGACTTTAGGCGAAAAATTGTTACCAAACAATATTTGCTGTATATTTACTTGTATATCATCTGCAAATTATCCCAAAAATTTCCTTGATTTTCGGAAGTGAGGCCATGATTAAGAGGGAAACGTGCGCAGAGGCAAATTCTCCCAAAAATTTCCTTGATTTTCAGAACTGAGGCCATGATTAAGAGGGAAACGTGCGCAGAGGCAAATTCTCCCAAAAATTTCCTTGATTTTCAGAACTGAGGCCATGATTAAGATGGAAACGTGCGCTGAGCTGACCATCTAAAACATTATGGGTGAGGGTCTGCTGCAGAGCTGACCATCCTAAACATTATATGCGAAGGCCCGCTAGTGAGCTGACGCTATAAAACATTATATGAGAGGGCCCGCTAGAGAGCTGACCCAATAAAACATTATATGAGAAGGCCCGCTGGTGAGCTGACCTATATAAAAATTGTCAAACAGGGCCCGCTGGTGAGCTGGCCCTATATAAAAATTATATCACAGGGCCCGCTGGTGAGCTGGCCCTATATAAAAATTATATCCCAGGGCACGCTGGTGAGCTGGCCCTATATAAAAATTATATCCCAGGGCATATGGAAGAGGAGGAGGAGGATGAGAAGATTAAGAGTCAACCATATACCCGTTTTTTGGGTGGAAGGGGTGAATGGGAATACAGAGTATTCCCATCATTGTAAATAACATATATAAAGTGAGTTTATGTTCCCCCGGGGCTTTCCTCCAGTGGAGTGGAGAAGTCAGGGGAAATCCAGGCCTTGTTCATTTTTATAAGTGTCAACCTATCAGCATTGTCGGTGGAAAGGCGGATACGCTTATCTGTTATGATGCCACCAGCAGCACTAAATACCCGCTCAGACAGAACGCTGGCGGCAGGGCAGGCCAGCACCTCCAAGGCGTAGAGTGCCAGTTCATACCACGTGTCCAGCTTGGACACCCAGTAGTTGTAAGGCACAGAGGGATCATTGAGGACGCTGACACGGTCTGCTACGTACTCCTTCACCATCTTCCAAAACTTTTCCCTCCTTGTGACACTAGGCTGCGCATCAGGGTGAGGGTGCTGGCGGGGTGTCATGAAGGTGTCCCACGCCTTGGAGAGTGTTGCCCTGCCTTTCTCGGAACTGCTGTGTGCTCCCCTTTTCTCCCTTTCTCGGTTGGCCAAGGTAGCACGTACTCTGCCGCCAGCGTTGTCAGATGGAAAATTTTGGAGCAATTTTTCGACAAGAACCTTCTGGTATTGCAACATTTTGCTTGTCCTCTCCACCGGAGGAATGAGAGATGAGAAATTCTCTTTGTAGCGGGGGTCCAGAAGGGTGAACACCCAGTAATCCGTGTTGTCTAAAATGCGTACAACGCGTGGGTCACGGGAAAGGCAGCCTAACATAAAGTCAGCCATGTGTGCCAGAGTACCAACAGTCAAGATTTCGCTGTCCTCACCAGGAGGATGACTCTCAATCTCCTCATCCTCTTCCTCCTCTTCTGCCCACCCACGCTGAAGAGATGGAACTAAAGTTCCATGGCTACCCTCTGTAGCGGAGGCAACCGTGTCTTCCTCCTCCTCCTCCTCCTCCTCCTCCGCCTCCTCCAATTGTCGCTGAGAAGACGAAGTGAGGGTGCTCTGGCTATCACCTTGTGTAAGCTCTTCCTCCCCCATTTCCACCTCTTCCACATGCAAAGCGTCGGTTTTAATTGTGAGCAGCGAGCGTTTCAGTAGACACAGAAGTGGGATGGTTACACTGATAATAGCGTTATCGCCGCTCACCATCTGTGTCGATTCCTCAAAATTGCGTAAAACCTCACAGAGGTCTGACATCCATTCCCACTCCTCACTTCTGATTACAGGAAGTTGAACGGAGAGGCGACGACCGTGTAACAGCTGGTACTCCACTACTGCCCTCTGCTGCTCACAAAGCCGGGCCAACATGTGGAAGGTGGAGTTCCAGCGCGTGCTCACGTCACAAAGCAGCCGGTGAGCTGGCAATTGTAAGCGCTGCTGCAGCTTCAACAGGCCGGCTGAAGCTGTTGATGACTTACGGAAATGTGCACACACGCGGCGCACCTTGGTCAAGAGATCATGCACATTGGGGTAGGTTTTTAGAAATCGCTGCACCACTAAATTAAATACATGCGCTAGGCATGGTACGTGTGTGAGCTTGCCGAGCTCCAAAGCCGCCACCAAGTTACGCCCATTATCACACACAACCATGCCTGCTTGCAGGTTGAGTGGCGAGAGCCACTGCTCGGTCTGGTGACTAATCCCCTGCAACAGCTCTGAGGCCATGTGCTGTTTGTCCCCAAGGCAGATCAGCTTCAGCACGGCCTGTTGACGCTTCCCCACTGCAGTGCTACACTGCTTCCAGCTACTGGCTGATGGGGGAGTGGCGGTGTGTGTAGAGAATTCGGAGGTGGAAACGGAGGAGGAGGAGCCAATAACGTAGGTGCTGGTGGAAACCCTGATGGAGGTAGGGCCCGCAATCCTCGGCGTGGGTAGCACCCGTGCCATCCCAGGGTCCGAGTCGCTCCCAGCCTCCACGACATTCACCCAGTGTGCCGTCAGGGAAATGTAGCGTCCCTGGCCACAAGCACTTGTCCATGTGTCAGTCGTTAAGTGGACCTTCCCAGTAACTGCGTTGGTCAGGGCACGGGTGATGTTACGGGACACATGGTGGTGTAATGCGGGGATGGCACACCGGGAAAAGTAGTGGCGGCTGGGGACCGCGTACCGAGGGACAGCTGCTGCCATCAGGCTGCGGAAGGACTCAGTGTCCACAAGCCTAAATGGCAGCATTTCGATGGCCAGTAATTTTGAAAGGTGTGAGGTTAGTGCTATGGCCTGTGGGTGGGTGGCTGGGTACTTTCTCTTGCGCTCAAATGCCTGGGGTAACGACATTTGGACGCTGTGCTGGGACAGGGAAGTGGATGTGGTCGCTGATGGTGCTTCAGATGCTACAGGTGCAGGGCGGGAGGTATGCGGGCCTGCGCCTTCAACAGGCGATTGGCCGGCACCGAAAACAGGGGAAGAGGAGGCAGTGGTGTGGCCTGCAGACACAGATGGGCGATCCAGGCGTTCCTCCCACTTACTACGGTGCTTGGATGCCATGTGTCGGATCATGCTGGTGGTGGTGAGGTTTCTAGTGTTCATGCCTCGGCTCATTCTGGTGTGGCACAGGTTGCAAACTACAATTCTTTTGTCGTCCGCACTTTCCTTAAAAAAACGCCATACCGCGGAACACCTACCCCTTGGCAAGGTAGATTTACGCAAGGGGGTGCTCCGTGGAACATTTGCGGGCCGGTTTGGTGCGGTCCGCCTTCTTTCTGTAGCCACACCACTGCCTCTTCCAGCCTGTTGCGGTGCTGCAGATGGCTCACCCTCAGGACTGCTGTCATCGCTCGGCTCTACACCTTCCCAGGTGGGGTCAGTCACCTCATCGTCCACCAAGTCCTCCTCCACTTCCTCACTCTGATCATCCTCCTCAAGTCTTGATCCCACCACATACTCAGTCATTGACAACTGTATAACATTCTCCTCAACAAGGTCTTGAGACGGAAATAGTGGTTGATTTAATGGCAACTGTGTCTCATCATCATCATCATCATCCACTACTTCCTTTGACCTTAAATGCCGTTCACATCTGTCATCTTCTTGAGATTGGGTAGCCTCTAGAGGTTGTGAATCAGGGCACAAGATGTCATGTTCCTCTGCAAGCGTGCTTGGAGAGAGGGTCAAATGAAGGATTGGTGATGAGACGAGCTCCTCACTATATCCCAGTGTGGGATCACTTCTTTGACCAGACCGTGTATGGTGGGAGGAAGGATGATCAGAGTGAGGATTATGTTGACCAGACTCTTGGCTACTGAGAGTGGACTTGGTGGAAGACAGGGTGGTGCTTAACCGACTGGAAGCAGTATCAGCTGTCATCCAACCGACCACCTGTTCGCAGTGGTCGGACCTCGAGAGTGATGTCCTGTGACGCCCTGTAAAATTACACATGAAGCTAGGTATGGTGGATGTCTTTCTTTCTTGTGCTCTGGCACCAGGCACAGTTTCTCCGCGTCCTGACCCGCGCCCTGAACTTTCAGGATCACGTCCACTTCCCCGTCCCTTTTTACCCGCCTTCTTCATCTTACACAGAATATGTGACTTTAATATTTGAGTTTGAAAACTTAACAGTATTTCTTATTATTCTGCAACTGTACAGAGTACACAGAATAGGCTGTTAAACGGCGGTGAAACACACTGAATGGAATATGTGACTTTAATATTTGAGTTTGAAAACTTAACAGTATTTCTTATTATTCTGCAACTGTACAGAGTACACAGAATAGGCTGTTAAACGGCGGTGAAACACACTGAATGGAATATGTGACTTTAATATTTGAGTTTGAAAACTTAACAGTATTTCTTATTATTCTGCAACTGTACAGAGTACACAGAATAGGCTGTTAAACGGCGGTGAAACACACTGAATGGAATATGTGACTTTAATATTTGAGTTTGAAAACTTAACAGTATTTCTTATTATTCTGCAACTGTACAGAGTACACAGAATAGGCTGTTAAACGGCGGTGAAACACACTGAATGGAATATGTGACTTTAATATTTGAGTTTGAAAACTTAACAGTATTTCTTATTATTCTGCAACTGTACAGAGTACACAGAATAGGCTGTTAAACGGCGGTGAAACACACTGAATGGAATATGTGACTTTAATATTTGAGTTTGAAAACTTAACAGTATTTCTTATTATTCTGCAACTGTACAGAGTACACAGAATAGGCTGTTAAACGGCGGTGAAACACACTGAATGGAATATGTGACTTTAATATTTGAGTTTGAAAACTTAACAGTATTTCTTATTATTCTGCAACTGTACAGAGTACACAGAATAGGCTGTTAAACGGCGGTGAAACACACTGAATGGAATATGTGACTTTAATATTTGAGTTTGAAAACTTAACAGTATTTCTTATTATTCTGCAACTGTACAGAGTACACAGAATAGGCTGTTAAACGGCGGTGAAACACACTGAATGGAATATGTGACTTTAATATTTGAGTTTGAAAACTTAACAGTATTTCTTATTATTCTGCAACTGTACAGAGTACACAGAATAGGCTGTTAAACGGCGGTGAAACACACTGAATGGAATATGTGACTTTAATATTTGAGTTTGAAAACTTAACAGTATTTCTTATTATTCTGCAACTGTACAGAGTACACAGAATAGGCTGTTAAACGGCGGTGAAACACACTGAATGGAATATGTGACTTTAATATTTGAGTTTGAAAACTTAACAGTATTTCTTATTATTCTGCAACTCTGCAGAGTACACAGAAAAGGCTGCTAAACTGCGGTGAAACACACTGAATGGAATATGTGACTTAAATATTTGAGTTTGAAAACTTAACAGTATTTCTTATTATTCTGCAACTGTACAGAGTACACAGAATAGGCTGTTAAACGGCGGTGAAACACACTGAATGGAATATGTGACTTTAATATTTGAGTTTGAAAACTTAACAGTATTTCTTATTATTCTGCAACTGTACAGAGTACACAGAATAGGCTGTTAAACGGCGGTGAAACACACTGAATGGAATATGTGACTTTAATATTTGAGTTTGAAAACTTAACAGTATTTCTTATTATTCTGCAACTGTACAGAGTACACAGAATAGGCTGTTAAACGGCGGTGAAACACACTGAATGGAATATGTGACTTTAATATTTGAGTTTGAAAACTTAACAGTATTTCTTATTATTCTGCAACTGTACAGAGTACACAGAATAGGCTGTTAAACGGCGGTGAAACACACTGAATGGAATATGTGACTTTAATATTTTAGTTTGAAAACTTAACAGTATTTCTTATTATTCTGCAACTCTGCAGAGTACACAGAAAAGGCTGCTAAACTGCGGTGAAACACACTGAATGGAATATGTGACTTTGATATTTTAGTTTGAAGACTTAACAGTATTTCTTCCTATTCTGCAACTGTGCAGAGTACACAGAATAGGCTGCTAAACTGCGGTGACACACACAGAATGGAATATGTGACTTTAATATTTGAGTTTGAAAACTTAACAGTATTTCTTCCTATTCTGCAACTCTGCACAGTACACAGAATGTGCTGCTAAACTGCGGCGAAGCACACTGAATGGAATATGTGACTTTGATATTTTACAGTTTGAAGACTTTACAGTATTTCTTCCTATTCTGCAACTCTGCACAGTACACAGAATGTGCTGCTAAACTGCGGCGACGCACACTGAATGGAATATGTGACTTTGATATTTTAGTTTGAAGACTTAACAGTATTTCTTCCTATTCTGCAACTCTGCACAGTACACAGAATGTGCTGCTAAACTGCGGCGAAGCACACTGAATGGAATATGTGACTTTGATATTTTAGTTTGAAGACTTAACAGTATTTCTTCCTATTCTGCAACTCTGCACAGTACTCAGAATGTGCTGCTAAACTGCGGCGACGCACACTGAATGGAATACGTGACTTTGATATTTTAGTTTGAAGACTTAACAGAATGTGCTCTAATCTGCAACTTTGCACACTAAACAGAATGTGCTCTAATCTGCAACTTTTCACACTAAACAGAATATTTTTTTTTTTTTTTTTTTGTTTTTTTCCCCCCACACAAAATAACCTGCTGCCCCCACACACAGTAGTCCTAAAAAGGACTTTTGGTTCTTTTTTGTCACAATTTTTTTTTTTCCTCCCTACACTGCCTTTCCCTTCCTATCCTCAGCTCTCCCTGGCTCAGACTGAGCCGAACTCGATGGTCAGGTGCTATACAGCACCTGACCACGGGTTCTGGCCAGCCAATCAGTGTAATGCCAGCAGCCAACATGGCTGCTGGCATTACACCGATGTCAGAGCCTCCCTGCACGTTTATTGGCTGCGCAGCAGCCGCAAAACGTGCGGGGAGGAGACCCGAACATGGCGGGCGAGCACATGCGGTACTCGTACGAGTACCGCCATGTGCCGAGCAGAGCGATGCTCGAGCCGATCCGAGTATCGGCCGAGCATGCTCGCTCAACACTAGTATTTACAATTAAAAGGCAATTAGAAGGTATACAATGATTATTACATACACGTATACTCAAGGGCAATACATATAACTTTCTGGGTAACTTTTCATCAAAAGGGTATACATATCATATATTATAGCAAGTTAAAGTTTTTTTTTTTTTTTAGTAAGGGCAGTAAAAATATGGAATTCATTACTGGGAGAGGCTGGTCTATCAGATTCAGAAAAGGGATGGATCAACGAAAAACATACTGAGTTATGATGATTAATTTAAATCCATGAAGAATGCTTATTTGCAGAGAGACCTGTTTTCCATTATGGAGTCAAGAAATAATTTTATTCTCCGCTGATGCAAAGTAAGATATGGCCTCATTGAGCTTTAATTTGCTTTCTTCAAGGTCAACATGCAGGGGATCATTGAAAGGCTGACCTTGATGGATTCCTTTCAACCACAGCATCAATGTAACCAGGTTTTCCTGCCATAACATGCCTACAGTAGGTCTCGATTTAGTTATGATAAGCACTGCAGTTATAAAAAAAACACTGTTCAATTCCAAAGTTATTCTTCACAGTGTAAATTCTGAGAACTAGACCAAAAGCAATAAAAAGGAGTGAAAGTGAAATTGTGCAGTGTTTATTAATGAAAACTAAACCATTCAAAAGTAAAATATAGAGTATACTCACATTGGAGAACAATAAAAGATGGAGTGTAAAGATTCATATACTTCTGGTTATCTGAGGTTACTTAATTGTTATCAGATCATGTAAAAAAAACAGGAAAAACAGAGCAGATCATACTGTATATCTCATGTATTAAAATTGAGCAGCACAAGTAATGCACTCATATCTCTTATTATCAAAGGCAAAGCAAGCATCAGGTGTAATAGCTAATATAGGAGATTCTCCCTGTGTCAATCTTCAACCCGCTATATTAAAATGTGGTTTCATCAAAATCGCTGGAGTTGACTCAGGTCTCAATGTCCAACTTTTTGGAGTCCTTAGGATCTGTGTTTTGAAGAATCACTGGATCTATCTCCTCTTTCTGTCTGATGCTTTCCCCAGTGCAATTTGTGTACAAAAACATTTTATTCAAGGGTACTGACAATCAACAAACAGGCCTCTATTAGTCTTCCCTATTAGATATAGCAAGTGATGCCTGCTCTGCCTTCCACAGAAATAGACGTCTATCACGGTGCCCGTGATTGGTGCTGTTCAGTGTCAGTCACTTGCTGAGTATCATGATTGGCTGTCTGTGATTAGCCCTCTTCACACAGCCTTTTTAAACCCAGGCTGAGCACTTCCAGGTTGCCCTTTCGTGGTGTTTCTGACTCCACTCTGCCTGACCTGCTTGTCAGGCTTCTGGGCCTGTTCCTGCTGTTCCTGCTGTACTTGCTGATCCTGTGTTCCAGTGTTCCAGTGTTCCTGTATGCTAGTGTTCCGGTGTTCCAGACTTACAGTGTTCCTGTGTACCAGCACCTCGCGGGTTAATCTTACTGAGTTCCTGAATCTCCTGCTCCAGCCATCGCTCTGGCGACATTGTTCTTCTCGCTGCTGATCATACTTTGTTGGTTTACTCCACTAAACCTGGTTGCGATATACATTGTTGGTCCCAGCGTGCGGACGCTGGTTTACTCCACTAAACCTGGTTGCAATATACATTGTTGGTCCCAGCGTGCGGACGCTGGTTTACTCCACTAAACCTGGTTGTGATATACATTGTTGGTCCCAGCGTGCGGACGCTGGTTTACTCCACTAAACCTGGTTGCGATATACGTTGTTGGTCTCAGCGTGCGGATGCTGGTTTACTCCACTAAACCTGGTGGCGATATACATTGTTGGTCTCAGTGTGCGGACGCTGGGTTACTCCACTAAACCTGGTGGCGATATACATTGTTGGTCCCAGCGTGCGGATGCTGGTTTACTCCACTAAGCCTGGTTGCGATATACATTGTTGGTCCCAGCGTGCGGACGCTGGTTTACTCCACTAAACCTGGTTGCTATATACATTGTTGGTCCCAGCGTGCGGACGCTGGTTTACTCCACTAAACTGGTTGCGAGATACATTATTGGCTCCAGCGTGCGGACGCTGGTTTACTCCACTAAACCTGGTTGCAATATACATTGTTGGTCCCAGAGTGCGGACGCTGGTTTACTCCACTAAACCTGGTTGCGATATACATTGTTGGTCCCAGCGTGCGGATACTGGTTTACTCCACTAAACCTGGTTGCGATATACGTTGTTGGTCTCAGCGTGCGGACGCTGGTTTACTCCACTAAACCTGCTGGCGATATACATTGTTGGTCCCAGCGTGCGGACGCTGGTTTACTCCACTAAGCCTGGTTGCGATATACATTGTTGGTCCCAGCGTGCGGACGCTGGTTTACTCCACTAAACCTGGTTGCTATTTACATTGCTGGTCCCAGCGTGCGGACGCTGGTTTACTCCACTAAACTGGTTGCAAGATACATTATTGGCTCCAGCGTGCGGACGCTGGTTTGCTCCACTAAACCTGGTTGCGATATACGTTGTTGGTCACAGCGTGCGGACGCTGGTTTACTCCACTAAACCTGGTTGCGATATACATTGTTGGTTCCAGCGTGCGGTCGCTGGTTTGCTCCATTAAACCTGGTGGCGCTATTACCATTAGTCCCAACGTGCGGACGTTGGTTTGCTCCTGAACATCCAGTACTGTGGTCAGTCGCTGTCCACTTCCTTGCAGTTGCCTGAGTATCCCTGGCAATAGACTCCTGCTGAGTAAGACCTCTATACTTATGCTCTATGCTGTCTTAGTCACCTGACAGCTGGTCTACTCGCTCAGGCTGCCCTGCCCGGTATTGCTGAGGCCGGTAGAACCTTGACGATACCATCCTGAAGGTTGCCTCACCCGGTATTGGCAGGGCCGGTAGAGCCTACTCCAGTACTCCTTTGGGCTGCCCTGCCCGGTATTGGTAAGGCCGGTAGAACCTTGTAATTCACCATCTTTAAGGTTGCCTTACCCGGTATTGGCAGGGCCGGTAGAGCCTACATTCAGCATTCCGTGGGGGCTGCCTTGCCCGGTATTGGTAAGGCCGGTAGAACCGGTATATGTCATCTAACGGTTGCCTTACAGGCAAGGCCGGTAGAGCCTGTCATTAAAACTGTCACTTGGGTTGCCTTGCCCGGTATTTAGGCAAGGCCGGTAGAACCTATTATATGTTATATTACTATTGTATTGTTACGTATGTTTACCCTACGGGGACTGCCTTTAACTTTTAATAAAGTTAAGTTATTTTACCAAACCTTAAGTCTGAGAGTCTTCAAATCCGTGACAACGTCATCATGTGAGTGCATTACTTGTGCTACTCCATTTTAACACATGAGATACAACCAGTGCCTTTGCACATTTCCCTTTCTGCACAGGCAGATCAGAATAGTTGTACAGAGGTAAATCAATCTGTGTCAACTATTATTGAGTCATCCTGTGTACAGATTGGATGCTTGATACTGGGCAATTTAACATGAGCTAGGACTTAGGCAGACCTAGACAGATGGTGTTGGTAGGGTATTCCATTTTTAGGAAGACATACAAGGTGATCTGTCATCAGGATCAATACAATACAACAGTTTGCAGTCTTCTGGGTGCTTGGACTCAACATGTATCAGATTGAGTTCGTAGATTGTTGGGAAGGGCTGGGCATGAACTGGCTGTTATGGTACATATTGGTACATGTTGATACCAATGAAAAAGTCAATGGAAAATGGATGTAATGTAAAGCGGAACTACCACCCGACACAATCTTTAGCGTCACTAAGTCCCCGTCTGGCGACTAGCTGCTTAGTAGCGCTAGTCACCAGAACAATTACCTTATTTAATAGATTTCTGCTCTCTTCCATGGGTGACAGGGAGGATGGAGCGCAGACATCTTGTCATTGCGACGTTCGCGCACCTGCGCTGTCAGTCCCTTCCGGAAACAGCCGGCTCCTAGCAACTCCTACTAGACCCGACTGGGACTGACAGCGCAAGCGCATGGATGTCACAATGGCAAAATGTCTGCGCTCCATCCTGCCTGTCTGCCGGGGAAGAGAGCAGAAATCTATTAAATAAGGTAATTATTCTGGCGACTAGCGCTACTAAGCAGCTAGTCGCCAGATGGGGACTTAGTGAAGCTAAAGATTGTGTTGGGTGGTAGTTCCGCTTTAAGAAGGATTTTAGGGATTTAGGTTATACTCAAGAAAAGGACCTCTAAGGTACTATTTTCTGAAATACTACATGTGTCATGAGCTACAGCAGAACACCAACAGGATATTAGGGAGTTAAATGTATGGCTAAAGACTAGCTGTAAGTAGATGGGGTTTTGACACCTAGAGCACTGGGCTGTCTTTTCGCTTGGGAGCAATTTTTATAGCCAAGTTGGATTGTACCTTAGGGGAAGAGGGCTATGGTGCTAGGGGGTTAGTATGGTTAGAGAATTAGAGGAGACTAGGAAGGGGGGTGATGCATCACAGGATGGGGAAGGCATGGGAGGAAATGAAGTTAGAAAAGGGGCATGGGGGTGGAGAGGGGGTTGGGCTAGTTCATCTAATACGGTGGTGGCAATGTTACAGCCTGATAACAAGCAAATACAAATTTCAAAGAATGCAATTTTTCAGATTTGTAATAACATCAAATGTATGCATGTAAATGCTTGTAGTCTGGGTGGTAAGATGGGGAAATGGAACTCATTGCAATGTTTGAGCAATATGATCTAATTGGTGTGTCTAAAACCTGGTTAGATGATGCATATGACTTGGCAGTCAATCTAGAGGGTTATTCACTTTATAGGAGAGATAAGGTTAATAAAAGGGGAGGGGATATGCCTATATGTAAAGCATGCCTTAAAATCTAGTATAAGAGAATATATTAAGAAGGGTCCTGTGACAATGTAGCTACCTTGTGGGTTGAAATACATACTTGGGGCATAAATAATAAAAATATGTTAATGTGGAGTTTGAGGACACACAACTGTTACTGCAAATGGTAAAGGCTTTTTGGTCTGGAAACTTAATCATAAAGGGAGATTTCAACTATCCTGAAATTGATGTGAGAACTATGACTTCCAGCACACCAAATAATTTTTTAAGTATGGTTATTTACAATTTCATGTCCCAACTAGTAGAGGAGCCAACTAGAAAAAATGCCTTGCTGGACCTAGTTCTCTCAAACAATTACGACATGATACTTTTGATTGTAAGCTTTCAGGCATGGACCTCACTTCCAGTGTTTTAATTTACAAAGCACTTGTAACCCTGTATTGTCTAAAGCACTGTCTACACTTGTGGCAGTATATAAATAAACATATTCATTCCTATATTCATTTGTGAAAAACAGCATACAGGTAAGCAAACATTTAGGCAGCAGTGACCACAATATGGTATCCTTTGAATTTTTTTTTACTTTGAGAAACCTATTAGCAAGGGTATAACCAAAGACTAATTTTACAATAAAATCAGTAAACTAATTTCCTTGTATATTATGAAAGGGTAAGTAGTAATTTGGACAATGGAATTGCTATTGATGTAGTATACTTGCATTTTACAAATGCTTTTGATACTGTGTCTCACAACAGGTTACTGCATAAATTAAAGTTTGGGAGGTGATATCTGTGCATGGATCAAGAACTGGTTAAATAATAGATGTCAGAGAGCTATTGATATCTGTCCATGGATAGAGAACTGGTTAAATGATAGATGGCAGAGAGTTGTAAATGGAACCTTTTCGAGTTGATCTAAAATTGTAAGTGGGGTGCCACAGGGTACAGTCCTCTGCCCAATGCTTTTTAATTTGTGTGTTAATGATCTAAAAGTGAGAATTGAAAGTAATATCTCAGTCTTTGCTGATGACACTAAGATATGTAAGGAAATACATACAGGGCAGTGTGTTTTTACCCTGCAGAAAGATTTAGATAAAATGAGCGAATGGGCAGAAAAGTGGCAGATTAGGTTTAATGTGGATAAATGTAAGGTTATGTATTTGGGCTGTAGAAACAAACATGCTACATATACATTAAAAGGGAAACTACTTGGGGAATCCTCAAGAGAGATAGATTTAGGAGTACTATAGACTATAGACTTCACAGCAGTGTGCAGTCAGAGAAAAACAATAGGAATATTCCCTAATCTCTGTGTACAAGTGTTTGTAGTTTAGTAAATAAACTCCTTGAGCTAACTTCAGTAATGAATTTGACTAATTTGGATTTTGGGGCTATAAGCAAGTCTTGATACAATTAATCTATAGTCAAACATGGGTATAATCTTTACAGAAAAGACAGATCAAAGAAGAAGGGAGTAGGGGGTTGCTCGTTTGTGTAGAACAACATAGTCTAAAAGTCTAAAATAGTAACAGAAAATTAGGAAAAATTAAAATGCATATGGGTAACTTGAAACAAGAGATGGGCTCTTTCAGATAAGCGTAATTTATATCCTTCTAAGACATGATAAATTGGATAAAACACTGATAGGAGATTTATAAAAAATTTTATTGGCCCCAGCCGATTTTAGTCTTACCTGTTAAATCCTTTTCTCTTAGTCCATATAGCTTACAGGTAACTCTGGGAAGGTAACTGGCCCTTTAAGTAGGCAGGAATAATTCTTGAAAAGAAGTGCAGGGTGGAGCCTTCCTTCCCTCCTCAGCTGACCACTAGACAATCACTAACCAGTTAGATTTGAGAAGCTAACTATTGATTAGTTAGCAAGAAGGAAGAAAGAAGACTCCTGTGAGCATGAACCCGAAGGAACTCCCACGTTTGGTCACAGGAGAACCAAGCAATAAGAAAGCCATTTTCCAAGTTAGAAGACGAAGAGGAATGTTGACCAAGGATTCAAAGGCAGGGCGCTGCAAGACGCCCAGCACCAAATTAAGATCCCACTGAGGAGCGGGACTCTTAAAGACAGGGAGAGCATGAGCAACGCCCTGAAAGAAAACCTTGACATCCGGAAGGATGGCAATGTGTCTCTGAAAAAAGACACAGAGCACAGAAGTTTGAATCTTCAAGGAACTCAGTCTGAGGCCCTTGTCCACGCCGTCCTGTAAAAAGGACAGGCTAATAGGAAGGTCGATCTCTTGTGAGGACAGATCCCTATCCACACACCAAGAGTGGAAAATAGACCAGATTCTGTGGTGTGCCTTAGAGGAAACGGGCTTCTGGGCACAAAGCATAGTGGCTACAACCGCTGAAGAGAAACCTTTCTTCCTTAATATTGAGGATTCAACCGTCAGGCCGTCAAACCTAGATGATTCACATCTTCCTTCCATAGATAACCTTGTAGAAGGAGATCCAGTCTGCATGGAAGCCGAAAGGGTTCTGCCACAGCTCCGGAAACCAAGGTTGCTGGGGCCAGTATGGAGCAATTAGAATGACCGGAGTTCTTTCCAACCGCAATTTCTTCAGTACCCTGGGAAGCAGGGGAATGGGAGGAAAGACATAAGCCAGAGGAAATTGCCACATGATCAACATGGCATCCACTTCAAGAGCCAGTGGGTCCCTCCAGCGGGAACAAAAGGATGGAACCTTCCTGTTGTGTCTGGCCGCCATCAAGTCGATCCAGGAGAGTCCCCATTTCTGGACGATGAGGTTGAACGCCTCCTGGTGGAATTCCCATTCTCTGCTGTCTACCATGTGTCGACTTAAGAAGTTGGCTAAAACGTTGTCTACTCCAGGAATATGAACTGTGGATATGGCAGGAACATGTTCTTCTGCCCAGGTTAAGATACCCTTGACCTCCAACCAAGCTGCGAGACTTATTGTTCTGTCTTGTTGATGTAAGCCACGGCCGTGGCGTTGTTGGACTGGACACGAACTGGACAGCCTTCTAGATGATAGGACCAGTATCTGAGAGCATGGAATATTGCCCGAAGTTCGAGGTCGTTGATAGGTAGGAGAGGCTCCTTCGCTGACCATTCGTTGTCACCATGGTGTAGAATGATACCTGGAAGGTTCTGCCCTTCGTCAGGTTGGAGAGGTCTTGCCACCAAGAGAGACTCAGCTCCACATGTAGGGGTAGAGAAACTAACAGCCTCAGAAGGTCTGTGTTGCCTTTGCAATCCTCGATCATGAACCTCTGAAGTTCCCTCGTGTCAGCCATTGCAAACTGTACTGCCTCTATGGTGGATATCAACTTCCCCGCTAGAGAAGTCAGCTTCTTGGCTGGAATAGGATTGCAAGCTAGGACTGAGGACACCTTGTGGGTGATCTGGTGAACTACCTCGTCCATCAGAAATACCATGCCCTTCAGGGGGTCGAACAGAAAACCTAGAAAGACCTGTCTCTGGGATGGAACCAGGCCCGACTTATCCATGTTCAGGATCCACCAGTGATGGGTGAGAGTGTTTATACAGTCCTAGGCGTGTTGTTGATGGAGTTCCAGAGACGGGGCCTTCAAAAGCAAGCCGTCCACGTACGGAGTAACTCGGATGCCATCTTTGTGCATGACAGAAGTCAATGCACCCAGGACACGAGTGAATACCTAGGGTGCCATAGTTAGACCAAAGGGGAGAGCAGGAAACTGGAAGTGCCCTCTGTCACAAGCAAACCTGAGGTACTGACAGCTCTCCAGATGAATAGCTATGTGTAGATAGTCATCTTGGAGATCCAAAGAAGCTAGAAATTCCCCAGGGCACATTGCCGCAATTACCAATCTTAAGGAAGCTTGGTGATAATGAGTCTTGACAACGAAGGAATTGAGATCCTTGAGGTTCAGGATGGGACAGCAGTTGCTGTCCTTCTTGGAGACTACAAATGGTTGGAATAGAAACCGGGACCTATTTGCAGGTCGGGAACCGGTTCCAGAACTACATTGTCCATTAGAGTCTGGATAGCACCATCAAAAAGATGATGCTTTTCCAATCCCTGAGGAGTGTGAGAAGGGAAGAACCTGAAAGGAGGAAGAGAGGTGAAAGGAATCCTGTACCCCTCTGTAAAACCCATGGATCCACCACTGTGTCTGTCCAGACACTTAGAAAATGGTGCAGTTAGCCACCCACTGGCTCGTGGGTTCCAGGGTTTGGTGAGTCATGCCAAAGGAGGTTTGGTGGTCTTGGGTTTGGTGGAGGACTGCTTGGGCCTCCACTGCTGTTTGGGCTTGGAGGAGGCGCGCGGAGCCTGCGGAACCGTTAGGACCATGGCACACGTGTATCACGGTGCCCGTGATTGCTGCAGTTCCTTGTCTGTCACCAGTAGGGGGCTGCTATTGGCTGTCTGCAGATAGCCCGCCTTTCATTGCCTATTTAAACCTGGATTGGGCACCCTTTGGGTGCCCTTTCGTGTTGTTTCTGACCTTCCTGCTATCACTATGCTAGTGATAGCTGGGCCTCTGTTCCAGTGTTCCTGAGTTCCTGATCTCATGTGTTCCTGAGTACCTGTTCGCTACTGTTCCAGTGTTTCCTGCCTGCTGAGTTGTTCCAGTCCTGGTTCCGGCCTAGTCTCTGGTGTTGCTGTTCCTGCGGTTCTTCTGCTCTGCTGTTTCCTGGCCTGGCTGGTCGTTGCTGGTTCCTGTCGTCGCATCACCTGTCTCCTGTGTCCTGGCGACCTCTTGCTCGGTCGCGTCGGCGACATTGTTAGTTACCCCAGTGTGCGGTCACTGGTTTGCTCCAAAGCCTATCGGCTATACTATCCTGAGTTGGTCCCAGCGTGCGGACGCTGGTTTGCTCCAAAGCCTTGCGGCTATACGAACACACTTGTTACACCAGTGTGCGGTCACTGGTTTGCTCCAAAGCCTATCGGCTATGCTATCCTGAGTTGGTCCCAGCGTGCGGACGCTGGTTTGCTCCAAAGCCTTGCGGCTATACTACTTGTTTGTTACACCAGTGTGCGGTCACTCGTTTGCTCCAGAGCCTATCGGCTATACTATCCTGAGTTGGTCCCAGCGTGCGGACGCTGGTTTGCTCCAAAGCCTTGCGGCTATACAAACACACTTGTTACACCAGTGTGCGGTCACTGGTTTGCTCCAGAGCCTATCGGCTATACTCTCCTGAGTTGGTCCCAGCGTGCGGACGCTGGTTTGCTCCCAAGCCTTGCGGCTATACGAACACACTTGTTACACCAGTGTGCGGTCACTGGTTTGCTCCAAGGCCTTGCGGCCATATTACTTGTTTGTTACACCAGTGTGCGGTCACTGGTTTGCTCCAAAGCCTAACGGCTATACTATCCTGAGTTGGTCCCAGCGTGCGGACGCTGGTTTGCTCCAAAGCCTTACGGCTATACAACACACTTGTTACACCAGTGTGCGGTCACTGGTTTGCTCCAAAGCCTTGCGGCTATACTACTTGTTTGTTACACCAGTGTGCGGTCACTGGTTTGCTCCAAGCCTATCGGCTATACAGTTCCGTGTTGGTCACAGCGTGCGGACGCTGGTTTGCTCTGAAGCCTTGCGGCTATACAAACTCGTTTGTTACACCAGTTTGCGGTCACTGGTTTGCTCCAAAGCCTAGCGGCTATACAATCCTGTGTTGGTCCCAGCGTGTGGACGCTGGTTTGCTCCAAAGTCTTGCGACTTCACTATCCCTGTTGGTCTCAGTGTATGTACACTGGGTTGCTTACGATCCTGTCAGTTTGCCATTACCATCTGACTGCTGCTATTATCTCTGGGCTGCCCTGCCCGGTATTGGTAAGGCCGGTAGAACCTTATTGTCATATTCCATCTGAGGTTGCCTTACCCGGTATTGGCAGGATCGGTAGAGCCTACATTGTGAATCTGTTGAGGCTGCCTTGCCCAGTGATTTAGTAAGGCCGGTAGAACCGTTATGTTATTCCATCTGCAGGTTGCCTTACCCGGTATTGGCAAGGCCGGTAGAGCCTAACATTCTGCTTCTTCAGACTTTCCTGTCCGGTATATTGACAGGACCGGTAGAGTCTGCATTCTGACTTGTTATATTCTGTATGTATCAGTATACATGTGTTTGCCATCCTACGTTATCAATTTATTATTTCAATAAAATTGATTTTTACCTAAAACTTGTGTCTGAGAGTCATAACAAACCGTGACAGTGTGCCTCAGTCTGGAAAAAAGAAGGTGCCTTCGGACTTGAGGTTTCTTCTTGGAAACCAAGGGCAACAGAGTGCTCTTGCCTCCAGCAGCCTCGCTGATGAGGCTCTTCAGCTCTGGCCCAAATAAGGAAGTGCCCAAGAAGGGAAGAGAAATCAAGGATTTCTTGGAAGTGGTATCCGCAGACCAGATCTTATGCTAGAGGGCCCACCTGACTGCTATGGATATAGCTGAAACCCTAGCTTCCAGCCTAATAGCATCAAAGATAGCTTCAGTAACATAATGCTGAGCTTCTGAAATATTAGCCAAGCGCTGCAGCAGATCAGTTTTGTGAGCACCCTGACAAACAGCATCAGTAAGTTGTTCTGTCCATACAGCTATGGCCCTATTCACCCAAGCGGCAGCAAAAGTGGATGGCAAAGATGCACCTAAAGTTGTAAAGATTGCTTTTAGAAAAGCCTCAAGTTTTCTGTCAGTCAAATCTTTGAGAACAGAAGCATCTGCCACTGTCAGGGCCGTGGTTTTGGAAAGTCTAGACACTGGGGCGTCCACCTTAGGGGGGTATCACAGTTTACATTAGAGGCATAGTTATCCAGTGCTTCCTTCCTCTGTGGTGTGTCGGCCAGCAGAGTTGCGGCCACTTCTGCATTGCTGAAATCATGAAACAGGCACTGGCTAAGATGCCTGTTTATGGGCCTATTCTGTATGGCCTAATTGAGTCCCACCTTCTCCTGCTCCTTTACAAACCTCCCTGGGCCTGAGAGTCATTGCCCTTACGTGGTGTTTCTGATATTGTCTCTTGTGCTCCGTTGTGACCTGTGCTCTCCTGAGAATCCGCTCCGTGTATGACTCCGGATTGTGTGACTACTCACATCGTTTCTGACCTGTGGCTCTGGCTAACTCACTCAGTGTATGACCCCAGCTTGTCTGACTACCCTCATTGGTTCTGGCCTGTGGCTCTGGCTGACTAACTCGCTCAGTGTATGACACCGGCTTGTCTGACTACCCACATTGGTTCTGGCCTGTGGCTGTGGTTGACTAACTCGCTCCGTGTATGACCAGGGCTTGTCTGACTACCCACATTGGTTCTGACCTGTGGCTCTGGCTGACTTACTCACTCCATGTAGTCCCCAGTTTGTCTGACCTATGGCTTTTGCTGCCTATTGCTCTGTCTAGTCCCCGGCTTGTCTGACCTGTGGCTCTGGCTGACTACTGGCTCTATACTCTCCAAACTTGCCTGACCATCAGTCTAGGTGTTTCATGGTTCAGGCCTACTCTCGCTCCCTGTTGCCTCTGGTCGCATGACCCAGGGTGGAGATTTGTGCCTCAGTTACCGTTCCCTCTGGTGTTCCACCCTCACCAGGCTCCTAGTCTCCGGTATATCGTAGTAATGCAGTGCACAGCACAGTGTACAGCTCTGGGTAGAAGCCTTGGTCCTATCATCCTGTGTTCTGGGGTTGTGTGGGCTATAGTATTATTACTGTACTTATTAAATAAAGGTGGATTTATATTTTATACTTGTGTCTTTCCTTCTTTGCCTGAAAACCATGACAGGGGGTGAGTCCACTGAGTTAGTGCCACCTCAGAGAATGGGTACAGCTTTGCAAAATTTTTAGGTAAGGTCAGGAGTTTGTCAGGGTTTTCCACTCATCTAAGATAATCTGGTAAGGAGTGGGATTAGGTGGGAAAAAGGTACGCTGATTCTTAGGCCTCTGAAATACGTCAGAAGTATCCTTAGAATCCTCAGAAACAGGGGGAATGTTCAGGGTATTGAGACCTGCCCTGATAAGGCCCTCAGCAGAGGGCTCAGGGTCAGCCTCAAAGGGGTCCCCAAAGAATTGGGAGCAAATTCTCTCAGAGCATTCACCCTCATCTGAGTCCACCAACAATTCTTCCTCAGAGGAGTCTGACACATCAGGAACTGTGGTTTGGGCACTGAAGATCTGAATAACATGGGGGGGTTCCAAGCTTGGAGGACCTCATGTAATTGCATTGGAAATAGTTGCAAAGTAGTTCATCCAAGATGTCTCTACAACATGGCTGGAGGGTCTTGGCGGAGAGGCAGGGGCCACAGCACATGAAGGGCATAAATTACTTGAGTATTTTCTAGGAAGCCCTGATTGACATGAGGAACAATGCGCAATGGGGGTCACAGACACCTCAGTATCCTTAGTCTTAGGTCTAGCCCCAGGTCCCAATGGGTCTGACAGTATATAAAGAGTCTGATAGTATAAGAAATAACCCAAATACTGTGTCTGAGAATACATTTTCACCCCAGAATTAGCAAAAATGCACTTAACTGGCAGGCAAAGGGTTAATCTGCTGAGGAAAGAGGAAGAGTCCAAGCTCTGCGTAGGATACTCGTGAAGGGAAACTAAGAAAATGATGTCTGTGCAACAGCCAATCAGAAAATAGTCCGCGAAGAGGGCACTCTTGGGAACTGTAGTTTCCCTTCAGGTACCCTAAAAATGGTGCCCGAAGCCCCCTGAGCCCCCCAAGACACTAAGAGCATAAACCAGATGACAGGACAAGTGTAGACAAGTAGAATGAGCCATCTCTGATTTCGCTATGTGGAGCGGTGGCATAGATATGTCGCAATAAGTAAAAGTCCCATAGAGGTGAATGGAGCATGGGGTCTATGCGGTAAAGAGTGCCAGAACTTAAAATAATGGAATAAAGTGAGTCCAAAGTTTGGAAACACATAGAAATCACCAGATTAAGGCAACACCAAGCCCAAAAGGAAGAGTGTGACAAAACCCTTAAAAGTGCTCAATTTGGCAAACGAGGGGTTAAATTAGCATAGAAACCCAAGTGCTCCAGAAACCCAATGGACAAACATGTAAACCCATTTAGTGCAGGAGTATATAATAGGAACTCCAAAAGGAGACCCCTGTGAGGAGGGAAATGTTGGACAAGTGGACCTCAGCACTCAAAGGGTTGCTCACCTTCTGTCTTCAGACTACCATTGCTAATGAAGAAGCCTCAGTGGGCTTCTCCTAGGGAAAAAACATAGCACTCAAGATTTTCCCCTCAGGGCTGGAAGGTCCACAAACAGCACCTGGTAACTGAGCAATCCTCCACTGGGAAGTCAGTAATGGTAATCCACTGAATGGGAGATTTCTACATCCCATATCTAACACAAAACAATAAAATAAACTAAAAACTAAGCAGAACAGTTCTCTTGCCTTTCCTGTTCAAGGAACAAATCTAACTGGTTGGGGATTGGCTGGTGACCAGTTGAGGAGGGAAGGAAGGCTCCACTCTTCTTTTCAAGAATTGTTCCTGCCTACTTAAAGGGGAGATCACCTTCCCAGAGTTACCTGTAAGCTATATTGGACGACAGAGAAATGTTATTATAAGCAGTGGCAGTGGAGGTGGTGACTGGGAGATATATGTTTTTATTTATTTATAAAGGTAAATGTGTTAGACTTGTGCACAAAATTTTTTTCGGCAAAATTCTACGTCGGGTGAAGTTTTTTTTTTCATTCATCGCAATTCGGATCCGGCCTGTTTGAAAATCGGATGAAAATCGGCGACAGTCCGAATTATTCGGCGACTTTAAAATACCTTTAAAAATACGATAAAAAATTAAAATTAAATGAATGGAACCATTTCCAGGGTCTAAATGAAGATGATGGAACAGGGTAAGGTGGGCATTTAGCCTTATGGTACTATGGATGAAGTAGATGAAGTATGGATGTAGCAATAAGGCACCCTGCCTGCCTACACAATACACCTACACAACTGTGAGACTGACTGATGTATCACTCTGAAAATTATTCAAATTCCTCATATTAATTTTAATGTTTAACACAGAAACAAAGGTGATTCTCCCTTGTGGACGTAATAAGGTACTAGGCCTGCCTATAGCACTGTGAGACTGGCTGATGTGTCACTAATGTTAAACACAGAAACAAAGGTGACTTTCTCTTCTGGTGGTAATAAGGTACTAGGCCTGCCTGCAGAACTGGCTGATGTGTCACTTTGAAAATTATTCAAACAAATCCCTAATATTTTTAATTTTATTGCACAGGAACAAAGATGACTCTCCCTTGCAGTGGCAATAAGGCATTAATGCTGGTTGCCTGTCTATGCCTAATGCTAACTGCCTGGGCACTCTCTATTTCCTTCTTGTCTCTCTGAGCTCCAACAACACAATGAGGAAATGCAGGGTGTCTGTGTCATGAGTCCAACCCCCAAACATGAAACGAAGAAGCCAATTGGAATAAAGACAAAGCAGGAAAGTAACACATGAAACAGAGAAGATAATTGGACTAGAGACATGGAGGGAAAGTATGGAGGGAAAGAAATCGAGCGCGGGTAGTAATCGCCGAATTTCTGAAAGTTTCAACGACATTTGGATCAGGGCTAGTCTGATTCATATTTTTTTTGTGAACGACCCTTGCCTGGCGGAAGATCCGAATGTTGCCGATTGACCCCATTTTCGTCAGATTCCGAATGTCGCCGACCCGAATTGCACAACTCTAAAATGTGCTATTGTTACAGATGTGGAAAGTGGGAGTGATCCATAGGCTAGTTTTAGCCTAGGATTAATTATTTCAGTGCCAGAAGTATATGAAATGCTTTGCAATGGGTTGCATATTCCTCTGACACTCAAAGGGTTATTTTTTTATTTTTGGTTTTAATTACGTTTTTTGCAACTTGGATACATTTGTATTGGGACTTAGGGTCCCATATCAATTCATCTGCAGGTTACTAGTGTAGGGATGCGTAGCTGCGCATTTATGTGTGATTTTACTTGTTGTCAGTTGCATATCTATGGTTTTTACCAGGCTTTAGGGACTCAAAACTTATGTTTGGTAGGATCTGAATTACTGGCAGAAGAGGCAGCTTCTTAACTGTGTTAAAGGGATAGTAATGTTTCATAATAAAAGCAGCTCTAATTAATCATCATAGTATTTGGACTTTGGAGAGTGTTATTTCAATTCTGTCAGAGTTGTAGTTCAAGAGTAATTCAATGACAAAGTATCCCCCTCCCGCCCCTTTTACTGATGTAATACTGTTCAGCCAGAGCAGAAGGGAGGTGCCCAGGTAAATTGCAGAGTGGGACAATCTTCAATTAAGATAAGGGAAAAACCTAAAACACTTGTCAAGGGGGGCAGGGCTTTCATAGTTCTCATAGGAAGAAGATTGTCCCCTGCTGTTATCTGCCTGGTCTACAGACTGCATTCCAGATCTGAGAAGAGATGGCTTACACTAGGTAAAAGGGGAAAGTTTGCTTGTGAATATCTCCCAAACCATAAAGCTTTGAGAGATAAGACTTATATCGTTCTTCATGTTTTTTTAATGCCTACAAAATAAAATAAAGATAAAATGAAGTATTACTATCCCTTTAACAGTCACTGCATGCAATAGAATGGGACATGGATGTACTCTACCATTATTTTCAAAGGGTGCTAATATTGTGCATTTGTAACTGGTGGTAGATTGTCACAGCACAGGTAGTAGTCTACCAAACTGTGACTTAAAACTACCACCGTACCATTCGTTTAATTTCCCTAATGACCTTAGCAGTATCAAGTGGTTAGTCTCTTGAACTGGGCCTTTGCCTCTTGGCGGTTATTTCACTTTTATGCTACTTTCAGAGTTTTTTGTTAGCACAAAAGGGGTGTATCTTCACCATAATGGCAGCAGAGACAAGTAGGCCTGTTTCCATCTCTATCACCTTAGATGGTAGAGTAAGAGAAATCTGTCTGGATTTTTGACCACTGGGCCTGAATTGGAAGCATCTAGATATCCTCAAAGTCTGTACACAATTATTCAAAGGATTTCCAACACTTTGCATAATTAAGCAAAGGATTTTCATAGTTAGCTTTACAATCAATCAGATAATTTGAGCTTTTGTGTGGTATTAAAGGTCTCTGCTCTTCTCTACAATCACACTTTGAATTCAGTCATTTTAAAATATCTTGCTATAGGCAACACTTTTAGTTGCAGTATTACAGGTGATAGCAGAATGACAATCAGCAGCTCCAACCTCTCCATTAAGCACCTGGCTTTTGAGTGACGGAATGTAGTAGAGTCTATCCAGTATTTGGCTTCTGTTGCTCCAGGGTCCTTTTTTACTTCACTGCAGCAAATTACTTTAGGCAGAAATATCTTCTGTATGAATAGTGGAATAATATAATTGCCATTTTTATTTAAGGAGAAATACAACATGTAGGTCAATGATTTGGGCTCCAGAGGTTTTAAGTAAGCTAAGAGCACATTTTTTAAGAAGTCTTCATCCCATAATACCATAGGCGCCAGATATAATTAGTGTAACTAGGACCGTGGTATATAAATTATCTCCAAAATAGTCTAAAGGCCTTAGGCTCACCAATAGCTTTACTCCCTCTTACCTAGCTTTTGGGCACCCTTTCACAACTTCCATGTCTGCTGTATCATTAAATGATTCATCTACCACCCCAGCACAACATTTGAATACATCTCTATTCCACTACTCCCTATAAATCAGCCCAGACTAGAAAGGGATAAACTTTCTGCCTCTCTATCCACCAAGTCTGGCGCACCCTGCAGGTGAAATACTGCTTATAGAAAAAAACAACACAGTTGAAAAAGGTAGGGACCCCTACATACCATAGATGATCTCACATGCATTTCTTGGAGACAAGATAAGACTTGCTTGGTATCACCAACATCCGGATTATGCCAGAGATGACAGATTGTAGATTCTTAATTTGTTTTGGTGGCAGTTTTATTTACAAAATACAAAGGGCCTTAGTCATCACACTAAAGAATTGAAATTCTGGAACAAACCAACTGCATTATTGGGGGTGGAAATTCCCATTGATTTAAATGGGACTTTGAACCCCTTGAGTGCCAGAGAGGTCTCAAATGCATTGCTTCTTAATGTGTTAAATACTTTTCTAGTATTCAAGGGGTTAAAATCCCCATTCATATCAATGTGAAGTTATAGAACATTTGTTTTACCCGTATGGTGCAGTTGGATTATTCCAGAATGGCACCTCTTTAGTTTCATGAATAAAGCCCATAGATAAAGCTGTACCTCTGGGCTATCAAACTGAGAAACAACTACCTTCTACTGATCATTTGGGTGATGCATCTCCTAATAATACCCCAAGCATACCTTTTGAAAAGTGTCAGTGTCTCCCTCTGCAGCATGCAGTGTAATTTCTTATAAGATTCTGATGGGGAGAAGACAATAGAGGTCCAGTCAGGAGAGATGTCTCTGCAGGTGGTCAAAAGAGGAGGAGGATCAGATTATGGTTAAGGACAACCTGGAACACAGTAAGATCTCCATACTCTGCCATTTTGATGACATGTTAAGGTACATTTGGGGGTTTGATGGAGGAGTATAAGTCCCCTTTAAGTAATAAAAAAACACTACCTTAGTTGCTGCTGGAAAAAAGTAACCATTGTTCTCAAACATTTTCCTGCGGTAGTTCCCTTTAGTTTAATTTGAAATTCTTATGGAACCCTAACACTGAAAAACTTTAACCCCTTATGTGGTAGACAAAGCTTTGCTTCATGTTTTTATTTTAGAACTAGTTAGTATCGGTGACTTAAAGGGATAGTATTATTTTATTTTAATAGCAGCTCAGATCGTTCACTATAATGAAGTGTAACGAACTCTTATTCATCAAAACTGTTTAGTTATGATGTAACGTGAAGTTGATCCCTCATGCCCCTTTTGCCGATCCTAAGCCTCCTCCCCTTAGTTCTGAAGTCCAGTCAGAACTTGAATGGACAGATCACAACAAGGGACAATCTTCCCTCAGTCAGTATAAGGAAAAGCCTTCCTTCCTTGTCGAATGAGGACAAGTTTTTCCTAATACTTACCGAAGATTGTCCCTCATTTTGATCCACTGTCGGATCTCAGATTGAAAGGCTTAGGATCAGAAAAAGGGGCGTGAGTGATCAAATTCAGCATCTGATTACACTGTAACTAAACAGTTTTGAAGAATATTAGCAACAGGCAGCAATAATATTCATTATACTGAACAATCTGAGCTGCTATTAAAATCAAATATTACTATCCCTTTAAGATCATATTATTAGATTAAAATGTGATAATTATCAGGTAACTCTATCTGATTTTTTTTATAGTAAAAGGGGCTGGTTACAGAGCTTATTACGAGATAAATCTTACAGAAAACCCAATTGCCCTGTTTTTGTATTGCACACATACACTTACACTCCCACCCCTGCAGTTTTCCCTCTGTCCTCCATTACCTAACTTTGTTATGTGAACCCCGTTGTACTTCTTCAAGGAACTCTAGAATGCCATGGAACACAATATGAGAACCCATATGTTAATCAAGAATGTGCTAGATTTGGTTCAGAAAACGCAGAACAACTTTTTAAAAACTGATAGCACTTAGGACTCAAAACTATTAACAGTGGTAAAAGCATTATTAGGGGCCAAAAATAAGTTCTGGATCATACACACACAGTTGTACCATTGGAATCCTATTACTTGGCCAGCATACACTGCAGCTAGCGTTGGTCACCAAAACCCACGTTGTGGCCAAATGCTCGTTGCAGCTTTCTGTTCCCACAACTCAAGCTAAATAGCTTGCTTTTTGGGAACATCAAAGGAAACTAGCTAACTCTCGATTTTTGACACAGTATCAAACAATGATAAAGTTTCCCCCTCCTGCCCCTTTTACCTAGTGTAAGCCCCCTCTCCTCAGATGTGGAATCCAGTCCATAGACCAGACAACTCACATCAAAGGTCAATCTTCTTACTGTGAGAACAATGAAAACCCTGCCCCCCTTGAAAGGTTTTTCAGCTTTTTCCCTTATCTTAATTGAAGATTGGCCCTCTCTGAAATCTTCCAGGACACACCCTGCTGCTTCAGCAACCTGATCATCCACTATAAGTTTTCTGTATGCCTGACATTAACCATAAAGTTAAATAATACTACTAGCCCTAACACTATCCTATTAACCATACCACTTACCTGTAAGTCTGATGTCCAGCGGGGTCTTCAGCAACCTGGTCATCCACTATGAGTTCTCTTCCCTATGCCAGTGTCTACTTTCTTCTTCAGTCTTCTGTATCTTCTTATCATCATATGTGATGGTCCTCTTCAAATTTTAGTGCCCCTCAAAACAGAAATAAATATATTAAAACTAATAGTGTCAACACAGCTACCTGCTGCTTCCGCTGCCGCCGCTGATGGCATTGCAAGAGAGAAGAACAATGATCACCCCTCAATATACCTCTGGGGTTTTGTCATAACCTCACTAGAAGCTGATTAGCTGGGAGGTGCTTAACCCAACATCCCAGCCAATGGAAGTGTGGGAACCAATTTGAACAGGGACTGGCCATACAAAAGCCAGTTTCTGTTCAAATTTCTTTCAGCATGGTTCAAAGACAATGGCCCGAGAGGTATATACACTGTGTGCACAATTATTAGGCAAGTTGTATTTTTCAGGATTAATTTTATTATTGAACAACTACAGTGCTCTCCGTCTATCCAAAATGTTAAGAAACCTTAAACCTGAATATTTAAGAAAGTAAAAGTGAGGTTTTGGCTTTCTTAGGAGAATATCTATGTGTGCACAATTATTGGGCAACTATTAGTGTGCAAAATTATTATGCAAATGAATGAAAAATGATAATTCTCCCATCTTATGTGTTTATTTTCATCTGTTAAATTGAGAATACTAAACAAACAACTCAAAATTTACAAATAAATATTTGTGACATTTCCAAAAAAAACAAATCAGTGACCAATATAGCCAACCTTCTTTTAAATAACAGTCATAAGCCTTCCATTCATGGAGTCTGTCAATTTCTTGATCTGTGAACGATCAACTTTTTGTACAGCAGCAACCACAGCCTCCCAGACGCTGTTCAGAGAGGTGTACTGTTTTCCTTCACCATAAATCTGCCATTTAAGAAGGGCCCACAAATTCTCAATAGGGTTTAGGTCAGGTTAGGAAGGGAGCCAAAAAATGATGTGAGAGGCTCTGACCATGAACAAAAGCACAATGGCCTGTTCTCCGTCTAGTCACCGCTCGTGAGCATCACATTTTAGCTCTCTAGTGCCATTACAGAGGAGAAATTTCCACATACATATTAGCCTAATCCCGCCCATAAGGGCGGTCCAGTACCAAAATGATGGGCAAGTCCCCTCTGCACAGGAAAACCAGCTGAACCCAGACATACGTTTCAGCCTTATTTGGGCCTTGTCAGTGAGGTGCAGCTGGCTTCCCTAGGCACTGAGAGCAAGGGGTCCACGTCTGGATTACCCTTTACACTTAGGGAGAGACCCAAAGTGTTTCGCAAAAACAAGCCTAAAATGATGTGAGAGTCTCTAAGCACGAACAAAAGCACAATGGCCTGTTCTCCACCCAGTCACCGCTCAGGAGCATCACATTTTAGCTCTCTAGTTCCATTACAGAGGAGAAATTTCCACATACGTATTAGACTAATCCCGCCCATAAGAGCAGTCCAGTACCAAAATGATGGGCAAATCCCCTCTGCACAGAAAAACCAGCTAACCCCAGACGTACATTTCGGCCTTATTTGGGCCTCGTCAGTGAGGTGCAGCTGGCTTCCCTAGGCACTGAGAGCAAGGGCTCCACATCTGGATTACCCTTTACACTTAGGGAGAGACCCTAAGTGTTTTGCAGAAACAAGCCAAAAAATGATGTGAGAGGCTCTGAGCACGAACAAAAGCACAATGGCCTGTTCTCCGGCTAGTCACCGCTCACGAGCATCACATTTTAGCTCTCTAGTGCCATTACAGAGGAGAAATTTCCACATACATATTAGACTAACCCCGCCCATAAGGGCAGTCCATTACCAAAATGATGGGCAAGTCCCCTCTGCACGCGAAAACCAGCTAACCCCAGACGTACGTTTCGCCCTTATTTGAGCCTCGTCAGTGAGGTGCAGCTGGCTTCCCTAGACACTAAGAGCAAGGGGTCCACGTCTGGATTACCCTTTACACTTAGGGAGAGACCCTAAGTGTTTTGCAGAAACAAGCCAAAAAATGATGTGAGAGGCTCTGAGCACGAACAAAAGCACAATGGCCTGTTCTTCAGCTAGTCACCGCTCAAGAGCATCACATTTTAGCTCTCTGGTGCCATTACAGAGAAGAAAATTCCACATACGTATTAGACTAATTCCGCCCATAAGAGCAGTCCAGTACCAAAATGATGGGCTAGTCCCCTCTGCAAAGGAAAACCAGCTAACCCCAGACGTACGTTTCGGCCTTATTTGGGCCTTGTCAGTGAGGTGCAGCTGGCTTCCCTAGGCACTGAGAGCAAGGGCTCCACGTCTGGATTACCCTTTACACTTAGGGAGAGAGCCTAAGTGTTTTGCAGAAACAAGCCAAAAAATGATGTGAGAGGCTCTGAGCACGAACAAAAGCACAATGGCCTGTTCTCTGGCTAGTCACCGCTCAAGAGCATCACATTTTAGCTCTCTAGTGCCATTACAGAGGAGAATTTTCCACATACATATTAGACTAACCCCGCCTATAAGGGCAGTCCATTACCAAAATGATGGGCAAGTCCCCTCTGCACGCGAAAACCAGCTAACTCCAGACGTACTTTTCGCCCTTATTTGAGCCTCGTCAGTGAGGTGCAGCTGGCTTCCTTAGACACTGAGAGCAAGGGGTCCACGTCTGGATTACCCTTTACACTTAGGGAGAGACCTTAAGTGTTTTGCAGAAACAAGCAAAAAAATGATGTGAGAGGCTCTGAGCACGAACAAAAGCACAATGGCCTGTTCTTCGGCTAGTCACCGCTCAAGAGCATCACATTTTAGCTCTCTAGTGCCATTACAGAGGAGAATTTTCCACATACATATTAGACTAATCCCGCCCATAAGGGCAGTCCCGTACCAAAATGATGGGCAAGTCCATTCTGCAGGGGAAAACCAGCTAACCCCAGACGTATGTTTCAGCCTTATTTGGGCCTCATTAGTGAGGTGCAGCTGGCTTCCCTAGGCACTGAAAGCAAGGGGTCCACGCCTGGATTACCCTTTACACTTAGGGAGAGACACTAAGTGTTTTGCAGAAGCAAGCCAAAAAATGATGTGAGAGGCTCTGAGCACAAACAAAAACACAATGGCCTGTTCTCTGGCTACTCACCGCTCAAGAGCATCACATTTTAGCTCTCTAGTGCCATTACAGAGAAGAAATTTCCACATACATATTAGACTAATCCCACCCATAAGGGCGGTCCAATACCAAAATGATGGGCAAGTCCCCTCTCCATGGGAAAACCAGCTAACCCCAGACGTACGTTTTGGCCTTATTTGGGCCTCATCAGTGAGGTGCAGCTGGCTTCACTAGGCACTGAGAGCAAGAGGTCCACATCTGGATTACCCTTTACACCTAGGAAGAGAACCTAAGTGTTTTGCAGAAACAAGCCAAAAATGATGTGAGAGGCTCTGAGCACAATGGCCTGTTCTCCGGCTAGTCACCACTCAAGAGCATCACATTTTAGCTCTCTAGTGCCATTACAGAAGAGAAATTTCCACATACGTATTAGACTAATCCCGCCCATAAGAGCAGTCCAGTACCAAAATGATGGGCAAGTCCCCTCTGCACAGGAAAACCCGCTAACCCCAGACGTATGTTTCGGCCTTATTTGGGCTTCATCAGTGAGGTGCAGCTGGCTTCCCTAGACACTAAGAGCAAGGGGTCCACGTCTGGATTACCCTTTACACTTAGGGAGAGACCCTAAGTGTTTTGCAGAAACAAGCCAAAAAATGATGTGAGAGGCTCTGAGCACGAACAAAAGCACAATGGCCTGTTCTTCAGCTAGTCACCGCTCAAGAGCATCACATTTTAGCTCTCTGGTGCCATTACAGAGAAGAAATTTCCACATACGTATTAGACTAATTCCGCCCATAAGAGCAGTCCAGTACCAAAATGATGGGCTAGTCCCCTCTGCAAAGGAAAACCAGCTAACCCCAGACGTACGTTTCGGCCTTATTTGGGCCTTGTCAGTGAGGTGCAGCTGGCTTCCCTAGGCACTGAGAGCAAGGGCTCCACGTCTGGATTACCCTTTACACTTAGGGAGAGAGCCTAAGTGTTTTGCAGAAACAAGCCAAAAAATGATGTGAGAGGCTCTGAGCATGAACAAAAGCACAATGGCCTGTTCTCTGGCTACTCACCGCTCAAGAGCATCACATTTTAGCTCTCTAGTGCCATTACAGAGGAGAATTTTCCACATACATATTAGACTAACCCCGCCTATAAGGGCAGTCCATTACCAAAATGATGGGCAAGTCCCCTCTGCACGCGAAAACCAGTTAACTCCAGACGTACTTTTCGCCCTTATTTGAGCCTCATCAGTGAGGTGCAGCTGGCTTCCTTAGACACTGAGAGCAAGGGGTCCACGTCTGGATTACCCTTTACACTTAGGGAGAGACCTTAAGTGTTTTGCAGAAACAAGCAAAAAAAATGATGTGAGAGGCTCTGAGCACGAACAAAAGCACAATGGCCTGTTCTTCGGCTAGTCACCGCTCAAGAGCATCACATTTTAGCTCTCTAGTGCCATTACAGAGGAGAATTTTCCACATACATATTAGACTAATCCCACCCATAAGGGCAGTCCCGTACCAAAATGATGGGCAAGTCCATTCTGCAGGGGAAAACCAGCTAACCCCAGACGTATGTTTCAGCCTCATTTGGGCCTCATTAGTGAGGTGCAGCTGGCTTCCCTAGGCACTGAAAGCAAGGGGTCCACGCCTGGATTACCCTTTACACTTAGGGAGAGACACTAAGTGTTTTGCAGAAGCAAGCCAAAAAATGATGTGAGAGGCTCTGAGCACAAACAAAAACACAATGGCCTGTTCTCTGGCTACTCACCGCTCAAGAGCATCACATTTTAGCTCTCTAGTGCCATTACAGAGAAGAAATTTCCACATACATATTAGACTAATCCCACCCATAAGGGCGGTCCAATACCAAAATGATGGGCAAGTCCCCTCTCCATGGGAAAACCAGCTAACCCCAGACGTACGTTTTGGCCTTATTTGGGCCTCATCAGTGAGGTGCAGCTGGCTTCACTAGGCACTGAGAGCAAGAGGTCCACGTCTGGATTACCCTTTACACCTAGGAAGAGAACCTAAGTGTTTTGCAGAAACAAGCCAAAAATGATGTGAGAGGCTCTGAGCACAATGGCCTGTTCTCCGGCTAGTCACCACTCAAGAGCATCACATTTTAGTTCTCTAGTGCCATTACAGAAGAGAAATTTCCACATACGTATTAGACTAATCCCACCCATAAGAGCAGTCCAGTACCAAAATGATGGGCAAGTCCCCTCTGCACAGGAAAACCCGCTAACCCCAGACGTATGTTTCGGCCTTATTTGGGCTTCATCAGTGAGGTGCAGCTGGCTTCCCTAGACACTAAGAGCAAGGGGTCCACGTCTGGATTACCCTTTACACTTAGGGAGAGACCCTAAGTGTTTTGCAGAAACAAGCCAAAAAATGATGTGAGAGGCTCTGAGCACGAACAAAAGCACAATGGCCTGTTCTTCAGCTAGTCACCGCTCAAGAGCATCACATTTTAGCTCTCTGGTGCCATTACAGAGAAGAAATTTCCACATACGTATTAGACTAATTCCGCCCATAAGAGCAGTCCAGTACCAAAATGATGGGCTAGTCCCCTCTGCAAAGGAAAACCAGCTAACCCCAGACGTACGTTTCGGCCTTATTTGGGCCTTGTCAGTGAGGTGCAGCTGGCTTCCCTAGGCACTGAGAGCAAGGGCTCCACGTCTGGATTACCCTTTACACTTAGGGAGAGAGCCTAAGTGTTTTGCAGAAACAAGCCAAAAAATGATGTGAGAGGCTCTGAGCACGAACAAAAGCACAATGGCCTGTTCTCTGGCTAGTCACCGCTCAAGAGCATCACATTTTAGCTCTCTAGTGCCATTACAGAGGAGAATTTTCCACATACATATTAGACTAACCCCGCCTATAAGGGCAGTCCATTACCAAAATGATGGGCAAGTCCCCTCTGCACGCGAAAACCAGCTAACTCCAGACGTACTTTTCGCCCTTATTTGAGCCTCGTCAGTGAGGTGCAGCTGGCTTCCTTAGACACTGAGAGCAAGGGGTCCACGTCTGGATTACCCTTTACACTTAGGGAGAGACCCTAAGTGTTTTGCAGAAGCAAGCCAAAAAAATGACGTGAGAGGCTCTGAGCACAAACAAAAGCACAATGACCTGTTCTCTGGCTAGTCACCGCTCAAGAGCATCACTTTTTAGCTCTCTAGTGCCATTACAGAGAAGAAATTTCCACATACATATTAGACTAATCCCACCCATAAGGGCGGTCCAATACCAAAATGATGGGCAAGTCCCCTCTCCATGGGAAAACCAGCTAACCCCAGACGTACGTTTTGGCCTTATTTGGGCCTCATCAGTGAGGTGCAGCTGGCTTCACTAGGCACTGAGAGCAAGAGGTCCACGTCTGGATTACCCTTTACACCTAGGAAGAGAACCTAAGTGTTTTGCAGAAACAAGCCAAAAATGATGTGAGAGGCTCTGAGCACAATGGCCTGTTCTCCGGCTAGTCACCACTCAAGAGCATCACATTTTAGCTCTCTAGTGCCATTACAGAAGAGAAATTTCCACATACGTATTAGACTAATCCCGCCCATAAGAGCAGTCCAGTACCAAAATGATGGGCAAGTCCCCTCTGCACAGGAAAACCCGCTAACCCCAGACGTATGTTTCGGCCTTATTTGGGCTTCATCAGTGAGGTGCAGCTGTCTTCCCTAGGCACTGAGAGCAAGGGCTTCACGTCTGGATTACCCTTTACACTTAGGGAGAGACCCTAAGTGTTTTGCAGAAACAAGCCAAAAAATGATGTGAGAGGCTCTGAGCACGAACAAAAGCACAATGTCCTATTCTCCGGCTAGTCACCGCTCACGAGCATCACATTTTAGCTCTCTAATGCCATTACAGAGGAGAAATTTCCACATAAATATTAGACTAATCCTGCCCATAAGGGCGGTCCAGTACTAAAATGATGGGCAAGTCTCCTCTGCAGGGGAAAACCAGCTAACCCCAGACGTATGTTTCAGCCTTATTTGGGCCTCATCAGTGAGGTGCAGCTGGCTTCCTTAGGCACTGAGAGCAAGGGCTCCACATCTGGATTACCCTTTACACTTAGGGAGAGACCCTAAGTGTTTTGCAGAAACAAGCCAAAAAATGATGTGAGAGGCTCTGAGCACGAACAAAAGCACAATGTCCTGTTCTCCGGCTAGTCACCGCTCACGAGCATCACATTTTAGCTCTCTAATGCCATTACAGAGGAGAAATTTCCACATAAATATTAGACTAATCCTGCCCATACGTATGTTTCAGCCTTATTTGGGCTTCATCAGTGAGGTGCAGCTGGCTTCCTTAGGCACTGAAAGCAAGGGGTCCACGTCTGGATTACCCTTTACACTTAGGGAGAGACCCTAAGTGTTTTGCAGAAGCAAGCCAAAAAATGACGTGAGAGGCTCTGAGCACAAACAAAAGCACAATGACCTGTTTTCTGGCTAGTCACCGCTCAAGAGCATCACATTTTAGCTCTCTAGTAGCATTACAGAGAAGCAATTTCCACATACATATTAGACTAATCCCACCCATAAGGGCGGTCCAATACCAAAATGATGGGCAAGTCCCCTCTCCATGGGAAAACCAGCTAACCCCAGACGTACGTTTTGGCCTTATTTGGGCCTCATCAGTGAGGTGCAGCTGGCTTCCTTAGGCACTGAAAGCAAGGGGTCCACGTCTGGATTACCCTTTACACTTAGGGAGAGACCCTAAGTGTTTTGCACAAGCAAGCCAAAAAAATGACGTGAGAGGCTCTGAGCACAAACAAAAGCACAATGACCTGTTCTCTGGCTAGTCACCGCTCAAGAGCATCACATTTTAGCTCTCTAGTAGCATTACAGAGAAGCAATTTCCATCCATCTAGACCATCAAGAGTCACTTTCATCTCATCAGTCCATAAAACCTTTGAAAAATCTGTCTTCAGATATTTCTTGGCCCAGTCTTGACGTTTCAACTTGTGTCTTGTTCAGCGGTGGTCGGGTTTCAGCCTTCCTTATCATAGCCATGTCTCTGAGCACTGAACACCTAGTACTTCTGGACACTCCTGAGGTAGGCTGCAGTTCTGGAATATGACAGCACTGGAGGATAATGAGTTCCTGGTAGCTTCATGTTTGATTCTTCTCAAATCTCTGGTAGTTAATTTGTGTCATTTTTTCTCAACACGTTTCTTGTGACCCTGTTGACTATTTGCAACAAAACGTTTGATGGTTCTGTGATCATGCCCCAATATCTTAGCAATTTCAAGAGTGCTGCATCACTCTGAAAGACTTTTTACAATTTTTGACTTTTCAGAGTCAGTTATATTTCTTTTTCTGCCCATTTTGCCTGAGGAAATGAAGCTGCCTAATAATTATGCACACCTTGACATAGGGTGTTCATCTCATTAGGCCACACCCTCTTTCATTACACAAATACACATCACCTGATATGCTTAAATCCAATAAGCATTCACGTTTATACAGCTTGGAGTTGTAAAATATGCATAAAAATGATGATACGGTCACTTACTCACTTGCCTAATAATTGTGCACACAGTGCAGAAGGGGGATATTTCTTCTGCTCTTCTGCTGCTGCCACCAGCATAGCTGTGTTGGTGGAAGTGGAGCTGTGTTGGCACTATTAATTTTAAAATATTGATTTCTGTTTTAAGGGGCACTAAAGTTTGAAGAAGACCATCACGTATGAGGATAAGAAGATACAGAAGACAGAAGATGCAGAAGATGAAGAAGACTGAAGAAGAAATAATACAATATCTTACAGAAGAGAACTTACAGTGGATAACCAGTGTGCTGAAGACCCCGCTGGACATCAAACTACAGGTAAGTGTTTATTTGAATGGGATGGTGTTAGCTTTAACCTTGTGAGTGCCAGTAGCTATGCAATCCTCAGCAAATGCGTTGCATACCTCACTGGCACTCACAGGGTTAATTTTCTTTTCACTCATACTTTAAGTTCCTTAGGGCCCCATATCAATACATCCATGGGTTGCTAGTGTAGAAATTACTAGCTGCACATGCTTGTGTGTTGGAAACCACTGTTCAAGTACATGTTGGTGGTTTTTAACACGCTTTAGGGACTCAACGCCTAGGGGCTCAATTCTATTAGCACTGGAAAAACTGGTGGTAATGGAGAAAAAAGACAGAGAGCTAAACCTTGCTATATACCTCAGCTATACTATAGCTATGCAAAGTACATGGAACAACCAGCATTGGTGACCAAAACTCACGTTTCGGCACAATCTTCGTTGTTATTTTTTGTTCCCACAATTCATTTTAAATAGTGCAAATTGTGTAAAGGAAAAAAGTAAGCTCAAAACAGTCACCCTGCCCTACCTCTAATACACTAACCCTACACTATCCCTAAAATGAACACTTAAAAAATACTACCCCTAACAATATCCTACACACAGAAATGTAGCACTTACCTGTCATCCACTGTCCATCTTCTTCTTTAACCTTCTCTCTTCTTTCTTTTTTTCTTCTTTTTGTTTCAGTCTTGTTAAAAAAATCAGTTAGCTTGGTTTCTAGTTTAAAAAAAATTAAGCCCCCAGAGATGCCACAGTTAACCCTTTGTGTGTCGGAGGGGTACCTCTATGGTTCTCAAAGGGTTTCAAATGTGTGGCATATTTCCATTTTGTTTTAGAAATGTCAGGCCCGCAGGGAGGAAGCCGCTCACCTCCCGTGTACTCAGCCGAGTCGCGCCGTCATCGGACCTCCGGTTGCCAGGGGTGACGCGGCTGGCTTCCCTAGCAACGAGCGTGCGTGCAGCTGCACAATGAGAAGCGGCGTGCGCACCTCAGATGACATCATCGGCAGCTGACCTGGAACTGAGGGCGGCTGTGCACCGGCGTTCCCGATACCCATGCTTGAAGACAGGTGAGTGTGGGGCGGTTCTACTCCTTGTGGTGCAGGGCAGGCCCCTATATAATCCTAAGATGCTCCTTACTTGGGGCTCAGTTGTTTTGTTGCCCTTGCCTTGTTCAGACATACTTCCTGAGCTCCTGATCATTCTGATTCCTGATATCCTTGACCTCTGCCTGGCTACCTGACTATCCTGATCTCTGGCATCCCTGACCTCTGCTTGGCTACCTGACTATCCTGATCTCTGGCATCCCTGACCTCTGCTTGGCTACCTGACTATCCTGATCTCTGGCATACTTGACCTCTGTTTGGCTACCTTACTATCCTGATCTCTGGCATCCTTGACCTCTGCTTGGCTACCTGACCATCCTGATCTCTGGCATCCTTGACCTCTGCCTGACTCGCCAACTATCTCTGACCTCTGGTTACCTAAAAATACCATCTGGCTATCTCGCTATCTACCTCTGGCCACCCAAGTGTCCGAGACCCTGCTCTAGTTACCAGTCTCTGCCTCCTGCCTCTCAAGTCCTCGGCTGGCCTTCTACTCTTCTCTGACTATCAGTAGCCCCTGTGTTGCGGCCCACGCTCCAGCAGGTCTGTTCCTCCAGCCTCCTGGTTAGTGGCGCGCGTACACGGGTGTGCACATCCCTGCTCTGGGGCTCCAGAACAAAAACCCTCTGACAAGAAATAACATTTCTAATAATGTCTTTTTGGTATAAAAAAATGCTGGCCAATGTGCACCTTGCTATTGTCTCTGGCAGCGGCAGGCACGTAAAGTGGCTGATCCCCCCCCCCCTTTCGTACCTCTCAGGCCGTTGCCCGAGTCATACTGCAAGAATTATGGACAGCTGACAGCAGGAAACATCAAACTTTGAATGCACGTATCTCTCAAACCATAGCAGTTTGAGAGATACATTTTGTTTTTTTTTGCATTCAATTCTACTTATTAAGCTCTACACAATGCAAAAAAGTTTTAGTTGGACATTACTAGCCCTTTAACATACATTGAAGCCACCTCATGTATTGGATAGCAAATTCTACTTTTCTATTTTACGTGATGTCCAATGGGTGCAAATTTTTGAGGACCGGGGGCTTGATACTATTAGCAATATTAGTTTTCCAAACAAGCGGTTGTGGTTTTGACAGCACAGTTTACAGTTCTCTAAACTGTTCTGTCAACAACCAAAAAAAAGTCCAATGGGAGCAAAATTTGCACCCATTGGTCCCTAACATGCCTTGAAAACCACCGGTATGTGTTGGAAAACTGGTTTATTACACATAGTTGTGGTTGAAAAAAAAGAGAATGATTAACCCTATGAGTGCCAGTTGGGTATGCAAAGCATTATACAGCGTTGCATACTCCACTGGCACTCATAGGGATAATCTAGAAACAGTTCACACATGTCCCGACAAATAAAAACTGACAGGTAATCCTGATGTATAGCAGGGTCGTGGCCATCTTCTTCTTTCTTCTGTCTTCTTTTCTTCTCTTCTTTCTTCATTCATTTAAAAAAAACAAAAGCCAAAAAAAGCTAGTGCTTTATTTTGATTTTTTTAACACGAATAAATAAAGAAGAAAAGAAAAGAAGACTGAAGAAATATGAGAAGACAGGATACAGAAGAGAAGATTATTGAAGAAGACGGACTGTGGATGAAGGTAAGTGTTACATTTCTGACTGTTTTCAGCTCACTCTTGTTGTTTGACACTGTTAAACAACATGAGTTGTTTTTTTTTTCATTTGACGTTCCGACAATTTACGCTATTTAGTGCGAGTTGTGGGAACAAAAACCAACAACAAGCTTTTTGGCCACCAACTGTTCCATGTACGTCACCAGATATAGAATATATGAGGTACATGTGTGGGTTTATCAATCAGTCTTGTTTTATCACTGTGCCCGTGCTTTTATCTGTCAGTCTCTGTGTGTTGCACTCCCATTGGCTGAGCTTAGTTTGGCCCGCCCAGTATGGCCTTTTTATACTGGGCCTCTGGCACCTGTTAGGTGCCCTTTCATGGTGTTCCTGTACCAGTGCTACTGAGTTACTCTGTTCCTGTGTTCCTGTGTACCGACTTGGCCCGTCTGACTACTCCGCTTCTGGTTCCTGCTCCGTGATTCGACCCGGGCTGGCTGACGTACCTGCTCCGTGACCTGACCCGGCCTGTCTGATATTCCTGCTCCGTGATTTCGACCCAGCCTGGCTGACGTTCCTGCTCCGTGACCTGACCCGGCTTGTTTGATGTTCCTACACTGAGATCCGGCCCAGCTATTCTGTTCCTGTTCACTGTGTCGCCTGGGCGACATTCTGACTTCCGCTTAGTTTGGCCCAGCCAGACTGAGTATCACTGTGGCCTCTGTTACTGCTGGGCTTCCGTTAACTCATGCAGAGCACTGTTGCCTCTGTTACCACTGAACCTTCCGTTATTTCCTGCAGAGCTATTGTTGCCTCCGATTACTGCTCCGGCAGTGAGCTGTGGTTGCGTTCCGTTCAGCTCTCACAGTATATGGTTGCCTACATTACAGCACCGGCAGGGTGCCATTGGCTGAATATTACCAGCTCTTGCAGAGTACCGTGCCTCTGTTACTGCACCGGTCGGGTGCCATTGGCTCAAGTCTACTAGCTCTTGCAGAGTACTGTGCCTCCGTTACAGCACCGGTCTGGTGCCCGTGGCTCAAGTCCGTTCAGCTCTAGCAGAGTATTGTGGCCTCCGTTACTGCTATAGCAGAGGGTATAAGTCTCAGCCCTGCTTTGCAGATTTTGGTGCTTGTCTACATCTCGCACCACAGTCTCATGATAGAAATTTACCATCATACTGGGCTTTGCTAAACACACCACATCAGAGACTGATTACTATCATTGGACTTTAACCCATGCTGTGCTGAAGTTGCTTTGTTATGCCTGACCTGTGACAGTATCTTACCATCCTACTCATTGTATACTGGGCCTGTGTGGGCATATGTCTATGACCTATATTTTCCTGTCTATTCCACTGTATACGCTATAGCCCGCTGTGGGTATTTTCATTGTGTCTTTTAATAAAACTGTGTTTTATTCTAACCTACTGTGTCTGAGTGTCGTAGAAACCGTTACATGTTTTTACTATTACCGAAAGTTTTACTGGTGGTAATAGTATTGAGCCCCTGGTTGGCTACCCATGATCTAGTTCTTCTTATTCAACATCACAGAGTACTCACTCGTACTCTTACTGGTACTGTCTCTTTGTAACTTCTACCCCGCAGCCAAGGCAATGTGATATCCCTTACTTACTCTTACATGTAGCGATTGTGTATGTGCTTAACTCTACTGGGTATCTTTATTAAAATAAACTGTTACTTTATCTTAATCTGAGAACAAGGCTAACTCTGTATTGATAGGTGCAGATTAGATTAGGGAGAAGGAAGAGTCAAGCTTAACATTTTAAATGCCAGGGAGATATCCAACTCATTGTGTTGCAATGCATTGGATATCTCTCAGACACTCAAAAGGTTAAAGCCTGCACAAAACCTCTTCCACAGTTCCAACACTCCCACCAATATCTGCTACAACAGCCTAATCCCACCAAAATGGATTATTACATTTAAAGGGATAGTATTACTTCAAAATTACTATCACTCATATTGTAGCCCTTAATAAACTGAGTTAAATGACACCAGCGGCATCTCTCAAACCTTTATGGTTTAAGAGATAGCCACTTTCAAAGTTTCCTCTCCCCTGCTGTCAGCGTTCTGTTCCCAGCAGAGGAATCCGGTCCCGGGACAGGCGGAGGCTCTTAAACAGAGCCGATATCTCGTTATGGAAGGAAAAATGATTAATTGAAACAGTCTTCTACATGTGCTTGGTTACCAAGCACACGTAGAAGACTGTTTCAATTAATCATTTTTCCTTCCATAACGAGATATCGGCTCTGCTGAAGAGCCTCCACTTGATTCAGAGACTGGATTCTCCTGCTGGCAGCAGAACTCTGACAGCAGGGGAGAGGAAAGTTTGAAAGCGGCTATCTCTTAAACCATAAAGGTTTGAGAGATGCCGCTGGTGTCATTTAACTCAGTTTATTAAGGGCTACAATATGAGGGATAGTAATTTTGAAGTAATACTATCCCTTTAAGGAAGAAACTATAAGAACAATGTAACATATATTCCTGAAGCCTACAAGATGTACTTTAACATACAATACATTTGTTTAAAGGTGTAAGTGTTCCTTCAAATAATAATGTTTCAGCACAGAAAAAATATACATTAAAAATACATAAAAGTCTTTTTATAACCTCCCACTACTTTTTCTGACTTTGGCTCTTCTTGGATAGATTTGGTAGCCTGAAGCACTAACCGTAAGTCACCACTTGACCTTTAACAAATGATTTCTGTGGTCAGGAGGGCTAAGCGCTTTTGTATTCACACAGGGTGGCATAACCTGGGACTTTGTACAGACACAGATATTGCTGTGTGTGCTGCTCAGCGGGGAGAAGAGACGAGGATTGAGCAAGATTCCAGTGGAGATTACTGCATTTGTGAGAGGTTTTTTGTACACATGAATACTCCATGTGATACTAAGTGCCAGCCATGTGACCTGCTAACCTGTTAACCCTTATATAGTCAAAAATAACTCTTGCTGCTCAGATTTGTAAATGTAAATCTTGATATATATATTTAGTATGAAAAGTATTGTAAAGACTGAGTCAAAATTTATTAATTGATAAGAAATTGTAGAGACTTTCAGAGGATCACATTGAGGCTGATTTACTACAATGACTGGAGCAATTTTGGAGCAAAACAAATGCATCACAGGTGTAGGGTAATCACATTTACTTTCTTCTGTCGGGGAACACTGCTGAGAAAAGAGAGTACTTCAGTTTTCTCTAATACAGTTACACAACATCATGTGACCTCATGCTGACATCACTGGTTGTTAATAAGTAACCAGCACTTTTTCTGGATTGACAGTTATAAACATTAGAAGTAGCCCTGCCCATTGACTGTTGTAACAGAAAACCACAGAACAGATAGACCTTAATCCTACTTCTGACAGAAAAAGGAGGTAGAACACCATTTTCTTGTAGTGTATTCTACCCTGTACTTAACTGCCATTTGTTTGTACCCTGCAAAAGGCAATACTTTCTGTCAAAAGAAAGCTCTCCCACTAGCCTCAGTGGCCAGCCAATGGGCAATTCTCTCTCTAGCACTTAGAACTCTGTTCACTGAAGTCTTTATTCAGGGGCTGTTTATTGTTCCGGAGGGGGAACTTTCCCAGATTCAGGACACACATTTAACCCTCTGAGTGCCAGGGGGTATCCAATGCATTGCAAATCAGTGGGCTCACATGTAAAATAAAATGATTACTGTAACAATAGAGTCAGAACCAGAGCAACAGGTTTACCACAAAAAAAAAAAGCCTGGAGCTGCTTTTTTAAAGCCCTAATATACCTACTATCAGCCAGTTGGGGAAGCGGGGCAGAAAACTGACCCTCTCAGTTGGAAAGGGATCCAGGAGTCTGCAACTACTGGGCTGTGTGAACAGTCACCATAGACCTGCTGTGTCAGACTTTGAAGCCAGATACAGAGTCTTTGAGGTTCTTCCTCAAGTAGAACACGGTAATACTGCTTAAAGCTGAACTATAATCAAAATATCATTGCCACCATACTGTCATCAGGCTGAATAAGTCCAGCGTTATTATTGAAAACCATCTTCTTCAGCTGTCATCAGACCGCACAGAACTTACAAGAGAAGCTCTGTGCACCTGCACCGTCAGTAACTTCCGGTACCTCAACCCCTTCGTGTCCAGTGACATACCCGGACCGTCACACTGGTCTGGCACTTAAGGACCAGTGACAGTCCTGGCACTTCATGGAGTTCAGGGCTCCCGGGACAGCTGCATGCCTCTCCGGAAACCCTGACCCGGAAGTGATAATAAAAAAAAAAAGCCCTGTGGTCACCAAGTGAGGCCGCGCGTGAGCACGCCGGTCGTTAAGGGGTTAAGGTACCAAGGACGCCACTCACCAATCCTGGCAGTGAAACGGACAGACAGAGCAGACTCAGAGGTACCCTTCCTCTAAGATGTCTGAACTGTTGCCCTCTGGTGGCTGCCTAAGAAGTTGTTTTTCATCAATAATGTGGGACTTATTCAGCCTAACGACAGTATGCCTTTGCCTATCGCTATGCTAGTAAGTGTTTGGAGAGGCAATGATATTTTGATGATAGTTCCACTTTAATATGAAAAAGAAAATATGCTGCATATCCTGTTTAGTAAAACGGGTACTCCCATTTTTATAGATGTTTTATTCAAAACTTGCAACTGGGGATAATGCATACTGAAAATGCAAGCTGGTGTGGAAATAATATTAGCAATCAGAGTACCCCAGTTTTACTAAGAAGGACTTGCCCTCAATGTATATTTTTCCATCTTACATGATATTATCTTTTTATCCCTTTATAAAACAAACTTTGCAATGCAGAGCACTTGAGAGTTATGTTGGGATTAAAGTGCTACAATCCTTCCGGCAATTAAGTGATTACTTTTTTTATACTATAACTTAACCCTTTAAGAGCTAGAGAGGTATGCAAAGCATTGCTTCGCAATGCTTTGTGCACCCCTCTTGTGCTTCAAAAGTTAAGTACTTCAGATATTTTTCTGCGTTGAGATCTTGATTGCCACAAATGAGATAAACATGAAGGGCCACATGTATAAAGTAAAACGTGGCTGACGAAATCTGCACCATGCTGATCAACTAACACACTCATGGATTTAAAGGGCAATTATCATTATATTACATCATCATCACAATTGCCTTATTGATTGATCTTCTCCCTTGCGAGCCAACTGCCTGATTAAAGATTTTACATATTCTACAAGAGCATAATATTTAAAGTCAAATTGCATATTCTTCTTATTATTTTTCTTTTCATCTGTACCTGTTGTTGTTACATTCTTATATCCCTGACTGTGATGTCATTGAATTTCTGAATACAGGGAGTTTTCTGTATTTGACAGAGGAAGTGAGGATATTTGTACAATGTTGCAGTCATCCTGCAGAACAGTTGGCTTTTCTACATTGTTTCACTGACTTTCTTTAGACTGTATCTTTTTTACATTATTCCATTATATCCATTTTTACAGTCCCACAGTCATAGCTTTTTGTCAGGACATAACAGTGTACATAATAAATGAATATGAAAAAAATTATAAAACGTATAGGCAATATGGGTTTATGTATTATGCACTTGCAGAATATGTAATATCAAAATAAAGGGTTACTACTATTTTAAGCGGGTTGCATTATGAGTCTGGCCACACCCATAGGAGATTTATTTGGGATCTGTAAGGAGACCCCTGATACTGCCTCGGTGTATCTATGCTGCATTGGGCAGGACAGTTACCTGTTCTACTTGAGGAAGAACCTCATAGACTCAGAATCTGGCTTGAAAGTCTGACACAGAAGGTCTATGGAGACTGTGCACACAGCCCAGGAGTTGCAGACTCCTGGACCCCTTTCCAACTGAGAGGTCAGTTTTCTGCCCCTCTTCCCCAACTGACTGATAGTATCTATATTAGGGCTTTAAAAAGCAGCTCCAGGCTTTTTTTTTAGTAAACCTGCTAAATGTGATAATTGTAAAATGAGAAAACTGCCTTTTGAATGGTGATTTTAAACACTTGGATGAAATATTTCCAGTGCATTGCAAAGAGTCAGTTTTGCAAATACTTTGCATCCTGCTTGCTACAGTGAATTGCTCAAGATTTGTCTTTATACATAAGCTCCAAGCCTTTCAAACCATGCCAAGCACAGGTTAATGCTCTGTGGGCGCTGTTGTGCTTGTGGACAATATGTGCTGAGGCAATCACATTTACAAAGCTGTTTTTGTATTCAGGAGAGAAGGCCAAACGGATGGAAAATTTTGTTCAGTGCATGCATTGGCTTCAACTTGCCTTTCCCAGGGGAAATCTGACAGCAAGACTTCAGGGTGGCTCCAATCACTACTAATTTAAATTTTGAGGCAAAGCAACTGCATCATGTGCGACAAAAAAATCTGAAATCTCTTATTATTTCAATTGAGTTTTTAACCCCTAGAATGCAAGAGAGGTCTCCAAAATATAGCAAAGCATTCAAGCCAAAATTCAACAATTGGAAATTTGGGTGATGTTTATTTGCCCCCTGTAGTATATTATTTTACTCCAGAACTGCTTCACTTCCATTTAGTACATCGCCCTCAGGCTGTCTCATCTAATCAGGGACATGTGTATGATATAATACAATTGAGAGCATAGTTCATAATACCAAGACATACTTCAAAATAAGAGAAATCTGAAAGTATTTTTTCTGGTAAAATAAATCTAAATAAATAAAACAAATAAATGCATTTGTTTTTCTTATTAATGTTTATAAAAATGTAATATAAACGCAACCCATTTTGCAGAGTATGATCAAGGACCGTGTTGTCAGGTATACAGCACCCAATCAGTTGTAAGCTCTGTGGTATTACATGTGTAGCACTCAATGAATTGTAAGCTCTGTGGTATCACTTGTGTAGCACCAAATGAATTGTAAGCTCTGTGGTATAACTTGCATAGCACACTATCATTTATAAGCTCTGCTCCATCGCTTGTGTAGCAACCTATCATTTCTAAACTTTGTGGTATCACTTGTGTAGCTCCTAATGAATTTCAAGCTCTGTGGTATCACTTGTTTAGTGTTCTAAGAATTGTAAGCTCTTTAGTATCACTCAAGTCTCACGCTATGGGCCATATGTTCAAAGAAGTAGCGAAACAGCTTTCGTCTTTTGTAACGACTTTTCAAAATACAGTGTCGTTGGGATCATTAATATTTTCAGAGAGTGTCTGTTGTGATTGGAAATATGTTGTTTGTCCTGACTGAAATTGTCGTATGTAACGACAAAAAAATGTCTTAACTAACGACAAAAATGTCTTAAAAAATGTCTTTACTAACGACAAAAATGTCTTAAAAATGTCTTAACTAATGACAAAAATGTCTTTAAAAATGTCTTAACTAACGAAAAAATGTCTTAACCAAAGACAAAAATTCTCACTTTCAGAACACATTCCCTCCACTTTTTTCTTAACGTACAAATTTTGTCTTTTGAAGGACATTATTTTGTCGTTAGTTACGACAAATTTTCTTTTCCTCTATACGACACTGGAGAACAGTTTAGCCACACCCTTGCCACGCCCCTTTGCCCGTCAATTCTGGAGTTGTGTCGTACAGAACGGACATTACTAGTTTTTTGTTGTATACTCTATAGAAAATATGTCGTTCATGCATTCAATTACTTATTTTTGTCTTTCATGCGACAATTTTTTGTCGTTATCCCTGAACATACGGCCCTATGAGTTGGTATCATTTGTGTAGCACCTAATGAATTTTAATCTTGTTGTAGTAACTTGTGAACTGTAAGCTCTGTAAGGAGCATTTCTTATTAAAGGGTTAAAACTATGATATACTGTAGGTGTCTGCTGAATGCCCTATCACAAGGTTAAATCATTCAGGAGGGAGAAATGTAAACCTTAGAGGGCCAGAGGGGTGTTCAACAGCACACTGCTCGCTTCTTGGAACACTATGGGTTGGTCATTTAAAAAAATGGAGTTCATCTGAAGGAAACCAATTGCACTATAGGAGGTTCAAAAATGCCAACTGATTTAATAGGGTTGTTAATCCCTTCATGCTAGAAATGTGTTGGATAATTTTCACATTAAAATGTAAAAAGCTCCATTTACATCAGAGGGGAATTTGGGGATTTTTTATTTGTCCCCTATGGTGCAAAGGTCAGTATGGTGTTCAAATGATCTATATACCTTTCGTGCACATTTTATATTGTAATTGTGCACCACAGATACACAGATCACTTGATTACAATTTCATGTGGTATTCTGTTTCTCTGTACTTGCAAAATACGTACATTTGTATTGTATTGTATATTTTTTTATATATAGCGCCAGTGTACTTGACACTTTACAGTTTACATTTGATATAGAAGGGGTACAATAAGTACTTATAAAGACAATCATAAGGGGAACAACAAGTGAGTATACATGAGGATGAAAGGTCTCTACCCCGTAGAGCTTACACTCTAAGTATAGGATGGGTGACATACAGATACGATCTGGTAGAGGAGGAAGTGCAGTTTTTGACATATGAGATACTGTTTTCATATTACACCGTTGCTATATTTAAAAGGAGCTCATTTAGATTTAAAGTTGTTGAGGGTTGATGCTTGGCGAATACTGGGTGGTAAGGCGTTTCCGGTGGTAGGGAGCAGCAAGGGAGAAAGCCTTGAGTCGTGAAACAGCGATAGTGGTTAAAGGGGCAGAGAATTGTCCACCATGAGTGGTGCGTAGTGGGCATGCAGGAATATGGCAGGATATCAGAGATGAAATAAAAGGTGGGGACAAGTGATGGAGAGCCTTGAAGGTAATGAGGAGGATTTTGAATGCGATACGCTGCTTTATGGGAAGCCATGACATTGATTTTAAAAGTGGTGGGGTGAGTACTGTTCTGGAGGAGAGGAAGAGTATTCTGGTGGCTGAATTAAGAACTGATTGAAGAGGAGTGACATGGTTAGTAGGAAGACCAATAAGTTAAGAGTTGCAATAGTCCAGGTGAGAAAAGATAAAAGCATTTATGAGGGTTTCTGTTGTAGAGTGAGATAGGAATGGCTGGATTTTTGCTATATTAAGAAGAAAGAAGCGACAGGTTTTGTTACATCATTAATGTGGGTGGAGAAGGAAAAGAGAAGAGTCCAAAGTTACCCCGAGGCAGCGGGCCTTGTCTACAGGGTACAATATCCAAATGAGGTAAAAGGTGATCCTATTTAAATAACAGGTATACACCTCGTCCCACCAGGTGCGCTAAAAAACAAATAGTAAAAAAGTCACCAGTTTTCAAATGGTCATAAAAACCCCTTCTTGGCAGGCAAAAGTCCCCTTTTTTGTTCTTAATCTTGCAATGCTGCTAGGGTCCTGGTCACCTGGTCTCGTGACCTCCAAACAGTTCCAACTGCAGAACAGAAAAGACAAAAAGAGAGAGAGACCCAGCGCAAGAGCGCATCTGAGAGCAATCCTTCAGATAAAGGGACTTTTCCTAATTGCACAATATTGTAGAAAACCCCTCAGGGTGGGTACTCACAGAAGAAGAGGCTATCCCAGCCTCTGAGTGAATCAGCATATATTATGTTTGTGGATACAACCTCCAATCTCCGACTCACGGTGTCAGAAATCCACAGGATTCAACCAGGTTGTCTTCATACACACACTTTCTTTATTAAAATATTTGTACATAAAATGTACTAGAATAACACACCTAACGCGTTTCGTTACACTTGTAACTTCATCAGAGGGTCTACAGGGTAAATTGTGGAGCCTTCGACAGTTATAGAGATGGAGGTGCTGTGCAGGATTTAGGAGGGAAGATAAGGAGCTCAGTTTTGGACATGTTAAGTTTTAAGCAATGATGAGCCATCCATGAAGAGACAGCTGTAAGGCAGTCTGAATTATTTGGTGGTACTTGGTGGTATTCAGATGTTCTGTACTCATAATATACAGTTTGAGTGATGATGTGGTATTCAGCTGAATTATACATTGCTGACTGTACATACTACATAAATGTAAAGGGATAGTAATGTTTCACAATAATAACAGCTCCAGTTAATCTTCATAGTATTTGGCCATGTAGGGTGTTGTTTCAATACTGTCAGAGTTGTAATTCAAGAGTAATTGCCTCTTTTACTGATGTAACACTGCTCAGCTCAGAGCAGCAAGACTGTCCAAATGGATCACAGAGAGGGTCAACCTTCAATTAGCATAAGGGAAAAACCTGAAAAACCTGTCAAGGGGGCAGGGTTTTCATTGTTCTCACAGTAAGAAGATTGTCCCTTGCTGTGAGCTGTCTGGTCTTAAGAACAGATTCCTCATCTGAGGAGAGGTGGCTTACACTAAGTAAAAGGGGGATACTTTACCATACGATTACTCTTGAACTACAACTCTGACAGTATTGAATTAACACTCTCCATGGCACAGATAATGTGAAGATTAATTGGAGCTGCTATTTTTGTGAAACATTACTATCCCTTTAAAGGGATAGTAATGTTTCATAATAAAAGCAGCTCTAATTAATCATCATAGTATTTGGACTTTTGAGAGTGTTATTGAAATTCTGTCAGAGTTGTAGTTCAAGAGTAATTCATTGACAAAGTATCACCCGCCCGACCCTTTTACTGATGTAACACTGTTCAGCCAGATCAGAAGGGAGGTGCCCAGGTAGACTGCAGAGAGGGACAATCTTCAATTAAGATAAGGGAAAAACCTGAAAAACTTGTCAAGGGGGTCCGGGCTTTCATTGTTCTCATAGGAAGAAGATTGTCCCCTGCTGTTATCTGTCTGGTCTATGGACTGATTTCCACATCTGAGAAGAGATGGCTTACACTAGGTAAAAGGGGCAGGAGGGGAAACTTTGCTCGTGAATCTCTCTCACACCATAATGGTTTGAGAGATAAGACTTATATTGTTCTTCATGTTTTTTTAATGCCTACAAAATAAAATAAAAATAAAATGAAGTATTAGAATCCCTTTAAGTGTTTATGTGTCACATGTAGTCATCTTCAGTACTGTGGTGGTGAAACTGCTGTTGAATTTTGCTATGGGCTCTAGCCCCAGATCTTTTTGGAACCTAGCAACGCCCCTGAAGGCAACAAATGTGGCCTCGGAGGTATTCTGGTTGCCAGTCACTGCCTTAGGTAGGATATCTATTCAGAGGAATATAGCCTGACTCAGACTGAATTGTCCCCTGAGAATCCAGCTAACAATACATAGACACTCTAACAATACTGTACTAACATTTTTTCAATAAAACAAAGATAGAAAACAAAAACAATGCAATATATCATTTAATGGGGCATATGTATATAGATAACAGTTCAGTTATTTAGGAGCAAACCAACTGCACCATAGGGATCAAAATAAAACTCCTGTTGGTTTAAAGGGATAGTAATACTTAAAATGTAAAAAATATATGTTGTAGGGTTTATTCCCCTGAGTAAAACAAGAGCTCTCCCACTGCTGAAAGGTGTTTCATTCAAAAGTTATTAATTTTCAAAGTTGAATTTTTTAGGTGCAATATCACAGTGGCCTGAAATAGTACAGTGGCGCTGTTGCTACACCATCCTATGGACAGCTCTGGTCCCGGGACCATAAATCTCCATAGGATGGTGTAGCAACAGCGCCACTGTACAGTTTCAGGCCACTGTGATATTGCACCTAAAAAATTAAACTTTGAAAATTAATAACTTTTGAATTAAACACCTTTCAGCAGTGGGAGTACTCTTGTTTTACTCAGGGGGATAAACCCTATGACATATTTTTTTTTACATTTTAAGTATTACTATCCCTTTAAATAGGACCAGAAGAGTAGGCACTGCACTGAGAAAGTAAGTTTAGGATATTTTGCTGGAACTGGGTTTTTGTATCTGATCACACTTGTAAATATATGCACAAATGTAATTTATATGTACTGTTTGGTGGAGGGATTTTTTTTTCACTTTTCTGGTTCACCATAATCTGTATTTAATGTCTGACATGCAAGAGTTACCAGATTTACCAGCACGAGTCAGTGAACTAGTTCTTCAATGATGAGCTCTAGTAAGGTATGTGGGTAAATTGATTGGCTTATGCATTTCCAGCCCATCCATTGCTGTATAAGCATATCTGGGAACTTTCAAAATGAGCTTACACCAAGGTCTTGAAAATGTTAAATTTCCCATTCATATATAGTCTAAACAATAGGTTCCTGCATGCTCTAATCCACAGATGCTGCAATCAGTCCTCAAAGATGCATTACATGATACACTCACACCCACACACGGGGCACATAGCATTTCTTCCAGTGCAGGGCTGTCCAGGATCAGTTCTTAAGGGCCACCACCCGGCCAGGATTTAAGGATTTCCCTGATTAAGCACAGGTGAGTTAATCAAAATGAATGAGCTACTGATTAACTCACCTGTGCTTAATCAGGGATATCCTTACATCCTGGCCTGTTGGTGGCCTTTTAGTACTGAACTTGGACAGACCTGTTCCAGTGAATTACTGGTATAAATGACACCAGTTGAGTAACTAAATATGCAATTATTTGGTGCAGATCATGAAATAGGTAAAAAATGGACTCTTGGCCATTCACCCTGAGACCTGAGATCTGGGTCAAACTAAGAGTTCCCTGGTATGTGTATAAGCTTTGGTTAAATTATGTGATTCCAGTTTATGCATCAAGGAAGAAGTCACATTGATTGGATTATGGCTTTTTCTTTGATTCATAAGGTGCAATTGCTTTGGTGCAAATTCAATAAACATATATCTTGAAACATCTGGTTCTTAGTGTTTTCCTGGAGATTCTGGTACATACTGCTAATAATAAGGACCAAGGAGCTAATTTATCAAGGTAAAGAGATGGCATTGTAGAGCAAACCAAGTACACAATCGGAATGAAATGAAAGAGTAAAGAGGAGTTGTCACCTTTCCACATCCTCTCCTCATTGAGAGCTTCCATCTTAAAAGTTTTTGCATTATTATTTCTCCTTATTTATTTATTACTCCCCCTTTTGATTTTAGCAGCCTAATAAGCAGGAGAGAGGTTATTTTTGGATATGTGAGTAATTAATAATTCAAGTTTATCTGACCAAGCCATGAACCGGAAAACAAAAAAAAAAAAGCTCCACGGACGTTGAGTTGAAACTATAAGCTGTGTCGGTAATAGGTCCACTTCAACATTCCACAAGCTCCCATTGATTTAAATTGGACTTTCAACAACTTGAATTGCTTTTCAATATGTTAGAGAGCTCTCTATCATTCAATAGATTAAAATCCCCATTTAACCGCTTAAGAACTAATGATGTGCTGGGGCCGTCACTGCGGTCTGCCAGTTAAGGACCAATGATAGTCTTGACATGTCATGGAATTCTGGGGTCCCCATGCAGCTGCACACTGGAATATATTGGTATTTAAGGGGTTAAATCAATGCATATTTTCATCCCTCAATGATTTGATTAATTTGTTCCAGAACTGCACCTCTTTAGCTTGATGAATAAGGCCCTAACTTAACTAAGTTAACTACTATATCCATACCCTGCCCACACTCTGAAAGTCCTGACCACTTCCCATCTTCTATCTGCCTCCCCACACCAATAACTGAATTCAATTTCAAGAGCACTGAACCACCCACAATTACAAATATGGTGATATTTCCCTAATATGATAAGGTTAGATATGTTGAACTCTTTGAGCACCAGAGGGGTGTCCAATGCATTGCTTTGCAATGCACTGAATACTCCTCTGACCCTCAAAGGGTTAAAGATTAAAAATCACAAAATCTATGGCATGTCAAAACATTATTTAATTTAACATAATGTAATGAGGGAGACAGCCATTTATAGAAACGTTAAAAGTATTTGTTTTATTTTTTGAGAACTAAGGATTTGTTAGCATTTTTTCTTCAGAAAATTGTAACTTTCCAGATGATAATAGTATAGATAATGTAGAACAGCAGGTGGCTGGGGTTTCTACTGGGCCCATCCTTGGACGATACCAAGGAAAGCTGATATTTGCTAGTGAAAAGGTATTTTTTATAATGTCATACACATCAAAAACTAGAGCTGAGACCACCTCAGAGACACTGGTTTTACTATTTCGCTAGTGAGAGATGTGGCTGGTTATCTCCTTTTGTCTGTTCCACAGCCCAGCAAGATGATTGAGTGTCACAGGAAACTGTTGATCTCTAAACCTTTGGGATGCAAAGTGAAAAATTATTTAATTTCAGGTTCCTGAAGTGTTTAAGAAATAATGCATCCCAAATCTATTCTTTATTAGGAGAAATTAAATTATTATTAATATCATTATTAGGCATATTACTGGTGGCTTCTTTGAGGGTTGAATCAAATGAGATGGAATTTAAAAAGTTACACAAATGGATTAAAATATAGAATTTAAGATTTAATTACAGGAAATTCAAAATAATGCACAAAGGACATAAAAACCTAACTACAGGATATAAACAGAATGGTACAGCAGAGGAAAGTGAGTTGGGTAGTTATATTTTGATGGTTTAAAGGTAGGTAAGCAAAGCAGAAAAGCCAATGGGAAGGACAGTAGGATACTAGGTTATATAAGATGTGGCATTAGCAGCAGAAAAAGAGAGGTCCTAATTAGTGTTGAGCGAGCATGCTCGGCCGATGCTCGGATCGGCTCGAGCATCGCTCTGCTCGGCACATGGCGGTACTCGTACGAGTACCGCATGTGCTCGCCCGCCATGTTCGGGTCTCCTCCCCGCACGTTTTGCGGCTGCTGCGCAGCCAATAAACGTGCAGGGAGGCTCTGACATCGGTGTAATGCCAGCAGCCATGTTGGCTGCTGGCATTACACTGATTGGCTGGCCAGAACCCGTGGTCGGGTGCTGTATAGCACCTGACCAGCGAGTTCGGCTCAGTCTTAGCCAGGGAGAGATGAGGATAGGAAGGGAAAGTCAGTGTAGGGAGAAAAAAAGCAAAATTGTGAAAAAAAAAGAACCAAAAGTCCTTTTTAGGACTACTGTGTGTGGGGGCAGCAGGTTATTTTGTGTGGGGGGAAAAAACCCCCCCAAAAAAAATTTCATATATTCTGTTTAGTGTGCAAAGTTGCAGATTAGAGCACATTCTGTTTAGTGTGCAAAGTTGCAGATTAGAGCACATTCTGTTTAGTGTGCAAAGTTGCAGATTAGAGCACATTCTGTTTAGTGTGCAAAGTTGCAGATTAGAGCACATTCTGTTAAGTCTTCAAACTAAAATATCAAAGTCACATATTCCATTCAGTGTGCGTCACCGCAGTTTAGCAGCACATTCTGTGTACTGTGCAGAGTTGCAGAATAGGAAGAAATACTGTTAAGTCTTCAAACTAAAATATCAAAGTCACATATTCCATTCAGTGTGCTTCGCCGCAGTTTAGCAGCACATTCTGTGTACTGTGCAGAATTGCAGAATAGGAAGAAATACTGTTAAGTCTTCAAACTCAAATATCAAAGTCACATATTCCATTCAGTGTGCTTCGCCGCAGTTTAGCAGCCTATTCTGTGTACTCTGCACAGTTGCAGAATAGGAAGAAATACTGTTAAGATTTCAAACTAAAATATCAAAGTCACATATTCCATTCAGTGTGCGTCACCGCAGTTTAGCAGCCTATTCTGTGTACTCTGCACAGTTGCAGAATAGGAAGAAATACTGTTAAGTTTTCAAACTAAAATATCAAAGTCACATATTCCATTCAGTGTGCGTCACCGCAGTTTAGCAGCCTATTCTGTGTACTCTGCACAGTTGCAGAATAGGAAGAAATACTGTTAAGTTTTCAAACTAAAATATCAAAGTCACATATTCCATTCAGTGTGCGTCACCGCAGTTTAGCAGCCTATTCTGTGTACTCTGCACAGTTGCAGAATAGGAAGAAATACTGTTAAGTCTTCAAACTCAAATATTAAAGTCACATATTCCATTCAGTGTGCGTCACCGCAGTTTAGCAGCCTATTCTGTGTACTCTGCACAGTTGCAGAATAGGAAGAAATACTGTTAAGTTTTCAAACTAAAATATCAAAGTCACATATTCCATTCAGTGTGCGTCACCGCAGTTTAGCAGCCTATTCTGTGTACTCTGCACAGTTGCAGAATAGGAAGAAATACTGTTAAGTCTTCAAACTCAAATATTAAAGTCACATATTCCATTCAGTGTGCGTCACCGCAGTTTAGCAGCCTATTCTGTGTACTCTGCACAGTTGCAGAATAGGAAGAAATACTGTTAAGTTTTCAAACTAAAATATCAAAGTCACATATTACATTCAGTGTGCGTCACCGCAGTTTAGCAGCCTATTCTGTGTACTCTGCACAGTTGCAGAATAGGAAGAAATACTGTTAAGTCTTCAAACTCAAATATCAAAGTCACATATTCCATTCAGTGTGCGTCACCGCAGTTTAGCAGCCTATTCTGTGTACTCTGCACAGTTGCAGAATAGGAAGAAATACTGTTAAGTTTTCAAACTAAAATATCAAAGTCACATATTCCATTCAGTGTGCGTCACCGCAGTTTAGCAGCCTATTCTGTGAACTCTGCACAGTTGCAGAATAGGAAGAAATACTGTTAAGTCTTCAAACTCAAATATTAAAGTCACATATTCCATTCAGTGTGCGTCACCGCAGTTTAGCAGCCTATTCTGTGTACTCTGCACAGTTGCAGAATAGGAAGAAATACTGTTAAGTTTTCAAACTAAAATATCAAAGTCACATATTCCATTCAGTGTGCGTCACCGCAGTTTAGCAGCCTATTCTGTGTACTCTGCACAGTTGCAGAATAGGAAGAAATACTGTTAAGTCTTCAAACTCAAATATCAAAGTCACATATTCCATTCAGTGTGCGTCACCGCAGTTTAGCAGCCTATTCTGTGTACTCTGCACAGTTGCAGAATAGGAAGAAATACTGTTAAGTTTTCAAACTAAAATATCAAAGTCACATATTCCATTCAGTGTGCGTCACCGCAGTTTAGCAGCCTATTCTGTGTACTCTGCACAGTTGCAGAATAGGAAGAAATACTGTTAAGTTTTCAAACTAAAATATCAAAGTCACATATTCCATTCAGTGTGCGTCACCGCAGTTTAGCAGCCTATTCTGTGTACTCTGCACAGTTGCAGAATAGGAAGAAATACTGTTAAGTTTTCAAACTAAAATATCAAAGTCACATATTCCATTCAGTGTGCGTCACCGCAGTTTAGCAGCCTATTCTGTGTACTCTGCACAGTTGCAGAATAGGAAGAAATACTGTTAAGTCTTCAAACTCAAATATTAAAGTCACATATTCCATTCAGTGTGCGTCACCGCAGTTTAGCAGCCTATTCTGTGTACTCTGCACAGTTGCAGAATAGGAAGAAATACTGTTAAGTTTTCAAACTAAAATATCAAAGTCACATATTCCATTCAGTGTGCGTCACCGCAGTTTAGCAGCCTATTCTGTGTACTCTGCACAGTTGCAGAATAGGAAGAAATACTGTTAAGTCTTCAAACTCAAATATTAAAGTCACATATTCCATTCAGTGTGCGTCACCGCAGTATAGCAGCCTATTCTGTGTACTCTGCACAGTTGCAGAATAGGAAGAAATACTGTTAAGTCTTCAAACTCAAATATTAAAGTCACATATTCCATTCAGTGTGCGTCACCGCAGTTTAGCAGCCTATTCTGTGTACTCTGCACAGTTGCAGAATAGGAAGAAATACTGTTAAGTTTTCAAACTCAAATATCAAAGTCACATATTCCGTGTAAGATGAAGAAGGCGGGTAAAAAGGGACGGGGAAGTGGACGTGATCCTGATAGTTCAGGGCGCGGGTCAGGACGCGGAGAAACTGTGCCTGGTGCCAGAGCACAAGAAAGAAAGACATCCACCATACCTAGCTTCATGTCTCATTTTACAGGGCGTCGCAGGACATCACTCTCGAGGTCCGACCACTGCGAACAGGTGGTCGGTTGGATGTCAGCTGATACTGCTTCCAGTCGGTTAAGCACCACCCTGTCTTCCACCAAGTCCACTCTCAGTAGCCAAGAGTCTGGTCAACATAATCCTCACTCTGATCATCCTTCCTCCCACCATACACGGTCTGGTCAAAGAAGTGATCCCACACTGGGATATAGTGAGGAGCTCGTCTCATCACCAATCCTTCATTTGACCCTCTCTCCAAGCACGCTTGCAGAGGAACATGACATCTTGTGCCCTGATTCACAACCTCTAGAGGGTACCCAATCACAAGAAGATGACAGATGTGAACGGCATTTAAGGTCAAAGGAAGTAGTGGATGATGATGATGATGATGAGACACAGTTGCCATTAAATCAACCACTATTACTGTCTCAAGACCTTGTTGAGGAGAATGTTATACAGTTGTCAATGACTGAGTATGTGGTGGGATCAAGACATGAGGAGGATGATCAGAGTGAGAAAGTGGAGGAGGACTTGGTGGACGATGAGGTGACTGACCCCACCTGGGAAGGTGTAGAGCCGAGCAATGACAGCAGTCCTGAGGGTGAGCCATCTGCAGCACCGCAACAGGCTGGAAGAGGCAGTGGTGTGGCTACAGAAAGAAGGCGGACCGCACCAAACCGGCCCGCAAATGTTCCACGGAGCACCCCCTTGCGTAAATCTCCCTTGCCAAAGGGTAGGTGTTCCGCGGTATGGCGTTTTTTTAAGGAAAGTGCGGACGACAAAAGAATTGTAGTTTGCAACCTGTGCCACACCAGAATGAGCCGAGGCATGAACACTAGAAACCTCACCACCACCAGCATGATCTGACACATGGCATCCAAGCACCGTAGTAAGTGGGAGGAACGCCTGGATCGCCCATCTGTGTCTGCAGGCCACACCACTGCCTCCTCTTCCCCTGTTTTCGGTGCCGGCCAATCGCCTGTCGAAGGCGCAGGCCCGCATACCTCCCGCCCTGCACCTGTACCATCTGAAGCACCATCAGCGACCACATCCACTTCCCTGTCCCAGCACAGCGTCCAAATGTCGTTACCCCAGGCATTTGAGCGCAAGAGAAAATACCCAGCCACCCACCCACAGGCCATAGCACTAACCTCACACCTTTCCAAATTACTGGCCATCGAAATGCTGCCATTTAGGCTTGTGGACACTGAGTCCTTCCGCAGCCTGATGGCAGCAGCTGTCCCTCGGTACGCGGTCCCCAGCCGCCACTACTTTTCCCGGTGTGCCATCCCCGCATTACACCACCATGTGTCCCGTAACATCACCCGTGCCCTGACCAACGCAGTTACTGGGAGGGTCCACTTAACGACTGACACATGGACAAGTGCTTGTGGCCAGGGACGCTACATTTCCCTGACGGCACACTGGGTGAATGTCGTGGAGGCTGGGAGCGACTCGGACCCTGGGATGGCACGGGTGCTACCCACGCCGAGGATTGCGGGCCCTACCTCCATCAGGGTTTCCGCCAGCACCTACGTTATTGGCTCCTCCTCCTCCGTTTCCACCTCCGAATTCTCTACACGCAGCGCCACTCCCCCATCAGCCAGTAGCTGGAAGCAGTGTAGCACTGCAGTGGGGAAGCGTCAACAGGCCGTGCTGAAGCTGATCTGCCTTGGGGACAAACAGCACACGGCCTCAGAGCTGTTGCAGGGGATTAGTCACCAGACCGAGCAGTGGCTCTCGCCACTCAACCTGCAACCAGGCATGGTTGTGTGTGATAATGGGCGTAACTTGGTGGCGGCTTTGGAGCTCGGCAAGCTCACACACGTACCATGCCTAGCGCATGTATTTAATTTAGTGGTTCAGCGATTTCTAAAAACCTACCCCAATGTGCATGATCTCTTGACCAAGGTGCGCCGCGTGTGTGCACATTTCCGTAAGTCATCTACAGCTTCGGCCGGCCTGTTGAAGCTGCAGCAGCGCTTACAATTGCCAGCTCACCGGCTGCTGTGTGACGTGAGCACGCGCTGGAACTCCACCTTCCACATGTTGGCCCGGCTTTGTGAGCAGCAGAGGGCAGTAGTGGAGTACCAGCTGTTACACGGTCGTCGCCTCTCCGTTCAACTTCCTGTAATCAGAAGTGAGGAGTGGGAATGGATGTCAGACCTCTGTGAGGTTTTACGCAATTTTGAGGAATCGACACAGATGGTGAGCGGCGATAACGCTATTATCAGTGTAACCATCCCACTTCTGTGTCTACTGAAATGCTCGCTGCTCACAATTAAAACCGACGCTTTGCATGTGGAAGAGGTGGAAATGCGGGAGGAAGAGCTTACACAAGGTGATAGCCAGAGCACCCTCACTTCGTCTTCTCAGCGACAATTGGAGGAGGCGGAGGAGGAGGAGGAAGACACGGTTGCCTCCGCTACAGAGGGTAGCCATGGAACTTTAGTTCCATCTCTTCAGCGTGGGTGGGCAGAAGAGGAGGAAGAGGATGAGGAGATTGAGAGTCATCCTCCTGGTGAGGACAGCGAAATCTTGACTGTTGGTACTCTGGCACACATGGCTTACTTTATGTTAGGCTGCCTTTCCCGTGACCCACGCGTTATATGCATTTTAAACAACACGGATTACTGGGTGTTCACCCTTCTGGACCCCCGCTACAAAGAGAATTTCTCATCTCTCATTCCTCCGGTGGAGAGGACAAGCAAAATGGTGCAATACCAGAAGGTTCTTGTTGAAAAATTGCTCCAAAATTTTCCATCTGACAACGCTGGCGGCAGAGTACGTGCTACCTTGGCCAACCGAGAAGGGGAGAAAAGGGGAGCACACAGCAGTTCCGAGAAAGGCAGGGCAACACTCTCCAAGGCGTGGGACACCTTCATGACACCCCGCCAGCACCCTCACCCTGATGCGCAGCCTAGTGTCACAAGGAGGGAAAAGTTTTGGAAGATGGTGAAGGAGTACGTAGCAGACCGTGTCAGCGTCCTCAATGATCCCTCTGTGCCTTACAACTACTGGGTGTCCAAGCTGGACACGTGGTATGAACTGGCACTCTACGCCTTGGAGGTGCTGGCCTGCCCTGCCGCCAGCGTTCTGTCTGAGCGGGTATTTAGTGCTGCTGGTGGCATCATAACAGATAAGCGTATCCGCCTTTCCACCGACAATGCTGATAGGTTGACACTTATAAAAATGAACAAGGCCTGGATTTCCCCTGACTTCTCCACTCCACTGGAGGAAAGCCCCGGGTGAACATAAAGTCACATTAGATATGTTATTTACAATGATGGGAATACTCTGTATTCCCATTCACCCCTTCCACCCAAAAAACGGGTATATGGTTGACTCTCTTCCATATGCCCAGTGATATCATTTTTATATAGGGCCAGCTCACCAGCTGGCCCAGTGATATAATTTTTATATAGGGCCAGCTCACCAGCGGGCGCAGTTTGACAATTTTTGTATAGGTCAGCTCACCAGCGGGCCTTCTCATATAATGTTTTATTGGGTCAGCTCTCTAGCGGGCCCTCTCATATAATGTTTTATAGCGTCAGCTCACTAGCGGGCCTTCGCATATAATGTTTAGGATGGTCAGCTCCGCAGCAGACCCTCACCCATAATGTTTTAGATGGTCGGCTCAGCGCACGTTTCCCTCTTAATCATGGCCCCAGTTCAGAAAAATCGAGGAAATTTTTGGGAGAATTTGCCTTTGCGCACGTTTCCCTCTTAATCATGGCCTCAGTTCAATAAAATCAAGGAAATTTTTGGGAGAATTTGCCTCTGCGCACGTTTCCCTCTTAATCATGGCCTCACTTCAGAAAATCGAGGAAATTTTTGGGAGAATTTGCAGATGATATACAAGTAAATATACAGCAAATACTGTTTGGTAACAATTTTTCGCCTAAAGTCGTTTTTATCTTCCTTTTTGTGTGTTTTACGGTCAGTCTGTAAAAATGGCGTACTACGGGCGAAAGATCGTTCCCAGCAGCGATGTTGGAGTCCAAGATGCATCCAGACATCCTCCCTATGCTGTCCCTGAACCATTTCTGTGGTGTTTCCATCCTTTTCTGCCCTTTTCCTATGGACCAGGCACCCTCCCCTCATCAGAGCAGGGGGTGCCTGGTGTAATGCTCGAGTCCTCCCATTGACTTCAATGGGGCTCGGGTGCTCGGCCGAGCACTCGAGCCTCAGGGGGTGCTCGGTCAGAGCACCCGAACACCCGAGCATTGGGGTGCTCGCTCATCACTAGTCCTAATGACACTTTCCAGATCATTTGTTTGGCCTCATCTAGAGTATGTGTACAGTTCTGGAGATGATATCTACAGAAGAACATTAATATTTTAGAGACTATTCAAAGAAGGGGCTGAAAATGGTACATGAGTCCTAGGAAAGACTTAAGGACAGGAGTCTCCAGCAAATAGCTTGTGTACTATTATTTGGCTACCACTGAGTAGCTGTCTCCAGGGCCGGATTTACATCTCAGGAGCCTGTAGGCACAGAAATCTGAAGCGCCCCCCCCACACCCCCCCTCCCAATTGGCCATCTCCACTGGACACCTCCACAATGCTCCAAATCTCCACATTACCCCTCATATCCATATTGCCTTCACATTGCCCCCCATCAGCTCCAACTTGTCCTCACATTACCCTCATCAGCTCCAACTTTCCCTCACATTACCCCCATCAGCTCCAACTTTCCCTCACATTACCCCCATCAGCTCCAACTTGACACATCAGCTAGTAAGATGGCCATAGGAAAGTTACGTGGGCAGCTATTAATTGGAGGTATTAAATGATTTTTAACCCTTTCAGTGCCAGTGAGATATTCTGCGCTGCAATGCGTTGGACACCTCCCTGGCACTCAGAGGGTTAATAGGTGTATATGTACATCGCAGAAATATGCTGCACTCAGATGACAGGAGGAAGCAGCTTGGGAATACAGCACCAAGCTGTCATCCAGGGACAGCAAGCCCATGATCTGTGGTTGTTGCACTACAAAGCCTATGATCCCCAGCCAGTAAATTAAGTAGTCCAACAGAAGCTGGGAAACCACAGGCTTTCCATCTCTGCTGTAAGCTGTCACCCGGGTACCTCTAGTTTGTGCTCCTTATCACTCCGCTGTGTCAGTCCTGTGGTGTAACGTTACGGCCCCTGTTATGCACATCCTAAACACATTAAAAACCAGACGGTGTCTCTACTTTTACTTTCCCTTCCGTTATTTCTTCTGATCACATTCAAAGGCCCCGTCTGGAGCGGGATCCAAGGCCACACCCCTCTTGTTACATCACTAGCTAGTACCGGATATATGTTCCAACTATTCGGGAAGTGTTAGTTGATGTGGAAGTAATAGTAGAGTTGGTAATACTAACACTTCCCTAATTATCTTGAAGCTTGAAGCTAATGTGGTCGTTTTGTCACATAGCAATGATGGACTACAGGGCGTCCCAGAGCCACAGATGGGCTTTAGTGACTTTTGCTCTGGCCTATATAGTATGTGTTCTTTTGTGACAGGCTAACAAATTAAAAAAAAAAAAAAAATCCCAATGGCAGGCGCCCCTCAGTGCGTGCGCCTGTAGGCAGGTGCCTACCCTGCCTTATGGCAAATCCGGCCCTGGCTGTCTCCAGTCCAGTCAGGTATCAAGCTATCTGGCCTGCCAGAGAAAGTGCCAGTGGTTGAAACTGGATTCCCTTTGCAATTGGCTGCAACCAAACTGAGCACATCTTTTATCTGATGTACCTAGCAGTGGTCAGTCGGTGCTGATAGTAATGCAGGTACAGTGCCTCACAACATTTTCATGGTTTTTCTGACCCACTGCCATAATAGATGATTACAGAATATTCAGCATGTTATTGTAAAGACAACTTGAATAGTAAGTGCTTTGGGAAACGTGGTGTCAAAGTGAGTAAGAGCCACAGTGTGAGTCAATATTTATTAACGCATTGTAGCAAAAGTTGCAAGCTTTCTGATATATTCATTAAATGTTTTAACAATCCCCTCTGATAGCTTTAAACATGCATACTATTATGGGATGCTGTTGTTAAGGATGGGAAGGCAGTATTGATAAGAAAATCTCTAGCACACAGGAGAGCCATACATTTTGCCTTCTATAGTGAATATGGATTTCTTCAGCTAAAATGTATACATCTTGTAACAGGATTTTATCACCTCAGACTTATTTTGTGTGCAGCACTTTGTTCGGGGAAGGTGTGGGAAGGAACAAAGAGTAGGTAAGAAAAGCTTGGTAGGTGGTTTAATATATACAGTTATAATTTCATGTATTTTCAGTATATGTTTATAGTAGCTCAGTACAGGTTTAATTTAAAAGTAGTTTCAGTTACAAAAAAAAGGTCACAGACCCCTGCTCTAGGACCTTTAATGTGTAAAGCTTGAAGGAAGACGGGGGTTGATATGACTTAAAACTTAAAATGTATTAAGGGATTTAATCAACTTCTGGAAGGATCAATTTTTAAGAATAAAAGAAATGTGAGAACAAGAAGACATTACCAAAAATTGGAGGGTGGAAAATATGAGGAAATGTAAAACAAAAACTACTTTACAGAAAGGGTGATAGATAAATGGAATAGTCTCCCAGTGGTGGAGGCTAAAACAGTAAATGAAAGCACGAGCTCTTGGGATGGATGTATTGCTATTCTTATAGGTCTGAGATAACTAGATAGGAAAGAGACAGGCTAGACTGGTCAATTATTTTGCATTTGCCATCATTATTTTGTGGATGCAGGAATCAGGGGAGGGCTGGCAACTTGTGGCTTGAAGGGCAAATACAATCAAGTGGCACATTTCTACTATCATTCCAGAACACTGTCCCACCCACCCCCTTTTGTTAATTTTAAAATTGGCATTAATGTTGTGAAGTAAGGCAAGTGATACCATGTATCTTTCAATTGAAATGTGTCTACACCAGTGATACTACATAGCTTACAATTTAAACAAAGTTACACTAATGATACCGTAGACCTTACAAGGGAAATTAGTTATGTTACTAGTGTAGCTCCATTTGGATTGTAGCTCTTTGGTATTGTTTTAGTAGCTCCATTTCAGTTGTAAGCTCTAGCATATCTAGCATATCTCTAGCATAGCTCTATGTACAGCCACAAGTGGAAGATTGAGTGAGGCAGTAGTCCATCTGACCAGACATATGAGTGGCTCAGGGATCAATTGCAACCCAGGCCAGCTCTCCCTGGCAGGAATCATATTAAATGCAAACTGTTGAAATCTGTGTAGGATTTATGAGCAAATAGTTAGTCAGTTACCACCTTTTTCTATGAAAATATCTCACAAAACCAATATGAAATCCCATAATGACCCTTTTTACAGTTCAAAAGCATTGGGAGGTTAGTATAAAGCACAGTTTAGATCTGATTGCCTGTTTGCTTGCATGCACAAAACTACTGCTAAAAACCTTGTGGGATTTCATACAGTGATTAGTCACTGTAGGTAGGAAGCTAGAGGTGCAATTTTGGAGCAAACCAACTGTATCATGAAGAACAAGTAAAAATTTGCAAAAGTCACATTGATTAAATTGGGACTTTTAACTCCTTGAACATTAGAGAGGTCTTGAATGCATTGCAAAGTAATGCAGTGGATACCTCTCTAGCACGCAAAAGTTCAAAATACCCAATTGAATCAATGTTTTTTTTATTTATTAGTCCTCTATTATGCAGTTGGTTAGTTCCAGAATTGCAGTTCTTGAATGCAGTCCAGGTTTTGGTTTTAACCTCCTAGCAGTCTGGGAAGTGAACTTCCCTTAAGGACCGCATTGAAGTTGGTCAACTGGGCAGCACATGTGACTGATGATATGTGCCAGTCCGATAAATGGAGGTCTGAGAGAGACTGCTCCGGTCTTTGAGCTGTTAATTTCAGACCCCATTAGTGCTTATAGTCTTGACATGTCACCAATTGTTAAGGTAAAACTAACACCTCCTAATAATGTCGCCCTCTTAATCTGGGCACCAAATTAAACTGGCCAGTGCCAATGTGAAACACTTTTGGGTGAATTGCTTCTCCAAAAGTAATATTTTATTAGTACTGGATAACATGGCCAAGGTGGCAGAAATTATTATTTGTTGCAGGACTCGAGGACATTAAACTCGTCGCACTGAAGGCTTCCTTATTACATTTCAGTGGGAGGAGTTTGGGGTCCCTGAAAAAGAATCATGTCTGCCTCCATATGTATTATTATCCAGTATTAACTAAAATTTACTTTTGGAGAATCAATCCATGCAGAAAGGATTCAAATGGACCATTAAGACTTATTGTCCTGATTAACCTTTTGCGTGCCAGAGGGGGATCTAACTCATTGCAGTGCAATGTGTTGCATCCCCCTCCCCCAAAACTCAAAGGGTTAAGCCAAGTGAACATTTATAAGGAGTTGTTAATCTTGCTTTAAAGCGGAACTTTCACCTAAGCACAAATTTGCTTTAATACATTTATTATACCTATTCTAACTGTGCTGTTTTTTTTGTTTTTTTTTAATGCGATAGAAATGAAGTTTGAGGGTTTACCTTTTCCCTTGATGTCTTCTCATTCTGATCAGCACAATTTGTGCCGACGAGAATACAGGAGAGATCCTCCTCCCCGCTGGTCTGTCAGTAAGCTGTAGAACTCTCCTTGGCAGACATTGATATCTAGCCAATGAGAGTGCTCCAGCTTACTGACAGACCAGCGGGAAGGAGAATCTTCTGTATTCTCATCAGCAAGATGGTGCTGATCAGAATGAGCAGAAGAGGGAAAAAGTTAACTCTCAAACTTAATTTCTATAGCATTTTTTTTAAACAAAACCCAGCAGTTAGATTCAGTATAATAAGTGGATTAAAGCAAACTTGTGCTTAGGTGAAAGTTCCGCTTTAAAACTCTGAGTGCCAGAGAGGTATATAACACATTACAAAGGAACACATTGGACACCCCTCCACCACTCAGTGAATTAAAGGGATAGTAATACTTAAAATATAAAAAAATTGTTGTAAGGTTTATCCCCCTGAGTAAAACAAGAGTACTCCCATTGCTGAAAGGTGTTTCATTCAAAAGTTATTAATTTTCAAAGTTGCATTTTTTAGGTGCAATATCACAGTGGCCTGAGATTGTACAGTGGCGCTGTTGCTACACGAGCCTATGGACAGCTCTGGTCCCGGGACCATAAATCTCCATAGGATGGTGTAGCAACAGCACCACTGTACAATTTCAGGCCACTGTGATATTGCACCTAAAAAAGTCAACTTTGAAAATTAATAACTTTTGAATGTAACACCTTTCAGCAGTGGGAGTACTACCCTACAACATATTTTTTTTTTACATTTTAAGTATTACTATCCCTTTAAGCCAAATAATCAACACACCAGTTATGTGACACAAAATAAAATCTACAGTTTGACTATTTAACCATGGAAAGAACCAAATGCATCTCCGGTCTCCATTTTACCCAAGTAACATCTCGTAATATGCAAATTCCCTACTATCCCTTCTTTCCACTCAAACCCATCAACCAAATACCCACCCACTAATCAGGCATACCCTTCTTAACAGGTGAAATTATTAATAAAACACAATCAAAGAATACAAACACAAGACAACTGCTTTTGTGGGAAAATGGAGGTCACAGTTTTATTTAAGTATTTAACCCTTTGCGTGGATATCTCTCCAGCACGCAAAGGGTTAAGGCCAATTTAAAGCAGACCTTTCATTCAAATTAAAGTGCCCCAAAATCATTTTTTGCATAGTGATACATATTTCAATAGTATTATCTTGAATAAGTCCATCTTTATTGAGAAATCAAACTTGTTCGGGGACTCACTGGCAGGCATCAGTGCAGGCATCTTGCTGAAGAGGCATCTGAGTCTTCGCTGTCATTCATGGTCTTCTCTAGAAGGTGATGGGGAGTTGCATTGTACCTCGTGGTGCAGGAAAGGACTGATGGCGCAGGTGCACAAAAAGTTGGATTTCTCAATAATTCCTAGGTAGGAAGCCCTTTTACCAGACTTCTTAGTCCAAACCCTCACCGTCCCGGGTGCTGTTATTTGGCAAAACCTATCCCCCTCAGGATACACCAGCCAAACAACCAGTGACCTGCACTTAACTGGAACCTTCAGGCATGCTGCACCGACACAGTGCCCAGGACAGCCACATTACTTGGACATTCAGTAGTAGCCTAAAAACCTGCCTAGAGAATCTTTTGATCTCCTCCTGATGGTGTGGATTAATGACCTTTAAGTCTGGATGGGAGGAAGGAAAAACAAGAAAGGTTACTAAAACTTCTTACTATGGTGAGTTTCTTTTATATCCCTTACTCCCCTCCCTTAGACCGCACACACCTGGGAAAGGAGAGGGGGGCCTAGCCCCCTCCCCATATTCCCAGGTTTCCTGCCTAATTGTGCTGGCCAGCCCCTGTCCTTTGTCCAGGCACTTCCCAGCACAATGAAGGGGAACGAAGGGCAGAAAGGTCACAGACCTTATTAGGTTTTGGGTGCACTTCATTACCCGTCACCATTTTTAAGATGCACATGCCCTACCATCCCGTCTTTCCATCAAACCCATCAACCATGGATGAATTGGACAAGTAAAATTGGAAAAAGAATGAACCAAATGCATGTATGGTCTCCATGTTATCCAAGTAATTTCTCTTTTCATTTAAGGGTTTGTCTTTTCACCTTATTGTGTGAAAAATTTTACTGCGAAAATTTTTGTGAAACTGTGACGATTTTTCACTTTTCCCGCAAAAACTTTCACCTTTCCGCCTATGAAGAAATGTCCTCCTTATTGCCTATTTTAACACATTTTTCGCCTATATTTCCTATAGATACTACATTTTCTACTGTAATATTACTTATTGTGAGGGCTGAAGTTTAGAAATAAGTGGCTGAAAGCTGTGAGTCCTACAGCAACATATGCCTTGAAAAATGTGTTAGCATGCAGAATGCATTTGTCCTTTGCCCACAACACTTTCTTGCTTAAGTGACACTGGCACATATTCATTAAGTCAAGTAATAAAAAAATAAATAAAATACAACCTACAATGTGGAAGATGTATATGATAGTGTTGGTGGTGGGGGACTGGCATGGGGTGATTTGTGTATGTATTTTTTCCTTTGTCACATGCTATCAGATTATTGACACACATAACTTATCTGTCATAGCAGTGGACTGGTGCCAAGTGTGGAAAATAGTGGCAACCCTTCTTCACATCCCTCTTCCACCTCCTCATTTGTGCTGCTGTTAATATATTTGTCCTGGCTTTGTCTGTCATCATATGTGGTTTCTGATACCTGATACTCAGATGGTATAAGATGTTGGGTCATTTTTAAGAATGTTAGTCTCCCAACATTGCTGCTTGATAGCCATGTCCTACAGTCAGAAACTATCTCACATGCACTGGGACCACTTCTAGCAGCTACACGGTGTTCCTGTGTGTCAGTTATCAACCCATTCTCATGGAGCAAGTCCCAAAGAGATGTGCCGCCACCACTACCACCACTACCAATGCTGGGTTTTTGCTGCCTCTGCTGAGACCCATGAATTGCCGTGTGCTCCGAATGGGATATTCTGGTTGATGATGTAGCTGCTTCTGCTGGTTCAAATGCTTTGCTGCCTTCCTTTTCACTATACTGCCTAGATGTTTGTTGTTCCCTCACTTCCTCCCTCTCATCCTCCACAATGAAACCCTCCACTCGATCAATAAGCATGGCATAATATTCCTTGACAAAATCCGATACCTCAGAGAGTTGCTGCTGATCGCCATGACTCCTTGTTGCGACAAACTGCTGATGGCCCTTTGGCAGAAATTCTGAAATTTTGTGTTTAAAGCAGGGGTCCAGCAAAGTGGCAAGAATGTATTCCTCATTGCTTTTAATGGACACTATGCGAGGATCTTGTTCAAAGCACTCTAACATGTCCTTTACCAGCTGGTGCATGTCTGTGTTGTCATTCTGGTAAGAATCCTCAGCCACGCTTCTCATTTTTTTCCTGCAATTAAAAAATTGCAGTGGTAGAATTTCACTAATTCCTGCCCCAATGCGACTCACCAGCATGGTTGCCTCCTCAAAGGGTTTCAGCAGCTCACATACATTGCACCTTAATTGCCATTGGTCAGGTGACAAAGAGGCTCCCTCCAAAGCCTTCCAGTTTTGCATGGTGTACTCGCTAATGGCCTTATTCTGCTCGTACAAATGCTCTAGCATGTACATGGTGGAATTCCACCTGGTAGGGAACTCCATTTTCAGATGGTGATGGGGCATGTTGTTACGCTCTTGTATGGAATATAGAGCATTGCGTGCATTGTAGGAGTGATTAAAATGGGCACAGATTTTGCGGGAAATAGTAAGCATCTCTTTGAGGGTCTCAGATTCTGCCAAGAATCTGGTCACAACTAAATTTAGCACATGGATAAAGCAGGGCACATGCAACATACCACCAATTCTCAAAGCAGCGATTATGTTGGAGCCATTATCAGCAAACACAAAACCAGCTTTTAAGGAGCTTGGTACAAGCCATTCCTCTATCACCTGCTCTAGCTTACTCAGAACATCTACAGCTTTGTGGGATTGTCTCTCAAAACTCTGCATGCACAAGGTGGTGTGACGATGGTATGGGCTATCCTGTTGCTGCTGCTGCCACCTTTTAATCACAGTGCCACAACCAGAAGCACGATTACTGGCTTTCACCTGATACTCTAAGCTAGTGTTGTCCACTGTAGGTACTGGGAGGGAAACCCAGTGAGCAGTCACAGTCAGTGCTCTGCCCACTTGTCCACATATCTGTTGTCAGGTGGATTTTCTTGCGATACACACTTTTAGGTCCTTGGCCCACCACGCTAACCACCTGCTTGTACAATTCAGGCACATCTGTCTTGGAAAAATAACTGCGGCTTGGGAAATTCCAGCTTGGAGCTACACATGATATCAGTTCTCTGAAACCTCGGTTTTCTACAAAATAATATGGAAGCATGTCCATTGCCAACATCTTGGAATCCTTGCCATTCCAAAGGCGTACTTTTGGATTGTTTTTGTGAAGTTTTTGTCTCCTTCCCAGGAACTCAGTCAGTGTGGGTTGGCAGGACATGGCAGAAGAACCCTGAAACTTTATTGCTTTAACATTACAAGAGGAGGTGGTGGCAGTAGATGCAGCATGTGTGACTCTTGCCATCTCCTACAGCAAAGCCAGAGTCATCATACTCCTCTGCAGCAGGAGCCATAGGTGTTATTTGGACTGAACTAACTGCTGGCACTGGCAGTAGCACACTCTCTGACACATAAATAACTTCACTACTTCTTTTTTCTGCCCTAGAGCCCTGGGAACTTTTTAAAGTGCTTCTGCTGCGCATCTTTGGCCTGCTGACAGTGTGTCTCCCAGTCAGACCTGTGGTTGTGCTTCAGGTGGGATCTCATAGAGGAGGAGCCTAGGTGTGAGCCTGCTTTGCCCCTGCTCACGGGATTTTTGCATAGACAACAGATAGCAACATGCTTAGCTTGAGGATCCTGAGTGAAGTATCTCCATACTGTGGACTTCATGGAATGAGGGGTTCCTAAGGTGGTGCTGCTGCTACTTCTACTACTGGGGCTAGATGATGATGCAATGCTACTGCCACTACTACTAGGTATCAAAGGTGTAGCACATACAGCAGCAGCAGAGGCACTCGTCATATCTAACATTGTGAATGTTAACCTGTGTTGTTGTTGCTGGGAACTCAAAACAGGTGTGCATGGCTGAGTGGGTGATCATTCTGTGTGATGTGGATATAAGTGTATCATATTGCTCCACAGCAATAAAAGTCACATTCATGTTTGTTTAAACTTCAGTATACATATTTATATGTTATTTTGTGTAAACAAAATACTTTGGTCTTGCTGTAAATCAGTGGTTCTCATCCAGGATGCCATATCATTTTGCTGTGTCATGGACACCAGCTTAGGCTGTCTCACATTTTCAGTGAACACTTTTACAAAAATGTTAACGTAGAATTTCTAATGTATGCATATTAGGGGTGCCTTGAGAGCAGAATGGTGCAGAACCACTGGTCTAAATCATTTATTCAGTAATGCAAATAGGTGTCATTAGGTCATAAAATAACCAAAACGTTCCTGGTAATGCCCCACCCACCAACCACAGCCTAAAACATAAGTGACCCTCTTTAGCCATCTGAAATGCTGAAAGGTATATGTGTGAGTAATCTGTGGTGCAGTCATTTCGATTGTTCTGCCTGTGCCTAATCAGGGGTTTCCTTAAAACCTGACCAGTTTGTGTTCCCTGAGGACCAGAGAGAATAATCCCTATTCAATAAATCCCATAATGAAACATTGCTATTTATTTAAAGGGATGGTACTGTTTAGTTTTACGTTTATTTAATATTGTAGGCATTAAAAAATAATTACATCAATGTAAGTCTTATCGCTCAAACCATAAAGTTCCCCTCTCCAGGCTGTTTCAGACAAGTCAGCGCTCTAGCTGACAGCAGCAGATTCTGTTCATTTGACCGGACGGTGGCTCTTCAGCAGAGCCGAAATCGTGCTACTTAGAAAAATAAATACTTAATTGACACGGTCTACAAAGTGTGTTTGCAAACCAGGCATACTTTGTAGACCGTTACAAAAAAGTATTTATTCTAAATAGAGCAATTTCGGCTGGAGAACCACCGGCTGGTCCTGGGACCAGAATCTCCTACTGTGAGATAGATAGCAGACTTGTCTGAAACAGCCTGGAGGGGGGAACTTTATCCAGTTATATAAAAATATTTTTAATGCCTTCAATATTAAATAACCTTAAAGAGATAGTAATGGTTAAATTTAAGTTTATTTAATATTGTAGCCATTAAAAAAATATGTACAACGATGTAAGTCTTATCTCTCAAACCTTTATGGTTTGAGAGCTATAACTTGCTAAAATTCCCCCTTCCATGCTGTTTCAGCTCTCTATGGGACAGCAGCAGATTCTGGTCATTTGACCGGCTGGCAACTCTTCAGCAGAGCCGAAATCATGCTATATAGAAATAAATACTTCATTGGAAAGGTCTACAAAGTATTCCTGATTTGCAAGCACACTTTGTAGACTGTTCCAATGAAGTATTTATTTCTAAATAGCGCAATATCTGCTCTGCTGAAGAGCCGCCGGCTGGTCCTGGGACCGGAATCTCCTGCTGGCAGTTAGATGGCAGACTTGTCTGAAATAGCCTAGAGGGGGGAACTTTAGGAGTTATATCTCTCAAACCATAAAGGTTTGAGAGATAAGACTTACATCGTTGTACTTATTTTTTTTTTTAATGGCTACAATATTAAATAAACTTAAATTTAACCATTACTGTCCCTTTAAAATTAAACATCACTATCCCTTTAAAACAATTTTCTCTTTCAGCACTTCTTAAAATGGAGATTAGATTAACACTTAATAAAATGGCCCCTGTATTCCCTGATTCCCTTTCTCACAGAGTTAAGTTGACATGATTGTTAATGAACTGCAGAAAAAAAAGGAAATTCCAAGTTTATTATTCTCATGTATTTCCACAGACAGGGAAGCTCCTGATTTTCAGAGTTGCTAGGGCTACAAGCGTCAATAAAAGTTTATTACCATTATAAAACATAAGCAGAAGGAACATTAACTTATTCTGTACTTTCTTGCATCCTCTGTTCATAACATGTGAGTATATGTTTACAACGAGATTACCTTAAAGGAACAATACTTTTTATTTATGAAAAATATGTTATAGAGCTGAAAAGCAAAGGTATTCCCATTGATGTGACATTTTTAAAGGGATAGTAATACTTAAAATGTAAAAAAATTATGTTGTAGGGTTTATCCCCCTGAGTAAAACAACAGTACTCCCACTGCTGAAAGGTGTTTCATTCAAAAGTTATTAATTTTCAAAGTTGAATTTTTTAGGTGCAATATCACAGTGGCCTGAAATTGTACAGTGGCGCTGTTGCTACACCATCCTATGAAGATTTATGGTCCCGGGACCAGAGCGGTCCATAGGATCATGTAGCAATAGCACCACTGTACAATTTCAGGTCACTGTGATATTGCACCTAAAAAATTCAACTTTGAAAATTAATAACTTTTGAATGAAACACCTTTCAGCAGTGGGAGTACTGTTGTTTTACTCAGGGGGATAAACCCTACAACATATTTTTTTTTTACATTTTAAGTATTACTATCCCTTTAATTCAAATGTGATCACACTTTTTTCTGCAGGGTAATCACAGTACTGACAGTTTTTGTCATTTAACTGTTTGAGTGTCAGAGAGGTGCAAACATTTTGACTCACTCACCTGTGCTCAAGCTGAGAAATCCTGTTAGTGGGCCCTGGGAGAACAGGTCGAAAATCACTGATGTGGAACAGGGTAGGAGACATTTGATATATTACTTAATAAAAATAGTGAATTCAAAGCTACCAGTAATAGAGTTGATGCAGCCTCTTCCTGCTCTGCTTTGCTGCCGTACTCTGTCATTCTCATGGTTTAAACTTCATATACACAGTTCTGAAGTTAGTAAGGTGGGAAAAACATAGATATAAGAAAGCATAACTAGAATAGCAATTTTCATCTAAATTCTTTCACATATAGATTTCAGCTCCAATGAAAACATTTCAACCTCCCACTAATTCACCCCTGACCTGCCCCATCCTGCCCATCCCACACACTGTGTGACACCCCAGCTTCGCTCCACTGTCCCCTGGTTATTACAGATCCAACATACACTGTCTGACATCCCAGCCTTGTTCCACTGGTAGGCTCAGATCCCCATATGGACTGTCTGACCCCCCCTGCCCCAGCCTGGGTCCAGTGTTAGTCACAAATCTCCACTTACATTGTTTGGGCCCCCCAAGCTTGGTTTCACTGGCAGTCACAAATCCCACCATACATTATCTGACCCCCAGCTTGGTCAGCATAGCTACTACATAGCTACTACAACATAGATGAAACGTGAGGCTGCAATAGTCAAGCTGGGTCAGCACAGATTCCCACAGACATTGTCTGACCACCAGCCTGGGTCTGCTGGTAGTCACAGTACCCACATATATTGTGTGCCCCTCTGTATGTTTCCAATGGTAGTCATGTCCCCACATATATTTGCACCCAAGCTTGGTTCCACAGGTACTCACAGTCCTCATATACTGTACTCTGTCTGACCCCCCCCCCAGCTTGTTACCACTGGTAGTCATAGTCCCCACATACACTGACCACCAGCTGGGTTCAACTTGCTAGCACAGATCCTCACATACATTGTCTGACCACCAACCTATTTCCACTGTTAGTCACAGTTCCAAAATGCACTGTCTGACCCCTAACTTGGCTCCTCTGGTAGTCACACTTCCCACATACATTCTGCCCCTCAGCCTGTTTACACTGGTAGTCGCAGTCCCCCACACACATTGTCTGCTCCACAACCTGGTTTCACTAATCACAGTCCCAACATACATTGTCTGCCCCTCAGCCTGGTTCCTCTAGTCACAGTCCCCACATACTTTGTCTAACCACCAGTCTTATCCCATTGGTAGTCACAGTCCCTAAGTACATTGTCTGCCCCTCAGCCTGGTTTTACTGGTAGTCATAGTGCACGCATAGACTGTCTATCCCTCAGCCTGGTTTCAATAGTCACAGTACCCACAGATATTGTCCGATCCCCAGCCCAATTTCACTGTTAGTCACAGATCCCCACATATAGTATATTTTCTGACCTGACTCCCCCTTTCCTTTTTGTTTTCTGTAGGGGAGTGGAGATCTTGAGAGATCAGCTGCACTGTTCTCACTGCATCAAGGATGTATTGGGTAAGAGGGATGAGGCTGTGGAACCCCCTCCACATGGTGTGGCATGAAACATAGAGGAGGACTGAGTGGTTGCGGTATGCTCAAGTTCTCCACTTCCCCCAAAAAAGATACTATCTATATGCATAGGGGGCATTTTTGACACCTGGCCACTCACACTGCTGGGTTTAAAAGCCCCTTTAATCCAGTGGGCATTTAGGGAGTTTTTCTTTGTACCCTATGGTGCAGTTTGTTAACCCCATAATGGCTCCAGTTCCTGTTAGTACATCAGCCTCTATAAGAGTAGTATACCTAATACAATAACACACATAAAGGGCACATGAACCACTGTGTGCTGTTCTTGTTTAGCACTTATTTACAAAGCCAGTGATGCCCAAAATTTTCCTTCTTGTGCAGCGTGCAACATGGGGAAAACAGTGGGAAACACAAGGGCCTTTGAGCTGATTTGTTCATTTTCACCTTGTTTCATGACATACTAACAAGGCACAGAGGTAAACACTGTAGATGTTTTCTTTTTCCTTCACATGGTATATGGTTGGTGTAGAGAGCTTGTTTGCATTAAGCCTTAAAGGGGATTTATCACCTACAAAAAAAAATTTGCCCATAGGTTTGGTTACTAAAGTACTACTAGGGAAGCTGTTTGTTTTAATGTTTTAATAGTTTTGTAGATATTCTACTTTTAGGTCAGATAGAGCTGTGCCGAAGAATCAGCTTACTGCATTATGCTGACCAGCACAGCCCTATCTGACTGCCTAATTCTCCTCCCACCTCCCTCCCAGCTGTGCCAGGGAGCTCATTCACGATTCTCTTCGGTGTGCTGTGAATGTCTTCTATTGTTATAGCAAGCTCAGGTAAGCATTATACTGAGGTTCCAACCTCAGTACAGTGCTTACCGGAGCTTAATATTACGATAGCAGACATTCACAGCACACCGAAGAAAGATGTGGACGAGCTCCCTGGAACAACTAGGAGGGAGGTTGGAGGAAAAGACAAGCTGTGCTGTGCACATTATGTGGAAGTGCACAGCACAGAAAATTAAATATCTGCAAAACCAGTTACAGAAAACCCCCCCCAAAAAAACAGTTTCCCTAGTAATACTTTAGTAACCAAACCTATGAGCAAATTTTTTTAGGTGATACATCCCCCTTTAATGATGGAGGAGCGTGCGCACTGGTATGAACTAAAGCAATTGTACATGACATACATACACGTGTGCAAGTGCATTATTGATCAACTAACAGATCAGAACAATGAGCTGATCTGGCAGATTTGTACATTCCTCTTTCTGTGTCTTTGCATCAAGGAAATCATAGTGCGTGCATATCACACATCCATCCTCTTTAAGGAAAAAAAAGAACAGATACCAGGAATTGTACAAGGATGCATTTGTTGAAGTCATGTAAGGACCTATGAGGAAACAGGAAATACACATTTGTAGAGATCTCAGAGAAGATGAATTTCCAAATCCCGTAATTTGAACCCAACTTCCTTCTTTTAGTATAACAACATGTCATGGGCCAAGTGTGAGAGCCAAGATCCCTGGGCACAGTGGAATGAGATCAGCCTTCTGTTTTTGAACCATTAAGAATTATTGGCCTTATTTAACAAGCTGAAGAGGTGCAATTATGGAGCAAACCAATTGTACCATATGGATGAAATGAAAATTCTGCAAATTCCCTTTGAATTAAATGATATTTTAACCCCTTGAATGTTGGAGAGGTCACCAATGCATCGCAGGGCAAAGCAATGCTTTGGAGACCTATCTAGCATTCAAGGGATTATATGCCCCATTTATATCAATGGGAATTTTCATTTTCCTCATTTGGCACAATTGGTTTCCTTCTGAGTTACATCTCTTGATGAAAATGGCCATATATTCTTATTAAGTAAACTATGTCATGATGAATAAGATGTTTCAGGAATGCATTTGATGTCGGAAATTTTAAACTGCTAATTTTCACTTGGTACCCCAACTGCAACATATTTCCCAGCAAGTGAGGTTGGTGTTAGTAGGATTTTGTAGCCCACAATTTGCAAGAGCTTACATTTGAAATGGAGCCACAATATTGACACCACAGAGCATACAGTTGAAATGGAGATGAACTAGTAATATCACAGATCTTACAACTGAAATGGAACCACAATATGACAAAGCGTAGATAGAGTGCGATGCAAATGGGAAAATGGATATAAAGAGTGAATAAAGGTAATGGGGAAAAGATAGGCAAGGATGAGGAGAAGGGGAGAGAAATAGTACCATAGAATGTACAAATTAAATGGAGCTACTACAATACCACAGAGCTTACAAATGAAACAGAGCTACACTATTGATTTCCAATTTAAATGGTGCCACACTAGTGATACCATAGGGCTAACAAATGAAATGGTGCTACATTAGTGATACTGCAGAGCTTTAAAATGAAATTGAGATACACTGTGATACCACAGAATTTAAATTTGAAATGGAGCTATCCAGGTAATACCAGAGAGCTTACAATTGAAATTGAGCCACAATACTGCAGAGATTAGGGAGAGTGTGAAGCAAAGCAGAGAGGGGGTTATAAAGGGTAAAGGTAATAGTAAAAAAGAAAGGCAAAGGGGAAAGAGAGGCAAGGGGCAGAAGTAGAAGAGACAAGTGGTTAATAGGGAAGAGATATGTGTGTTATGCATGTGGGTGTTTGTGAGAGAGAGAGAGAGAGAGAGAGAGAGAGATGGGAGAAGGCAATAGGTGGAGCAACGGTGAATTGGGAAGAGAATGAGAGTGGGGCTGGGGGACTGAAGTGAGAGAGACGAGGGATGAGAGTGGGCTGATGGGGAGTAAGAGTGTGTCTTTCCTTACTGTTCACTGATAATATCTGATCCACACATACACTGTCTGATATCCCAGCCTTGTTGTCTTTCACCCCCCTCATTCTCCTCCAGTCTTACAACCCCTCCTTCTTCACTCTATTGCCTTATCTTTTTCCCCAAAGTGTTACCCTCAACCCTTTCATGAGACCTCTTCCAGCTTGTCTACATTTTCTGCTGCAGAGGGGAGGAGGGGAGTGCTCATGATCCCTGGTTCTCCTGTGAGGTTTCAGTTAAGGTCTGTGCCTACTTCGTTACAGACCTAATTTTCTCAGTAATACAAGGCACCAGGATATGATGTCATTTCCTGGTACTCTGCATTATTTGAGTGTGAGAGAGCTGTTTATAGAGTTCTGTGCCTTCTATATTTTGGGTGGATAAATATCACTTATGTGATATATCTTTTCTCATTATGAAGGTTAAAACAGTGATGATATTCCCATTGGAAACATTTTAATAAAGCATACATTTTAATAGCAACAATTTTTATGTGAAACAAACAAGCAATATCACATATTGATCTTAAGTGAACTAACCCCTTAGAGTGAATGTCTTTCTCCTCCTCTATTCAGCTGCCCCCTTTCCCCTCAGAAGAAGTATCCTGTTTGCATTTTTTTTTCTCCATTGGGAGCTGCATATCCTTATTAGCAACAGAATAGGTCATACATTCCTGATATAAGACTCACCCTCCATGTTATTTTGCTTTTTTGGACATTGCTTTACTGTACAGAACCTTTATCCCGGTATCCTATTGAAATGCTGCCATGTATTGGCCAAGCAGCACATGGGCAAGTTAAAAATATCGCCTGAACCAAAAGGGCGAGATCAGAATGTCACCCCAATCAATAGAGTGATATGCTAATATTGCACGCTTAAATGGATAATAATGTTTCACAAAAACAGCAGCTACAATTAATCTTCATAGTATTTGGGCCCTGGAGAGTGTTATTTCAATACTGTCAGAGTTGTAGTTCAAGAGCAATTGAATGATAAAGTTTCCCCCTCCCACCCCTTTTTCCTAGTGTAAGCCACCTTCCCTCAGATGTGGAATCTGGCCATGAGACCAGCAAAGGACAATCTTCTTACTGTGAAAAAAATGAAAACCCTGCACCCCGTGACAGGTTTATCAGGTTTTTCCTTATGCTCACTGAAAATTGACCCTCTCTGCGATCCATCCATACAGTCTTGCTGTTCTGAGGTGAGCAGTGTTGCATCAGTAAAAGGGGGGGTTGGGGGATACTTTATCATTCAACTAATCTTGAACTACAACTCTGACAGTATTGAAATAATACTCTTCATGGCCCAAATACTAGGAAGATTAATTGGATCTGCTTTTATTTTGAAACATTGCTGTCCCTTTACTGTGTTGATCACCCAATACATGGTGACATTTCAATAATGAACCCTTTATCCCCCTCTCTATAAAACTCTGATAGAGACTGACTACACAAGCTTGTGCTAGCATAGCTACTACAACATAGATGAAACGTGAGGCTGCAGTAGTCAAAAACAGGAAGCTGGGAATTATGTAATTGATTAGGCAAGCCAGGCTGACAGCCAGGGACCCTCTGTGCAGGGCATGGAATGACTGGTTCCTCACAAATGCTGTTGGTTTGGTAGGTAGCGCATAGTAAGCAGACAGTAGTGGGGTTTTGAGGGGGCGGTACCTTGAGGAGGGCTACGGCAAGTAGTACAAGATTTGGTGTCTAAAGAGCAAAGACATGAACAAATTCTGACAATGGAGTGAGGAAAATGGCAAGCCTCTGCCCCAGACAGGAACAGAAAGGTGGATGCACCACCATAGTTAGGAAATTAAGGATAGCAGACAGGAACATGGAAATAGGAGCTGGGATGTAGTTAGCTGGATAGCCACCAATACACACTGAAACAGGCACAAACTTGAAAGCATAGGAGTGTTAAATGTGACTTCATTATGGAATTAAGACAACAGATACTGGATGCAGGAACTAAGACTATATTCAGATCCTCTATGGTAGATCAAGTAAGTGCTTAGAAATCTAGAATTTAAAGGCCAGTGAGAGATGGTAAGGTGAGAAAAACATAGGAGGTACTCTGAGATGTGGATCTCAGGTAGCAGGTCTGTGCAGGAGAAAAGGCATAGCTACGTATAATCTTCAAACAGACTTCTGGGAGCAGGTTCCCATATACTGCATTGAATGTCAGGAGGCTTGAGACTGTAGTTGAATAGTGAAGGCATACAGAGTATAGACTCATGTACTTCATTCATTGAAGACCTACAAAACAAAAGCAAACATTTTGGTCTGAAGATGAATATCGACAAAATGTAAATAATGTTTAACAAATTTACCAAACCAAGGAAAATCACAGTAGATGGATTAGAAACGTTCACCAAATTTGCTGGTACTCAGTGGCAACAAAAGGAATATGGCCGAAGCTGTTGGAGGCTTGCTGAGGAGGCCTTCATTCTGCAGTGGATTGACAATGGCTGAAATTGATGATATATGTATATACACCAGATCAGACTCAAAGGTCTCAATTTCCCATGATATGTTTTAGCTCCATTTTTAAATAAAGGCCCACATTTGATTTACACTAGTCTTGTGGTATTGAACTCGTGGAGATTGACTCTTTAAAGAGAGGTCTTGCTAATACTGCACTAAGATCCAGAAGAACCATGGGATGTATATGATCAAGACCAGGTGCTTTGTGAGTATTAAATTTGTCCAGTATTCCATTTACCTCTTCTTTTGTTAACTCCGCTACTGATAGTGGAATGATTATACTTTTTCTGCTCTTTGTTTGTTCCTTGATATATATCAATTAAACTAATTTATTCAGAATATCAGTCTTTTCTTATCCTCCCTAATCAACTTATTTATCTCACTTATGAAACGTCTAATGTTCTTAATGTTTTGTTTATGTACTGGAAAAACCTTTTTGGATTAGCATTTCACTCCTTTGAAATTCAATTTTCTTTTCTATTTTTGCTAGCATATTTACCTTTTGAAATCTTTGTTGCACTCCCTATATTTCAAGAATAAATTATAATACTTATATAATTTAATGCCATTTTTCCTTGTCATTTCCTTTTTTGCATTTTCATTTAACAACACTGGTTGTTATTTACTTTCTTACATTTAATTCCTAAGGGTGCCTACTGCTGAATACATTTCTTAAACCTAAATTTGAATTATGACCAATTTTCCTCAATATTTTTTCCTTTCAATAATCTGTCCCAGTGAATGTGTTACATTGATGATGTTAATATCACAGTGCCCGTGATTCTGCATCAGTGCGACATGTTTACTTCCGGGTTTTCCCGTGCACGGTTCTTATTGGCGATTGGGCACTGGCTTCGCCCATGGCTAGCCTTTTTAAACTATCTCCTGTCATCCTTTCAGCACCCTTTCGTGGTGTACCTGTAACTAGCGTTTGAGTTGCTGCTTGTTCCTGCTCCGTGTATGACCCAGTTCGCCTGACTAAGCTCCTGTTGCTCCTGTGTTCTGATTCCGTTACTGACTAAGACTGGCTGACTACCTCCGTGTGTACTGACCTGGCCTTGGCTGAGTATCCGATTCTGTTGCTGACTAGGACTGGCTGACTATCTCTGTGTGTACTGACCTGGCTTGGGCTGAGTATCCGATTCTGTTGCTGACTAGGACAGGCTGACTACTTCTGTGTATACCAACCTGGCTTGGGCTGAGTATCCGATTCTGTTGCTGACTAGGACAGGCTGACTACTTCTGTGTATACCGACCTGGCTTGGCTGAGTATCCGATTCCGTTGCTGATTAGGACTGGCTGACTACCTCTGTGTGCACCGACCTGGCTTTGGCTGAGTATCCAATTCCGTTACTGACTAGGACTGGCTACTACCTCTGTGTGTACCGATTTGGCAGTTCTGGCTTCAGACCCATCAGGGTGCGTACCCTGTGTTCCACCTACTCTCGCTTGCAGTAATACCGCTACAGTGCCTGCTTGGTCTGTCACTTCCGAGGTCATCTGGGAGACTGTGTTGCGAATATCTCTGGTCGCTTGCCAGTATCTGTTGTGCTGCCTCCGATATCCCTAGTGCTCTAGGGACTCGGTCACTTGCCAGTGTCATATCTGTGTTTCCTCTGCTATCCCTAGCATTCTAGGGACTTGGTCACTTGCCAGCATCCTATCTGTGCTGTCTCCGTTATCCCTAGCATTCTAGGGACTTGGTCACTTGCCAGTGTCCTATCTGTGTTGCATCTGCTATCCCTAGCGTTCTAGGGACTTGATCACTTGCTAGTGTCCTATCTGTGTTGCCTCCTCTATCCCTAGCGTTCTAGGAACTTGGTCATTTTGCCAGTGTCCTATCTGAGTTGCCTAGCCTACTAGGGACCCTGTCACTTCCCAGTGATCTTTCTGTGTTGCCTCCACTATCCCTAGCGTTCTAGGGAATTGTCCTGCAGTTACCCACCGCTATAGTAAGGCCTCGGTGTGGTGCTGTTGTGGCTTTCTTTGTTCCAGTGACCTGTCGACGGATCAAGCCAGCATAGTCCTACTGTTATTATTGCCTACTGATATTTCTGTCCATCCTGACCTGCGTCAGATTTGGGAAGTACCACAGTACTGACCTCATCTGGACCTGAGTAGGGTGATTGCTTTCGTTATTTATTTTCAATAAAGCTGTTCTTAAAGTTACCTAATTGCCTGAGTGTTCTTACAAAACCATGTCAGTTAACTTGCACGTTAGCCTTTTTAAAATTAAAGCCTTTGTTGAAGCTACAAAGTTTTCTTTTTTTAAATAATCTCAGATGAAACCATGTTATGATAATAATTGTTCACCTACTTGAATATTGGACATCATGGAATGAATGTACAAAACGGAATCTGTGGTAACTTTAGGACAGGATTTCATTTTTAGTCCCTATGCCTGCTTAACTTCAATGTACTAAGCTATCTAAAACGTAGGTCTCTTCTTCAGGCATATTTACAATAAAGGCTGAATACAAATGACAGGTTATACTGAAAGTGAAATACTTATCACCTTTGTCAGTAAAATGTATTATCTAGGCTCTAGTAGAGGCGTCTCTTTAGCTGGCTAAGTCGTACAAGTTTTATTTCCCTTTTGATGTGTGAATGCTTCCAGCGAACATGAATAAGTCTATGGAATCTGTGGGTAACCACTCCAAGCTCCAGAGGGGTGCACAAACCATCATATACAATGCACTGCAAACCCCTCTAGCACCCAAAAGGCCCAAAATATCTTTTCTGTATGGGATAATGTGAGATAAATTCCTTGACACGATTCAGGCCATAGTTCAGAGTATTACATTTGGTTATCAATTTATATTCCCAGATCTATTTGTTTCTGTGTCCTAAAATTTCCCATCAGTACAGTCACCTTGAGGTGTTTAATTCTGTAATCAGTTTTGCAAAAATGTTGATTCACTGGAGTATCTCTTGTTGTTCACACTGGACCTATGAGAATTAATTTGTTTTCTTAGAGCTTGTCCTGTCTACATATAATCCTGTGCTGAGACATTTCACACTCATGATGATTTAGACAACATTAGATGAACTGCAGGAGAATTTGCCCTTGATGTTGTGGTTTTGGTGGGAATGTGGTATGTGCACAGATTCCACATGTCTTATGCAGACATGGAGAACTACCATGTTCTGTTGTATTCTTAAGGGAACTCTTTATCATCAGTTGTTTGCGGTTGGGGGCTGTTTATAGGAGAGGAGTGTAAGTTTTGGGAATGTTCTTTTTAATCTCAATGTATTCTTCCTGGTAAAAAAACTTTCACAAATAATAATAATAATAATAATAATAATCTGTCATCTGTATGCAGTATTGTTTGGAGCTCGTTTTAGATTTTGTGCTGTACTTAAAGTTGGGGTTGTAGTTAACTTCTAATGGCACACTGTTCTAATCCTGTGGTTGTTTGTATTCTAGGATATTTCTTCTGGGTACTTTGGTGGCTTTCTGAATTTTGATGTGTGTGACCTTACCACGACTGGTAAATTGTACCCTGATATTTGTAAGACATTCATCACAGTCAGAAGTATCAGAGCTTTATCTATGTGCAGTACACTGGGGTATCTTCCATTGTAGTATAGGTAAAAAATGGCAGTGTGTTAGCTATAGAAAAAGCAGGAGACTGGAAGAGTAAAAGTGATACCTTTATTGGCAAACAATAAAGTTCAATTATGGTGGAGTGTGTCTGCTGGAATGCACAACAGAGTACATAAGCAGTAGTGTATATCCTTAAATGCAGCCACCAGCCACTGTAGCTGTACAGGTGAAATTGTAAACTCATCCTTTTGTCTGCTATATTATCACTGTGTTCATATAGATCATGTTTTCTTGTTGGTATTCCCACCAGTATGTGATGTAACTATCATCAATCATGCTCCCCAACCTACTACCTTTATCTGATAGACAAGTCTCAGTTTATATCTGGACACTAAAACAAAATTGCCATACGTGTGCCTAAGATGTGCTGCTTTTTTCATTTGCAATAGTAGTTGGGCCTCATCATTCCCAGGAATATTTTGTGGTATGTAGCATATAACCACAGTTCTTACCCTTTATGCCACTGTTAACTTCAATTATTCATTATCACCAATTTCCACACAAATATCTTCCCTTAAACTTGGTTCTAGATCAGGTCTCACTCAGAGACATATGCCCCTCCCCTTGTGTTAATCCTGTCTCCCCTAAACAGTAAATAGTCCTTAATATGTACAGCTAAGTCATGTGTATCTTCCCACCAATTATGTCAAAATACCACTAGCATTTCCAGCTCTCCTAAAGTTATTATTACATGTTAAAATATGTAAAGCTGTTGTCACCCAGTGGCACTATATAAATTAACATATATATACATACAATACTTTGCTTGACCATAATACATATGATATTTGTTGTATTGTTTTTCAGGTGTCTTTGGAGTCCTTTTATCCTAGAACAGGGCTGCCCACATTCAGTCTTCAAAGGCCACCAAAAGGCCAGGATGTAAGGATTTCCCTGATTAAGGACAATTGAGTTAATCAGTGGCTCATTCATTTTGACTGACTCATCTGTGATTAAGCAGGGAAATCCTTAAGTTCTGGACTGATTTTGGCCCTTGAGGACTGAAGTTGGACATCCTGTATCAGTTCCCTTGGTTACCCATTTCTTGATGAAGTGACATAATGCTAACGTGTCTTATGTGGTGAATACATCATTCCCAATCTTGTTTCCATTATGTTTCAACTGCTTTATCCCTTTGAGTACCAAAGGGATACACAACACATTGCTTTGCAATGCCTTGAGTACCCCTCTGGCACTCAAAGGGTTATATCTATTCTCTCCCTTTCCAATATGGACTCGTTGGACATCCTCCTGGAAGCACTTGCAATAGGCTTCTTCATAGATAAGGACTTCTGCTGGTTAATCTATATTTTGATGTGATCCTATGTTTGTTACACACTTTAATTTATCATATTTTTACATTATTCTGCTTTTTCTATGAGATACGTAAAGGAGAACTAATCCCTCCTTATAATAACCCCCACTTACCTTATTATGTCCAGAAAATCCTAGTGGCCCCTATGAATCTTGTCCTATGCACCTTTGCTCAACAGATAACATTTTCAATATGTCCTGAATGTCATGTCCATGGAGGCAAACATCAGAGATGCAGGTTGTGTGACTGAGCCTATTTAATCCTTAAAGGACCAGAGTGGTGTAAAGCAGTTCCTTGCACATGCTCTGACCTTAAAAGGATTAAGATTTCCATGTACACTGAGCAGAAGGTGAGGTCCTGTGATACTGCTAGCAATTGTCATGTCTGCCTCCATGCATGTGACAGCCGGGATTTATGAAGATGTTGTATCTTGAACCAAGGAGCAAGGACAAAATTCACAGTGTCAAGAGGAGATTCTGTCCATAGTAAGATAAGTAGGTCATTATTATTATAATGTTTTTAAATTTGCCGTTAAACCTTTTAAATATGTTGCATACCCCACTAGCACTCAGAGGGTTAACTCCTGCAGGTCTGTTTTTGTATGTGCCATTTTATAGCACTGTGCTCTCCTAGATGACTTCTTAAATTCATTGGCTTGCAAGCACTGCCTCTCATACTTGTTGTCACATGCTTTCTTCCCTAATTATATGTACAGTCATTTAAATGAACATTGCATTCACAAAATGGTAATAATCTCAGAGCATTAGTCATTTGATGATTAAATCAAAAGATACTTTCTCATAAACTTTATGAGGAACAGGGTGAGGCCTCAATGTGTCTGCCTGTTGGAGCAGTTTGCATTTCTATATTTAGATGATGGTACAAGTTTCACAGCTTCATCTCTTGTGTTGAGTGCTACACAGTCCACACAGACCAGCTGTGCTGCACACAATCAATAATATGTACAAGGGTTAACAAAGATAAATGAATGTGTCAGAACTAGAGATGTAATTGATTTACTGAGGGGATGAATAAGAAATTGATGCACAACCGCAGTATGCAGATACATCCTTTGCTTATTGCTTATCAAACAAGGCAAAACAAAATGTTTCCTTCATTTTAAGCAATTTCTTATAACTGAAACATACTTCTGCCCACTATGAATTTTGCAGTTGCTCTCTGGTTCAAGAGATAACAATCAGTCAGACATGTCATGTCCATGGAGGCAGACATGACAGTTGTTAGCAGGACCACAGGACCCCAAACTCTGCTAATTTTGCATGGTAATTTGAACCCTTTAAAGCGGAACTTTCACTTACATATATCTCACCCCCAATTGTTGCGTGGCATTTATTAAAGGGGATGTATTACCCCTATACAAGTTGGTTTCAAAATTTAGGTTATAAAGAGAATAGGTGGAATACTGTATTCATTTCTTTCATATCGTGTTCCTTTCTTCTGGACAGACTGTAGTTACAAGCTCTGCACCTCAGGCTGTCACTCTTACTTTGCACCTCCCCTCAATCCAGCCACCTCCGATGATGGAGGATTTCTGCATGTAAGCTGGAGCTCTCTCATTGGCCAGAGACCACTCCAGCTTACAAGGAGAAATCCTCTGTCATCGGAGGTGGATCGAGGGAGGGGAGCAGAGGAAGAGTGACAGACTGTGGTACAGAGCTGGTAACAGCAGTTTGTCCTGAAGTAAGCAACAGGATAATCTTTACACATTTAATTTCAGCCAAATAATGATTTTAAAAAATAAATAAATACAGTATTCCACCTAGTCACTATATAACCCAACTTTTTAGACAAACTTGTATAGGGGTGATAGATCCTCTTGAAAGTCTGAAAAGTAAGGTATAATGCTTCTAAAAACAAACATATTGAAATTAGTACCTTTATTGTCTTCAGACTTATGTAGGGAGAGCGCAGCCATGTTTGTGACATTGCTGTTGATTGGCAGCGCTCTCCCGTCAGAAATACTGCCCCCTTTCTTTCATTTTACTGCCGAAATTGGAAGTGTGCATCTCCAAGTTACCAGATCAGAGCTACACATTGGAATGGGGGAGGGCTATATGCAGAGAGGGGAGGAACTGATAAGCTGTGCGGTACAACTTGTACTGCACGGACCAGCAAACGGGCGTCACTTGGCACATTTTGTGGCTTCAATATCTTGGGGGGGAACATAACAATTTTATACAAGAAACAAGTAAGGAATCTATCTACAACAAGTTTAATTGGGGGTAAAAGTTCCCCTTTAATGCACTGCGGTAGGTAGGCTCATGCACTCTGCCTCCATGAACGTCATCCAGAACTGACTGAAGATGTTGTCTCTTGAACAAAGGAAGAAAGGAGAATTTCATACAGACCAGTAATATTTTTTGCTATGGTAAGGTAATGAGGCTTATAATTAGGAGGTGTTAGTTCTGTTTTAATGTCTGACCAGTATATCATATCTCATGCACATTCTACACCTCAATCAATGATTAATTTGCAAGTTTTGCAGCATTCCTTCAGTAGATCTTTTTCAGTTTGCAGATCTATTTAGATCTTGTATATTTCAAGATCCATTTCCTTTTCACTGTGTTACCCGTTGTCATTTTCTCTGGGTTGCTGGATTTTTCACTGGGAATACTGTCCTCCTTTTTTCTTGTTTCTCCTCCCTGTTCTGGTTACACCCTTGTTCGGGCCTATATCAAGCACCGACACTCTTGTGTCAGTGCATGATCAAAGCGATCTTTGTCATCAGTTTCCAGGGCGATATTGTTCCTAATGATTCCAGTGTTTTGACCCGGCTTTCTTCAACAACATCTCTTGTCTCCTTATTCTGCTTTGACTTCCTGTATTGGTTCTGACCCCAGCCTGTTTATACAACTAGTCTTCTACCTGCTGATTTTTACACTGTGCTACTCGATTGCTTTTGACCCTGGCTTGTTCGACTATTCTTCTGTCTCATCCCGGGTACCATGTCTGCCTGTCTATTACCGATTCAAATTGTTGACTATTCTCCCTTCGACCCCAAGGTGTTCCCTGTGCCCATTGTGTTGTGTTCTACGTTGTTGACCATCCAGTCGAGTTCGACGCTGTTGACTGTCCCTGGTTCAACATCCCATCGAAAGGTAGCCTTGCGACTCCCACTGGGGCCTATCGTGTAAGAATTTTGTATTGTCTTCTGTTGTTGTCTGTTACATACACATCAATTCAGCAGAATGCTACTTCTTTGTGGGATTTATCCTCTGCAATGTGTTCTCAGGCAGCTTACATCGGGCTCTCCAGTCACATCATTAAATTTTGATGGCGCCAATGACCAATCCTGCGGAGATGTCTTGGGTTGTGGCCCATCAGGGTGCCAAACTCAACCAGCATACTGGGCAAATCACACAGATGGACTCTAAGTTGGACTGCATTGCAGCTATGCTCCAACATATACAGCAACGGTTTGACACAGCCGTGCCTCCTCAAAATCCCCCTGTTGCACCTACTCCTATCATTTTTTCTGTCTCTGGCTTTCTACCCTGTAGAATACCTTTACCAAACCACTATGACGGTTTCTCCACTGATTTCTGAGGGTATCTAAATCAGTGTTACCTCAACTTCTGACATCAGTTGGAGGTTTATGCCTCAGATCAGGCCCATATTACATTTGTAGTCTCTCTACTCTGTGGTCCTGCTTTGGCCTGAGTTTCACCACTTTTGGACCATCAGTGCCCTATTTTGCTTTGTTTATATTAGCCTTTCACTTTTGTTTTTGATGCCCCTCGGTGACAGGCAAGAGCAGAGTTGTAATGATAGAGGGGAGAGGGGAGAAAAGAAGGTGAAGCACCCCTGTGCAGGATCAATTAATTTATGTAATGGTTCCACCACCAACACCCAAGGTGGGTACTCACAAACTATGTGGTCGGATAATGGTGTATATACCAAGCCCGGCAATCAAACAGCTGGGGATGAGATACTGTCCCCAGACACAGTGACTTCAATAGCAATCTTGTAATAGTGGGCTGCACTCAAAAACATGCTCCCCCTTAGTGGCTGAAGACTTGCAAATGTAGTAACAAACATAAAAAACAGAAACAAGAGAGCACCCAATGATATAATACGTAACACATATAACGTGAGATATATATTAGAATATTGCACTCACATGGCTTTGTGGTCAGAAGGTTGTTATCAGTCTATCTGACTCATGCGCTGGTGGAGAAATTACTTCCATCTCCACTCGGAATCCTGCTGATCAGTAACGAAGAAACACAGCTCCGGACAAACGGCTGGGTCCAAGATGTCAATGTTTAATCAACAAAAAATATATTGTAATAGAAAAGAGATCAGCAGGATTCTGAGTGGAGACGGAAGTAATTTCTCCACCAGCGAATGAGTCAGATAGACTGATTACAGCCTTCTGACTATAGAGCCATGTGAGTGCAATACTTTAATATATATCTTACATTATATTTGTTACGTATTATATCATTGGGCGCTCTCTTGTGTTTGTTTGTTTTGTTTGTTACTACATTTGCAAGAGCAAAGGTGGCTATTCTAGATATTCAGCAGGGATCTCGCACACTCCTACAATTCGTGGCTGAGTTACGTACCTGGGCCTATGACAGGGAGTGGGGTGAACAAGCCTTAAAGGCTACCTTCAGGAGGGGCCCATCAGACCGTCTTATAGCTCTCTGTTCCATCTTGGAGCACCGAATCCAGGAGCTTCGCTCTGAACTTGACTGAGACAGCATCAGAAGCCCAGTGGTCAAACCATCTGTTCGTCTGGCACCTACGTTCCAAAATCCAGTATCCCCTACTACAGTTACTGAGAAATCTATGGCCGGGTTCTCCGTCTCACTGAAAAGGAGAGAACTAGAATATCAGGGCTATACCTTTATTGTGCCCTGGGAGGGACCTACCCTAAGTCTCTATTCGGTGCCCTCCAAGGACGAAAATAAACTCCTTCTGCCATACTAATAAGATCATCCGGGCTTCAGCTTTTGTGGATTCCAGATCCGCAGGACTTTTCATAGATGAAGCCTTTTGACACTTTACATGGCATTCCATTCTTGTCCAAAGAGACACGCATCCACATCGTTACCATTGATGGGTCTCCATTGGATGCTGGTCTTATCATCCTTACTACTGTTCCCTTTAGTCTACGGATGGGCTCCCTCCCACACTGAGACTCTATCATTTGACATTATCTCATGTCCTGCTAACCCAATCATATGGTTTATCCCTGGCTCCAAATGTACAATCCTACCATCAACTGGTTTTGTCAGGACTCTCTTGTTCCCTGATGTTTCATTGGATATAGCTAATGTCTAGTGTTGAGCGAGCATGCTCGGCCGATGCTCGGATCGGCTCGAGCATCGCTCTGCTCGGCACATGTCGGTACTCGTACGAGTACCGCATGTGCTCGCCCGCCATGTTCGGGTCTCCTCCCCGCACGTTTTGCGGCTGCTGCGCAGCCAATAAACGTGCAGGGAGGCTCTGACATCGGTGTAATGCCAGCAGCCATGTTGGCTGCTGGCATTACACTGATTGGCTGGCCAGAACCCGTGGTCAGGTGCTGTATAGCACCTGACCAGCGAGTTCGGCTCAGTCTGAGCCAGGGAGAGCTGAGGATAGGAAGGGAAAGGCAGTGTAGGGAGGAAAAAAACAAAAATTGTGAAAAAAAAAGAACCAAAAGTCCTTTTTAGGACTACTGTGTGTGGGGGCAGCAGGTTATTTGGTGTGGGGGGAAAAAAACAAAAAAAAAAAAAAAAAAATATATATATTCTGTTTAGTGTGCAAAGTTGCAGATTAGAGCACATTCTGTTTAGTGTGCACAGTTGCAGATTAGAGCACATTCTGTTTAGTGTGCAAAGTTGCAGATTAGAGCACATTCTGTTTAGTGTGCAAAGTTGCAGATTAGAGCACATTCTGTTTAGTGTGCAAAGTTGCAGATTAGAGCACATTCTGTTTAGTCTTCAAACTAAAATATCAAAGTCACGTATTCCATTCAGTGTGCGTCGCCGCAGTTTAGCAGCACATTCTGAGTACTGTGCAGAGTTGCAGAATAGGAAGAAATACTGTTAAGTCTTCAAACTAAAATATCAAAGTCACATATTCCATTCAGTGTGCTTCGCCGCAGTGTAGCAGCACATTCTGTGTACTGTGCAGAGTTGCAGAATAGGAAGAAATACTGTTAAGTCTTCAAACTAAAATTTCAAAGTCACATATTCCATTCAGTGTGCTTCGCCGCAGTTTAGCAGCACATTCTGTGTACTGTGCAGAGTTGCAGAATAGGAAGAAATACTGTTAAGTCTTCAAACTAAAATATCAAAGTCACATATTCCATTCAGTGTGCTTCGCCGCAGTGTAGCAGCACATTCTGTGTACTGTGCAGAGTTGCAGAATAGGAAGAAATACTGTTAAGTCTTCAAACTAAAATATCAAAGTCACATATTCCATTCAGTGTGCTTCGCCGCAGTGTAGCAGCACATTCTGTGTACTGTGCAGAGTTGCAGAATAGGAAGAAATACTGTTAAGTCTTCAAACTAAAATATCAAAGTCACATATTCCATTCAGTGTGCTTCGCCGCAGTGTAGCAGCACATTCTGTGTACTGTGCAGAGTTGCAGAATAGGAAGAAATACTGTTAAGTCTTCAAACTAAAATATCAAAGTCACATATTCCATTCAGTGTGTATCACCGCCGTTTAACAGCCTATTCTGTGTACTCTGCAGAGTTGCAAAATTATAAGAAATACTGTTAAGTTTTCAAACTCAAATATTAAAGTCACATATTCCATTCAGTGTCTTTCACCGCCGTTTAACAGCCTATTCTGTGTACTCTGTACAGTTGCAGAATTATAAGAAATACTGTTAAGTTTTCAAACTCAAATATTAAAGTCACATATTCCATTCAGTGTCTTTCACCGCCGTTTAACAGCCTATTCTGTGTACTCTGCAGAGTTGCAGAATTATAAGAAATAAAGAAATACTGTTAAGTTTTCAAACTCAAATATTAAAGTCACATATTCCATTCAGTGTCTTTCACCGCCGTTTAACAGCCTATTCTGTGTACTCTGCAGAGTTGCAGAATTATAAGAAATACTGTTAAGTTTTCAAACTCAAATATTAAAGTCACATATTCCATTCAGTGTGTTTCAACGCCGTTTAACAGCCTATTCTGTGTACTCTGTACAGTTGCAGAATTATAAGAAATACTGTTAAGTTTTCAAACTCAAATATTAAAGTCACATATTCCATTCAGTGTGTTTCAACGCCGTTTAACAGCCTATTCTGTGTACTCTGTACAGTTGCAGAATTATAAGAAATACTGTTAAGTTTTCAAACTCAAATATTAAAGTCACATATTCCATTCAGTGTGTTTCAACGCCGTTTAACAGCCTATTCTGTGTACTCTGTACAGTTGCAGAATTATAAGAAATACTGTTAAGTTTTCAAACTCAAATATTAAAGTCACATATTCCATTCAGTGTGTTTCAACGCCGTTTAACAGCCTATTCTGTGTACTCTGTACAGTTGCAGAATTATAAGAAATACTGTTAAGTTTTCAAACTCAAATATTAAAGTCACATATTCCATTCAGTGTGTTTCAACGCCGTTTAACAGCCTATTCTGTGTACTCTGTACAGTTGCAGAATTATAAGAAATACTGTTAAGTTTTCAAACTCAAATATTAAAGTCACATATTCCATTCAGTGTGTTTCAACGCCGTTTAACAGCCTATTCTGTGTACTCTGTACAGTTGCAGAATTATAAGAAATACTGTTAAGTTTTCAAACTCAAATATTAAAGTCACATATTCCATTCAGTGTCTTTCACCGCCGTTTAACAGCCTATTCTGTGTACTCTGCAGAGTTGCAGAATTATAAGAAATAAAGAAATACTGTTAAGTTTTCAAACTCAAATATTAAAGTCACATATTCCATTCAGTGTGTTTCAACGCCGTTTAACAGCCTATTCTGTGTACTCTGTACAGTTGCAGAATTATAAGAAATACTGTTAAGTTTTCAAACTCAAATATTAAAGTCACATATTCTGTGTAAGATGAAGAAGGCGGGTAAAAGGGACGGGGAAGTGGACGTGATCCTGAAAGTTCAGGGCGCGGGTCAGGACGCGGAGAAACTGTGCCTGGTGCCAGAGCACAAGAAAGAAAGACATCCACCATACCTAGCTTCATGTCTGATTTCACAGGGCGTCGCAGGACATCACTCTCGAGGTCCGACCAGTGCGAACAGGTGGTCGGTTGGATGACAGCTGATACTGCTTCCAGTCGGTTAAGCACCACCCTGTCTTCCACCAAGTCCACTCTCAGTAGCCAAGAGTCTGGTCAACATAATCCTCACTCTGATCATCCTTCCTCCCACCATACACGGTCTGGTCAAAGAAGTGATCCCACACTGGGATATAGTGAGGAGCTCGTCTCATCACCAATCCTTCATTTGACCCTCTCTCCAAGCACGCTTGCAGAGGAACATGACATCTTGTGCCCTGATTCACAACCTCTAGAGGCTACCCAATCACAAGAAGATGACAGATGTGAACGGCATTTAAGGTCAAAGGAAGTAGTGGATGATGATGATGATGATGATGAGACACAGTTGCCATTAAATCAACCACTATTTCCGTCTCAAGACCTTGTTGAGGAGAATGTTATACAGTTGTCAATGACTGAGTATGTGGTGGGATCAAGACTTGAGGAGGATGATCAGAGTGAGGAAGTGGAGGAGGACTTGGTGGACGATGAGGTGACTGACCCCACCTGGGAAGGTGTAGAGCCGAGCGATGACAGCAGTCCTGAGGGTGAGCCATCTGCAGCACCGCAACAGGCTGGAAGAGGCAGTGGTGTGGCTACAGAAAGAAGGCGGACCGCACCAAACCGGCCCGCAAATGTTCCACGGAGCACCCCCTTGCGTAAATCTACCTTGCCAAAGGGTAGGTGTTCCGCGGTATGGCGTTTTTTTAAGGAAAGTGCGGACGACAAAAGAATTGTAGTTTGCAACCTGTGCCACACCAGAATGAGCCGAGGCATGAACACTAGAAACCTCACCACCACCAGCATGATCCGACACATGGCATCCAAGCACCGTAGTAAGTGGGAGGAACGCCTGGATCGCCCACCTGTGTCTGCAGGCCACACCACTGCCTCCTCTTCCCCTGTTTTCGGTGCCGGCCAATCGCCTGTCGAAGGCGCAGGCCCGCATACCTCCCGCCCTGCACCTGTACCATCTGAAGCACCATCAGCGACCACATCCACTTCCCTGTCCCAGCACAGCGTCCAAATGTCGTTACCCCAGGCATTTGAGCGCAAGAGAAAGTACCCAGCCACCCACCCACAGGCCATAGCACTAACCTCACACCTTTCAAAATTACTGGCCATCGAAATGCTGCCATTTAGGCTTGTGGACACTGAGTCCTTCCGCAGCCTGATGGCAGCAGCTGTCCCTCGGTACGCGGTCCCCAGCCGCCACTACTTTTCCCGGTGTGCCATCCCCGCATTACACCACCATGTGTCCCGTAACATCACCCGTGCCCTGACCAACGCAGTTACTGGGAAGGTCCACTTAACGACTGACACATGGACAAGTGCTTGTGGCCAGGGACGCTACATTTCCCTGACGGCACACTGGGTGAATGTCGTGGAGGCTGGGAGCGACTCGGACCCTGGGATGGCACGGGTGCTACCCACGCCGAGGATTGCGGGCCCTACCTCCATCAGGGTTTCCACCAGCACTTACGTTATTGGCTCCTCCTCCTCCGTTTCCACCTCCGAATTCTCTACACACACCGCCACTCCCCCATCAGCCAGTAGCTGGAAGCAGTGTAGCACTGCAGTGGGGAAGCGTCAACAGGCCGTGCTGAAGCTGATCTGCCTTGGGGACAAACAGCACACGGCCTCAGAGCTGTTGCAGGGGATTAGTCACCAGACCGAGCAGTGGCTCTCGCCACTCAACCTGCAAGCAGGCATGGTTGTGTGTGATAATGGGCGTAACTTGGTGGCGGCTTTGGAGCTCGGCAAGCTCACACACGTACCATGCCTAGCGCATGTATTTAATTTAGTGGTGCAGCGATTTCTAAAAACCTACCCCAATGTGCATGATCTCTTGACCAAGGTGCGCCGCGTGTGTGCACATTTCCGTAAGTCATCAACAGCTTCGGCCGGCCTGTTGAAGCTGCAGCAGCGCTTACAATTGCCAGCTCACCGGCTGCTGTGTGACGTGAGCACGCGCTGGAACTCCACCTTCCACATGTTGGCCCGGCTTTGTGAGCAGCAGAGGGCAGTAGTGGAGTACCAGCTGTTACACGGTCGTCGCCTCTCCGTTCAACTTCCTGTAATCAGAAGTGAGGAGTGGGAATGGATGTCAGACCTCTGCGAGGTTTTACGCAATTTTGAGGAATCGACACAGATGGTGAGCGGCGATAACGCTATTATCAGTGTAACCATCCCACTTCTGTGTCTACTGAAACGCTCGCTGCTCACAATTAAAACCGACGCTTTGCATGTGGAAGAGGTGGAAATGGGGGAGGAAGAGCTTACACAAGGTGATAGCCAGAGCACCCTCACTTCGTCTTCTCAGCGACAATTGGAGGAGGCGGAGGAGGAGGAGGAGGAGGAGGAGGAAGACACGGTTGCCTCCGCTACAGAGGGTAGCCATGGAACTTTAGTTCCATCTCTTCAGCGTGGGTGGGCAGAAGAGGAGGAAGAGGATGAGGATATTGAGAGTCAGCCTCCTGGTGAGGACAGCGAAATCTTGACTGTTGGTACTCTGGCACACATGGCTGACTTTATGTTAGGCTGCCTTTCCCGTGACCCACGCGTTGTACGCATTTTAGACAACACGGATTACTGGGTGTTCACCCTTCTGGACCCCCGCTACAAAGAGAATTTCTCATCTCTCATTCCTCCGGTGGAGAGGACAAGCAAAATGGTGCAATACCAGAAGGTTCTTGTTGAAAAATTGCTCCAAAATTTTCCATCTGACAACGCTGGCGGCAGAGTACGTGCTACCTTGGCCAACCGAGAAGGGGAGAAAAGGGGAGCACACAGCAGTTCCGAGAAAGGCAGGGCAACACTCTCCAAGGCGTGGGACACCTTCATGACACCCCGGCAGCACCCTCACCCTGATGCGCAGCCTAGTGTCACAAGGAGGGAAAAGTTTTGGAAGATGGTGAAGGAGTACGTAGCAGACCGTGTCAGCGTCCTCAATGATCCCTCTGTGCCTTACAACTACTGGGTGTCCAAGCTGGACACGTGGTATGAACTGGCACTCTACGCCTTGGAGGTGCTGGCCTGCCCTGCCGCCAGCGTTCTGTCTGAGCGGGTATTTAGTGCTGCTGGTGGCATCATAACAGATAAGCGTATCCGCCTTTCCACCGACAATGCTGATAGGTTGACACTTATAAAAATGAACAAGGCCTGGATTTCCCCTGACTTCTCCACTCCACTGGAGGAAAGCCCCGGGGGAACATAAACTCACTTTATATATGTTATTTACAATGATGGGAATACTCTGTATTCCCATTCACCCCTTCCACCCAAAAAACGGGTATATGGTTGACTCTTAATCTTCTCATCCTCCTCCTCCTCTTCCATATGCCCTGGGATATAATTTTTATATAGGGCCAGCTCACCAGCGTGCCCTGGGATATAATTTTTATATAGGGCCAGCTCACCAGCGGGCCCTGTGATATAATTTTTATATAGGGCCAGCTCACCAGCGGGCCCTGTTTGCCAATTTTTATATAGGTCAGCTCACCAGCGGGCCTTCTCATATAATGTTTTATTGGGTCAGCTCTCTAGCGGGCCCTCTCATATAATGTTTTATAGCGTCAGCTCACTAGCGGGCCTTCGCATATAATGTTTAGGATGGTCAGCTCTGCAGCAGACCCTCACCCATAATGTTTTAGATGGTCAGCTCAGCGCACGTTTCCCTCTTAATCATGGCCTCAGTTCTGAAAATCAAGGAAATTTTTGGGAGAATTTGCCTCTGCGCACGTTTCCCTCTTAATCATGGCCTCAGTTCTGAAAATCAAGGAAATTTTTGGGAGAATTTGCAGATGATATACAAGTAAATATACAGCAAATATTGTTTGGTAACAATTTTTCGCCTAAAGTCGTTTTTATTTTCCTTTTTGTGTGTTTTATGGTCAGTCTGTAAAAATGGCGTACTACGGGCGAAAGATCGTTCCCAGCAGCGATGTTGGAGTCCAAGGTGCATCCAGACATCCTCCCTATGCTGTCCCTGAACCATTTCTGTAGTGTTTCCATCTTTTTCTGCCCTTTTCCTATGGACCAGGCACCCTCCCCTCATCAGAGCAGGGGGTGCCTGGTGTAATGCTCGAGTCCTCCCATTGACTTCAATGGGGCTCGGATGCTCGGCCGAGCACTCGAGCCTCAGGGGGTGCTCGGTCAGAGCACCCGAACATCCGAGCATTGGGGTGCTCGCTCATCACTACTAATGTCTTATTATCTGCTCTGAACACCTTGAAACTCGTTCAGCCCTCCCTTCCTAAGCCATATCATGATTTCGCAGACGTGTTCTGCAAAGCCATGACCAAGTCATTGCCACTGCATCATCTGTGTAATTGCCCCGTTGATCTGTTACCTTGTACTACACCACCCCGAGGCAGAGTGTACCTTCTGTCGGTCCCTGAGACCAAGGTCCTCGAAGACTACATTAAGGACAATTTGGCTAGTGGATTTATCCATCCTTCTACCTCTCCTGCAGGAGCTGGTACCTTTTTTGTCTCCAAAAAGGATGGTGGTCTCTGCCCTTGTGTTGACCACAGAGGATTAAATAACATAACCCGGAAGAACTGTTACCTACTGCCTCTTATTCTGGAATTATTAGACCAACTCAGGGGTGCCCGGTACTTCACCAGATTCGATCTTATAGGTGCCTACTACCTCGTAAGAATGAAGGAGGGCAATGAGTGGAAAACGGCTTTTAACAACAGGTTCGGGCGCAACGGGTACCTAGTTATGCCCTTTGGTCTCTGTAATGCCCCAGCCATTTTACAAAACTTTGTAAATTATGTTTTCTGACATCTGCTTTTAATCTTTGTCATTGTATGCCTCAAATGAAATCTTGGTATTTTCCTCCACTCTAGAAGAGCATTGTGTCCATATATGTTGGGTATTGACTCGGTTAAGGAAGAATCGCCTTTTCTGCAAAATCGAGAAGTGCGAATTTGAGACCACTTCCTTGGCCTTCCTATACCATTTCCACTCAGAGTCTTGCCATGTACCCCCAGAAATTGTCCACGGTTATATCACGGTGCCTGTGCTTTCTTTTGGCGACATTGTTATGTCCGGGTTACTTCCTGCTTACCTTTTATTGGCTACTGGATTTTATCTCCACCCAGTTCTAGCCCTTAAATACTGAGCCCTGTCACTTCAGAGGTGTCCTTTACTGGTGTTCCAGTTGCCAGCACTTGTTCCTGTTATCCGTGTGAATTCTGTGTATCACCCGGACTGCCTGACTACCCTGCCTTATCTGTTCCTGCTCTGTGTACCGCCCTGGCCCGGCTGACGTTCCTGCTCTGTATACCGACTTGGATTGGCTGACGTTCCTGCTCTGTGTACCAACCTGACCCAGCTGACGTTCCTGCTCTGTGTACCAACCCGGCATGGCTGACGTTCCTGCTCTGTGTACCGACCCGGATTGGCCTAAGTTCCTGCTCTGTGTATCTATCCGGCCTGGTGGGCGTTCCTGCTCAGTGTACTTCCTGGTACTATTGTCTGCCCAGCCTGTGTTCCGTTTGGAGGTCTCTCCTCCTTTGCTGATTACTGTCTCTGACAGCCACTGGTTGCCTCCACCTAGCACTGCACTTGCAGCGCTGTTCGGTGACCCTGCCTTATCATTGCGCTGTTATCCTTTCACTTCGGTGTCAGATCTGTTGGTTGCACCTAGTACGCTTGACCTGTCCACTCTTAACTCCGAGGTTGGGTTCTCTCTGGGCTCCTCGGTCAGTCTCCACTGCTTGGCAGGTCTGTCCAGGTCTGAGCGTTCGTTCACCCATCATGGGTTGGTGCTATAGCGCTTCAGGGTCACAGTCTGTTAGGGCATCTGTCTGCTGGTCTCCTATCCTAAGCCTTCATTGGGCTCCGCTTGACTAGTCTCTCTCTTACTATGCTGTGGGATAGTAGTGGCCTCCACTCAGTACTTATTCTGTGGCTTATCGCTTGGGCTCACTCCCTGCATAGGAAGTATCCATTGTCCTCTGCACTACTGGGGCCTGCCAGCCTCCCTTGGCCTAGTAGTATCTCTGCTTGTCTGCTCTTCCAGATTCACACGAACTGTGACCTGACCTGTGTCAGTATTGTACCTTTGGTGCCTACTGGGCCTGAGTGGGTTACTATTATCCTTGTGACCTGACCTGTGTCAGTATTGTAACATCTGTACCTGCTGGACCCGTGTGGGTTACTATACATTATTGTAGCCTGACCTGTGGCTGTATTGTGTCATTTGTATGTACTGGACCCGCGTGGGTCACATTATCCTTGTTCTATTAATAAAACTGTGTTTTACCATAACCTTCCGTGTCTGAGTGTCCTTAAAAACCATATCAGGTTACCAATTAGCTCTTGCCTCACGGTCTCAAAGCTGTGCAATGGTTCATTGGCTTCACCAACTATTAACGTTGGTTTATCAAAGGCTTTTCGGCACTCGTAGCTCCCATCGCGACCCTCACTGTTGGACTCCGGAGGCTCTGTTGGCATTTGAAACCCTGAAGAAGGCCTTTTCTTCTGGACTGATACTCAAGTACCCTGATCCTCTGGCTCCCTTCACTCTCGAGACAGCTGCCAGAGAGGCCCTCTCTCAAAGGGCCTCTGATTCAGGTGTTCTCCACCCATGTTCATTCTTTTCTAGGCGCTTCTCCTCTGCGGAGAAGAATTATGACACTGGGAATAAAGCATAATCGGGGGTAAAGTTGGCTCTGGATGAATGGAGGAATTTGTTGGAGGGTTCCCTTCACATGGAGACTATTTTGATGGATCAGCCAAATGATTGAATGCTGGTCCCTATTCTTTTCCTGTTTTGATTTTGTTATATCTTACATACCTGGAACAGAATATAAAAGCTGATTCCCTATCACGCCAACACTACCCAACTACAGTTCCTGCCATCTCTCTTGATCCCATTGTGTCCTCTACCTGAATAGTTTCCTCTTTTTCCACTGTCCTTCTCACCCGCATATGGGAAGCTCAGTCTACCCATTCATCAGTGGTCACTATGCCTCATGATACGTATTACGTACCAGAACCGCACCATGAGGATGTCCTCCATTGGGGACATTGCTCTATGAGGGCCGGTCATCTAGGCCTCCTTTGCACCCAGGATCTCATCTCTCGGTAGTTTTGGTGGCCCACGATGAAAGTTGTCATTCCTTCCTTTGTGTCATCATGCCCAGTCTGTGCCCTTATGAAGATGCCTAGGAAACAACCTTTGGGTCTTCTACAGGCTTTACTGGTACCAGCCCTACCATGCACCCATGTCTCCATGGACTTCGTTTGTGGACTTGCCTTCCTCTACCAGTAACATGGTGATATTGGTTGTGGTATACCGGTTTTCCAAACAGGGGCACTTCATCCCTTTGGTCAAATTGCCAGTGTCCTCATAACTGTCAGACCTATTTGTTGAGCACTTCTACCACCTGCATGGGATGCTTCAGCATATCACCTCTGACAGTGGCTCCCAGTTTGTTTAGTTTCTGGAAAGCGATTTGCTCTCGGCTGGGTATGCATTTACAACACTTGTCCACATACCACCCCCAAACTAATGGGCAGACTCAGCAGAACATTGAACACTTCCTACACTGTTATTGTTCCCATCAACAGGATAACTGGTCCCGTCTCTTACCTTTAGTGGAATTCTCAGTTTTTTTGTAGCTTTGGGGTACAGTCCCCCGGCTATCTCCCTCTGTCCTCCAGTGTCAGACATTCCTTTGGCCGAAATCTGTGCATGTGATGTAGCGACTCGCTGGCAAGCCATTCGTTGCACGATTTAGTCCTCTCAGATGCGGCAGAAGGTAGCAGCCAATCGCCATCGCTCTTTAGTCCCAGAGACTGGTTTGGCTGCCCGCCAAATAGATCAACCTCTGTCAGCCATCTGACAAATTGGGTCTGTGATACTTAGGGTCTTTCAAGGTCGAGACCCATGTCTCCCCAGTCTCCTACCATTTGAGCCTCCTGGAGACATTGAGGATCCATCCAGTGGTCCACGTCTCCCTCATCAAGCCCTATGTGGCGGCTCATGCCTCTCACTCTCTTTCTACTCCTTTCTAATCCTCCACCTACAATATCTGTGGAAGACTCTGATGAGTATATCATCAATGTGGTGCTTGATTCCCGCATTTCCTGTGCTGCTCTCCAGTATTTGGTGAATTCGAAGGGCTACAGCCCCGAGGAACGCTCATGGGTGGAGGCCTAAGACATCAATGCTCTGTCCCTGGTCCTCCAGTTCCACTGGTCTTTTCCATCCAAGCCTTCTGTGGCCTACCAGAGGTAGTCCCTTGGGGGGCTAGTGTCATGTTCTCCGGGTTTTGCTGACTTTTTCATTGGGTATTCTGTCCTTATTTATTTTTGTTTCTCCACGCTGTTTTGGTTATGCCCTTGTTTGGGCCTATATCAAGCACCGACACGGATCAAAGCATTCTTTATCGAGTTCAGTGTGATATTGTTCCTAGTGATTCCAGTGTTTTGATAAGACTTTCCTCGACTACGTCTCTTGTCTCCTGATTCTGCTTCATCTTCCTGTATTGGTTTCTGACCCCGGCCTGTTTATACAACTACTCTTGTGGCTGTTGATTTTTGTACTGTGCTGCTTGACTGGTTTTGACCCTGGCTTGTTCGACTATTCTTCTGTCTCATCCTAGGTACTGTCTCTGCCCACCGGTTACCGATTTGGATTGCTCCCTTCGACCCTGAGGTGTTCCCTGTGCCCATTGTGTCGTGTTTGCCATTGTTGACCATCCAGTCTAGTTCAACGCTGTTGAATATCCCGGTTCGAATGGTAGCCTTGCAACTCTCAGTTGTGTAACTGCTGCTCTGTCTCGACAGAGACTACTATACTACTGGTAGGTTATATGTGATGATTCCTGACTTTGTGAGTAGTTGTCTGTGTCCTAGGTGGTCATCCTGCTATCAGGCTTTGCAGCCTGCACCCCTATATGGCTTAGGCCTCAGCAAGACTTCCTTGGAACAGCTACTGATTGCTAGCAACACTCTCAAACCTGCAAACTCTAGCCCCTGGCTCACTGGGGCCTATCGTGTAAGTATTTTGTATTGCCTTCTGTTGTTGTATAGTAGTTAGTAGTTACATACTATAGTAGTATAGTAGTAGTTACATACACATCAAATCCGCAGTCTGCTACTTCTTTGTGGGGTTTCTACTCTGCAAGGTGTTCTCAGGCAGCTTACATTGGGTGCTCCAGTCAGATCATTAGACCCTTCCATTACAAAAAGTGCAATGACAATTAATACTTCAGTTTTTATTTAACTAATTTCATTCAGCCGCTAGGTATTGAGATTTTAGCTATTCTTCAGTGAACATGGAATAATGATGGGGTAAATACTGGAGACATTTCAAAGGCTTTAAACATCAAGAACAAATTGAAAAGTACTCCTTTAAGTAATATTCAGGGGGACTTTATTCAAAATTAAAAAAAATAAGAGTCTTTATAAAGTGCAGAGAAAAATTAGATTAGGACAGTAAAATTTAAAAAATACCCTTTATTTCCCTCTATCCCTTTAAAATCAACTGGGCACTGCCTATTACTCAAAAACCATGTTCTGTGAATAAATACAGCATTGAGGACATTAGAACAAATGTATGAATTTGCCAGCACAGCTCCATGGGAGTTAGCCTATATTTTTGTGAATGTACAAGGGGTATACTTTGCATAGTAAGAGCACTGTAGTGCACACTGGTGTGGTGTAGTGGACACCAGCTAGACTAGAAACTTATACCTAAGAAGGGAGATTGTACCTGCTCAGACCCCTACATTTCCATTCTCATTTGTGGTGGCACCACATCTCATATGTGGCGACACCACATGGATGTGTGTGTGCATGGGTCCACTCAAAAGTCTCATTCAAATCAGTGGAACTTTTTGGATATTTTATTTATACCTTATGGTGCACTTATTGCAACCAGAATTGCACTACTTTTCCTTAGAACATCTGTCTCTGGGCTCTATTTGTTAGAGCCAAAATGAGTTCCGACTGGTGAACACATAGTTGTACCATCGGAATTCAATTGACTGACCAACATGAACCACAATGAGTGTTATTAAGACCTGACTTGCAGCCCAACATTCATAATAGTTTTTTGATCCAATGCATAGAAACATAGAATGTGACTGCAGATATGAATCATTTAGCCTTTCTTATCTGCCCATTAAATAGCATGCTAAATAACGTGAATAATGGGAACATCAAAGGAAATTACCTGACACTCGATGTTTCTGGCCTAGATTAGATAAATGTTGTCACAGATATTATTTTTACTGATTCCCACTGAAGTCTATGGAGATATCTATATATAGATATATATATGTAAACATCTAAGTGTTTCTTGTTAGCTTTCTGACACACTGTCACAGTCACTGCAGCTACCTGCCACAGCTCCACTTTGTCCTCCTCACAACCTCTGATTCGACACTTCACTGTCCTCTCACCTTACACATCTCCAATTTGCCTTTCCTACCCTTTGCCTCATTTGCTTACTATCCCCTACGCTTCATCGCATCCCTTACAGAAGTTTCCAGTGGGGGTGATAGGGAACAACAATCAGTACTGAACCTGTTTAAACCATTTTGTGCTTGATAGTTTTGCAGTGGTTGAGCAAGGGCATCACAATGAGTAGTGAACCCTTTAGCACATTGGCTGCTAGAGAGGTCTCCAACACATTGTAAGATGACTGTAGTATAGAAGGAGTTAAGTTGTTTATTGCCCCATTTACCCAACATAGTCATGGATAGAAACATCTATAATAGTTACCTCAGTCCGGGTTATCAATGACACTTGCAGGAACAGAAGAGTCAAGACAAAAGTGATGATGATATCTTTCTGCTGCCATAGCTGTCTTAGTAAATATATTGTTTTATGTAGACCCAGCAAGATCAGGGTCCACAGGTGGCAGATTAACTCAGACTGCATGGAGCATAGGCTTGGTGCAGTGTGAGAATGAAAGAGCTCTGTGGCCACTTTGAATGGGAAAGTAGGAAGCTATAAGATGTATGGTGAAAGTGCAGGTGGGAAGGGCAAAGGGCTGAGAGGGCTATAGATTGAAAGGGGTGAAAGTCAGAAGAGGTAAAGCGGCCAAAGGGAGGCGCAAAGTGGCAAAAGAGAATGTAGTGAAAGTGAGGAGATAGGCAAAGTGGCAAAAGGGAGAGTGATATTGAGGCAGCAATTGTAGTGAAAGGGGGAAGAGGGCAAGAATGTGGAAAAGGAAGGGTAATGAGAAAAAGTGGTGAAAGGAAGGGTGGGAGAGGCAGTGTGTGTGGATCAAGGGACTTGAGATTTTCTTTGGAGGAATATAATAATTTAGGTATGTGAGAATTCATGCAGAGATTTTCAGAGGAGTGGGGCTTTGACTCCCTGGTTAGTCCTATGAAAAACACGTTCTACAAGTGAAGACCCTTCAAAGAAAAAAGTTATGCCCCCTTGGCTGGACCTATAATCTCTTCAAAACAATGCATTGGAGACTTCTCTACATTGAAGGGATTAACATCCCTACTTAAAATGATGGTCGTTTTTATTTGTCCAGAGTGTTGAGGTTGGTTTGTCCTGGCTTTAATCCAGTTTTGTTTTATATATAGGGTATTAAGAAGCTCATTTAACTAGAGAAAACCTGGAGCAAACCAACTTCAGCATAGGGGACAAACAAAAATGACCTTTGATTTAAATAAGGCTTTAACCCCCAAATGTTAGTGAGGGCTTTAAAGCATTAATTTGCAATGTGTTAGAGTCCTCTCTGACTTTCAAGGGGTTGAAATTCCTATTTATATCAATGGGAATATTTATTTGTCCCCTATGGTATGAACCAGAATTGATCCAGTTTCTTCTTATTAAATACGCCTCTAAGTCATCGTTACCTAAACTTAAATCATTACACTTTGGATATGTGACAAGTGAAGCTTGTTGATGCTGGCCAACCTTACCATTCTGTTTCACTCTCAGCACAGACATATATGTTCCATTTTCTTTCCAATCTACTAGAAAATGACTTCCTACTTTAGAGGTAATTGAGATGAGATGACATCTGGCCAGACTTTGGGGAAATGAGAAAAGATGTCTAGATGCATGAAGAATATTTTGTAATTGTGACATAATTATTAGGAAGCATAGCAGGAAGTTGTTTCTCAGAAATATGGAGAAGTGAATGAGCAACAATCTGTAAAAAATCATGTTCCAAAGCAAGACATTAAGGAGGGTTATCTAACATTACTTTATCATTCCAGGTAATGATGATGACTGTATAATGAGTGAGACTGATGTCTTAAGATTAACTGGAATCATTCTAGGGCAAACTAACTGCATCATTGGGTCAAGTAAATATTTAAATTGATTTAAATGAGGCTTTTCATCCTTTAATGGAACTCCTACACATTTTGAATCAATAAGTCGGTGAGTACTCTAACATTCAAGGGTAAACCCTTTGAGTGCCAGGGCGGTATTCAATGCATTGCAATAAATTGGATACTTCGCTGGTACTCAAAGGCTTAAAAGCCCTAATTTAAATAAATAGGTATTTGGGGAATTTGTATTTCTCCCCATGGTGCCATTCGTTTGTCCTATAATTATTTCAATTCTTAGTACATCAAATTAATTTCCTTTCTCCAGTTCAAATTGTAGGTCTTATTGTAACATGGAATGGATAGAAGGACAGGATTATGGGAAAATGTATCTGGAATTTATCAACCAGTGTACATCAGTTTTTGATTTTTTGTCTGTCTCTGTCTCTGAGGCAATTTATATTCTACCAATTTGTGGCAATAAGTGTCAAGATTATAAAAAATGTTTTTATTACATAGTAACATAGTAAATTAGGTTGAATAAAGACACAAGTCCATCAAGTTCAACCTTTGCCTCATACCCTAGTGACATGAGAACTGTATAGCTTTCCTGCTACCAAATAAGTTAGTCTGTATCAGACCTTCCTGATTTGCCTACTAATATACAGTACAACCCTGTATGTTCCCTTTTGAAAGAAATGTATCTAATCTTCTCTTAAATGTATCCATCGTATCTGCCATAACCACCTCCTCAGGCAAGGAATTCCACAATTTAACAGATCTTACTGTAAAAAAACCCTTTGTTATGCTAGGTTCCTGAATTCCACTAAAGATGAAGAGACACACACACACACACAGTGGTTGTGAAAACGATAACTACTGTTTATTAAACATGCATTACAAAAAAAGGACATAAAAGATACTTAGCTACCGCCGGAGTTTTCATCAGTATGTAAGAGCCGTCCATATGCCCCTGCAGTAACAATCGTTTAAACACACAGGCTTGAGATTAGATACACACTCTCTATGTCTCAAGATAGCGCTGAGAACCTAGAGACGTGTCTCAACTTGTTAATGTGAGGTACATACAAGCTACGCCCTAATTGTTATGCTATAAGCCTATCAGGGCTCAAAATTTCCACTCGCCACTAGCCAATGGTGAGTGAAAATTTAGCCCTGGTGAGTAGAACTTCAGCCCTGGTGGGTATGTTATGGCTTGCAGTGGCAAGTAACTCTTCAGGTCTGGCTAGTAGCAAAGGATTTAAAATTATAAGCCCTGTGCCTATCATAGTGCAGGATAAAAAGTATTGCATAACTGAGTGTTGCATAACCGTTTCTCTGTTGTTTATTCTGCTATGTGCAGAGAGTTAACCCTTGGCTGCCCATGAGGAGACCACAAAAAGTATCTCCTCTTACACTCCACCCTTGGTCTCATCAAGTGGCCGCAAAGGTAATATGTCCACCTCTGCAGACGTAGAGCAATCTTCTGTAATGAAGCGAAAAGCAGCATTCTAAAGTTCAATGATATCCTCGATCAACTGAACTAGATCTTGGATGTATATGCAGTTCATAGTCCCGTGGCGTCCATAATATTCGGTCCCACCAAAACTAAAAACGACAAGATTCATACACCAAATGGACGCAGTGGCAAGTGAAGCATAATGTTTTTATTATATCAGGTGTTCCTTGCCCCTTGTCCCACATGCATTGCCAGTCACGGTAGTAGAAATAACCTATGAGAAGAAACATACATTGGTTTATTTTCTTCGTCAATATTTCCCCTGTTCTTTTGACAAAACATTCACTTTAGCTCCTTCATTCAACAAATTAACTTGTTCAGTGATATGCTGTGCAACAACCACTTCTTCCATCCAACCTACTACCGTTCCCTCAGCTACTTTACCCATGGCATCGGCATCAAGAGTGATAATTATAATACATTCTTCACCATCCTCCACTTGCATTATCTCACTCCACATACACAACTCCCAGGTCGTGGGGTGGGATATGAAACACAAACAGGAAACACTCACAATGCCAAAATGACACACCACACCCCCTTCCTCAATTGTCTCTTCTGTAATCTCTCTAGAAACAACAATAACCACCCTACTCTGTTCTCTGAGTAGTTTCTTCCTGGTCCTAACAACCACCCTAGGTGAGTAGTCTTGTGTGTCATGACCCAACATTCCCTCCAAGGGAGTAACAACTTGAACGAGACGGCCATTCAGTACGTTGACAATCTCATCCAGTATCTTATCCCACTCCCTACAGCGTGCGTGGGAGTCATCTTGCATATTTGTTCCTTCAGCAAGCCATTCATTCTTTCAATCATACCCGCTTCCTTCGGGTTAAAAGGGATATGGTACACCCAATGAACATCATGTGTTGGAGCCCACTTCTTCATCAACATGTCAGTATTATTAGTTTGTATTACCACTAGAGGTCCATAGAACTTAGTGATCAGAGGTACTAGTTTCAGCTTTTGATCTTCCTGTGGTAGGGGCCCAAGGAAACTCATTTGTCAAACTTCACCACCTGTGATGCCTTGATCTCTTTGTCCAGAGGTGGTCTTTGGTTTTTTCCTTCTGTATAGCCTGACCAAGAAGACACTTGACCACAATCTCTTTCACTTGATCCATAGTCAGGGAGATTCCCTTCAAATCGGTCCACTGATAGATTGTTAATGCTCCTCTGTGTCCACCCTGGGCATGAGCCCAGTCCCCCAGTTTCATAGTCTGGGAGGGGATCTGTGTAACACTGTCAGCCATCTCACTTTGCAAGTGTCATGGAGTGACTAAGAAATTGAACACAATGACAAGTACAAATGAACTTAATATAAAACTTTATTAAGTAATATGAACAGCAGGAGATAAGGCAACAGACAAATAGTAATAATTGGCACACAGTAGTATGAAATAACACAAGTGGCAGTAGAAGTGGCACGACTTTCAGATGACAAAAGTGGCAGATGATAGTGACACACCTTCACGAGACCAGGTAGGAACAATGGAGGAGCTTCCTTACCCTTCACAGGACAGGTGGTCAGAAACGGAATGGCCCTGGGACTGCACGGCTAATGTGAGGGTAGTGCAGAGCACTCCCAAACACAAATAAGATGGCACACCTTCACGAGACCAGAGAGAAACAGTGTAGGCACTTTCCTCACCCTTCACAGGACAGGTGGTCAGAACGGAATGGCCCTTAGACTACTCGGAGATAAGGGTATAGTGCAGAGCACTCCTGTACCCCTATCAGATGGCACACCTTCACGAGACCAGAGAGGAACAGTGTAGGCACTTTCCTCACCCTTCACAGGACAGGTGGTCAGAACGGAATGGCCCTGGGACTACACAGTTAATGTGAGAGGGCAGTGCAGAGCACTCCCAAACACAAAGTCGGCAAAAAGAGAGGAGAAGACCAGTATCCCCACAGGGGATACACTAGGCGGTAACCAGATGGAGAAGGCTAGGCAACACAGGCGGTACGGCCACAGGAGGTCAGACACACGGAATGACCGACAAGCGCCGCTTAACGGAAGCGAGCGCAAAGCAGAAGACACAGGGCAGCACGGAAACCAAACCGTAAAACGGAATGGTCACGGAGCGCAACACAGAGGGTAAACCGGGAAGCAGCTAAATGTCAAAACCGGATCGGATAGTCAGATGTCGCCAATGGTCGTAACCGGAACGGGTAGTCAGCCAAGCCAGGGGTCAGAGCCGGAACAGGTAGTCAGACAAGCCAGGAGTCAGAACCGGAACGGGTAGTCGTGCGAGCCAGGAGTCAGGACCGGAATGGGTAGTCAGACGTAGCCAAGTAATACACAGGAACGGTAATGCCACAGACAGAAATAAGCTCAGGTACACCACGAAAGGGCACTGGAAATGACACAGGCTGAGGTTTAAAAACCCTGGTGGGTAGGTGGAGCCATGACCTCATCAGCGTGGTGCCATATAAGAATAGTGACTCAGCAAGAGCGACAGTTAGATAGTAAACAATGTTGTTCCACGGCAATGTCAGTCACAAGCAATCACGGGCACCGTGATAGCAAGAGACCAGTATGTCCAGAAGCATGTCCCACAGCAAATGGCCACTTGTTGTCTTGTGCACACAAGATCTGCCACAACCCAGTACCACCTCATGGGGTTTTTTCTTTGATTGTCCATTGGTCTTGCTGCTCAGTAGCCAGTCGGGCAGTCACTTCTTTATATAGCTGTGCCGGAACTTCTGTCTCATTGTAAGTCCCATCACATGCGGATTTATGATTCACAAAATCTGGCAAGCGTTTCTTGATATCAGCAGTGTCTTGTCTGGTTAGTTTGCCTCTCTCTACCAGACACCACTTCCATATATGTAGGGTCTGATTCTGCGCAACTGCTGTGCGAGCCGAAAGGCCGTCTTGACGCACCCAGTCACGTATAGATAGATCAGATTTCACTAGTGGGATGAGGTATAAATTGTTGTTGACAGGTACAGCCTCTATGACTGAAGTCAGTGCTTCATCCCAGTAATACACAGTCCTTTTCCAGGTTACATCATAGATGGGATGCAGGAACAATCCCAGGTAGGACACAAGGAACCTCCAGAAAACAGAAAAGCCCAGCAGGACTTGTGCTTCATCCATGTCTTTGACCACTTACTTCTCCATATCACCAAACAACATAATATCATCGGTGTCCCGGTATACTTGACACTGGAGTGACCCCATAGCCTGTAAGTCTCTGGTAGCATGCCATTGCTCAGTAGTCTGTGCAGTCCTCTTCACTAATATCAGGTCTGGGAGAGCGGCTGCTAGCAGGGGTGTCACTTTGTTCAGTTCTTTATAGTTCACATTTATACGCCCACTCCTGTCTGGCATCTTCACAGGACAGACTAGACCATTCTAGGAGCTGGCAGCAGGCCTCAACACACTAAGGCCTTGAATAGTCTCTATCATTTCTTTATGTAATGCATGAAATGCTTCCGTGTATGGAATAATCATTGGTGGAGGTGGAGCTCTGGGTGTCACAGGGAGTGTGTCAGTTGGTTCCACGTCCCCTTCCCCCCCTATTTCTACATCACTAGTTGCCACCTTTTTGGGTCTGGCTGTTTGTAACTTCCCTTCCTGCTTCAGTTACTGCCAGCATTTCAACACGGCATGGGTATGTATCCCATCAATCTCCTCTTGAGGTACTCCACTCACCAACAAGTCCATAAAGAGTTGCCGACGAGAGACATTCACTCTGGACCGCCTCCACCTGCCTTGTTCTCTATGGGTTGATTCTTCACCACTGGCTGTGTCTGACCCTGGTCAAGTGCACTCAATAGTCCCATAAGACCAAAAGCTGAGTACACTGTCGCACCAAAGGTATGAGCACACAGTAAAGCAAACAATGGAGCCCTGTATCTAGGTGGAGTAGTCTGCGTAAGCTTGTTACTCATCAAAGGCACAAACTGCTTTGCATCTGGTCCTTGCCAGTCTTTCTTCACCCCAATTCTCCTTCGCTCATCCACTATTCGCTGACATCCAGCCACACATGCCATCTACCGCAATCTCTGAATGCTATCCCCCAACGTGTTCCATGGTGTGAGATCTATTAATTCAGTTGGATGTTCATGTACCTGGGCTATAGAATCATGCATCAAATGCAACAGAGTGAAGGGCTCCTTTGTATCCCTAGCTCGTCGCATTTGCAATCTGACTAAAGGATCTACACAAATGTTACCCAATCGTACCGCCTCTTCTTTGGTCAGAGTAACACATTCACCACCAGCATCCCAGGCACGAAAAACCCATGCCAACAGATTTTCATGCATTGTCTGTTTGTATGTCTTGCCTAATTCTGCTAACTCTGTAGCTGAATATGACCTTGTTTCCTCAGTATATTGTTCCTGTGCAGCAGCAGAAGTTGCTGGCACAGCTGCAGCAACCTCATCCCCTTCAGTCACTGGTGCCTGAGGGGTTTGCATACGATTAGTCAATTCTTTCCGCTGTCTTTTAGCAACAATAGGTCGCTCCCCATACTCTGGAGCATCTGACTGACCGTCGAATTCACTTTCCTCATCGGACAGCCCATCCCATTGGTAAATTTTATCCCACTTCTACTCTGCTACCAATGTTCGTACATGGACACTGCTTTGGGGAGACATCACCCTTCTTTTCCCTCTTTGCCTCATTCTCTCCTGAGCCACAGCATTCACACATATGAATCATAACTTTCCCCCATTTGTTCTAGTTTCTTTTATTGCTCCAGTAATGTACTTTGCATCATAATACATTTATCTTGTAAAGCTTGATATTCCCCTTTAACAGTTTCATATTCTTTCTGTAAGTCTTGTAAGGCCTGCAAAAAAATCCACCCAGTATGCGCAGCAGCTTTCTGCTCTGCTACAGAATACCTAGATAAATCTAATCTGAGAGCAGCTTTCTGCGGCTCTGCCAGCTGTTGCCCATCAACATGTTTATACAATTCTTGGGCAATTAGGAACCGTGGTCCAAGCTCAGCCCATGTTGATAACAGTGCCCTCGTGCACTTACTCCCTGCACGGGTCAGTTTCAGTTTCTTCAATTTTTTAAACATGCTGTCACTACCACACAATCCCTTATCTTTAGGGAAACCCTGCTCACAGCGCCAAGTGTTATGTTAGGTTCCTGAATTCCACTAAAGATAAAGAGACACACACACACACACACAGTGGTAGTGAAAACTATAACTACTGTCTATTAAATATATGCAGAGTTTTCATCAGTATGGGAGAGCCCTCCATACGCCCCTGCAGCAACAATCGTTTAAACACACAGGCTTGAGATTAGATACACACTCTCTATGTCTCAAGATGGCTCTGAGAACCTAGAGATGTGTCTTAACTTGTTAATGTGAGGTACATAGAAACTATGTCATAATTGATATGATATAAGCCTATCATAGTGCAGGATAAAAAGGATTGCATAACTGAGGATTGCATAACTGAGTGTTGCATAACTGTTTCTCTGTTGCTTATTTTGCTACATGCAGAGAGTTAACCCTTGGCAGCTCATGAGGAGACCACAAAAAGTACCTCCCCTTACACCCTTCATCTGCTGAAGTCTAAACCTTCTTTCCCTATAATCTCAAAGGGTGTCCCCTGGTCACCTGGTCAGGCCTTGGAATGAATATCTCACAACAGAGATCCTTGTATTGACCTCTCATATACTTGTACAATGTGATAAGATCGCTTCTTAGTCATCTTTTCTCTAGAGTAAATAAACCAAGTTTGTCTAGTTGTTCCTTATATGTCAAGTCTTCTATTCCCTTAAATATTTTTGTTGCTCTTCTCTGTACCCTCTCTAGTTGTAGTATATCCTTTTTCATAACTGGTGCCCAAAACTGTACTGCATATTCGAGGTGATGACTTACCAATGACTTGTAAAATGGCAAAATTATGTTAATCCACTCTTGTGCCAATACCCCTTTTTAATGCAAGACAGGGTTTTGTTTGCTTTTGCTACTGCTATTTGACACTGGTCACTGTTTCCAAGTTTGTAGTTTACAAGGATACCCATGTCTTTCTCTAGCAACGAGTCCCCTAAAATGATTTTATTCTTTTGTTATTTTTTTATATATACCAATAAAGGCTAAATTTTAATTCCCTGCTCTTCACTACTTTTCAACCCATCAGAGTATAGATGTTAGCATCAATCTCCTAGTGAGTGCTACCTTGCCAGGGTTATCTTTCTTTTCACTATCCTTGCTATATTTTCTGTATAGCAGCTCAAGTGATGAAGGAATTTGTCATTAGATCATCAGCTTCTTTTTTCTTTTTGTACTAGTTTCTCGATAAAACCTAACGATATGTTAGTTCTGCAATATTTAGGATATTAGCATGTAACAGGGGTCTGATAGGCTCCCAAAAGACCCTGGGATGTATAATTAATTTATTTTGTTATTGCATTATTTATACACTGTACCACCCAATTACATAATTACTAGCAGATTAGCACTACTACTTACCCCAAGTTAATAACAACAAGATCTAAGAGTGTGACCAGATTTACTCTCTCAGGCAGTACCTAACAATACCCCTGCCTTCTAATATATTACAGGCTGAATTGGACTGTTCAAGAGTGATAGTTGCTAAAATGTAGACTTTAAAACTGCTCTTTTACATAAATAAAACTTAGGAAATGGTATTAGTGAGTGTCAGATTTATTAGAGAACATGCACAGATTCATAACTTCTCTCCCATTTCAGTAAATAGATGAGAATCCTTACTGATTATATATATATTACTATGCTAGAAATGATCTAACCTTAGCAACCCCCAGCCTTTGTTTTGCTCTTATACCTATTAAATAATTTCAGGACCTCTAAATATAATTACAACCATTATCTGAACTTTCAGACTTTCTAGCACTGCTCTATCACTGATAGGGATAAGCAAAACAATTCTGTGAAATTAGTATTTGTACAAAACATGCTGTTTTGAAAGACCAGAAATAGGTTTTGTAAAACTGCAGTTTATTATTTGTGTTTTGTTTGCTGTTTAAAACAATCAACTAGCAGTAAAAGCAATACAATTATATTACAAAAAAAGCAGGTTCCAGTGTCAATCACAACAGGTGAACATGGTAGAAAAGACCCTTGGATGGTTATATTCTTATCCCTCATTCTAATTCTCACCATTTTTCTCATTATCTCCCCCTCTCTCTCCTTCTTTCTCCTGTTCTTCCCCCCCAGTCTCTCTTTCTTACTCTGCCCATCTTTTGCTCTCTCCTACTTTCCCAGCTATCTCCCTATGTTTTTTTCTTAGCCACTTTTTCTGGACTCTCCACCTCCTTCTCCCATACTCTCTTGCTCTGTCTTTTACCCCCCTCTCCTATTATTCCACTCTTCCCCAATAATATCTCTTCTCTCTTGCTTGCAAGCTGTCTCACTCAAATCCTGTTCTTCTGCATTTCATTCTGCATTGATATATATGTCTCTATAAACAATCTTCAATCCCCAGATCCTCCAAATAAAACTGCAAAATGAATTGCAGGAGTATAACTCAACCTTAATGCCTTTAGGAAAACAGATCCCTGCACCCAATCTTTAGATGGTGAAGGGTGGCCAGTCCACCTGAAACAACATAAGATGGATGCCCCCCTGCCTTCTTCCCTTTGATTGTAGTTGCCAGGTCCTGAGACAAAGAAAAGGGGCCTGGCCAGAACAATCGGTGGGAAATCGGGTGGGGGGAGGGAAACCTTTGTTGCCTTCCACCCCCCTAGCAGGTAGGGAATGTAGGGAGAGTTGGGTTGGATATTACAAAAAGTAACCCACATGTACTCAAGTATTAATTGTTCCATTTTCCCTCCCACCCTCCCTGATTAAAATTCCTAAAGCCACAAAGACAGCAGGAGGTCACTGCTCTCAGAGGAATTAGGTTATCATACAGTCCGGTAATGTGGCTGTCCTGTGCACTGTGATTGTTTGGCATGCCCAAAGGTTTCGGGTCACTCCAAGGCCTTGCTGACTTTGTGGCTAGGGTGCTCTGCAGGGCAATGGGTTTTGCCAGTCACTCCACCAGCGGGCACAAAGTGGTGAAACACTGCAAATGGTGTGGGGGGTGGACTAAGATTGTCTAATAGAAGGACTCCCACTTAGTTAGCTGCCCTGGCTGGGGTGTTACGGGTAGTACCATTCCCATGCCAGGACACCATGGCTCAGGAGAGTTATGCAGGAGGGTCCCAAGGGATTAAATAGTTAAACAAGCCTTAAAGAAACTGTGATCACAATTTTCCCACCAAAATACTGCTAGGTGATCAGGGTGATGTGTTGGGAGAAGGGAAAGGTGGGGAGTATACATCTTAAAGGGATAGTAATGTTTCAAAATAAATATAGCTCCAATTATTCTTTATAGTTTTTGGGCCATGTAGAGCATTATTATCATTCTCTATGATGTGTAGTTAAATTTCACCTATTGTAAGCCACCTCCCCTCAAATGTGGAGTCCAGTCGATTGACCGGACAACTAGCAGCAAGGGACAATCTTCTCGCCATGAGAATAAGAAAAACCCTGCCCCCTTGAAGGAGGAGGACAGGTTTTTCCTTATACTAACAGAAGATTGTCCCTTGCTGTGATCCATTTGGACGGTCTTGCTGTGCAGCTTTACACAGGTAAAAGGAGCGGGAGGGGGACACTTTATGGTTCAATTACTCTGGAACTACACAACGTAGAGAATTGATAATAATGATCTACATACCCAAAAACTATATAGAATAAAAGGAGCTGCATTTATTTTGAAACATTACTATCCCTTTAATGATTACATGTGATCCTTGTGTTTCAACTGCATACACCTCCCAGATTATCTTAAACCCACACCTGCCATGCCTCAGTACATATTCATAGGATTTTTAGCATTGCCCAGCTCTGCTTCAATATCCAGCTTGCGTGTTCTGTTGACTGACTCCTGTTTTGTTAACCACCACATTGCCTGCTGAAAGTCAAATTTCTCCAAACCTTCAAGCTCTGTCTAGTTTGTTACTTGCAAAATACATCAGCATACACTATCTTCTAGTGCCCATTCCAAGCTGCACTACTTGCATCAAAGGTTCTAGCAAAGTTAATCCTTTATGTGCCCAACTGTGCAACCTACATCATCTGTTTTACTGGATTATGCAATGCTGCATTCTGTCCCTTTTTTCTGGCTGCCTGCAAATTGTATGTACATTGTGCGTGGCAAATTGGGGTACCATCTGTCTGCTAGAAAATCAGATCTCAAGGCTTTTTACTTCGATTCTGGAATGATCTCAGAATTTTGAAACCCTTTCAGCTGCCTGATTCCAGTTCCACATTGCAGTCCACAGGACTGACATAGAAACATAGAAACATAGAAGATTGACGGCAGAAAAAGACCACCTGGTCCATCTAGTCTGCCCTTTAGTATTCCTTTATTGTTATCTTAGGATAGATACATGTTTATCCCAGGCATGTTTAAACTGTGTTACTGTGGATTTATCAACCACCTCTGCTGGAAGTTTGTTCCAAGTTTCTACTACTCTTTCAGTGAAATAATATTTTCTAATGTTTTTCTTGATTTTTCCTCCAACTAGCCTCAGATTGTGCCCCCTTGTTCTTGTATTCAGATTCTTATTAATCACACTTCCCTCCTGAACCTTGTTCAGTCCTTTAACATATTTAAAGGTTTCAATCATGTCCCCCCTTTCTCTTCTTTCCTCCAGACTATACATATTTAGATCACATTCTGTGAGTACACTGAGTGGAGCCGTAACAATGATAAATGTTTCACATGCACACAGCTAATAATTTGGTCAAGCAGCCTGTACCATCGTCACTGATGTTTTGCTTGTTAGGTCTTCCAGTAACATTTATGTAATTCAAATGCAGGACTGAAACCCTGCTCTCATTTTCTACACTATGACTGAGGTGATTTTCACTGTTTATAAAAACTGACCCCTACATGAACTAGGGTTGCCACCCAGTCGGTATTTTACTGGCAGGCCGGTAAAAATTGGCTTCTGTCCAATGTTAAGTCTGTGGAGGGAATGCCATGGCTGGTATTTTTTTGGCAACCCTAACATGAACTAACTCAGAGTTTATACTATAGACATACCAGGGAACTTTCAGATATAGCCTACCCAGGTTTTACACACAAAAAAACAAAACAAAAACGTTGCTACTCCTTTTTATAAACATATGCTTTGCTCCTTTCTGTCTCTTCCAGTACTGATTTATGTACTAGTAGTTCCTTTTGGTGTTAATACAAGCATAATTAAACTTAACCATTTGACAGCCAGAGGAGTATCCAACTGTTGCAATGCATTGGATACCTATCTGGCACTCAAAGAAATAAAAGCAGTGCACACTCCACCTTTTGTTCAGTCTGCCTCCTCTGCTCCTGCTGTTCTCGCTCCTCAGACAGTGTCAATGTGACAAAGCGAGGCAGCAGTCACGATGAAGCTTTCTTCTCTGCCCTCACTATTTGCACTATTATTGACATCGGACTTGTCCAATGAAACACCACGAGTGACAGAGGCTAGTGTTTCATTGGACAGTCTCCTGCTGTGACACAAACACCAGCTTTGAGTATTTTTTTATGCAAGAGCATAAAATGTTCTCTGGAACCCATAGAACTTAAGACTTCATCCATAGACCAGGAGACAGTGACCAAAATCCCAGCTATGACTAAATTATGTCAGTCTTCTCTCCTATAGAATTCAAGCTCAGAGAGTCAGATAACATTGTCATTGCAAGCTCAGTGGGCCACTCTCTATAGGTGCATTAGGGGTCTGCCTAAGGAAGGGGTGGTCAAAAGTTGGGGACTACAACTTCCAATATCTCCAACCAGCCATTGTATACTTAGGGCTAGTCCTATACAAGCGAAGGCCTAGCTTTGTCATGTTGCTAATTTATGGAGCACAGTTTTAAAGACTGGAAGTTCTGTTTCACTTAGATAACTAAGGTCATAATGATGAAATAACTAGAGAGCTTTTTCTGATGGGAATGTTCTCACTGTTTAACAAATTCAGTCCTAGCTGTTCATTCTGTTCTTTATGTTTGTGCTGCTGTTGCTGCTGTTTGTTCTAGTCAGCTGAGTGTGACACCAACATACCTCCCTTCCCCCCTACCAATCTCTCATGTCTGACCTTCTATTTTCTTCTCTCAGGCTCCCTCCAGTGGCCGATCTGGACAGCATGATACAGTTACAACACATATTAATTTGATGTTCATTTAAATGAGGATAGGAAGTGTATGATTATGTGTCAAGAAAATATGGGAGAGAAACTTAAGACCAATTGCACAAAGAAAGGGAGTAATTCGGAAAATGACCAACTGCACCATATGGAACAAATGAAAATCTCCATTGATTAAATGAGGCTTTTAACTCATTGAATGCTAGCAGGTTCTTCAATGCATTTCTTAAATCAATAGTAGTGTTTTTTTTTTTTAGAAATACTTTATCCACAAAGACAAAAGTGGAACAATTCAGGGGCAAACCAACAGCACCATAAGGAGACAAAGGTTCCCATTGATTTAAATGTGGTTTTTAACCTCTTAAATTCTAGAGATGGCACCAAGCCCATAGCCATTAATCAGCCCAGTGAAGGGCTGCTGCCCTCATATAGTTGCCTGCTTCTTGAGGCTACACTGCACAGTTTACTAATTTTTATAGAGAATGATATGCAGCTATGTGTCCCATTACCCTCTAAACCATTTCCTGACCAGTTCAATGTGCCATGGAAGAACATGTGGACCAGATATCATTGTGCACAGTCTCAGAGAGTTAGATAATCCTACACTCACAGTAATTGTGTGTGGTGTGCTATGTTTTTTTTTTCTTTTGGCAGGATTACATCATCCTCTGCAGTCATTAGTTGGACTGCATGCTGATGATATCATCATAGTTTGGGCTCCAACCCACAGGTTTGATGGTTTATAAAACTGTTTTTTTGTTATGATTGTCTTGATAAAGGTTCATGCTAGGACCTAGGACCAAAATGTTGACTTATTAAATCTGCTTTGTTTTTGCTATAGGTTTGCTCAATAGGAATGTGCAAGAAAATTTGCAGAGGGAAGAGGTTCTGAGGAAAATAGAGTCTTCTGCCTCCTAAAGGAATTCATATGTGAATTCCTTTTCTGCAGACATCTTCTACCTGGGGAACTGAGGTGAGAGCATGTGCAGATGACTGCATAGTGATGTGTGTGTATGTGTGTGATGTATGCGTGCGTGCATGATGATGTGTGCATTGGAACAGCAGGAAAGCAGAGCAGGAGCAGCAAAGCAGCACTGAAACACAATATTATAAGACTTTGTTCACTGAATTCCATAGGCTTAATCTTCAGCATTTATATCCTGCCTGATTTTCTTTCCTGCTGGAATTTCTGTGAAAAAGAGAAACATCTTTTGCATTCCACAGAGTTTCCACTGTAAGGTAAATAAAATGTGTACATAACTATTGCTCAGCTTTTTTTTGGGTGCTCATGAGGGCTTATTTGAACTATATTTGATTTATGCCTTGCTAAAGTTGTGTTCAATGTGGATAAAATGTGGGTGCAAAGTGAACAATGTTAAATCCATTTGGGTCAATGAAAAATCTAGGTCCTTCTGTTTTAGAAGTTAAGACTTGGATTGGCCTGGAATCGCAAGGCTCTGCTGCTTTCTGCATTGGTGTAAAACATGTTGTGGGCAAGGTGAGCTGAGAGGGTGGTTCAGTTTGTCAAGAAACTTATTGCACTCTTATGCCACCATCAGAACAGAGAGAGACAAAATATCAATAATGACAAATATTTGTTGCTGTTGCATTAATGTTTTTGCCCAGTGGTGAGAAACATGTAGTTCCCCTACTCTTTTTGAACTACAAAACAACAGATTGTGAGAATCAGTCTGTTCACTCCTGTTTCTTTGCACAGGAAGCTGTAATGGACTTTGATTTCAAAATAGGGTGACGACATTTCCGTTCTGCTATTCCGGGACATGTGTTCACCCTACTCCTCTTCATCTCCACATTGCCCCTTGATGCCCTACCTTGAGTCCCTGGTAGTCTAGCGGTGTGGAAAGTGCTCTGTGCCTCCTCCGGCACAGAGCTGAAGCTCCTGCGCGCTGTGCTCATTAATGCAGAGCGCTGGGAGATGATGTCATCTCCCAGCGCTCTGTATTACTAGAGCGCTTGCCTCCAGGAGATCAGCTGGATTGCCGCCCTGGATGTCAACCTGCAAACTGTGTGTCACATCATGGACGCCGCGAGGGAGCGCTGATTTATGCTACCAAGTGCTCCCTCACGGCGTCCATGATGTGACACACCGCTTGCAGGCTGACATCCAGGGCGGCATATATAAAAAAAAACACAGCAAACACTGCTGTGTGGGTGGCTTGGCTTCATTCCGGGACACTTCATTGTCCCGGTGGGAGATGACCCGGGACGCGGGACATATGCTTGCAATAAGGGACAGTCCCAGACATTCCGGGACCCGTGGTAACCCTTTCAAAATCATACAAAATTGAATTTTAGGTATTGTAATAGCATTTTTTAAAGCCTATCTGGAAATGGATTTGCCCCCGTTGTTGACTTCAAATAGATCAAGGCAGTTGAGTAGTTAAAATTAGTCTTTATTTCTAGAATTGCAACATTTAGCATAATTGAGAGATGGAACAGACCCAAGAGTTGTTTCAGTAATTGAAGGGAGGCGTTTTTGTCTCTCTTAATTTATATTTTCTTACAATTACAATTTCACTGCTCTGGGATTTCTCTAAATCAGCTTTTCTCGGTGTTAATTCCCAGGTAACACCAAAGCTCAATTTATTCCTGCTTAAAGGGATAGTAATGTCAATATTAAAATCCACCTCCAAGTCTTCTATATGTTTTTTTAAACTCTTAGCGATATGCTTAATTACTTACTGTTCTGTAGTTCAAAAGATATTCAAGCTGGAAATATCCGCTTCTGGACTCTTTATGCTGCATCTAAACATGGTCCAGATGGAGAGCGGCAAGGGATAAGCTTCAGTAAGCAAAAAGAGAATACTTATACTTACTGAAGATTGTCCCTTGGTGCATCCGTCTGGTCCCATGACCAGATCACAGATTCAATGGAAGGTGGCCAGAAGGGGTGGAAGGGAAATTTTTTCAGCTTGAATGTCTTTCGAACTACCGAACTGTAAGTTATTAATCATAGAGCAATGTGTTTTAAAAAACCTATAGAAGACTTGGAGATGCACTTTGATATAGTCATTACTATCACTTTAATAACAGATGCGTAATCAGTGGTTCAGTCATAGTGATTAAGCTATCTGTGCTTATTTTGCTATATCCTAAAACCTGTTGCTGTGTCCCTAGGCTTGGAACTAAGAAGCACTGCTCTAGCTAATGATCAAAATAAGCACAAATAAACTAAGAGCCAGTGCAGCCTACGGTCTCTTGAAGATATATCATGTTGAAAGTCCCTAATGTGAAAATGTTCCTCAACCAGGCATTATATTTGTTTATGTGCACATTAGTGACCCACATTGCTGAAATAAACACATGAGAAACAAAAAAAAGTGGCTATTCTGTCTATGTGATTCAAATATGCTATGCCAAGGGAATGCATAATGCAAGAGGAAAAAGGAGAAGTGTGAAGACTAATTCTATAGTGTAACTTTGGATGACATGTTGAGAACATGATGGGAAATATGGGGAGTAAGTACCAGGAAGGAGTGCAACACATTGCTTTGTAATATATTGCATACCCCTCTGGTCCTTCAAAGTTAAATAATAAGTGAAAAATGCTAATAACAGCACTACGGCAGATACTAGAACAAATGGTGATGTTTGATTGAAAAATAATGGTGTGGAAGTGCTCATAAGTGTATGGATGCACCAGAGACTAGATTACTACTTACTACTAATACTATTACTACTATTGGTACTAGGTCTGTTAGTCATTGAGCTCAGATAGGGCAGAGCCATACAGATTGGCTGGACCAACCTGATGATGAGCTATATATGCTCAACGTCTACCAGGTCTCATGTCAGCAATGGTACAAGTGGAGAGCAAATCAGAATCCCCATGTGTAGAGCCCTGGAACATTACTTGAAAAGACTGAACCCCAGGACAAATGTTAAAGGGATAGTAATACCTAAAATGTAAAAAAAAATATGTTGTAGGGTTTATCCCCCTGAGTAAAACAAGAGTACTCCCACTGCTGAAAGATGTTTCATTCAAAAGTTATTAATTTTCAAAGTTGAATTTTTTAGGTGCAATATCACAGTGGCCTGAAATTGTACAGTGGCGCTGTTCTAGTCCATCCTATTGACAGCTCTGGTCTCAGGACCATAAATCTCCATAGGATGGTGTAGCAACAGCGCCACTGTAAAATTTCAGGCCACTGTGATATTGCACCTAAAAAATTCAACTTTGAAAATTAATAACTTTTGAATGAAACACCTTTCAGCAGTGGGAGTGCTCTTGTTTTACTCAGGGGGATAAACCCTACAACATATTTTTTTTTAAATTTTAGGTATTACTATCCCTTTAAGGCTGCACTTCCCTCAATTAATCATACAGACCCAATCCAATGCCCTAATACAGTTCACAAAATCCACAGCTGTAATAAAAATATATCCATATGTGCACCCTAACAACTCAAATCTTCTTAACACACATGTACTATTGTAGTTAGTGTTAGATGAAGCAAGAAAGGCAACATAACACCATTGCGATAAACCAGTAAAGGATAGCACCTTTACTTAAGATACTAGCAGGCCACTGCAACATTGCAGGGGGATAATTTACATATTGTGCAAATGCAAATGCAAATCTTGATGCTCAAACAAGCACATACAGACATCAGGAGCTAGGGTTGCCACCTTTTCCTACAAAAAATACCGGCCATAGCGGTGGGTCGGTGAGGGCGGAGTAAAAAAAAGGGAGGAGCCACAAAAGGGAGGAGCCACAAAAGGGGCAGAACCACTCAATGTTGCATGACCACTCTCAGACTAAGCACTCTCTCTCTCTCAGACTAAGCATACTCACTCACTCTCTCTCAGACTAAGCACACTCTCTCTCTCTCAGACTAAGCACTCATTCTCTCTCTCAGACTAAGCACTCATTCTCTCTCTCAGACTAAGCACTCACTCTCTCTCTCAGACTAAGCACTCACTCTCTCAGACTAAGCACTCACTCTCTCAGACTAAGCACACACACACACTCTCTCTCTCTCTCTCAAACTAAGCACTCTCTCTCTCAAACTAAGCACTCTCTCTCTCTCAAACTAAGCACTCACTCTCTCTCTCAAACTAAGCACTCACTCTCTCAGACTAAGCACTCACTCTCTCAGACTAAGCACTCACTCTCTCAGACTAAGCACACACTCTCTCAGACTAAGCACACACTCTCTCAGACTAAGCACACACACACTCACTCTCTCAGACTAAGCACTCACACTCTCTCTCTCTCTCTCTCTCTCTCTCACACACACTAAGCATTCTCTCTGTCAGACTAAGCTCTCCCAGGCCAGTGTGGTGAAGGATCCCCTACACACTAAGGTGATCAGACCTCCCAATTAAGCCGTTGATGCCTAGATGGGAATTAAACACATTTCCAAGCAATGTGTTGCATGTCACTCTAGTTCCCAAGGAGGTTAATGCAGAATACCTTTGTAAAAATGTCACACACTGCCTGCCCTGTCCTCCTCCTCCACACACTGCTTGCCCTATTTTCCTCCTCACCCTGCCCAGCTCTGTCCACATTGCCCACACTGTCCACCTGCACAGGGTCTACCTCCATCCTGCCCACCTCCACACTGCCCATCCTGTCCACCTCCACACACTGCCCACCTCCACACTGCCGACATTGTCCACACTATTCACTTCCGCACTGCTCACCCTGTCTACCTCTGCACTGTCCACATTGTCACCTTCACACTACCCACCTCCACACACTGCCCACCTCCAAACTACTAACACTGTCCACCTCCACAATGTCCACCCACAAGCCAGGTGACACTATCTATGACTTGCCATGGGCCACACATTAATAGATGTTAGATTATTTATTTATTTTACTACACTACATGCAATCTGTGTGACTTCTAAGGAGAAGTTTACAAACTGGAAAGCAGTATACTGTCCATTTGTAAGGAACCTTTGATTTCCTGTATTTCAAAACATAATAAAGATAGATTAACCATTTTACTTTCTTAGAATAAATACAAAAACATGGAAACAATGTATGGTATAGCGCAGGGCTCAAAATTTCAATTCCTGAGCTACTAGCCAGGCCTGAAAAGTTACTCGCCACCAGTTTCCACACCTAGCCCCACCTTTTACCCCACTCACCCAAAGGCCATAGTAAGCAACACAATGCTTAACCTTTAAAAGGCCATAGGATGGTCTAACAATAGCGCCACTGTAAAAGATCAGGCTGTAGAGGTACTTCTAACAAAAATTCAAGTTCCAGCTGCAATAACTTGCAAATAAAACATCAACAGTTGTAGTTTCCACGTTTTAATCAGTAGGATAAACTCTTAATTATATTTTTTCAATATTAAGGTTTAAAATAATTTTAAAGCACTGGGCGACTAATGATTTTAACCTGATGAGATCAGCCTTGTGGAGTCAAGTTAGAAAGAAAGGTTAAGTGAATAAAAAAGGATGCTTTGTACAACCGAAGAACATCATGCCCTGCTCTCACCGGCTACACACCACACAGTCTGTTCTCCTAAACACAGGGACACCAGGGTGATATACTTATATACACACCACACAGTCTGATCTCCTAAACACAGGGACACCAGGGTGATACACTTATATACACACCACACAGTCTGATCTCCTAAACACAGGGACACCAGGGTAGAAAAGAGGGGTTTGGAAGGTATGGCAAAGGGATTGAATGCCTCCCCCTTCTATAGACATGTTAGCTTGTTCTCTGTTCTTTTCACTTTACTTCCTGCACCTACCAAACACCCATGTCTCCTTCACCTAACTGAGACTGCAACTGTCAAAAGAATTCCACTCAACATAGACGTGGAGATGCTACTACATTCTCTGGAGCTGCTACTTTCTTTTCTTCTGGTCTCTGCCTTCTTCTCCCTACTGTGTTTAACAACTGCACAACTCTGTTAACACTGTTCCACGTAGGTCTGTTAAAGGGACAGTAACACTTAATTTTGACTGTAAATGTTCTGCAAGTGCATAATATGTATTGTCAGTTTGACTTTATATATTTTGCACTTGCAGAACATGTATGGTCACAGGATAGAGTCAGTCACTATCATTTGCAAAGTACACAAAGCAGGATGATTGTAGCATGCTACACCTGTACACTGACAACTGTATATATGTTGTTTCTGCTATTTATATGAATAGAAAGGTACTTTGGGAGAAAAAAAAAGAATCAACTACAACATGTAAAATCTTAACTTTTTTCATGTAATTTAATTGCATCAAAAGCTGCAAGGCTGATTTGGGATGATGATGTAATTACTGCTGAACTAATTTCTAGGGCTTCTTAATTACAGTGAAGCTTCTATTTGCACAGGTCACCCTTTCTGTGTTTAGCATGCAAGCAGGTGGCTCCTGTTTAATTGCTTCTCTATATTAGTATAGCACCAGTATACTTTGTGTAGTTAAATGTACTCTGTTCGTTATAAGGTATATTCTTTCAGTAAAATTAAGTGACTGTATATACCTGTTGATGAATCACAGCGCAAAGCAGTAACTTGTGAAAACAAACACTGAGCACGAGCTGCATGCTGAATCCTGTCAGCAGATCAAATATCTTGTCTGTGATCACTGATATATTGCTACCAAATGTCATTCAGTCAAACGGCACCATTCATCGAGGCGAATCTTTAGTTTTCCTGTATTAGAGGTGGCTCATCATATCTAGTCAGATTATGAGACAATTGTAGCTACCTGCCGTCTTTCTTTAATCAGACCAAGCTAGGAACAGCAAAGTGATTGTTCCCTGAACGCTAAACCTCATGGCCGATTTCTGGAATTCACCAGTCTATCACTCAATCACTATTGCCAACCACAGTGTTGAACCTGTAAACACTTATTTTATCCAAAATCAATATATTAATATTTCTGAGCCCACATGCCTCCTGGTGGCATGGCTAGTATTAATATATTGATTTTGGATATAGTAAGTGTTTACAGGTTCAACACTGTGGTTGGCAATAGTGATTGAGGGATAGACTGGTGACTTCCATCAGCGATCAGCGTGTTAAATGAATCTGACTCCAGTACCTGTACAGAGATGAGAGGCTCAGTGCTGGGCCCGGCGTCCACGGGCACTCAGACTCTTGGCTACCAAGGAGAGGAGGATGCGCTCAGTGGGCGCCGGCAGCCAAAGATGGATTCCAACTTACAGCGTGCGTGCGCATATTATTAAGCACGACACGCATGCCCAATTAATTTTTTGGCATCTCTGTCTGGTCTGCTTCACTCACGCGGCTAAGAGGGAAGCAGTGTGCGTGTGACAATTGCAGGGTGCGAGTGCGCCGGGCTGCCGAAGTGGTCTATGCATAGTGGGAAGTGGGGCAAAGCAGTAATACCGGCTTTTCAATTGCCGGTATAGAGGTTATACCGGCACCGGCTCAGCAGTGCTAATTACCGGCTGTGCCGGTAAAATACCGGCCGGGTGGCAACCCTATCAGGAGCAGAACTGAGAGATGAGGAGGAGGGGAAAGCCATAGATTCAGAGAGAGGAACAGGCAGAAAGAGGAGTAGGATAGAGGAAGTGGGAAGCAAAAAAAAAGGGGAAGAGGGAAAGTAAGATGGTTGACGGGGTGCAAGGAAGTAGTAGTGACTGATAAAGACAGAGAGGAGCAAATGTAGAAAGATGGAGCATTAGTGGGGGATGAGAATGGTGAGAGGCAGAAGCGTGGAGATAGAGGTAGGATGATATTCCTTTTGGGGTGGGTTGGGGCCAGTGGGCTGTCCATCCAACACTTTCTTAGAAGGACTGTCAATTTTTATGTTTATTAAAAAATCCTTTGAGTGCCAGATGGGTGTGCAATGCATTGCAGAGGAATGTGTTACGCTCTGCTCTGGCAGTCAAAGGGTTAAACACGATCCTCTCAGCACCTCCAACTGCTCACTGTCAATTTAATTGTGACACTAGAAAGCAGAGCAGTTCTAAATCAGAATCATGCACACTGCTGAACTCTTCAAAATGCAGTGTGGGTGGTGCCAGATTCAAAGCTCCTCTGTGTAGTATGATCACACAGACAGGCAGCTTTGTAAGATCAGAGCAGTATAACGATAGAGAGTGGTGAAGACAATGTAATGAGTATGGGGGAATGAGGAACAGAGGGGCATGTATTAGAGGGCAAATACAACATGCAGATTCTGCACTTCTCATGATGATGTCACTAAGGCCGATGTCCTAAGGAGAACTGAAGCATACCAACTGCTTTGCAGGAGGGAAAATAATAATAATAAAAAAAAGAATGCTCATTAATTGTAATTGCGCTCGTATCCCCAGAAGTGCTAGAGAGGTCTCCAAATCAATTTGAAGCAATGTATGCCATGTCGAGCAAAATGTGCCATATGGAGCCACAGGAATGTACATAGATCCCCAGCTACAATATCCTGTACTTACACCGGTAGTAACTCCCTCTCTAACGTGAATTGGCCAGTAAGCTGCCCTATATGCAACTCTCTCCTCCTACATGAATATATATATATATATATATATATATATATATATATATATATATATATATATATAATTTTTTTTTTTGGTGGGGGGGTCTTGTCCATTGGTCCCTCATTCACTAGTTATGCCACAAATACTCTCTCAGAAAAATGGTGAGGCTGATATACTAAAAAAGTAATGGCGCTATTCTGGAACAAACTGCACTACTAGGGATATACACAAAATAACAGAATGAACATTGATTTAAATGGGAATTTAAACCTCTTGGATGTTAGAGAGGTCTTCAACATTCAAGGAGTTAAACGCTCTATTTAAAGCACATCCTCTTTGCTCCCCACTGAGGGAGTGGAGAAGATCTGCTCAGACTTCAGCACCACAAACAACATTGGCCCCTTAACCATTTCAGTGCCATAGGGACATGCATTACCAACCCCTGTGGCTCTGAAAGGGTTCCAAAGTGACAAAATGGCAGAGAAACTATAAATCACAGCTTCTCTTCCCTTCTGTACTGACTGAACCACCTGAGCAGGCTATCTGCCAATCAGCTGATTCAGGTAAACACAGGACTCGCAAGGCACTCAGTTGCACTTCATGGTTTATCTGAACTTTGTACCTCATGCATGCAATTCAGTAAACTAAAGGAGAAATTCTGGAGCAAACCAAGTGCACAATAGGGGAGAAAAGAAAATTCCCATTGATTTAAATTTAGCTTTTAACCCCTTGAATGCTAGAGAAGTCCCAGCTGATGTGTTTAGCAATGTAGTGGTAGCTTCACATTCAAGGGATCAAAAGCCGCATTACATCACTGGAACTTTTTGATTTTTTTTTACCTTACAGTACAATTGGTTTGCTCAAGAGTTTGTTGCTGCTTATGCTGTTAAGTAAAAAAAAAAAATCCCATGCAAGTCAATGGTCTTTGCTTATCAGAATGTTTCTATAATCTTTGCCCGCCAACTCATTCTTATAACCACTGCTACCTGTGATGTGAGCACAGGTGACCGATCCAGAACAGAAAGAGTAAAAGAGGAGTGTTTTGCAGGGCAGTATTGGAATAACAGATTTCCCATGCTACCTGCTCAGTTTTAATTACTCCTTTAAGTCTTTCATTGCTGGGTCACTAATCAGGTGCTTCCCTTAGAGTGAAGGCTGCAGATTACTCTAAACAATACTTAATATATCAGAGCTGTGTCATTCCGGTGGGTGCCTACTGACAACCTACAAAATTCAGACATATAATCCTCTACCTGTACAACAATCACCATGAAGGAACAGAAAAGCTTTTTCAGCTGTAGATGACTTGTAGACCCTCATAGAACTGAGACATGGTATCAAAGAAGCTTCACAAGGAGTTCTGAGTAAGACTAGTGTTCTCCAGAAGAAGGTGTGTCCATTGACCAAGCCATGGTTCCTCCCATGAGAAGGGAAATGACTGTCCAGACTTTTGAAGTCTACGCCATAGTTACAGGCCTTCCGGGAGAACAGGAGAGGGCAATAATTCAAAAGCACACATAATAAGAGCAATCTCCTGGAAACTTCCAGAGATACCATCACAATCACTTCTGAAGGAAACTAATTTCTTACAGCTCTTTTAAGCCTTCTCCAATATGACCCGGCCATTTTTCTCTGACCATTCCATTTCGAGACACATCAATAATGTCTGTTGATGTTGTAACAGCTTTTTTTCACTAACCCCCTCCTTCTCAATTTAAATCAATTCTAGGTAAACCAGACTTTCCTCACGGTTTTCTATACCTGGACTCCTTTCTATATACACCGGTTCAGGCCACCACACATTGGATTACCTCACCCCTCTCTACTTCCCCTTAGCTACAGATTCCTCTCAAATGGTTGCAGACTCACTTGATTTACCCTGGCTACTTTCCCTACAAATTCAACACTGGGTGAAGCGTGAGAGAGACTGCAATTTTCAGTGTAGAGAATTAACTGTCTTTGAAAAATCAATTAAACGATAACAAGACAGCTAACGTTCATGTATACTTTTATTACCTCCCATCTATCCCATCTTAAACCATACTTGCTCGTCCAATTGGAAAAGGATGTAGCTCTCTCCTTAGACATTACACAATGGACCCTGATACTACTACTACTGAACTACAAACGCCTATCCAGATTGTATAGAACCCCTCATAGCTTCTCTCTCTGGCTTTTTCTCATCTCAAGGACACTTGCTGAAGATGTTCCTTAGCATCAGGTACTTTGTCCCACATATAGTGGAAGTGTCCCCACATCATCCCTCCTGGTACAGAATAATTTATCACATAAACGCAGCTCTTGGGACCTCCCTGTCCCGTGATCCCATTTTCTGCTTATTACTTCTAGATGGTCAGAACTTGAGACCATGATCCCAATCCCTGAGTCATGTTCTTCACTGCCTCCTTAACCTATCCAAGTCTATTACTTTCCTAAAATGGAAATCAAATTCCACACCTAGTGCTCCAGAGTGGCTTGACCGGGTTGACTCTTGGTTACTCCTTGAAAGATGTAATGCTATTTCATGAGTGTCCCTCTCCTCCTTTGAACCTACATGGTTGAACTGGTACTCTTATTGACTTAACTTAAAGGGATAGTAATGTTTCACAATAAAAGCAGCTCTAATTAATCTTCATAGAATTTGGGCCACGGATAGTGTTATTTCAATACTGTCAGGGCTGTAGTTCAAGAGTAATTGAATGATAAAGTTTCTTCAGTGAACATAAGGAAAAACCTATCAAGGGGGAGCAGGGTTTCCCTTAAGCTCACAGTAAGAAGATTGTCCCTTGCTGTGATCTGTCTGGTCCCCAGGCCAGATTCAACATCTGAGGGGAGGAGGCTTACACTAGATAAAATGGGCAGAAGGGGGATATGTTATCATTCAATTACGCTTGAACTACAACTCTGACAGTACTGAAATAACACTCTCCATGGCTCAGATACTATGAAGATTAATTGGAGTTGCTATTTTTGTGAAACATTATTATCCCTTTAAATTCTCTCCCTCTTTAATAGCCTTTCCTGATGCTTCAATAGATGAATTCCACCCCGGTTCTCAATTTAGCCCTTAGCATTGCCTCTTACGCCCTACAATATCAGATTATTTCTAGCCTCATACCACACAGCTCTATGGATATTCTCTCTAGTTTTGGCACTTCTTTGCAGTGCCGTGCACCCATACCTTTTCCTCCCACAGTAAAAGTAGGCATTTGGCAAGCTGTCTAAACTGGAGGACGGCTGTGAGGAAGAATCCCCCATAGGAGGAAAGTGTGCATGGAGAATTCCACAACCTCAAAATTATCAACTACAATGGCTTCTAGAATAGCCACCACACCAGGTAGTACAACACCTACAGGTAAGTGAACCTTTTTTCTTTAACAAAGCGTATAAATTAACAAACTGTTTCACAAGATGTGTTTCAGAGGAAAACAAATTTACTGAATTGTTTTACTTATCTTTAATCTTTATTTTCATCTGAAAATGGGAGTTTCCTTTGTAAAACACATTAGTTCTATTCATCAATTCAATAATGTCATCAAGACCTTATCAATACATTTTTCAGGCTAACGGTGGATCTAATAGCATGCAATGTCATGTCTTTTTGGCAACATTTACAGAAGGCTCCTGAAGCAGGAGTTAGATGAGCAATAATTTCCTTAAAGGAGCAGTAAACTTTTTTTTATGAAAACACATATTTTATAGAGCTTTTCCTGCTGAATAAAACAAGGGTACTCCCGTCGCTGTCAGTTGTTTTATTCAAAATTTATAGCAGTTTAGATAATCAGGAAGTGAATTTACTGTGTTTACTTCCTGATAGTTCTAACTGACAGGAAGTGACAGGCAGTTTCTGTCACATTCTATGGAGAACTGTTATGTCTCTGACTTTTCTGACTTTCATCTCCATTAGAATTTAACAGGAAATCTAATTAGAATTTGACCACTAGAAGGCACTGGTACTGTAAAAAACATGGGTTTAAACTGTAATAACTCTGGAAATATAAATCTCTCGGCAGTGGGAGTACCCTTATTTTACTCAATAGGAAAATCCCTACAATATATATTTTTTCATAAAAAAAAGTTTACTGCTCCTTTAAAAGTTCTTTCTGCTGTTAGTTACAAAGCTGGTCTACATAACATCATTATCCATTGACTCATTATTTAGGCTTATTATAATCATGTGCATCTCAAGGTTTTGTTTTGAAAGCTAGTCTGTTCCATTGCAAAAGACCAGAAAATATGTTTTCTAATATATTCCCTCCTCTGGATGTAACATTATTTGCAAGAAATCAATTTTTCATTTGTAATTCTGTGCGTAAGTACAGATACCTGGCACATCCATCATCCTGTCATTCTGCAGGATTCTCATTATAGTCACACTCCCAGATCTAAAAACAAACTGAATTGTTGGAATATGCATCTCACTCTCTACATTGCACAGACTAATCTGGGAATGGGCAGTCTGCAGCCCACCAACTGTTGTTGTACTACAACACTCACCAAATACAAGTACAAATAGTAACTGTACTACAGGGAGAGACACAAACATTCCTGAAATTCCCATTGATTAAACTGGACTTTTAACCCCTGGAATGCCAGAGAGGTCTCTAATGCATTTCTCTCTAGCAATCAAGGGGTTTAAAGCTTCATTTACCCCTTTGATTGCCAGACAGGCATCCATGCAATGCATGTGTTGGATACCTCTCTGGCACTTAAACAGCTAAATTAATGTGGATTTTTATATTTCCCCATGCTTTAGTTGCAGAATTGCTCCTATTCTTCATAGTAAATCAACCCCACTATCAGTAATGCGGTGTTTTCTTGTCAAATCTACCTCTTTAATGTAATCTTATTTTCAGTAAATACTGTGTTAACCCTTTTAAGGGATAGTAATGTTTCATAATAAAATCAGCTCTAATTAATCATCATAGTATTTGGACTTTGGAGAGTGTTATTTCAATTCTGTCAGAGTTTTAGATCAAGAGTAATTCAATAACAAAGTATCCCCCTCCCGTCCCTTTTACTGATGTAACACTGCTCAGCCTGAGAAGAAGGGAGGTGCCCAGGTAGATTGCAGAGAGGGACAATCTTCAATTAAGATAAGGGAAAAACCTGAAAAACTTGTCAAAGGGGACAGGGCTTTCATTGTTCTCATAGAAAGAAGATTGTCTTCTTCTGGTATCTGTCTGGTCTATGGACTGCATTCCACATCTGAGAAGAGATGGCTTACACTAGGTAAAAGGAGCAGGAGGGGAAACTTTGCTTGTGAATATCTCTCAAACCATAAAGGTGTAAAAGGAAAATTGCAATGGATTATAAATAATGCAACAGTGACACAGTTCCAAATTATAGATTGGTTATTATTTAAAATAACACAGCAACACAGCAATAACATGTAAGTGATGCACAAACAAACTTACAAGAAATTCTGTCTATGAGATCTCCCTCGTCACACAATAGAGGACCCCTTAAGTATACACTAACGATAAACCACTGGTAACCCACCCCCCTGTTATTGCCCAATCAGCAGCCTCCAGCAGTCTTCAGCAGCATTATCTGGTCCGTCCAGCTGTCTGTCCTTGAATCATAAAGCCCTATTGTACTGGGAAAAAAACTTACCAAACTGACCTTGCAAATTAACTCTATATTGCAACTAATTTAAAACTCCTATTTTTCTAATGGAGCGAAAGTATTCATGCATATGCACTGCTTTTAAAGGTACAGTACACTTATTAGAAAAAGATTATAGGATATAGCTTTTTTCCCCAACAAAGATTTGAGATAAGACTTATATCGTTCTTCATGTTTTTTTAATGCCTATAAAATAAAATAAAGCTAAAATGAAGTTTTACTATCCCTTTAAGGACCAAGGATGTACATGTACGTCATGAGGTGAACATTCCTAAAGGACCCATGACGTACATGTAGGTCATAAAATTCAGGGGTCCCCATACAGCTGCACACTGTTCGGGGGCCTCTGATTCCGATCAGACAAAAAAAAATGCTCCATGGTCCTTAAATGCCAGCCGTGTGCCTGCAGGCTGTCCTTAAGGGGTTAAATTAGTATTAACTGAAGTTACTATTTCATGGAACATGTGGAATTCTGAATATTTTGTCCCTGGCACAGAGCTCAATATCTGTTCTGTTTGTATCTAAGGACAGTTTCCTGCAGCAATAATAATATTGTAGTCACTAAATCCAAACTGTAAAATAGAAAAGCAAATCTCTATTGAAAGCAAATAATTACTGGGTGACTTAAAACAAAGATCCTCTTGATTAAAATGTGAAAATTATGGTAAAATTATATATTGAATACATTCACACACACATACACTCACTCACAAATGGCCAATTTGCACAGTCACTTAAATACACAGAAACATTCCTACACAGACACCAACCAGTCACTTATAGAGACTGCTACACTCTCATTCAGACAGTCACACACAGTCAGTTTAATGTACTAAGAACAACTGGTGCCATTCTGGACTAAACCAACTATACCATAGGAGACAAATAAAAATTCACATTCATTCAAATGTGGCTTTTAATGCATTGAATACTAAAACAATGCATTGGATGTCTTTCTAGCATTTAAATGTTTAAAAGTTCAATTTAAATCAGTTGGAATTTGTATTGATTCCCTATGGAGCAGTTGGTTTGCTCTGGAATTGCAAAAGATTGCTTCTGTTAGACTGTTTTCAAGTTATGACTTTCCTTTAGCCTCCTTCTCTGTCAGATGTGTCCCTGCTCATTTTTGCCCCTGTTAAACTGTTTTTATGTCATGACTTTTGCCTCCTTCTCTATCACAACCTACGTACTCTTTCATCTCCCCTCCGTCTTTCAACCATTCATGCAGCGTTTGCTCTGGATTGAACAGGATAGTGTAAAAAGGCCAGAAATATTTTTGTGATTGGGAGCTCTGAGGGTCAAAACAGAGCTTACATGAATGTAGCTGGCTGCTCTCAGCTGCATCCATTGTATTCTCTTAACAGTTTCCTGAAATTATGTTACATTACTAAGCAAGCAGCAGTACACTCTCCCTGGAGCATCCTCATATATGGAAGCTCAAGGCATAAATATATAGCTTACATAGTTCTGTCTGTCTATCTAATGATTACGACAATTACCAGTGGGGAAAAGTGGAAATAATAACAGTTATAGTTCATTGGAACCACTCTTAGCTGGGAGATAAAACATTAGCACTGATATTGTATTATACTGGTGGAAGAGCAGTGAACAGTGTTTTTATAGTTGGTGGGTAGGATCCAATGTTTGATTGTAGTGGTGTGATTGCCTCTAGGACAAATGTTTTTAAGATAAGCTCTGTGGAGAGGATGAAATATATCTGGGGAAAGGAGTCATGCTACTTTCTGGGCTTACACCCCAACTAACTTCTCAGCTCTCATGTGTACTTATGGCATATCTGTTCAAACATACCATTATACAATAACATGGAATGCTTTTTATTATATAATAATAATAATAATAATAATAATTTGTGATTTTTATAGCGCTTTTCTCCCCGTGAGACTCAAAGCGCTTTACAAATCTATAAACAGATATAAAATTTAAGGGTTCCTTATCGTCACATGAGTTGACTGAATGCCTGATAAAAGAGATAGGTCATTAGTAAAGATGCTATGTATCCAGGTCTGCCATCTTGTGATGTCATTTTCCTTTGTCTGCCTCTAACATCAGTCCACTGGGGCAATGTGATAAAGAAGGTCACCACTGGGAGGAGAAGACTTCACATTTAGCTTTATATCTAAAAAGAAAAGTGAAAATCAACTACAGCATATGGGAACTAATAAAAATATTGCATTTGCCCATTGGTTTTAAATCTGAATTTGCTATGTGATGAAGATCTCTCTGGTGAACAAAACAACATGAATAAGTTACTTTTAATTCATTTAACAGATTCACTTAGCCCTTTATACAGCAGTCAGATATACCGATATATACCGATTTCATGCATTATATCTGCACATATGATCTCTGTTGAAGTCTTCCTGTAGGTCACATCTCCTCACAGCAAGCCATAGGCTTCAATAGTCCTGGGTGGATCATAAGGGACATGATTTTTCAATCAGTCTTATCTGATTGTAAACAGAGAAAACTAGAAGCGTACTACAAGAGAAAGAAAGTTCGACAAAACAAACTCTATATATATGTGCCTGACTGCTGCATGAAGGATATTTGCTTCTTAGGTAAATAATTCTGATATGAAAAAAATGTCATGCATTAGTAGGGTACCGTTCTGTTTAAAAAAAAAAAACAAAAAAAAAACATTTAAATTATTGGAAACTTTCATCTGTCATCCTATGCAGCTGTTTTTTTTACCCCACAATTGTTCTGTTTTTGTCTTTGAACATAACTGTATAGTGCTTCTTTGAAAACATAGTAAATGTCTGATGTAAATAGATCAAATAATAATAAAGCAACATGAGAAGTTCCCTTTAAATTTAATATACGACCCTAATAGTTACATCACAGTTGGGGGTCTTGTAATACCTTGATCTTCTCTGCTACCATGTACCTCATTCTCAGAAGTACTAACAACTAAAGCACCTAATCAAATCAGCGCACGTTTGCAACTGTGCCTTTACCAGCTGTGACTGAAAATATCAACAGCTGAGTGTGAATAATCTTGTCCTTCAGCAATGAAATCCCAATGGGTCACAAAATCATCATCCTGCTGCCTGGCAACCTGAGGACTCTGATTATGAGAATGAAATGGCAGATGCAGTTATCAGAATAAAACGGCTAAATACACATCCGGGAGAGGAGATTAAGTGCGTCACAGTATTTAGATTAAAAGGATTGTACCAGAAATGCAAAGGGCTATTTAACAAGAAATGTATAATGTATGTATAGAGATGTAATGTGTATATAGAACTTTGTATCCTGTGTACATATATATGTAATAGAATAAAGTGATGTGTGTGTGTTATCTTGAAGCTTGATATTGTTTTGCCTACATTAAGATGTTTTTTCAATTTTAGACTGATTAATTATTTATCATTTCCCAACGTATTACATAGTAAAATACATATTAACATAGTAGATAAGGCTGAAAAAAGACATGCATCCATCAAGTCCAGCCCATGCCAAAAACACCCCTGTTGATCCAGAGGAAGGCAAAAAAAAAGCCCTCTGGAGCCATTTCCAATCTAGTCCCAAGTGTGTGTGTGTGAGATTATTCCTTCCTTACTCCAATTGGTAGTCAGATAGTTCCCCGGATCAATATCCTATTTGCTTTGAAGCCATCTGTCATTATTGTCAATATTGTTCTGTGCTAGACAGGCATCCATTGCTTTTTTAATGCAGTTGCATTATCTGCAAGCACAACATCCCTAGGCAAAGAATTCCATAGTCTTACTGCCCTTACTGTAAAGAATCCCTGCCTTTGTTTTTCCAAAGCTCTGTATGATAATGGGACAAAACATCAACAATTACTGACACTGGATATAGATGGATAAGTGGTCTCTACTCCCTAAAATGTTAAATCTATAGGAAGGGAGGCCTTCTTCATCCCAATGCACCAGTGGATTGATATCAGAGACAGATACTGGAATATGAGATCACAAGATGAGCAGGTATGGAGACATAGTTGGGATTCAAGTATAATGCAGCATTGAATTCATTGCCATATACACATTTGATAATTTCCACAGTGATTCTCTTGAACACATTTCACACATTCCACTGAAATCAAATATTAAATACCTGTCAGTTGTCACCTACCTACCACAATCCAAACATTAGCCCATATTTATAAAAGCAAGCTGGAGTTATTCTGGAGTAAACCAAATACACCATAGGGGACAAATACAAATTCCTGTTAAATTAAATTGGGGTTTTAACCCCTTGAATGGGGGTTAAAGAGCTCTATTCAATGCATTGGAATTCATTAATTTTTATTCAAAAATCTATACACAAAATGCCATATGCAAAATGCAATACATAAAGTGCAATCCACAAAATGCAGTAATGCAAAACGCTACACGCAATATGCGAAACACAATATTCTATATGCAAAATGCTATACACAATATGCAAAGCATAAAACGCTATACACAGAATGCATAACACAAAATGCAGTACACAAAACGCTATATGCAATACATAAAGTGCAAAATGCTGTAAGCAAAAAGCTGTATGCAAAAAGCTATACGCAAAATGCAATATGCTATAAATAAAATACAAAACTCTGTATGCAAAATGCTGCATACAATACTAAATATACAAAACACAATACGAATATAAGCAAAATGCTATATGCAATATGCTCTGCACAATATGCGGTTTGCTCAATGCAATTCGCTATACAGAATGTGCTATATGCAATATGCAAAACGCTATATGCAATATGCAAAACTCTGTACGCAAAACACTACACACTCTCCCGCACTCACATATTCATGGTCAGTGCTGATGAGCTATGTAATTCAAAGCTTTGCATGCATTTTTTGGATTTGAAAGGGGTAAGCACTGAAAATTCAACAATCCAGTGATTAAAAACATTGCCTCCTTTCTGGATTCACCTTGTCAGGGGAAAATAGTACTACATGTAAATTCACTTTTCATTTTTTTGACCCCATTGTATCCAGTGCACTGGGTTGCAATGAAGTGGCTAACACACACACTTAATGGTTACTCCTGTTTAGGATGTCTTTGGTTGTGTCTGTTATGATGTCTGTCTTCATAACACATTTCCTTTATTAACCCCTTAAGGACCCATGACGGTCCTGGACCGCTGTGGAGTCCGGAATCAAATCGAGAAAAAAAAAAGCTCCGTGGTCCTTAAGTGACCACCGAATGCGTGCACGGCCGGTCCTTAAGGGGTTAAACATTCTATGTTTACTTAGTCCTACATAAAACTGCATGGAACTTTTGTTTTGTTTTGTTTTATTAACTGCACGGGCACAGCTGTGCCAATATTGCTAGTTCAATCTTAAAGTTAGTAATGTCCCAATATAAATAGACTTAATTTTGTAGAGCTTCAATAGTTGAATATAATGCAAAAAAAGTGCGGTTTGAGAGATATCAGCAGTCAAACTATGATGTGTCCTGCTGTCAGCTGTAAAGCTGTCAGCAGGAGATCTGTGTCGGCCGGCACGGAGGCTCTGCAGCAGAGCTGCAATCGCATTTTTTAAACAGAATGACTTCCTTGGAATTGTGCTTGCAAACCAAGCACACTTTTTAGACCATTCCAAGGAAGTTATTCTGTTTAAAAAACGCGATTGCGGCTCTGCTGCAGAGCCTCCATGTCGGCCGACACAGATCTGCTAACAGCTTTACAGCTGACAGAAGGACACATCAAAGTTTGAATGACGATATCTCTCAAACCATAGTGGTTTGAGAGATATGTTTTTTGCATTATATTCAGCTATTGAAGTTCTACAAAATAAAGTCTATTTATATTGGGACATTACTAACACTTTAACCCCTTAACGCCCTAGAATGTACATGTACGTCCCGAGAAAATGTCCCTTAATGACACCGTTCGGGGACTCCGGAATCGTTTCCAAAAAAAAAAAAATGTTAGCCGGGCGTTAAGTGACATGCAGCCTGTCACCAAGGGGTTAAGGAAGTAAATTAAAGAAAAAAACAATCTGAGCATCAAATGTTAACTTTTTTCAATAAATAACCTGTAACTTTCTACAGATAATAATAAACAGCGAGCTTTAGTTACATGTTTGTGGTCAAAAGCATGTGTAACTTACATCCAGAATAGGCCTTATGCCTATCTAAAGTTTAAATTCCCTCACTGTATTAAACTCTACCACTACTGTTGGTAAACTATTCCACTTATCTACCACCCTCTCAGTCAAGTAAAACTTTCTCACATTACATATAACCCTATGACCCTCTAATTTTAAACTTTTAAATATTTTTAAATATTTTTACTCCTTCAAAATGTACTTCCCTTCTGTACTTTACCTCATATACAGCCCAATTTTTCCATAATATTCCTACAAACTCTTAGCTTCCTTTGATCCACTGTCACTGGCATACTTCACTCCATATCCTAACGTTTTCTTTGTCGTCATACCTTATTTCCTTTTACTAGGATAGATGCTATAGATCTCCAGACCTGTCCAACTTACAAAGTCCTATTCCTACGTCTGCTTCTAACATCAGTTCACTGGTGCACTGTGATGATGCAGGTCTTCACTGTGAGGTGAAGCCTCAGCATTAGTTATACATATAGGGCTACACGCACAGGGTCATATTTCTGGGAAAAATCAGCTGTACCATAAGTGAAAACTACAAACTCCAAAAATTAATGTAAATGCAAATTTTAACCCATTCAATGCTAAAGAGGTGTGCATGTGTTCCTTTTCAATACTTTGTAGACTTTTTCTAGCACTCAAAGGGTTAAAATTTCAATGTAAAGGAATATTAACTTTCATTTTTCTCCTTATGCTGCTAGTTTGCTCCAGATTGTGCCAATTTTGTCTTTATGCATAACCTTAAAAAATTAAATATATGAACAGTATATTTGTACAATTTTAATATGGTTTCAATAGCATAAAGGTCTCCTTGCGTCTTAAAGGAATAGTAACCCTTTATTTTAACACTTCGTTTTCTGTAAGTATATAATATGTCCAGCAAACACAAAAAAGGTGGGCAGGCACTGGAAAAATATAAGAGGTTTAGATAATCTCTAAATATAGAGTGGTGCACTCCTAGACTAATGTCCCACAACTACTACAAAATAGGAAAGAAACGAACCCCTGGAAAAGAAAGTTTAGTAAATGAGGCACTCATGTCAACACAAGTAAATAATAAAGAGTGGTGCACTCCTAATTTATTTATTTAGAAAATGTTTTACCAGGAAGAATACATTGAGATTTCTCTCGTTTTCAAGTATGTCCTGGATAGTTTTCAGTAAAAGGTTACATATTTACACTAATTGTGAGACATTATATACAAACATACAGAAATATACATACTTATTAAATAATGGGATTATTTACAGTTACACACTGTTTTTAGATATAAAGAAACATTTGCTTTTAAGGATTTTAGACTGGGTGCAGATGTGATTTTTTCCGGCAGATTGTTCCAGATTTTTGGAGCTCTGAAGGAGAAGGCAGATCTTCCTGCTTCTTTCTTGTATTGTGGTATACGCAGTGAGTTGTTAGTAGTGGAGCGAAGGTTATAGTTAGTATGGAGAGCTGGGGTGAGTATACTGCTTAGGTATTGTGGTAGTTTTCCAGAGAAATGATTGTGTACTAAGCAAGAAAGATGAAGGTCACGTCTAATGTCCCACAACTACTACAAAATAGGCAAAGAAAAGAACCCCTAGAAAAGAAAGTCTAGTAAATGAGGCATTCATGTCAACACAAATAAATATACCAAAAATATATACATTTTATTGAAGACCATCAAATAACACAGATGACATAAAAACAATGAAAAACCAAATTGAGAGGGTAAAGGATGGAGTAAGTAAACAAGTATACATACATAAAAATATTATATCTCAAAAATAGAGAATAAATACATATACCAAAATCGAAAAAATGTCTATTCAGTCCAATGATATAAATATGACATCTAAATATAACATTGATCCCCTGGCGAAGCATGTGGAGGCAATATGCGTTGGGAGGTCGGCTTTGAGAAGGGTTCAGATGGATAGTTGTGCCTATTCTCCGCTTATGGGCACTTATACTTTTGATAAGTATTTCACTTGGCTTTTTGTTTAGCACGCAATTTTGTACATAATTACACACAGTATGATGTTTTTTATAGATCATATTGTAGTGGATCTGAGTGTCTACACATAATTGTTATGTTATATTTAGATATCATATTTATATCAGTGGATTGAAAAGGCATTTTTTCTATTTTGGTATATGTACTTATTCTCTATTTTTGAGATATAATATTTTTAATTTCAATTGGGTTTTCATTGTTTTTATGTCATCTGTGTTTTTTGATGGTCTTCAATAAAATGTATATCCTATATAATAATTCACTAGGATGTTTGTCATGATGCAGTCATGAGCAGTAGAGACTGCCCGCGTTTGGGCAGTCTCTACTGCACATGATTGCATCACGTGAGTGAGGTGACGCAAGACTGCATCCTTTGAAGCAGTGAGGTAGCATACCCCTCTGACACTCAAAGGGTTAACATTACCTGGACCTTGGCCCGTATACACAGGCTTTTACATTAGTATTTATATATTTTTGCTGCATTTACTTGTTGAGATGAGTGCCCCATTTACTAGACTTTCTTTTCTAGAGGTTATTCTCTTTCCCTATTTTGTAGTAGTTATGGACATAGGTCTAGGAGTGCACCACTCTGTATTATTTACTTGTGTTGAGATGAGTGCCTCATTTACTAGACTTTCTTTTCTAGGGGTTCTTTTCTTTCTCTATTTTGTAGTAGACATAATATGTACAGCAATGTTGCTTCAACCTATTTTTTTTTTCAACTTCACCTATTGTTTTATACTTTTGACCTTCACAAATTGTTTTATACAATTTTTTTTTACAGAATAAGTAAAGTAAAAATAAAGGTTTACTGTTCATACTATTACTATTGCATTAAAAGCATTATCTGTAAATTATTTAATCAAGAGTAGGCAAGTTTTATTCCATGCCATTATTGGTGTCCCTTGGTAGATTGGTACTCAGATTTGTATGTCTAAAACATTCCATAAGCATCAAAGCCATTCAAAGTGATCAAAGCTGTTCACCATAGCTTGTCCTTCAGGGCAATGTGTAATTGCTAAACTAGGCAGGTGATTGTAGTTTTAACATGTCTGATCAATACTAATCTAGTCTTGGGGAGGATGTTAGTCAGAGATGTGCTTTCTGTTTTCACTGTGTAAAAGTAAATCAAAATCTCTTGATCTTTAATAACTGCTCTACCAACTCAAAGACACTGGCCAAGCTAGGCGGTTTTGCAAAACTGTGATCTACATATACTAATTCCCATAAGTCTTAAAAGCACTCAGTCCCAGAATAACCGAGCTACTCAGCAATATATTGCTGGCTCCCTTGACATTACAAGGATTAGGGTCTTTACTTCTATTGTGAGATTTAGACCCTCTAACCCATATGCTTGATAGTCCAGCCACTGCCTTGTGATTTGCTGCAGTCTCTTCTGTCAAGGAAGGCCGTAGTCAGGCTTCATTATTATGCACAGATAATTACTGCAACAATGAACAGATGGCATCAGTTTAATAATGTTATACGCGTCGGCAGAGATAGCTAGGGTTAGTCCTGAATTTCCTCTGCAATATGTATTTTTTTAGGAATATAGATGGTTTGACTGGTGGACATTCATCATTAAAGGACCATAAATAGGGTTTCCAGATCATGCCTTTAATTAACCCTCTTAGTGTAACAGAGGTTACAATGTGTTGGATACCCCCTGGCACTCAAAGGGTTAAAATATGACACATATGAAAAATGCCCGCTGCATTGATACATGGGAACCATTGCAACCTAACAACCACTGAGGCCCTGCAGCATTCATTATTTAATGTGCCCTCTTTTAACCCTTAGAATGCCAGAGAGGTATTCTAATCCATTGCAACGTGATGCATTGGATACTTTCTGGCATTCAAAGGGTTAATGTGATGATCTGGTAGCTCTGCTGTAACAAATAAAAACAGTACTTCTTATATAAGGGTTGCGAGCCACCTCATTTCTTTAAAGCAATGGATGATGTCTGTTGCAGCTTTATACCAGTGATGTGCAAACTGTAGCCCTCTGGATGCGGTTGCTGGACAGTAATTCCCATCATCCTCAGCTAGCTTTTGGCTGGCTGAGGATAATGTCAGTTGTAGTCCAACAATAGCTGGAACAACATTGTTTAATATGCATTTCTCTGGTATTTATCTACATAAGCACACATTATTAAAGTGATTAGGTGACAACCCTATAGTTCAAATGCAGTTCCAAAATATTGAACTCTTTGGGGTCAAAAGGACACTGACAGTCTGAGAAATGCAGGGGAAATATGTTCTATAATAGCAGTGATTCTCAGCTCCAGTTCACAGGATACACCAACAGGTAAGATTTCCAGGATACCCCTATTTAATCAATGGTGGATCAATCACAGAGACAGTGCAAATGACTACTCACCTGTGATTCAGCAAAAATATATTTAAATCTGATCTGTTGGGTTGCCATTAGGGTTTATGTTGAGAATAACAGTTCTATAGAGACATAATTACATTATCTGCAGTACAGCAGTAAAAAAGCCTCATTCTATGCACCTCTCCCACGCTTCGGTGCCAGGATAACATTTTCAATCCCAGGAGTGCTCAGTCTCCAAATATCTGCCTTTCGTGCCATGTATTCAGAGTCTTCTTGCAAGCCTCAGCAGTTTTTGGCATACGTGAATGGATTCCCTTGGTCTGAAAGATAATTACCTTACTGCAGTAGTGACGTGAGCTCAACCAAACATGAATACACAGACAAATAAGACGACACTTCTGGCAAGCCTCACTCATGTGTACCATAACTTGTAATTAATGTAATGTGGACATGTCACCCTTTGGCAAGCTTAGTCTGTTTTGCAGCTAATTCAAATTTGTGTATATGTTGTTTGTTTTACTAACCATTTTTTCAGAAAAATAAAGAGTTTTTGAGAAATTAACATATTTTGGTGGCAAAGGGTGGCACTTTAAACTAGTTCTTTGCACACTATGCTAATTATGTTAAAGACGAATGTATCACTTTCTGCGCTATTTATTCATAGCACAGTGGTGATTTAGGCTCAGCACACAAAAAAATTAGAATAATGTGTCAGACTGTGCCACTAACAAGCTACAAATGGATGGCTTGCACAACACATACAGTCAATTTATAATCCATTTTTAAAAATAAACATATCTTAAGGTGGCAAGCCCTCTTTAAGACTTTTAGGGCTAGATTTAATGGTAGGAGTTAACATAGCTGGTAGGGCCAAAGTGAATACCGGCTGTTAAACTTACATGTTTAACTCTCTGAATGTCTGTTTTGTGTGTTTAGTTCTCAAAACACCACTAAAAGCAGCGATATTGGGAATTGAACAGTGAAAAACAATTAACTATTGGTGCTTGACATACTGCCAAGCACCGATTGTTAAAGGGATAGTAATACTTAAAATGTAAAAAAAAATATGTAGTAGGGTTTATCCCCCTGAGTAAAACAAGAGTACTCCCACTGCTGAAATGTGTTTTATTCAAAATTTATTAATTTTCAAAGTTGATTTTTTTAGGTGCAATATCACAGTGGCCTGAAATTGTACTGTGGCGCTGTTGCTACACGATCCTATGGACAGCTCTGGTCCCGGGACCATAAATCTCCACAGAATGGTGTAGCAACAGCACCACTGTACAATTTCAGGCCACTGTGATATTGCACCTAAAAAATTCAACTTTGAAAATTAATAACTTTTGAATGAAACACCTTTCAGCAGTGGGAGTACCCTTGTTTTACTCAGGGGGATAAACCCTACAATATATATATTTTTTTACATTTTAAGTATTACTATCCCTTTAACTCATCTATGTTACACTTACCCATCATTCTCTGTCCTTCTGTCTTCTCTTCTTTCTTCCTCCTTCTCTTCAGTCTTCCGTCTTCTCCCTGTAAAGAAAAGAAACCAAGTATTACCAAGCATGAACGAATACATTCCAGAACCCTTTGAGTGCAAAGCAATGTGTTGCGTACCTCACTGGAACTCAAAGGGTTCAATAGTAGTGCGCCCCAAAGATACCCTTATATGCCTCCATGTAATGCCGCAAAGCATACAAATGCCAAGAAATAAAATGATCCACATAAATCAATGCTATTCCTTAATGCCCAGTATGACACTTAGCTTAGTGATTCGTGTCTCTGCCGCTTGGAGCGGCCACGAGGGCGGCAATAGCGGAGACACAAATGTCCCACGACGCTCCCATTCAGCTGTGTACAGGCCGATGCCCGTAACACACTGAGGGCATTTGAAGTGAGCCTGCCTTTATATATGGGCAGGCTCACTTCAAGTGCCCTCACTGCCATTGTGTCACGGTTTTTGATGAACACTCAGACAGAACGGTAAGGTTAAAATGACTTTATTAGAATAAAGAGCATACACGAATATAGGCCCTAAGGCCCACAATACAGATCGTACAGATATATATACAGTAGGATACAGCCAGAAGGACCAGTATAGGTAGACTGGATGGACAGGGTACAAACTGGCAGTGAGGATTCTGGCAGAACCATTGAGATTGGAGGTACACCGTTCTGGGGCTGACAACAGGAGAGCATACACAGGAGGTGCAATTTAGGAGGACTGGCACAACCCAGATGCCTGGGTACCAAACCCAAAGGAGCGAGACAACACTGACCCAGGCTGTATGTCACAGGTAACGAGGCAACGCTGACCCGGACTCTATGCCGCAGGTAACGAGACAACTTTGACCCAGGCTCAGACCTCAGATAACGAGGCAACTGTGTAATGGCAGCACTAACCCTAGGGAAGGGTTACCGGATACCAAGGCGACTGCTAACAGACAAACCCTAGAACGCTAGGGGTGGATCGAGACAACAGTAAGCAGATGTAACGCATCCAGTGTCCCCTTAACCTGCTGAATATCTGCAACTCCCAGAGGGAGTGAGCCCAGCGCTACTAGGGAGGAGGACACAGAGAGTGATCAGAGTAACACAGTCAGTGATAGAACACTGTACCGGTACTTCGATTGTGCACACCGCCAGCAGCGGTTAAGAGAGCAGCTTAAGCACAGGCTTAGCCTTTGGTCGACAAGAAATAGCACCACTCAGCGCACACTGACAATGACATACAAGGCCCAGTAATCACGGTGACCACACGGGGTCACCAAAGGGTACAGCCAAACACGGTCGGTACCAGAGCCAGTACTTCAGCAGAAGTAGTCAGCAATGGAGCGGTTCACAGCCAAATACGGTCAGCAACGGAGCGGGTACTTCAGCCAGATACAGTCAGCAACGGAGAGGGTTCTCAGCCAGATACAGTCAGCAACGGAGCGGGTTCTTCAGCCAGATACAGTCAGCAACGGAGCAGGTTCTCAGCCAGATACAGTCAGCAACGGAGCGGGTTCTTCAGCCAGATAGTCAGCAACGGAGCAGGTTCTCAGCCAGATATGGTCAGCAATGGAGCGGGTTCTTCAGCCAGATACAGTCAGCAATGGAGTGGGTTCTCAGCCAGATACAGTCAGCAGCGGAGCGGGTTCTTCAGCCAGATACAGTCAGCAATGGAACAGCAGAAACAGGAACTCAGGAACGTAGTCAGGCAGGCCAGGTCATACACGATAAGCAATAGCACAGATACACAGTCAGGAACTCGTACACCATGAAAGGGCACCTAAGGAAAGACATTCCAGGATATGTAAAGGCAAGCCTTGGTAGGAGCAATTATGATCAGTCAATCAGAGAACAGCAATGAATAACAATGTCGCTGTCAGAGCAGGAAGCACGAACACTGTGATACATTGGCTGGGATGTACTTCACATCATGTTCAAGAACAGCCACTTGAATCCTACTAACTTTGGATGGGTTTTAGGCACTTTTGGATGTATTGATGTGGGCTTAGGGCCCCATATCAATACATCCACTGTAGACATTGGGTTCTTTTGCCAGTTAACAGCTGCGTTAGCTGTTAAAAGATCCGATAAGGGACTTTACGGCTAACAAAACTGGCTCTTAAGTTTTGAGTGGTAAGTGAGTCCTTTATCGGATTTTTTCAGCCAACGCAGTGCTTTAAATGGCAAAATGGAGCCTTTTTTTTAACATGGGCCAAAACACACGTTAGTGTAGCGACCGGCATACTGGATGAACTGCCATTAGCAGTTCATTACATGGCCCTTTGTATGGTTTCCTACATGTTAAAACACCTTTTGGTGTTTTTTTTGCTTAACGGCTGCCTTTAAATCTACCCCTTAGTGTCAGAGAGGTATGCAACTCATTGTATACCTCTCTGGCATTCAAAGGATTAATGCTACGTAACACTCACAGTAGAGAACAATTCATGAGCCATGTGAGTCTATAAATTAACTAGGGAATCATGCATGAACGGGATAAAAACAGTGAGACTGATGTTTTAATTAAGAACAGGAACATATTTGGAACAAAGTATATAAGCCATGAGGACAACTAAAAATAAATCCCCAGATTCCCATTGCTTTAACTCTGGGCAACTCTTCATAATTGTTGACTTTGAGAATGCTTTCAGATACGCATATATTTATGATGGTCATTTTTTTTATTTAGAACTATTGTTTGTTATATATTTAGTTTTATTTATTTGTCAGTTAGTGGAAATCTGTCAGGCACTGGCACACTTCTCTCCAAGTTCCACTTCCTACCAAGATGTGTCATTTAAATAAACACAAAAAGCTAAAATAGTTCCTAAACTATTATTTGAAATAATCATATAAAATGACAGTTACACTTTAAGCAGTGGTCACAAAGATCATGTGATAGACACCTTTTCTGGGATTAGTGACAGATATGGGGGATCCCAGTCTCATTATTGACACTACAAATGTGAAATATGATCATGGATCTCAAGATTTAGATTATGCACACCTGTGTCCACATACAGACACTTTGCTGATTCCAGGTTTTAAGCTGCTGCTGGGCCCCTGGTTAAAGTAAAAAGTAGTGGCCCACTTTAACAGTTTGGATACTAGAAATGTCTCCAATGCATTGAGAAAACTCTCTAGCATCCAAACAGTTAAACAATATCATCACGTGTTTTCACCTCATGTTAAATAACAACTTGAGCTTACAGAAGCTTCACACAGCTCTGAGCTTACATTAGACTAACTACATAAAATGTTATATAACCACACTTAAGGTCACATAATGCTAAGCATACAAACAGGAGCTTGACAGAATACTGGGGTTTCCCAACTCTTCTTCAAACAATGCAGACCATGCACACCTGGTAAAGGCTTCATAGGTTGTTCATGAGCTCCTGAATGGAAGCTTCAGCTCACTAGGGGCTTGATTCATTACCAGCTCTAAAACTGGCATTACAAGAAAAACAAGCAATGTGAATTTTGCAAACGTGTTACATCAATATTCTATTGCAGAACCACAGTAAAACAAAACTGGCGTAGACAGCACATGTCAGAGAACTAAAAACTGAAGCTGTCTGCTTTTATTCGAATACCGCCTAAAAAAAAGTGTAAAATATCAAAGTCCAAGGAAACAGACATATGTTTGATGACATAAAGATCAAGTTCAGTGTAAGCTGTGTTCCCCTCATTATCAAAATCTGACATAGAGCGCCCCCCTTCGACATATTAACCCTCCCTTTTAAAAGTCAACCTGCAGTGCTTTCTTTCACCACATTAATTCAACTAATATTGTTCACATTCCACATTTTAACCCTTCCCCTTCAAAATTCGACTTACAGTGCTTTCTTTCACCACATTAATTTGACAAATATTATACATTTGACATTTTAACCCTTTCCCTTGAAAATTTGACTGCTGTGCTCCCTGACTTTCTTTCACCATTTTAATTCGACAAATATTGTTCACATTCCACATTTTAACCCCTCCCCCTTTAAAATTCAACTACAGTGCTCCCATGACCTTCTTTCTCAATTTTAATTTGACAAATATTGTTCACATTCCACTTTTTAACCCCTCCCCCTTTAAAATTCGACTACAGTGCTCCCATGATTTTCTTTCACCATTTAAATTCGACAAATATTGTACATATTCCACATTTTAACCCCTCCCCCTTTAAAATTCAACGACAGTGCTCCCATGATCTTCTTTCTTCATTTTAATTCGACAAATATTGTTCACATTCCACATTTTAACCCCTCCCCCTTTAAAATTAGAGTACAGCGCTCCCATTACTTTCTTTCACCATTTAAATTCTACAAATATTGTTCACATTCAACATTTTAACCCTTCCCCTTTAAAATTCAATTAATATTTCTCTCCTTTAACATTGTTTACTCTCCAATTTTACTGCAAAATACAGACTATTTATGTGTCACAGTGATTCTTGTACAAGAATGTATAACTTGCTGTGCTAAGTGTGAAAGACTTCTCATTCCTACTATTTGATGGCTAAACCCATTTGATGTGTTAATGCTACAGTAAGAAGCGATACTAACCCCTCCTTTACTTTTGTGAGGAAGGTTACAGAATAAGTGTGACCCAATTTACATAACGATAAGTGAAACTATTCTAAAAAGGAGTGAGAGGTCTTTCACACTTAGCACAGCAAGTTATTTATTCTTGCACAGGAATCACTGTGACACATAAAGAGTCTGTATTTTGCAGTAAAATCGTAAAGTAAACAGTGTTGAATGAGAGCAATATTATTCAAATTAAAATGGAGAAAAAAGGTCATAGGAACATTATAAGTCGAATTTTAAAGGGGAAGAGTTAAAATGTTGCATGTCAACAATATCTGTCAAATTTAAATGGTAAAAGAAAGTCATGGGTTCACTGCAGTCGAATTTTCAAGGGGAAGGGTTAAAATGTAGACTGTATAATATTTATCAAATTAATGTGGTAAAAGAAAGCACTGTAAGTTGAATTTTGAATGGGAAGGGTTAAAATGGTGACTGTGAACAATATTAATTGAATTAAAGTAGTGAAAGAAAGCACTGCAAGTTGTTGACTTTTAAAAGGGGTTTAATATGTCAAATGGGGGCAATTTATGTCGGATTTCTATGCTGTATACTACACTGCTTTTGTTCGAACAACGATGGTTTTGAAACTGTCATTATGGCTTCTACGCCTCAACCTCTGAGGCGCAGAATTTCCAAATTAAATGTAACCACAAAACAGGCGGTAATACTGAGCGTGGGTAATAGAATACTAATTGCTTGGGTAATAGGATACTAATTGCTCTTTGTTTTTAGCTGTTTCCTATAGCCTTTTTTTTGACTGGTGGTAAGTATAATTACCGTTGGTTTTGTTTTCACAAGTCGGGTAATACGATACTAAAACCTGACTTAAAAAAAAAAACACAATGCCTGTTTTATTTTTAGCGCTGGTAATAAAATTGAGCCCCAGAAGTTGTATCAGGTTATTCATGGCTTCTTAGATATTTTTCCTTGATTTGAACACAGATATGGTTGATATTTTGATTGAGGATCAAGCTCCAGCTCTGCCTTTGGCTCTACGGAGAACTATTTAGGACTCTTGTCTGGGTGTCCATCAACAGTCTCTGAACAATGGCAAAAGGTGCAGGCTCAGCTTTCTTGTTTATGACAACAGAGGTAATTTTTTAAACATGGCTACCCATTCCAATGGATTCAGCTAATTCCTCCTCTGTTTCTTATTGGATGGCTAAGAGCTAATTAATATTGTGTTTCTAGAAAAAAGTGTACATGTCCTAGCTTGAAAAAAAATAGGTTATGCTAGATCCAGGGAAACAGAGTACTTATTCAAATTAGTGATGCTTATAGGACTTCAGATTTGGAGAGCCTAAATTTGCTAATTTCTAACAAATTCCACTAATTCATTGTCATTGGGATGGATGTCAGATGTGTATTTTCACCTAACTCTTTGCCACTGCAGTGCGGACAGGGCTGTGATATTCACCCCACTGAGGCAGTAGGATGTGGTGAAATAGCAGTTTGATTCCCTTGGGCATTAGCATAGGAAGATGGAAACCTGTCTTCCCCATAAGCTTAAAGGGATGGTAATGTTTCATAATAAAAGCAGCTCTAATTAATCATCATACATGAAGTATTACTATCCCTTTAAGAGACGGGAGGCACCAGTGTTCACCAGTCATGGGCATTAGTTTGTAAATAATGAGCTCACAATTGACAGCTTTGATTGTGAAAGAGTGATCAAGATAATAATAAGAAACCTGGCATTGAGAAGCAATGTATTGTACAAGGGGTTAAAAATATGTATTGTAATTTTTTATTTCTGCTATTCAAAGGGTTAAATATGTTATTGTTTTTATTATTGTTGTAGTTATTATTGTTTAGAAGGATGAGATTCTCCCCATCCCAAATATTCTATGTTAGGATGTAGGTATCACCACACCACTCATTGGTAGACAGGGCTGGTGCAAGGATTTTTGCCACCCTAGGCAAAACCTAATTTTGCCGCCCATTTGGCTCCTCCCCTTGTGTCCCACCCCTTTATACCCCGCCTACTTATATATTACAATATTCATGATTGTCCTCTCTCTGCCCACTGGGCCAGTCTGCCCCTGGCCTGGAGATGCCTGTAAGAGATGCCCCCCACCAGCTCCACTTTGCCCCCTATCAGCTCCACCTTGCCTCCACCAGCTCCAACTTGCCCCAACAGCTCCACTTTGCCCCCAATCCACTCCACTTTGGCCCTATCAGCTGCAACTTTCCCCCCCAGTTCCACTTTGCCCCCCTATCAGCTCCACTATGCCCCGTCAGCTCCAACTTGCCCCTATCAGCTCCAACTTGCCCCCCATCAGCTCCACTTTGCCCCCCATCCGCTCCAACTTGCGCCTAGCAGCTCCACTATGCCCCCTCAGCTCCAACTTGCCCCTATCAGCTCCAACTTGCCCCCCAGCTCCACTTTGCCCCCTCCAGCTCCACTATGCCCCCTCAGCTCCAACTTGCCCCCACCAGCTCACTTTGCACCCCATCATATACCTGTAGCTCCCGCGCCGTCTTCTCTTCAGTAATGCAGAGCGCACCGGGAGATCATGACTCCCAGCGCGTTGTGCATTACTAAAGAGCGACCGCGATGAGGGAGCGCAGTAGCAACACAGACCTGACTGTGTTGCGTTCCGGTGTGGTGGGTGCGGGCACAGCTCTTCTCCGCTGCATGCCCGCGCCCCCAGTACGTGTGCGCCCTAGGCTGGCGCCTACCTCGCCTATAGGTGGTGCCGGCCCTGTTGGTAAAGGGTTGGCAAGGTCAGAGGAGGTTCAGTGGAGATGCAATGGAGTGGTTGATCCCTTTTTCTTGAAAATAAACCTTGTAAAATAAAATAAAATTATAGAAATTACCTTTTTTCATGATCCATCATGGACAGAGAACATCTCCATCAGCGCTAATCACCTAACATAACTGAACACAAATGGCATTTGCAACATCTGGAACTCTAGTACAGGAGTGTGATGTTGAATCCAAAGAGTCTGGGATTTAAAAAAATATTTGGTTAAGACACAAAGTGCTGAATACAATGTTTTTATAACAATTTCAGAACATAGGGTTAGTAGGGTCAGGAGTACCCTACAGAAGATGAAAGGATTTTTTTTTAGAATTTTATTTCAGAATAGGAGTAATGACAAAGATAACAACACGGTCTCAATGGATAATAATTAGTTACAGCTACTTTGTAACTTTGATGTCTTTATTGCAGTAAAACGAGAAATAGTGACTGTAGAAGTACTGTGAACCACAGCTTACTCAAATGAGCCAAACTGGACACTTCTTCAGCAAAACACATTTGTCTGCCACATGCAAAATAGTTATCACCTGGGTACCTTGCATGTCACCTGCCCAGGACCTTCACACAAAAGCCCCATATGCAGAAAGGAAGTAGATAAAGTGAATGGAAATCAACCGCACCATTGAAGGCAAAACATTACCACTCAGTTAGATGGGGCCTGTAATCAATTGAATTCTAAAGGTCTCCTCACATTGCATAGCAATGCATTAGGAACTCTAGTATTCAAGGGGAAGGGTTACCATTTAAAGGGATAGTAATACTTTAATATTACTAATCCCCATAGTGTAGCTATTTAAAAAATAATTCAATTGCCCCCAGTGTCATCTCTCAAACCTTTATGGTTTGAGAGATAACCGTGAGCAAAGTTCCCCTCTCCCCCCTCCCCTGACGTCAGCGTTGTACTGACTGCAGGGGAAATCTGTCATACGACAGGCTTGCGGCTCTGCAGCTGAGCCGAGATCGCATTAGTAAAAAATAGTTATTTCACTGAAACGGTCTTCTATGTATGCTTGGTTTGCAAGCACACTTAGAAGACCGTTTCAGTGAAATAATTTTTTTTTTACTAATGCTATCTTGGCTCTGCTGCAGAGCCGCCTGATGAAAATAAAACCGGATATCCCTGCAGTCAGTACAAAGCTGACTTCAGGGAAGGGAGAGGTTGGGGGAACTTTGCTTACGGTTATCTCTCAAACCATAAAGGTTTGAGAGATGACACTGGGGACAATTGAATTCTTCTTGAAATAGCTACACTATGGGGATTAGTAACATTAAAGTATTACTATCCCTTTAAATAAATGGCTATTTGGGAGTTTGTTTTTGTTCCTTATGGTGCAGTTGACATACTTCAGAATTGGTTCACTTTCTTTTTGTATACAGCCAAAATTATAGGAATACCCTATCACAATGCTGGGTACCTCTATCATAGTGGGAAAATGTTTTTGCCCATTGAAGGGAAATTATATCACTAACTAATATAAAAGCCCATGTCCACGGGCCAAAGTGCGTAAAACAGCAGAACTGCACCTCCCTGCATTCTGTGTGTCCGGACAGTGTCTACTGCACATGACTGCATCGGACAAACATCTGCATTTGAGCAGTCTCTACTGCGCATGACTGCATCGGCCTGTGTTCTGGCAGTCTCTACTGCGCATGACTACATCGGACAAACATACATCTGGCCTTTTATATTACAGGATAATAATGAGTGTCTCTTAGTCTCTTAGTCTATTGCTATAATCTTTATTTTCACAATCCACCACACATGCAGAAAATATGCTTAAAGTAGAATCTACACCTCCTAATAACAATTCTACCACTTACCTTACTGTGCCCAGAAAATCCCAATGACCCTTACACATTTTGTTCCTGTGATTTTCTTCAAGAGATAACACTTTCAATCAGTCCCGGGGTGTAATATCTGTTGAGAAGGATATGACAGATACCAGCAGGGTCACAGACAGGACCGTATTTCGCAATAGGCAGAGTAGGAAACTGCCTAGGGCTCCAAATCTTGAGAGGAGCTGTGCTGGCTACACCCACTTTCTGAATTGCAGGAATGGCCAGAACAAACTCAGTTTCCTACTCTGGTTTTATATCACTTTACAGGATAGAATTTAACCCATTGGATGCTAGAGAGATCTCCAATGCATTGAAGAAATAAAGAACTAACCCTCATCCAAGCAGTTATAGCTATACCTGTACTGAAGGAAATAAGATAGTGAATCTCCAGCTGTTTGACACTACATCTCCATACCTGGGAACTCTCCGGATTTGCCCCGGAGACTCCGGTTCTGACAGAATTTTACCGGGTCTCCGGGGCAGAGGCAGATTCCTCCGGATGTGGACAGTTTCTATTGAAACTCTGCCACATCCGCTTTTTCTCCCGCTGATCCTCAGTCCCCAGCCTTCTGTGTGACACCTTTAACCCTCTGAGTGCCAGAGTGGTAAGGAATGCATTGCTTTGCAATGCATTCCGTACCACTCTGGCACTCAAAGGGTTAAGTCCCCCCCTCACTCGCTGCAAGCCCCGCCCCTTTTTGACGCGAGTAGCGTCATTTTTGTCACCCCCTGGTGAACAGAGGACTACCCTCCGGGTAGCCCTCAACTGGAAGTTCCCAGGTATGTACATCTCCCATCAACCCCATGCAGACAAAAACTGGAAGGGAATGATGATGATCGTAGTGCCCAACAGGAGGACATGCAACAATTGAATGCCTCTGGTTTACAGTGTATCATGTTTGAAATTAAATTAAAGGTGTACAACATTTTTAGAACAAAAAGGGGGTGAACAAATAAATAACCAAAGACAAACTCAATAATGGATGCCTGTGTGTTGCTTTTGCAGTGCATTAGGTAATATGTATGTGGATGCCTGCCTGAGCCTGAAGCTGACAAATGGAATTGGTGGATCTGTCTGACCATCTCTGATTGATGAATGAGAGAGGACCAGATATGATCTGGCCATTGAACAATAGGTATTTGTGCTTTATTCCAATCTCCTCTTGATGAATACCCCCTAGAGAGAGAAACTCTCCAAATCCTTTATGCAGTCTCCTATTTCATTGTATACCCATCACCTACAAGCTTTTAGTCTCATTAAATTCATCTATTTCAACTACACGTAAATTGTGATTTTTTTTGTTTTTTTCATTTAATCAGTGTAGGGCTTAAACAAGAACTGCATCCCTTAATTAGTATAATCTAAAAATCTAAAACTAAATTTGAAAGTCACACAGTTCTGAGTCTATAGTGGGGAGATCTGGTTATGTAATATCTATGGGGAAGATTGCTCCTTGGCACATTAAATAAACAAGGAATTAATTGATGTTAGCAGCTAGTAAAAATGATCTTCACGCTGCAATAGCCCTGCCCCTATGTATGGTACTAAATCAAATAAAAATATACACATATTTTTACATTATTTTAATCATGGCAGAGCTGGCGCATATACATCATCTCTACATTTTCCAGAGTCCTAAACTCCAGATCCTCAAGCCCTAATCAACCACTCTGTAGCATGAAGACCTTCAAAGCATTGCAGTGCAATATGTTGATAGACCTTTGCAATGGTGGTTAACGTGAAAAAAATAAAAAGTAAACACTTGTCCTGCTTTGCAAAACTATTGCAACAAATTAACCCCCTCTGTTTACTAAAGAGTCTTCAAAAAATTCCTTCCACCCTTTGGACTTTGTTGTGAATGTTTGATTTCAAGACACTTGTGACCACAAATGAACTTAACTGTTACAGTATGGCTTGCGTATCAGTCTGGTAATGGGAAAAGTTATGGTTGTTCCTGGACCTTGGTCCCCAACAGCTAGAGGTCTGGCAACTAACCCTGCCTTAGATGCTAGAAAAGCAATCAGCTGGAGATGTTTCTAGCATTCAATGCATTAATTAAAACTAAGAGGATGACAAAGAAAGTAGTAGTAGCAGTAGTAACCTGCTCCTGCAGTTCTCCTGCCTTGTGCAAAAGCCTATTTTGTGTAACATTGAGGGTATGCAAATCTGCTCCTTTTGTCTTTTTTCAGACTTTAATAATAGCTTTTCCTGAAATTCGCCTGGCTAAAGTGGCAGACAAAAAATGTACAACCAGTTTCACAAAGAAAAAGGTTTAAGACTTTGTGAAATTGGCTTTTTATGTAAAAATACTAACATATACAAACATTTAGTTCTTCATTACCCAGCCCCCCCCCCCCATCTGTAAGGTAGGAACTATATAAAACTGACCTTCCTCTGTCCCACCCCTTTGATCTTTGGGTGGGGATTCAAGAAAATATTGATAGTGTTTAACTACAACCACATTGCCCAAATGATGAGTGCAAGGAAGTTTGTTGATCTCTGCTTTTGGCATATTGACCCTACCCCACAGCCAGGAATACAGTTAGGGGGTCTAACCTTCCAGCCAATCAGCTTCGAGCAGGAAGGATGATGAAACCCACTAGAAGCTGATTGGCTGGGAGGTGCATAACTCACATCCTGGCTAAAGGAAGTCTGGGAACCATTTTGAACAGAAACTGGTCATATAAAAGCCAGTCTCTGTTCAAATTTTCTTCAAAAAGACTCGGACAATGGCCTGAGAGGTACGCAAGGGGTGGATTTTGCATTGATCTCCTGCCGCCACTGCCAGGGGTGGCAGAGTACACATATGGATTATCTTTGGAGCATTTTCTTCATAGTGGCATATGTATGAGAAGATTAGAAGACAGAAGATTAGAAGACAGATGATTAGAAGAAAGAAAATAAGAAGATATGAAGAAGGCGGAAGATAGAAAATTAAAGAAGAAGACTTGCAGAGGATGACCAGGGTGCTAAAGACCCCATTGGACAGCAAACTTAAAGGTGTTTATTTTGAGGGGATTGTGTTAGTTTTAGTGGGATTGATGCTCAGAATTGTGTTAGAGACTTCTTTAACATTAAGGGCTTGATCCAAATGTTGGCGTCGGCAGAAAAAACTGGCGATGGTGGTTTTTTTAAGTCAAGTATGTGATGCAAATTTTCCACAAGTAAGAAATAATGGCAGTTTTGAAAACATGATCCTCATTGCCAAAAAATCAAAATATCGCCCATTGAGGACAATGAAAAAGCTAACTCCAGAGCCATTCAAATGTTGGAGTTAAGGATAACATGGGTTAAATTGCAAATTTTCCGTCAGAAATCTAACACCCATTTTTTTTAGCCATACACCACCAAACTCAGAGTAAAAACCACAGTTGAGGAAAACAAAACAGAGAAGCAGGTCATTCAAGTGCAGAACCCTAGCATACAGAGGTCAAATATTAACCCCTGCAATGCCTAGCAAATACAACAACAAGGCCTAGAACAGTGGTTCACAATCCTTCCATTCAAGGCACCCCTAACATGCAATCTGGATGCTCTAGGGCACCCCTTGAAGTTAGAAAGGGCTCAGTGAAAGGAACAATCAATGGATACATAGTTATTAGTAGGTCTCACAGTGGGAATGCCAAGAAGGAGATAAAATTGTGCAGAATAACCACTAGAAACATACATCAGAGAATACATGTCTTCAAAGCAGTTGTAATCTGTATGGGAATAGTCAGGCACCCTGAGCTTGTGCTCATTTCACACTAAAGAGCCACGGCACAATGGTTGTGAAACACTGGCCTAAACCATACAAACAAGTCACAGACAAACAACAAGAACCTACAAACCCCACAGGGACAAGGGGAACACAAAGCAGCACAACATAAGCCATCCCAACACACCTTTGAACAACAGGGGTTAACACACAACACAACATGCACACCTGTCACAATCTAACCTATGTAACCTCAGCAGTCAATGGAGACCAAACACACACTGACAGGTGCATAACAATTACAAATAATCACACCACTAACCAAGACACACCAGCAAACAACTACCTGGATAACACACACCTTACCATTAGTCCATTATGACCACATGAACAACACCTTATTGCTATTTAAAAGTGACAGCGGCTAGGACTCACCATCCTCCTCCAAGTACCCTTTTTCACCTGCTGCAACTGTTGATGCTCCGGCTGAAGGCCTGCCATGCTGACTTGTTTGTGTGTGTGTGTGTAGTACAGTGAATATGCCACTCCATTGCTTGTCAATTTGTTGTCTAGGCGTCATGATCATATGAGGTGTTCATCAAGGGGATGGCAAGCAGACATATGTATGTGTGTGACGTGGACCCTGAGCACACACACCTCATCAGTATGTAGATCGAGATCCATGAAATAGCTCCTCTGTTTTATGGGACTTGGTTTACACACTGATGTGTGTGCCTACTCACATATACCTATGTCTGCTTGCCATACACATGATACAAACCCCATAAGGTCATGATGGCTAGACAACACCTTGACAAGTCATGGATTGTTCAGTCTGTGTCAAATTACCAAGCTGTACCCGTGGAGTGCCAGTAAGGTCTCCAAAGCATTGCTGAGCAATGTGTTGTGTACACCTCTGGCACTCAAGGGTATGATGATGGTTCAGCAGTAGCATGACTGTTGTGTTCATAGTGCACCTTCCAATCTTGTTTTCATTCTCTGCAGGCATCCATGGCATGACCCCTCATGGTCCAGAAGTTTGTTCCGGTGACACATTGAATCCACGTCCATGAGGATCACCTGTTAGTGTCCATGTCACTGAAACATATGATCATGTATGACTGTCTTGTGTCACTGATCACCTATCCCTTGTCAGGGATTTAAAGGGATAGTAATACTTAATATGTTTTAAAAATCTATGTAGTAGGGTTTAGCCCCCCTGGGTAACGCAAGGGAACTCCCACTGCTGAAAGGTGCTTAATTCCAAAGTCATTTCAGCTCAAAGTTGAATGTCATTGTCATATCACAGTGGCCTGAAATTGTACAGTGCACTGTTGCTACACCATCCCATGGACAGCTCTGGTCCCAGCACCATGAATCTCCATAGGATGGTGTAACAACAGCGCCACTTGACAATTTCAGGCCATTGTGATTTTCATATTTAAAAGTCAACTGTGAGCTGAAATAACCTATGAATGAAACACATTTCAGCAGTGGGAGTTCCCTTAATTGTGATCATGATGTTGATCTGTTGATCTAGCTAATGTTTTCATGTTGTTCAAGTTCAACTCACATTATGGAACAACACCCTGATGTTGTTTCACTTTGATATGTGTGTGGTCTGTGAGTTGAACTTGTACAAATGTTTCTGTATGTGATGTATGTGCTCACCCCTGCTGTAAAAGCTTGTGATGTCATCCATCCTGCATGAGTTGTGTTTACTGCATGGCTTTGCAATGCATTGGAGATAACTCTGCCACAGTGTTTGTTGTGTGTGCCCCCTCCCATAGTTCAATATCCCCTACCCAGGTTAGTTCTGCATGAGTTGTGTTCACTGCATAACTTTGCAATGCATTGGAGACAACTCTAACACTGACCGGTTCTGATGACAAACAAACAGACATGGACATGAGTAGAAGCAACAAGTGCCCATTTATTCATGGAACAATGGAATCCTATTTTTTCTTCTTGGGGGGTTCTTTGGGCAGGGATGCAGGGATGGCCTCCTGCACTCTACGGTGTGAGGCCCTAATGGGTCTGGAGGCTGTGGGTGGTGGTGGTGGTGGTGAAGTGCTGGCAGGGGTAGTGGCACTGGAACTGGCAGTGGAGGCCTGGGCCTGGCGCAGGGTCTCCATTCTGTTCCTTTACCTCATCTCGACTACCATCTGGCCCATCACGTCTGACATGCGGGTGCTGTAGGTGACCAGGTGGTTAGTCAGGGACAGCTGCTGGGCCTCCATTGTCCTCATGCTGGCCAGGATATGTGCTATATGCTGCTCCAGCCTGTTGAGGAACCGTGCACACCTCCTGGCCACCTGGAGTTGACTTCTCCGTAGTGCCACACACTCCTGATCCAGGATCACTGTATTTGCAGGAGTGTGTGGTGTGGATGGAGAATGAAACAGTGGTGGGGATGCTCTCTGGTTGTCCTGTGGCTCCACCACAGGCAGTGGGGGAGATGGTGTGGAGCCATGTGCTCCGCTGTGGAGAGAGAATGGGGACATCAGTGGTTCATCCCCAGATGAACCAGCCCCTGGGGAGGTCACACCCTCTGATTTGGCAGCTGGCATGGATGGTGGGGGTGTTTTTGTGGGTTGGAGTGGTGATGGTGGGGTGAACACCTCCAGGACCTGTGGCTGGCGAATTAGGCCAAGATGTTCATAGACCAACGGCCATAGGCTACTGTCCTGAGGCTGTGGTCTGGTGGCTGCCCGCACTGGCCCATGGTGTGGCATTTCCACCATGTCGGGCATTCTGTGTCTCCCAACGGCTGGTGGTGCAGCCTGTAGTATGGTGTACTGCTGCTGGACGGTGGGAGGTGGAGCCTGGGGGCCAGGGCGTGCCCACTGCTGCTGCTGCAGCTGCTGTTGCTGCGGTGGTGAACCCTGGGGGCCATAGTGTGCCCACTGCTTCTGCTGCAGCTGCTGTTGCTGTGGTGGTGAACTCTGAGGGTCATAGTGTGCCCACTGCTGCTGCGGCTTCTGTTGCGGTAAACCCTGGGGGCCATAGTGTGCCCACTTCTGCTGCTGCGGCTGCTGTTGGTGGTGGTGAGATGGACACTGGGGGGCATCGTATGCCCACTGCTGCTGCTGCCGAGGCTGTTGTTGGTGGTGAGGTGGACCCTGGGGGCCATAGGATGCCCACTGCTGCTGCTGAGGCTGTTGTTGCTGCGGTGGTCCAAGTGGTAGCAGTGCCCTGGAGGTGGTGGGCTCCTCCGAGAATGTTTCCCCAGAGTCCTCCGCATGGGATGGCATGTGTGCTATGTGGGCAAATAACATGATGTAATTAGTGATGTGAGCTATGGCAGGCATGCTGCAAGACTATTACACTGACATGTGAACTGTTGAGTGACAGGATGGAATCCATTGCATTGCATTGGTTACCATCCTGACACACATTGCTAAGCTTCACATGATACCATAAACTGATCTGCCAACCTACCGTGTTGTAGCTTTGGTCATCATGTGTATCCTGAGCAGAGTGGATGGCAAGGCATACCTCCTTGCTATCCACATTCATCACGGTCCTTGTGGTGACCAAAACTGAACCATCACACCTTGAGTGACATAAACCCAATGCATGTCATACATGTCTGCCTCAACAGCAAAAACACTATGACCTCTTTAGACAGCAATGCACCAGTGATGACCAATGACTACAGAGTCCAACCAATGATGTCAGCAACAGTAACAGACACACCAAGCACACCAACCAACATGATCTGTGGAACCCAACAAACCAATCAGCTGAAGGACACACTAACACCCCGCAGGATAGCTAAAATCCTAACACACAGCAAACATATGCATGGTTATACTGTAATACTGGATGTTACTTCTACCTTTTCCCATGATATGCTATGCAGGCTAAGTACTGATATGTCACGTGTTGTTTAGATCTCAGTGCATTGGCTCCACAGAATTACCACACAATTCTACCCCATGGTAGAGGTGCTTGGGCGCTCAGTCCTCTAGACTGTATTAATAATAATATGCCTAAATATAATCTCAAAGAAACATATGCATCAAAAAACAACCAGATCAGAAAATAGAATATAGAAAATGATCTATCTCTATGATAAATATCACAAATATATATTGAGAATATTGTAGAACAGTTTATAAAGAGATTTTTCCAAACAATTATTGGTTCTTGGTATCTATAAGCCAGTCTATTCTTCAATTCCAGTCTTTTCCCAAGTCTTAAGGATGAGCACTTAAGTCTCTTTCAATAGGGGATCTCTTCCAGATTACTCTTTCTGGGGATGCTGCCCTCAATAACAGTGGTGGACAAAGTAAACACACTAGGAGAAAACACAAAACAAAGGGCGAGTATCTGATAGCAATATATATGTATTGTACAATGCCCCCCTTCCAATCTCTGCTCACCAAACTAATGATTGTTATAGACTCTCATAGAATGGTAGGTCTCCTTCCTCCAATCATCTCCTTTTTCTTCACAGATCGAATCACCACCAATACTCCAAAATTAATTTATTAAGATAAACTAAAAGGCTTATGCTTAATACAGACAAGATAATATATAAAATCGGCGAACGCGTTTCGTATACCTATATACGGACACTTCTTCAGGGGCACAATAAAAAAGCCTTCAATAGCTCAGTATATATATATATATATATATATATATACAATAAATTATGCTTTTAAAATACACTTTTAAAACTCCCTGGATAAGGATCTCCTCCTCAGTAAACTTTGAGAGCCCTGACTCTGGCTCTCCAGCTCTGCCTGTGCTGGCCCTGGCTGTGTTGGGTGCTCCCCCTGACTTACCCCTCGTCCTACTGCCAGCTCTGGCCCTGCTTTCTGTGTGCCTACTCTGGCATGGCTCCCCCTCCTCACCAGGGATCTCCCTCTCCCTCCCCTACCCTGACCGGGGGTGCCCACCTGCTCCTCTTCCTCCTCTCCTCCTACTTTCCCCACCCCTCTCTCCTCTCCATTCCTTTCACCCATTCATACCCAGGCACTCACTCAGGCCCTCATACACTCATTCACTCACTCTCTGTCACTCACTTGCACTCAAAGACTCATACTGTCAACAAAAAAGATAAAAGTGTATGTGTTTTATTAACAACAAAAAATATGGCCTATGAGTGTGTGTGTATGTGTGTTTGAATGTGTGTAATTGGTATGTGCAAAAGTGTACTATGTGTATTTAGGTGTAACAGCTCTCTCCAGCTCCTTCTAACTTCATGAATGTGCTTCAATTACCTGTCTCTTTTCACTTGCCTCTGCTCCTGGGTCCTGTGCTCTAGCTCAAAAGAATGAGATACTGTTACCAAACGCGGCGGCTGCCTGAGTCGACCGCGGCTTCCCCCGGCGGCTCCAGCCGCAATGTGCTCAGCAGTTCCAGCTGCACGGCTGTAGGGCATTCCAGTCGCGTGCAGCCATCAGCACGTACACTCCTGGCAGAGCTTCCGGGCAGGTCTATACTATTGGCGCACGTCCACTGGCAGGACGTGCGCTGCATTTAAAGTGAGAGCGCATCATTTGGGTCTCCTCCCCTTCCTGGCCCCCAAAATATATATACTGCCTGGACACCATTCATTGTTGCCCTTTCGTGGTGTCTAGTGCAGTTGGGTTTAGTTGTGTACCTTGCTTTGTCTGACTACCCATTCTGGTGCCAGCCTAGTCTGACTACCCGCTTTGTGTATGACCCCGGCTTGTTTGACAATTCCCTCTGGTGTGGACCTGCGGCTCTGGTAGACTACCTTCTCCGTGAATGACCCTTGGCCTGGCTGACTATCCTTTCTGGTGCTGACCTGTGGCTCTGTCTGACTGCCTGCTCTGTGTTTGACCCTGGCTAGTCTGATAACCCATCTGGTTTAGACCTACGGCTCTGGTTATTATTTGCTCTGTTCTGCTCTAGTGTGTCTGACTATCCACCGTGGTATTACCTGGGACTACTCACTGCATCCAGCATTCCACGCTCCAGCGATAGTCTGGGGTTCTCCCAGTGGCTCTAGTAGATCTCTGGTGCGTCCATTTGTATACTGGAATATTCAGGTGCGGACCTGTACCCAGCCTTGCTCTCGCAGACACAACCTGTGTTGTTAACTCTGGTGCGGACTTGAGGCTATTCCGTATTCTCCCGGTGATTCTAGTGCCTCTGTGCTCCGTCCTTATTCTGGTTGTTCAGGAGTGGACCTGTAACCCAGTCCTTGCTCGTGGTCTGTATCTGTACAGGTGTGTACCTGTTGTGACCACTCAGGTGCGGACCTGAGTCGGCTTATTCCCTGCGGCCTTCTGGGATTCAGTTCGACACAACTCAGCTGCTTATCCAATTTACTTGTCAATATTGTATTGCTCACTTATTATTGCCGTATCTTTTGTACGTTGTATTCTTAATAAAGATTGAGTTACCTACAGTACTGGTCCTGATCTTGTTATTGAGTCCATGACAGATACACAGACAAAGGTGCGTTGGTTATTTTGGGTCTACATAGTTTATTCAGCTGAACTTGATACTTTGGGGTGCTGTGATTGGCTGGAGCACTAGATAATGTTGGATGTTTCCTTGTTTCTTTCATTGGGACGTTTCTTACGTTATTTATCGTATGTTTTGAGAGGGCGATCAGGTCAGATTTTTGGCAAATCCAGTTTTGTAGTTTTCTTGTGTTTTGTAGGTGTTACGGTTCAGTACACTCAGACACGGTAGATGTTGGTAAAAACACAATTTTATTGAAACACAACAGGAATAATGTAACCCTCATGGGGCCAGTAAATAGCAGCAATAACTGACACAAGACAGGTTACAAGCAGGTTAACCCACACGGGTCCAGTACGGATATATAATCACAATACTGACACAGGTCAGGTAACTAGATTGATACAGTGTAAGAAAGTCCAATGTGAACTCTGGAGCCAGGATAGCGGAGGCCCAATGTCGCCTATAGGCAGCAGGAGGCGACAGTGACAGGACTGCAACAGCAAACAGGCAAGGATCACCTGTACGGAGGATACAATGGTGGACGCCCACCGTAGGCTACACAAGGCAGGTCAGAGCTCGTGCCAGGAACGGAGGCCCTACCGAGACTATCCACCCTTCGTGTGCTCTTGCTACCCACGAAGGGTTATTGTGCGTATAGTATAAAATGGATGGCAACCGGAAGCGCCCAACGGTACCTATATGGAAACTCAAATGCACAGATAACGGAGCCAAACAACACTGGCGTAGCAAGTAGTAGAATGAGGCACCACCCCCGAAGGGGTTAATGAACGCTATGGTCTGGGTAACGGCAGACAACTGGATGCGCCCAACTGAACCCAAGTGTAAGACCAAGAGATCACTAGCATGGTGTGGAGGAGCACTGGAACACTGAGACTCTGAACCCACAGACTGGATAGAGCAAGGTACCGGAGTACTGTGACACAGAGAGACACAGTGACACGAGAACTGTGCCAGGTAGTTAGCAGCAGAAACTGCACGGTATTCGCCCAGCCGGGCACTGAGAAAGCAGGAACCACCGCCAAGCCGATTTGGTACACAGCACAGGAACGTCAGCCAAGCCGGGTCGGTACACGGAGCAGTAACGTCAGTCTCGCCAGGTCGGTAAATGGAGCAGGATCGTTGGTCTCGCCAGGTCTGTACACGGAGCAGGAACGTCAACCGGGCCGGGTCAGAACAGGAAGCAGGAATGTCAGCCAATCCGAATCGGTACACAGAATCAGGAACAGAGACAATGGCGTGGTCAGGCAGTCTGGGGTCATACACTGGTATCAGTAAATCACAACTAGCGCTAGGCATCAGGTACACCATGAAAGGGCAACTGCAGAGTGACAGCCCAGGGTATAAAAAGGCTGTCACTGGGAGGAGCAGTACAGCGCAGCCAATGGGAAGGCAGCAATAGCAAGATGGTTAGAATGTCACCTGATCACAGGCGCCGTGATAGTAGGCCTTCGCACATTAACCCGGTCTTGGTTAACTCGCGATGGCATTTTTTTTCTTTCACGTTGGTTTTAACTTCAACATTTGGATCAAGCACTTAGGGAGGTAAAACCTCATTTAAATTTATGGGTATTTTTAGAATGTGGTTTGCCCTAGCATTCATCCAGTTTCTTAATATATCAGCCTCCAAGGGTGTGTTATTCTTTGCTTTCAAATCACTGATGATAACACCTGCTTATTGTATTATTGAAGCTTAATGCATCTTTCCCACTGTGAGCTGTATGTACAATGCAGTTTAATACTATTTTAAACTCACTGCACGAAAGGCCAAATGCTAAAATAAACTGCATTTATATTGATCTGTTTATCTACACTGATCAAAACTGATCTTGCAACACCAGGAAAGAGGAGTCCTTGAAATTTGCAAATTGCAACAGGCTTTATGAGATATATAAATGATTACAACTCTCTGGCAATGGGTCACGAGTAACAGGTTAGATGAGTATGAAGGTCATTAGCCAGGCAGACCAGCTTTTAGCTGTGCATTTTGGACCTTTGGATGCTTCATGACATGCCGACTGTGTGCTACATTGCAAACACACAACACAGCACATATTACAGGTACTCTCATACCCCCTGTTGGAATGTGGCTCTGGGTGTACAATTTGCTACAGAATGTTCCTGATTCTCTGCTGCTGAAGGAAAATGTCTGCCCACTAATTGCACATATTACCATGGACAAACTCTGTAATTTTGACAAAGTGCTATGGCCTTGCACATCTTCACGTCGGCCCTCCATTGAACACTTGTGGGACCTTATTGGTCTGTCCTACTGCTTAAACAATCTGTTTCTAACATAATAATAATAATTGGTATTTATATAGCACCTTTCTCCCAGTGGGACTCAAAGTGCTTACAGCGCACGCTCTCGGAATTAGCCAAATCGGCAGCTGAAATAATAGATGTTATTATTACCCAATCAATAGTACTCAGTTACCAACCTCGGAAGGATGAAGGGCTGAGTTGACCCAGGAGGGATTTGAACCTGTAACCTGAGGTTGAATAGGCTTCATAGTCATGGAATTTACCACTGAGCTATCTCACCAACTTTGGAGTGGAGTGGAGTGTCGAAACTGATGCTTCATGGAATAACATTCCCCAAGAAATGATTTACATTTTTTTTGCAGTATGCTTCATTGTCTAGCTACTGGTACCACTTCCCGAGGTCACCCTATTGGATTCAGAATAAAACATTGTGTTATGCACAGTTTTTCCCTCAAAAGTTTGTCATGTTGTCCCTCATATGTATATACATTTCATTCTTATTCCAGATTTAATTCCTGGTGTTGTAATTTCAGTGTTGAATAGTACGGTATATTTAAAATAGAAAGTAGTGATAGATCCATTCTTGTTACATTTGGTCTTGTGCCTGTGTGCCAACCTGGTAGATACTGTAGCAGTGTTTTGTGGGAATCAGTACTCTCAGGACCCTTTGAAGGTGAATAAGGATGCATTTATTAGGATCGACATTTTGGCTCCTTTCTGGAACTTTTTTGAAAGAAAAGCAGCAAAAAGAAGAAAAAACATTTACTCTTATAAACTCATCCTTATTAACCTTGCACAAGTGTCATCGCAGTGCTGTTTTCTACAAAATAAATTACACTTTTGTTCATTCTCATTGAGTATTTTGCACTTCATTCGTTTAATTTTGAAACTGTTAGGGTGTCCCCCTTTGTACACAGAGTACTCCAAACATGGATCCCTTGCTTTCCATGCCCAGAGAAACCAGATGTGTCACACTCACTAAGCCTATGAAGGCTAAAGTACATGTCATCATTAGTTGGTACTCTTGTGTAGAGGAATATTGGCTTGCATTACATGGCTGGCCATTTCTTGTAGATGAGTACAGCATGATTTATCTAAGAAAAGTTTTAAATTCAAATATATGCTTTATTCTGACCTCATGCATATATACTGGTACAAGAGTAGTAGTACTACCGTAAAATGTAAACCAGTTCTCATATGCACTGTCAAAAATTGCACTTCCTCCTCTACCTGCTTTTATGTGTATGTCACCCACCTTGTACTTAGATAGTAAGGTCTACGGGGCAGGGACATCCTATCCTATTGTATGCTCACCTGCTGTTCCCCTTATGATTGTCTATATAACCATTTAATTACACACGTATTGTACCTCCTCTATACAAAATGTAAAAGTGATAAGTACACCTGTTGGCGTTATATAAATAAAAATATACATACATATACAAAAGAGTCAAAAAAGCTCTTGAATGGTGACTAGCCATAGGGCAAGCAAATTATTCCTTGGTTCTCAATGAGGCTGATGCAATAAAAAGGACTGGAATAATTATGTGTCAAACTATCTTCACAACAGTGGATACAAAAAAATTCCCATTTATTGAATGGGGTGGATAAGCCCTTTAAAGCTAGAGAGATCTCAAGTGCATTGAAATACAATGCTTTACATACCTCTCTAGCATTCAATGGGTTTGAAGTCAAATTTCAATTAATGTAGATTTTGGGAAATGTTTTCCCTATGGTGCAGTTAATTTGCACCAGTTCTTTTTAGTACATTGGCCTCAACGATCTTTTCAGATATTTGATATACTATATAATTCTGCATGTGCGGTCTAACAGAAGGATGGGGGAAGTGATTTACCTTGCACTCATTTCCTGCTGTGTCTTTCATACATCTTCCTGAACAAGTAAGAAAGGAAGAAAAGAAGGCCAATGTGATCACTCCCCCAGCCTTCAGAAGAATACAACATACATTATCATATAACTAAAGGTACGTTAACTTTTACTTGTATAGCTTTGAATGTTAGTTATAACATATCTTATTAAATATTAACATGTGATTCTTTAAAATGCCCATAAGGCGTAGTCTAACATATCTAGTTTTAAAACTGACAGCACCGTAAATGAATTTAATTTGAATAATTTTATTCATGAGGTAACTGTGATTTTTTTCATAAACAGTGCAAATTAAATGACAAAACACAATTACAAGTTTTCACCTCAAATGCATATGTACACAAGATTATATCAGGTGGATAAAATTTATCAAGCATTTTTATCATAGCATGCAGAGCCACAAAAGATGACATAAATATGTAAACTTTATGAGCTTAAGGTGGAACTTTCACTTTGTAACAAGTATGTGATTTTGAAAGAACGTTCCAAATATCTATATTGATGTTATGTATGTTTTATTTCAAACAATAGCTAATGAGTTAATTCAGAGGTATCTGTCAGTTTACACACATTAATCCTGCCTGCCAGATACCAATGTTCCATGTTGCTCCCCATCAACTCCTGCCACTCCCTGACAGCCACATACTAACATTTCACAGTGCTCCCCATCCCAACTGTCACTTCCTGACAGCTACATACAAACAGTTCACACTGCTCCCCATCCAAACTGCTGATCTCTGCAGGCCAATAGTAGATCATTTGCAGAAACTGACAAATACATCTAAATAACTTACAAACTGTAGTTCGAAATAAACAGCTAACAAAAAAAGTGATTTTGAAATGCTTTTCAAAATCACATATTTGTAAAAAAAATGACAGCTGCAATTTAAGTATAAAGGCAACGTTGAGTGGAAAATCAGCAACACAGGAAGCGCAGGAACGTCGTCAGGCAGGCCAGGTCATACACGAGAACAGCAACTTAGTAAAAAACGTCAGGAACAGGTACATCACGAAAGGGCGCCTTGGTATAGACATGACAGGGTATATAAAGGCAAGCCCTGGGTGGAGCAAGAATACCAGGCCAATAAGAGGACGGCATTGAAATGAGGCAGAATAACAATGTCGCTATCAGATCAGGAGCACGGGCACCGTGATACTGCCAGAGCTGACCGCAGCTTCCCCTGGCGGCTCCAGTTGCAATGTGCTTAGCTGTTCCAGCCGCACGGCTGGAGGGCGTTCCAGTCATGTGCAGCCATCAGCACGTACACTCCTGGCAGGGCTTCCGGGCGGGTCTATACTATTGGCGCATGTCCATTGCCAGGACGTGAGCTCCATTTAAAGTGAGAGCACAGCATTTAGGTCTCCTCCCCTTCCTGGCGCCCAAAATATATATACTGCCTGGACACCATTCACTGTTGCCCTTTCGAGGTGTCCAGTGCAGTTGCGTTTAGTTGTGTACTTTGCTTCATCTGACTACCCGTTCTGGTGCCAACCTAGGATTGTCTGACTACCCGCTTTGTGTATGACCCCGGCTTGTTTGACAATTCCCTCTGGTGTGGACCTGCGACTCTGGTAGACTACCTTCTCCATGAATGACCCTTGGCCTAGCTGACTATCTGTTCTGGTGCTGACCTGTAGCTCTGTCTGACTGCCCGCTCCGTATTTGACCCTGGATTGTCTGATGAACCATCTGGTTTAGACCTACGGCTCTGGTTTTTATTTGCTCCGTTCTGCTCTAGTGTGTCTGACTATCCACCGTGGTATTACCTGAGACTATAATTATGTGTCAAACTATCTTCACAACAGTGGATACAAAAAATTCCCATTTATTGAATGGGGTGGATAAGCCCTTTAAAGCTAGAGAGATCTCAAGTGCATTGAAAAGCAATGCTTTACATACCTCTCTAGCATTCAATGGGTTTGAAGTCAAATTTCAATTAATGTAGATTTTGGGAAATGTTTTCCCTATGGTGCAGTTAATTTGCACCAGTTCTTTTTAGTACATTGGCCTCAACTAACAAAAAAAGTGATTTTGAAATGCTTTTCAAAATCACATATTTGTAAAAAAAAAGTGACAGCTGCAATTTAAGTATAAAGGCAACATTGAGTAGAAAATCAGCTTTGCCATATGGAACAAATATAAATTCCCATGGAAATGGGGCTTTTGAAACCTTGGCCTAGATTCACTAGAGTTCAAAGAGGGCTGAAAATGTCGATGTCCTGTCGGAGCAGTGTCGAAGGCACATCGATAGTATTCACTGAAGTGTCTGCAACATCACATCACCTTCACTCCGACAAAAATATGCTAACATCGAAACACATCCGACAGGCTTACAAATTTTCATTCATTACATCGACAATGGCCTATTTCCATATGGAAATGAAACATAATGACTCATTTCCATATGGAAATGCCAAATAATGAGACAGTTTCATATGCCAAGGGGTGTGTTGAGATGTTAATGTGATACTTCAACACATTCACTAAACTTCACTAGCAGCTTCAACTTCAACTACCTGAGGCTGGTTAAGTTGGGATCTCCCTGTACTTTCCTATGCAGTAACAACACTCATTCAATCACAAGCAGGGAGGGCTGTGACCTGTTGTTGGTATGGAAAGGGTTTCTTCCCTTCACACATCACCAACACTACAACAATTCAGAAGTTGCAGAGCATTATTTCTGCTTCCCTACTGTGCCAGTAGGGGAGTTAACAGAATGCTTTCAGCACCATGGACAGCATTGAGTGCCATAGGAATATGCATTGCTCACCCCTGTGGCACTCAAAGGGCTAAAAATAAAAAAAAGTACACCAAGCACTACACACAGGCCCAGTTTTCTCAATAGGCAGACAAGGCACTTGCCTAGGACGCCTGGCAATACCATTGTCACGCCCACAATTCTGGGTGCATAATAATAATTCTGTGCCCCACACTGCCACTTACATTTATAATTATGCTGTGTGCGTGTGCGGCGCCTATGCCAATGACTCGAGGGTGCTTGTACAATAACAGAGGACTGTAGTGTAGTGTGTTATCTTGTCAGAGCCGGTCCTTATATGGGACCCAGGCGGCACTTTGACAAGGGTGGCAATTTGTCACCCCAAGGCATTTCTCTCCTGCAAAAAAAAACTTGCTGGAAGAGGAGATGGCTCTATAGCCACTCTGCGGGCGGGCGGGCAGTCAGCTTGCGCACAGACATCCTCCCATGCTGCTTCTCTTGCTCGCCGCGCTGTACTGAGGTCAGAGCACCGGGAGTCACATGATCTGCCGGCGATCAGACATCAGATCATGTGGGGAGCACGAGAGGCAGCATGGGAGGATCAAGATGCCTGACATTAGACACCGGGGAGCTGGACAACTGTGGGTGCTGGCTGGAGCAAGTCCTGGGTGAGCAATGTGGGTGATGGGGCATGTCCTAGGGTGCTGGGGTAAGGCCTCAATGGGCAATGTGGGCAATGGGGCATGTCCTGGGATGTTGGGGTAAATCCTGGATGGGCAATGGGGCATGTCCTAGGGTGCTGAGGTAAGTCCTGTATGGGCAATGGGGCATGTCATGGGGTGCTGGGGTAAGTTCTGGATGGGCAATGGGGCATGTCCTGGGGTGCTGAGGTAAGTCCTGGGTCAGCAATATGGGTGCTGGGGCATGTTTAAATGGGCATATGGCAGTGGCATATTTAATGGGCAAACTGGTTGTGGCATATGGAGGGAAAAGAGAGACAGTGATTGGAGAGAGAGAGAGGGGCATACAGACATGGAGAAGAGAGAAACAAAAAAGAAGATACATGGCAAAGAGACACATGGGGAGAGGAGAGAGACACGTATGACATGTGAAGAAAAAGACAGACATGGGTGGGATGGAGAGAGAAAGACAGACAGACAGACATGGGTGGGATGGAGGGGGAGAGAGAGACAGACAGACATGGGTGGGATGGAGAGAGAGAAAGAGAGAAACAGACATGGGTGAGATGGAGGAAGAGAGAGAGACAGACATGTGTGGGATGGAGGGAGAGAGAGAGAGACAGACATGGGTGAGATGAAGGAAGAGAGAGAGACAGACATGGGTGGGATGGAGGGAGAGAGAGAGAGACAGACATGGGTGGGATGGAGGGAGAGAGAGAGACAGACATGGGTGGGATGGAGGGAGAGAGACAGACAGACATGGGTGGGATGGAGGGAGAGAGAGAGTCAGACATGGGTGGGATGGAGGGAGAGAGAGAGAGACAGACAGACATGGGTGGGATGGAGGGAGAGAGAGACAGACATGGGTGGGATGGAGGGAGAGAGACAGACAGACATGGGTGGGATGGAGGGAGAGAGAGACAGACAGACATGGGTTGGATGGAGGAAGAGAGACAGACAGACATGGGTGGGATGGAGGGAGAGAGAGAGACAGACAGACATGGGTGGGATGGAGGGAGAGAGAGACAGACAGACATGGGTTGGATGGAGGAAGAGAGATAGAGACAGACATGGGTGGGATGGAGGAAGAAGAGAGACAGACAGACATGGGTGGGATGGAGGAAGAAGAGAGACAGACAGACATGGGTTGGATGGAGGAAGAGAGATAGAGACAGACATGGGTGGGATGGAGGAAGAAGAGAGACAGACAGACATGGGTGGGATGGAGGAAGAAGAGAGACAGACAGACATGGGTGAGGGAGGGAGAGAGAGAGAAAGACATGGGTGGGATGGAGGGAGAGAGAGACAGACAGACATGGGTGAGATGAAGGAAGAGAGAGAGACAGACATGGGTGGAATGGAGGGGGAGAGAGAGAGAGACATGGGTGGGATGGAAGAAGAGAGAGTGACAGACATGGGTGGGATGGAGGGAGAGAGAGACAGAAATGGGTGGGATGGAGGGAGAGAGAGAGAGACAGACATGGGTGAGATGGAGGAAGAGAGAGAGACAGACATAGGTGGGATGGAGGGAGAGAGAGAGACAGACAGACATGGGTGGGATGGAGGGAGAGAGAGACAGACATGGGTGGGATGGAGGGAGAGAGAGAGACAGAAATGGGTGGAATGGAGGGAGAGAGAGAGACATGGGTGGGATGGAGGGAGAGAGAGAGACATGGGTGGGATGGAGGGAGAGAGAGAGAGACATGGGTGGGATGGAGGAAGAGAGGGAGAGAGACAGACATGGGTGGGATGGAGGGAGAGAGAGACAGACAGACATGGGTGAGATGGAGGAAGAGAGAGAGACAGGCATGGGTGGGATGGAGGGAGAGAGAGAGAGACATGGGTGGGATGGAGGGAGAGAGAGAGACAGACATGGGTGGGATGGAGGGAGAGAGAGACAGACAGACATGGGTGAGATGGAGGAAGAGAGAGAGAGACAGACATGGGTGGGATGGAGGGAGAGAGAGAGACATGGGTGGGATGGAGGGAGAGAGAGAGACAGACATGGGTGAAATGGAAGAAGAGAGAGTGACAGAAATGGGTGGGATGGAGGGAGAGAGAGAGAGACAGACATGGGTGGGATGGAGGGAGAGAGAAAGAGACAGACATGGGTGAGATGGAGAGAGAGAGAGAGAGAGAGAGAGAGACAGACAGACATGGGTGGGATTGAGAGAGAGAGAGACAGACATGGGTGGGATGGAGGGAGAGAGAGAGAGACAGACATGGGTGGGATGGAGGGAGAGAGAAAGAGACAGACATGGGTGAGATGGAGAGAGAGAGAGAGAGAGAGAGAGAGAGACAGACAGACATGGGTGGGATTGAGAGAGAGAGAGACAGACATGGGTGGGATGGAGGGAGAGAGAGACAGACATGAGTGGGATGGAGGGAGAGAGAGAGAGACATGGGTGGGATGGAGGGAGAGAGAGGCAGACAGACATGGGTGAGATGGAAGAAGAGAGAGTGACAGAAATGGGTGGGATGGAGGGAGAGAGAGAGAGACAGACATGGGTGAGATGGAGGGAGAGAGAGAGAGAGACAGACAGACATGGGTGGGATTGAGAGAGAGACAGACATGGGTGGGATGGAGGGAGAGAGAGAGAGACACACATGGGTGGGATGGAGGGAGAGAGAGAGAGACAGACATGGGTGGGATGGAGGGAGAGAGAAAGAGACAGACATGGGTGAGATGGAGGGAGAGAGAGAGAGAGACAGACAGACATGGGTGGGATTGAGAGAGAGACAGACATGGGTGGGATGGAGGGAGAGAGAGAGATACACACATGGGTGGGATGGAGGGAGAGAGAGAGACAGACATGGGTGGGATGGAGGGAGAGAGACAGACATGGGTGGGATGGAGGGAGAGAGAGGCAGACAGACATGGGTGATATGGAAGAAGAGAGAGTGACAGAAATGGGTGGGATGGAGGGAGAGAGAGAGAGAGACAGACATGGGTGGGATGGAGGGAGAGAGAAAGAGACAGACATGGGTGAGATGGAGGGAGAGAGAGAGAGAGACAGACAGACATGGGTGGGATTGAGAGAGAGAGACAGACATGGGTGGGATGGAGGGAGAGAGAGAGAGACAGACATGGGTGGGATGGAGGGAGAGAGAGAGACAGCCATGGGTGAGATGGAGGAAGAGAGAGAGACAGACATGTGTGGGATGGAGGGAGAGAGAGAGACACAGACATGGGTAGGGTGGAGGGAGAGAGAGAGAGACAGACATGGTTGGGATGGGGGGAGAGAGAGAGACAGACAGACAGACATGGGTGGGAGGGAGAGAGAGAGAGAGAGACATGGGTGGGATGGAAGAAGAGAGAGAGAGACAGACATGGGTGGGATGGAGGAAGAGAGAGAGACAGACATCTGGGAGAGAGAGAGAGAGACAGACATGGTGGGATGGATGGAGAGAGAGAGACAGACATGGGTGGGATGGATGGAGAGAGACAGACATGGGTGGGATGGAGGGAGAAAGAGAGAGAGAAACATACATGGTTGGGATGGAGAGAGAGAGAGAGAAACAGACATGGGTGGGATGGAGGGAGAGAGAGAGCGAGAGAGAGAGAGACAGACATGGGTGGGATGGAGGGAGAGAGAAAGAGACAGACATGGGTGAGATGGAGGGAGAGAGAGAGAGACAGATAGACATGGGTGGGAGGGAGAGAGAGAGAGACAGACATGGGTGGGATGGAGGGAGAGAGAGAGACATACATGGGTGGGATGGAGGGAGAGAGAGAAACAGACACGAGTGGGATGGAGGAAGAGACAGAGAGAGACAGACATGGCTGGGATGGAGGGAGAGAGAGAGAGAGAGAGACAGACATGGGTGGGATGGAGGGAGAGAGAGAGAGACAGACATGGGTGGGATGGAGGGAGAGAGAGAGAGAGAGAGAGAGACAGACATGGGTGGGATGGAGAGAGAGAAAGAGAGAAACAGACATGGGTGAGATGGAGGAAGAGAGAGAGACAGACATGGGTGGGATGGAGGGAGAGAGAGAGACAGACATGGGTGGGATGGAGGGAGAGACAGACAGACATGGGAGGGAGGGAGGGAGAGAGAGACAGACATGGGTGGTATGGAGGGAGAGAGAGAGACAGGCAGAGGTGGGATGGAGGAAGAGAGAGAGAGAGAGACAGACATGGGTGGGATGGAGGAAGAGAGATAAACAGACACGGGTGGGATGGAGGAAGAGAGAGAGAGACAGACATCTGGGAGAGAGAGAGAGAGAGAGAGACAGACATGGGTGGGATGGAGGGAGAGAGAGGGAGAGAGACAGACAGACATGGGTGGGATGGATGGAGAGAGAGAGACAGACATGGGTGGGATGGAGGGAGAGAGAGAGACAGACATGGGTGGGATGGAGAGAGAGAAAGAGAGAAACAGACATGGGTGGGATGGAGGGAGAGAGAGAGACACAGACATGGGTAGAGTGGAGGGAGAGAGAGACAGACAGACAGACAGACATGGGTGGGAGGTAGAGAGAGAGAGAGAGAGAGAGACATGGGTGGGATGGAGGGAAAGAGAGAGAGAGACAGACATGGGTGGTATGGAGGGAGAGAGAGAGACAAGCAGAGGTGGGATGGAGGGAGAGAGAGAGACAAGCAGAGGTGGGATGGAGGGAGAGAGAGAGACAGACATGGGTGGGATGGAGGAAGAGAGAGAGAGACAGACATCTGGGAGAGAGAGAGAGAGACAGACATGGGTGGGATGGAGGGAGAGAGAGGGAGAGAGACAGACAGGTATGGGTGGGATGGATGGAGAGAGAGAGACAGACATGGGTGGGATGGAGGGAGAGAGAGAGAGACACAGACATGGGTGGGATGGAGGGAGAGAGAAAGAGACAGACATGGGTGAGATGGAGGGAGAGAGAGAGAGACAGATAGACATGGGTGGGAGGGAGAGAGAGAGAGACAGACATGGGTGGGATGGAGGGAGAGAGAGAGACATACATTGGTGGTATGGAGGAAGGGCGAGAGATAGACATGGGTGGGATGGAGGGAGAGAGAGAGACAGACATGGGTGGGATGGAGGAAGGGTGAGAGATAGACATGGGTGGGATGGAGGGAGAGAGAGAGACAGACATGGGTGGGATGGAGGGAGAGAGAGAGAGACAGACATGGCTGGGATGGAGGGAGAGAGAGAGAGACAGACATGGGTGGGATGGAGGGAGAGAGAGAGAGACAGACATGGGTGGGATGGAGGGAAAGAGAGAGAGAGACAGACAGACATGGGTGGGATGGAGAGAGAGAAAGAGAGAAACAGACATGGGTGAGATGGAGGAAGAGAGAGAGACAGACATGTGTGGGATGGAGGGAGAGAGAGAGAGACAGACATGGGTAGGGTGGAGGGAGAGAGAGAGACAGACATGGGTGGGATGGAGGGAGAGAGAGACAGACAGACATGGGTGAGATGGAGGAAGAGAGAGAGACAGGCATGGGTGGGATGGAGGGAGAGAGAGAGAGACATGGGTGGGATGGAGGGAGAGAGAGAGACAGACATGGGTGGGATGGAGGGAGAGAGAGACAGACAGACATGGGTGAGATGGAGGAAGAGAGAGAGAGACAGACATGGGTGGGATGGAGGGAGAGAGAGAGACATGGGTGGGATGGAGGGAGAGAGAGAGACAGACATGGGTGAAATGGAAGAAGAGAGAGTGACAGAAATGGGTGGGATGGAGGGAGAGAGAGAGAGACAGACATGGGTGGGATGGAGGGAGAGAGAAAGAGACAGACATGGGTGAGATGGAGAGAGAGAGAGAGAGAGAGAGAGACAGACAGACATGGGTGGGATTGAGAGAGAGAGAGACAGACATGGGTGGGATGGAGGGAGAGAGAGAGAGACAGACATGGGTGGGATGGAGGGAGAGAGAAAGAGACAGACATGGGTGAGATGGAGAGAGAGAGAGAGAGAGAGAGAGAGACAGACAGACATGGGTGGGATTGAGAGAGAGAGAGACAGACATGGGTGGGATGGAGGGAGAGAGAGACAGACATGAGTGGGATGGAGGGAGAGAGAGAGAGACATGGGTGGGATGGAGGGAGAGAGAGGCAGACAGACATGGGTGAGATGGAAGAAGAGAGAGTGACAGAAATGGGTGGGATGGAGGGAGAGAGAGAGAGAGACAGACATGGGTGAGATGGAGGGAGAGAGAGAGAGAGACAGACAGACATGGGTGGGATTGAGAGAGAGACAGACATGGGTGGGATGGAGGGAGAGAGAGAGAGACACACATGGGTGGGATGGAGGGAGAGAGAGAGAGACAGACATGGGTGGGATGGAGGGAGAGAGAAAGAGACAGACATGGGTGAGATGGAGGGAGAGAGAGAGAGAGACAGACAGACATGGGTGGGATTGAGAGAGAGACAGACATGGGTGGGATGGAGGGAGAGAGAGAGATACACACATGGGTGGGATGGAGGGAGAGAGAGAGAGACAGACATGGGTGGGATGGAGGGAGAGAGACAGACATGGGTGGGATGGAGGGAGAGAGAGGCAGACAGACATGGGTGATATGGAAGAAGAGAGAGTGACAGAAATGGGTGGGATGGAGGGAGAGAGAGAGAGAGACAGACATGGGTGGGATGGAGGGAGAGAGAAAGAGACAGACATGGGTGAGATGGAGGGAGAGAGAGAGAGAGACAGACAGACATGGGTGGGATTGAGAGAGAGAGACAGACATGGGTGGGATGGAGGGAGAGAGAGAGAGACAGACATGGGTGGGATGGAGGGAGAGAGAGAGACAGCCATGGGTGAGATGGAGGAAGAGAGAGAGACAGACATGTGTGGGATGGAGGGAGAGAGAGAGACACAGACATGGGTAGGGTGGAGGGAGAGAGAGAGAGACAGACATGGTTGGGATGGGGGGAGAGAGAGAGACAGACAGACAGACATGGGTGGGAGGGAGAGAGAGAGAGAGAGACATGGGTGGGATGGAAGAAGAGAGAGAGAGAGACAGACATGGGTGGGATGGAGGAAGAGAGAGAGACAGACATCTGGGAGAGAGAGAGAGAGACAGACATGGTGGGATGGATGGAGAGAGAGAGACAGACATGGGTGGGATGGATGGAGAGAGACAGACATGGGTGGGATGGAGGGAGAAAGAGAGAGAGAAACATACATGGTTGGGATGGAGAGAGAGAGAGAGAAACAGACATGGGTGGGATGGAGGGAGAGAGAGAGCGAGAGAGAGAGAGACAGACATGGGTGGGATGGAGGGAGAGAGAAAGAGACAGACATGGGTGAGATGGAGGGAGAGAGAGAGAGACAGATAGACATGGGTGGGAGGGAGAGAGAGAGAGACAGACATGGGTGGGATGGAGGGAGAGAGAGAGACATACATGGGTGGGATGGAGGGAGAGAGAGAAACAGACACGAGTGGGATGGAGGAAGAGAGAGAGAGAGACAGACATGGCTGGGATGGAGGGAGAGAGAGAGAGAGAGAGAGACAGACATGGGTGGGATGGAGGGAGAGAGAGAGAGACAGACATGGGTGGGATGGAGGGAGAGAGAGAGAGAGAGAGAGAGAGACAGACATGGGTGGGATGGAGAGAGAGAAAGAGAGAAACAGACATGGGTGAGATGGAGGAAGAGAGAGAGACAGACATGGGTGGGATGGAGGGGGAGAGAGAGAGACAGACATGGGTGGGATGGAGGGAGAGACAGACAGACATGGGAGGGAGGGAGGGAGAGAGAGACAGACATGGGTGGTATGGAGGGAGAGAGAGAGACAGGCAGAGGTGGGATGGAGGAAGAGAGAGAGAGAGACAGACATGGGTGGGATGGAGGAAGAGAGATAAACAGACATGGGTGGGATGGAGGAAGAGAGAGAGAGACAGACATCTGGGAGAGAGAGAGAGAGAGAGAGACAGACATGGGTGGGATGGAGGGAGAGAGAGGGAGAGAGACAGACAGACATGGGTGGGATGGATGGAGAGAGAGAGACAGACATGGGTGGGATGGAGGGAGAGAGAGAGACAGACATGGGTGGGATGGAGAGAGAGAAAGAGAGAAACAGACATGGGTGGGATGGAGGGAGAGAGAGAGACACAGACATGGGTAGAGTGGAGGGAGAGAGAGACAGACAGACAGACAGACATGGGTGGGAGGTAGAGAGAGAGAGAGAGAGAGAGACATGGGTGGGATGGAGGGAAAGAGAGAGAGAGACAGACATGGGTGGTATGGAGGGAGAGAGAGAGACAAGCAGAGGTGGGATGGAGGGAGAGAGAGAGACAAGCAGAGGTGGGATGGAGGGAGAGAGAGAGACAGACATGGGTGGGATGGAGGAAGAGAGAGAGAGACAGACATCTGGGAGAGAGAGAGAGAGACAGACATGGGTGGGATGGAGGGAGAGAGAGGGAGAGAGACAGACAGGTATGGGTGGGATGGATGGAGAGAGAGAGACAGACATGGGTGGGATGGAGGGAGAGAGAGAGAGACACAGACATGGGTGGGATGGAGGGAGAGAGAAAGAGACAGACATGGGTGAGATGGAGGGAGAGAGAGAGAGACAGATAGACATGGGTGGGAGGGAGAGAGAGAGAGACAGACATGGGTGGGATGGAGGGAGAGAGAGAGACATACATTGGTGGTATGGAGGAAGGGCGAGAGATAGACATGGGTGGGATGGAGGGAGAGAGAGAGACAGACATGGGTGGGATGGAGGGAGAGAGAGAGACATACATGGGTGGTATGGAGGAAGGGTGAGAGATAGACATGGGTGGGATGGAGGGAGAGAGAGAGACAGACATGGGTGGGATGGAGGGAGAGAGAGAGAGACAGACATGGCTGGGATGGAGGGAGAGAGAGAGAGACAGACATGGGTGGGATGGAGGGAGAGAGAGAGAGACAGACATGGGTGGGATGGAGGGAAAGAGAGAGAGAGACAGACAGACATGGGTGGGATGGAGAGAGAGAAAGAGAGAAACAGACATGGGTGAGATGGAGGAAGAGAGAGAGACAGACATGTGTGGGATGGAGGGAGAGAGAGAGAGACAGACATGGGTAGGGTGGAGGGAGAGAGAGAGACAGACATGGGTGGGATGGAGGGAGAGACAGACAGACATGGGAGGGAGGGAGGGAGGGAGGGAGGGAGGGAGAGAGAGACAGACATGGGTGGTATGGAGGGAGAGAGAGAGACAGGCAGAGGTGGGATGGAGGAAGAGAGAGAGAGACAGACATGGGTGGGATGGAGGAAGAGAGATAAACAGACACGGGTGGGATGGAGGAAGCGAGAGAGAGACAGACATCTGGGAGTGAGAGAGAGAGAGACAGTCATGGGTGGGATGGAGGGAGAGAGAGGGAGAGAGACAGACAGACATGGGTGGGGTGGATGGAGAGAGAGAGACAGACATGGGTGGGATGGAGGGAAAAAGAGAGAGAGAGAGAGACATACATGGATGGGATGGAGAGAGAGAGAGAGATATATGGGTGGGATGGAGAGAGAGAAAGAGAGAGACAGACATGGGTGGGATGGAGGGAGAGAGAGAGATACATGGGTGGGATGGAGAGAGAGAAAGAGAGAGACAGACGTGGGTGGGATGGAGGGAGAGAGAGAGCGAGAGAGAGAGAGACAGACATGGGTGGGATGGAGGGAGAGAGAGAGAGACAGACATGGGTGGGGAGGGAGAGAGAGAAACAGACATGGGTGGGATGGAGGAAGAGAAAGAGACAGAGATGGGTGGGATGGAGGGAGAGAGAGAGACAGACATGGGTGGGGATGGAGAGAGAGAAACAGACACGGGTTGGATGGAGGAAGAGAGAGAGACAGACATGAGTGGGAAGGAGAGAGAGAGAGAGAGAGAGAGAGAGACAGACATGGGTGGGATGGAGGGAGAGAGAGAAAAAGACATGGGTGGGATGGAGGAAGAGAGAGAGACAGACATGGGTGGGATGGCAGGAGAGAGAGAGAAAGACAGACAGACAGACATGGGTGGGATGGAGGGAAAGAGAGACAGACATGGGTGGGATGGAAAGAGAGAAAGAAAGAGACAGACATGGTTGGGATGGAGGAAGAGAGACAGACATGGGTGGGATGGAGGGAGAGAGAGAGAGAGAGACAGACATGGGTGGGATGGAGGGAGAGAGAGAAAAAGACATGGGTGGGATGGAGGAAGAGAGAGAGACAGACATGGGTGGAATGGCAGGAGAGAGAGAGAAAGACAGATAGACAGACATGGGTGGGATGGAGGGAAAGAGAGACAGACATGGGTGGGATGGAAAGAGAGAAAGAAAGAGACAGACATGGGTGGGATGGAGGGAGAGAGAGATACAGACATGGGTGAGATAGAGGGAGAGAGAGAGACGCAGACATGGGTGGGATGGAGGAAGAGACACAGACATGGGTGGAATGGAGGGAGAGAGACAGAGACACAGACATGGGTGGGATAGAGGGAGAGACACAGACATGGGTGGTATGGAGGGAGAGACATGGCGGGGCGACAGACATAGGCGGTATTTTATAACTGTCCATTTTTTTACATCTGCAGCAGAGTTAAATAGCAATCTTTCACACAGGACACCACTTTAACAATTGCATAACCAGGTGTGTCTGCTCCTGTACTCAAAGGGTTAGATTTTATAACCCTTTGAGTACAGGAGCAGAAAATTCTAACCCTTTGAGTACAGGAGCAGACATCCCTGGTTATGAAAGGGTTAAAGCAATTGTAAAAAATGGTTTTAAAATATCATCTAAATGTGCAATTCTTCCATTTGTCTTTACATTATACTAATTGCACAGGGAATGTAATCAGGGGAGTTGGTTGGCTTTGAAAGACCTGGGGCTTAACCCTTAGTGTGCCAGAGGGGTATGCAACTCATTGCAAAGCAATACACTGTATACCCCTCTGGCACTCAAAGGGTTAAATGTGCATAGAGCATCCGTATGGGCATGTTTTGGTGGGTGTGGTTTGGGGGGGCAGCATTTCGTCCTTGGACTCAGGCAGCACAATGTCTTGGGCCGGCCCTGTACCTTGTAGTAGTCTAATCTATACCTGTGGCTGTGCCACCGGGGCCACCCCATGTGACCCAGTGCTGCTCCTATGGCTGAGTGCCACTACCTCTGTTCTCATTGGTCACCTCAGGACCTCCTTTGACATCACAACGCTGCAGACACACGGACGTAGTGGGAGCCGCGCAAGCTACGCAGAACTAGATAAAAGCCACCAGAAGTGGCCTACACCCTATATTTGGCAGCTGGCAGCTGAGTGAGCGTAGTGGCTCAGCTCAGAGGCAGGTACACTCTACAGATAGCAGGCCAGTTGTTGCCAGAGGGGTGGCAGGAGCGGCACGCAGTAGCCTCCCCAACAGCCTCAAGTGCAGCATCATCAGGCTGGTATGTGTTTCCCACAATTATATTTATTATTTGTGATGCGGATGTACGGAATGTAGTCATGATCAGCACAATATAATAGCGTCACCAAAATATCTAGAATGGGTAACATTGAAAACACTAATGGAAAGTTATGCTGAAGGAACATAGAAATTCTGTGGATATCAACCCATATGACATGCACATTTTATTCATCCAACAATAAATGTACATAACTTGGATGTTAGTATTCCCCTATGATAATCCCATATACTAATCCAAGTCTAATGACTGAAGAGGTGCATGTACTCACAGTCAGTAAACAAATAAGCAAAAAGTAAGCACAATTGCTTTTGCATAGAAGTGTAACCAAACATATACAATTACTAATATTCTCATCATAATGAAGTGTGAGGTGAACTATAAACAAGAACAAACACATGTAGTGAAAAATGCAGAAGAGAAAATACTTAGCACAGGTAAGTAGAAGCAAGCTTAAACCTGTGATAGGTGATAAGCATTGGGATGGCTGGCTGGTTCTTAGAGAGGGCTTTGTTGCTTGAACTTTGCTGCTACTTACCTGTGCTAAGTATTTTGTCTTCAGCATTTTTCACTACATGTGTTTGTTCTTATTTATAGTTCACCTCACACTTCATTATGATGAGTATATTAGTAATTGTATATTTTTGTTGCACTTTTATGCGGAAGCAATTGTCCGTTTTGCTTATTTGTTTACTGTGAGTACATGCACCTCTCCAGTCATTGGATTGGGATTAGCATATGGGATTATTGTATGGAAATACAAACATCCAAATTATGTAAATTTATTGTTGGATGAATTACATTTGCATGTCAGATGGGTTGATATTCACAGCATTTCTAGGTTCTGCAGCATCCCTCTCAATTAGTGTTTATACATTTTTTTAATTTTACCCATTCTTGATATTTTGAGTGCCAATAAAATGATTTTGAAGATTCCATTACCCCTGAGTTTGAATGCCTTATTTGTAGAGACCTGCTGTGTGGAAGAGTGGCTTCTCTTCAGCCTTTCTCCATGTTTTGGACATAATTATTTTAAATGTGATTTATTTTTAGTGACAAATATGATACTTGTCTAAGTAGTTAAACAACATTGTTTTTTATTTATATAAAATAAAAAATTGGTCTACAAAAGGCTCTCATGTGTGAGCTTACCCCAAAAAGATGCACTGTCTATTTAGCCATATAATCCACATACATAATTCTACATGGGATAAAACTAAATCTGATGTTCATGGGAGATTGGGCGTGATTGTACACAGAGTGAACATAAGCCATAATACCAGTAATGCCACATTATAAGGTATTTTGATTGTATAAACAACACACACCATACACTGCAGGAAGATTGTATAGTTGTCGGTAGACATTTATACCACAAGAAAAAATACAGGTGATCTTCCTGCAGAGTATGGTGTGTCTTGTCTATACAATCAAAATGCACTGTAATGTGCCATTACTGGCATTATGGCTTATCTGTTCCGTCAGACTCTGTACAATCACGCCCAGTCGCCCATGAACATCAGATTCAGTTTTATCCCATCCCATTAAAACACGAGTTATTAATGTGGATTATTTGCCCATCAAAATGCACTGTACAGTGGCATTACTGGCATTTTGGCTTATGTTCGCTCTGACTATGTACAATCATACCCATTCACCCATGATCATCAGATTCAGTTTTATCCCATGTAAACTTGAGTTATGTATGTGAATTATTTGACCACTTGTGTGTACACAAGAGTGTGTGGTTAATGGAGGGGTGTGGCTAAGTGAGAGGCGTGATTAGGGGTGGGGCGCAGGCGGGGCTAGGGACGCCAGAGGTTGTTGTGCCTAGGGGCGCCTAAGATGTAAATCCGGCCCTGACTACACAATTATCCACGTAGCTATTTATCATATATTATGCATATTGTGCACTCCCAGGGGAACAAGACTATATTCTTCCCTTGTTCCCTATATTCTGGGCTGGATTTGCATCCCAGGCTCCAATAAGAAAGGTCCTCTAGACGCATATAGCTTCACCCATGACCACACCCCTGTTCCTCACATGGCCCCACCCCGAGACCCATCCACTATTTCCTGACACAGAAAGTAACCCTTGGAATATAACAAACAAGAACAAAAAATAGCTTTAACCCCTTAGCTGTTACTTAGACCTCCGTGCATTGTGAAGCAATGCTTTGGAGATCTCTATAGCATCCAAGGGGTTAAATAAGAGCTTGTAAAAGGGAATAAAACTGATGCAGGGGCACTGAAATTGTTCTGACCACACCCACAATTCAGAATGTGGCTGTAGCCAACACAGCCAAGGCTCCCCTCACAATCCAGAGCTTTAGGCAATTGCCTACTCTGCCTATTGGGAAGTCTGGCCCTGCCTTTGCTATGTTAGCCACCATCTCCTAGGCGTATCCCTTTGAGTGCCAGAGAGGTACCAAGGCATTGCTGGCATTCAAATGTTAATCTCAATACTATTAGTCTATGTAAAAGATATGCATGAAAAGGCGCATACAAATGTCCCAAACAGTCACAACTGAGACTTTTCACTGTGATTATTATGCATGAATTAACCTTCTGGTTAAAAAAGATATTATTGAACTGGAAAAAAGTGCAGAGACATGCAACAAAACTGATAAAGGGATTGGATGGTCTGAGTTATAAAGAGAGACTAGCCAAACTGGATTTGTTTACATTAGAGAAGTGATGTCTAAGGGGTTATATGATTACCATTGCCAAATGTATTCAAGGTCAATACAAAGAACTCTCCAATTAATTACTTACTCAAAGAGCTACGCTAAAAATGAGAGGTGGTCAATTAAGACTAGACTAAAACAAAGGCAGGGATTTTTACAGTAAGGGCAGTAAAGCTATGGAAGTCTTTGTCTTGGGAAGTTGTGCTTGCAACTGTTTAAAAAAAAACAATTGAAACCTATGTAGCACAGAACAATATTTAGAATTATGACAGATGGCTTCATTGCAGATAGACTGTTGATCCAGGGAACTATCTTACTGACATTTGGAGTCAGGAAAGAACTTTTTACCCACTTAATTTGAAATGGCTTTGTTCGTTTTTTACTTTCCTATGATCAACAGGGGTGTTTTGGCATGGGCTGGACTTGATGGATGCATGTCTTTTTTCAGCCTCCTCAGTTATGTTACTATACTGTTATGGTACTATGTTACTATGTTAATATGTAACATCTTTATACATATCACCAAGAGCAAGGGAGAACAAAACTACTATCAGGTGCCCACAAATGTACAGGTTTTCAGGATCTCCTCACATGAACAAAGGTGAATCAATTAGTGGTTCATTCATTCTGAAGGATCTGCCTGAGTTAATGAAATTCCCTTGTGTTTAATTGAGGAGACCCTGAAAACATGAATTGCTGAGGGGCATGAAGACCGGTTTGAGCCCCCCCTGAACAAGAACAAACAGCATACAACAGCCTATTATTATCTTTGCCTTAGATCATTTTTTATACACCTCCTCAATATGTTTACTATTGTGTTCTGTTTAAGGTAGGAATTCCTTCAATGCCAGGGAACCTTGAGAAAAAGAGAAGATATTTATATGCTAAGAGGTGAATTTATTGACTTGCCTGTCTGAAATAATTTATAAGCTCTGAGGCTGCCTGACCTTGAGCCTCCTTCTTTACAGCTGGGACTAGCAGAGATCTGCACTGCTTTTATATTTTTCTCTTCAGCTAAATGTAAATTCCTTTTTCTGGAAGGACATTGGTCCATGTTTATAAAAGCAAACTGGAGTTATTCTGACGTAAACCTACTGTACCATAGGCGGCAAATAAAAATTCCTAAATACCCATGCATTTGAACAGAGCTTTTTTAAGTACGCAAATGCTTCAAAATACAATGGGTGCCTTTCTACCATTCAAGGGGTTAAAAGCCTGATTTAATTTAATCCCTTAACGACTGGTGATGTGTCAGGACTGTTTCAGGCTTTCTCCATATTGCTGTTAAATCTGCCACACAGATCACATGTACCCGTTTAGTCAAAGACAAAGGCAATGTATTCTGTACATTACCTTTGTTTCTGTTCTCTGCAGAGACTAGACATAAAATAAAACAAAACTGGGCACAGATGGGGGCATTAACCCGTGCAGTGTTGTTGCTGGGGGAGGGATTAAGTGTAGGCCCCTTTATGACCTACTGACACCTCTCCTTTAATTAAAAAAATGATTTAGAGCAAGACCAAAGTATTTTATTTCCACTGACTAATTTCTCCAATGTACTGTTTTGCAAAACGTTGATGAAGATATAACATAGTAATATAGTAACATAGTTGATGAGGCTGAAAAAAGACATGCGTCCATCAAGTCCAGCCCATGCCAAAAACACCCCTGTTGATCCAGAGGAAGGAAAAAAAACCCTCTGAAATAATTTCCAATTTAGCTCTAAGCATCATATGAAGCCACATCATCAGTCAAAAGGTGCACAACAACATCTAACTCACATTCATGTCTTTCTGCCTCAACATTCCTTAAAATATGCCTTCTATCCCTTTGAGCATTAGCTCCAGGAAGACACCAAAAATCACTTTGACCTTCATTTAACTTTCAAGTCAATACCTCAGATAATAGATTCTCCATTCTTCTTCCTCTTGAATTGTTCCCTGTCCTTAGAAATGCAAACAACCTCTTGACCTTCCACATGGGACTTGCCATAATCTACCTCTGAATGTGCTACCACAACACCACCGTCCTGTTTAGCATACAAATTACAAAATATTTCACTCCAAAAATTTCCATTGCACCTTAAAAAAATATGTGTGTGAAGAAAAAAACAACTCATGTATCCCTTGGCATGACTTCTTAAAGCAATGCAAATTTTTGGATGAGTCCCAGAAAACACAGAAATACCTAAATGCAATAAATCAAACTCTTCTTCAAATGTTAATCTAAATTAGATTTCAGTTGATAAGTGATACCACTGTTTTTATCTAACAGATACTCATTTAAGTCTATGGAGAGATTTGTAAATTTAATACTTGCTAAAATTATAATTTGCAATGGAATCCAGGCCTTTATTATAAACAGTGGGGCGAATGTTTGACTTTTTCAGTGCAAGCCCCACTGGTGTTAGAATCTAACACCAATGGCTGCACTTAATCCTTTCAGTGTCAGAGGTGACCGTAATGCATTGCTGAGCAATGCATTGCATACCCCGCTGGCACTCAAAGGGTTAAGGCTATATAATACAGAATGTGGTCCCTGTCCTGCAAATCAACGGACAGTCTCTGCTGTTGTTAAAACTTTGATGTCAGCCACTCCCAATATGCCAGCCCAATAACATGAAGAGAAAAATGGCAAAAACGTACACAAGTTTCTTTGCTTCTTCTTTAGTACATTGAATTGAACAAGACATAGAGGAACGAAATGCCTCAGAATGCCTACAGACTGCTCCATTGCCCTCATCTTGATCCAGTCAGAAATTAGGTGGAAGGATTCTGGTGTCCATAGTTTACTAAACTGACATTAGGCAGGTGAAGGTACTGAAAACCAATTCTGGAACCTTTTCTTGCACAGAATTTCCCCTGGGCATTGGACACAGTGAGACTGATACAATATGAAGAATTGAAGCAATATTGTATAGGGGTCTATTTAACAAACTGGAGTTATGACAGCAGTGAGCAGACTGCTATTTTAATCTACTTAATATTCATTAGTGTTGGAGCTTATAATCCATATATTTATGCTGCACAGAAATGTAATAAAAATATGCAGGAAGCTGTTCTTTGTGCATCTTCACACCAACAGACCTGAATAGCGGTTACTTCCTGCCCTTGCAGTCAACCATACCTAGTTTTACTCAGGAGTGGGTGAAACAAGTGTTTGGCTGCAGGAGTGGGAAGAAGTCACCCTTCAGTTCTGTTGTTGAGAAGATACACACAGAACCTCTCCCTGTGTGTTTATATTAAATCTCTGAACAGTCTAAGTATGCTAATGGCATATTAAATGAAGTTCAATAGCAGTTTGCATGGCACTGTCATAGTGTCAGCTTATAAAATAGACACCATAGTGTAGTTGAATGGCTCCAGTTATCCTTAGTATGCCTGTCTCAGTTTGAATAAAGGTGTAGAATGTGGCAGCCATGAGGGAATTGTGGATGCTGCAGTGAGGGTACATGGAATCTCATTCAGGATTTAGTGAGGCTGATGTATCGGAGCAGTTCTGGGACAAACCAACTGCACAATAGGGGTGAACAATAATTTAGCATTAATTTAAAGGAATAGTAATACTTTGTTTTATCTTTATTTTATTTTGTAGGCATTAAAAAAACACGAAGAACGATATAAGTCTAATCTCTCAAACCTTTATGGTTTAAGAGATATTCACAAGCAAAGTTTCCCCTCCCGCCCCTTTTTACCTAGTGTAAGCCATCTCTTCTCAGATGTGGAATGCAGTCCATAGACGAGACAGATAACAGAAGGGGACACTCTTCTTCCTATTAGAACAATGAAAGCCCTGCCCCCCTTGACAAGTTTTTCAGGTTTTTCCCTTATCTTAATTGAAGACTGTCCCTCTCTGCAGTCTACCTGGGCACCTCCCTTCTGCTCTGGCTGAGCAGTGTTACATTAGTAAAAGGGGCAGGAGGGGGATACTTTATCATTGAATTACTCCTAACTTACATCTCTGACAGAATTGAAATAACACTCTCCATAGCCCAAATAATATGAATATTAATTAGAGCTGCTTTTATTATGAAACATTACTATCATTTTAAATGATGCTTTAACCCTTTGAGAACTAGAGAGGTCACCAGCTTGACAAAGTGTTTCCAGATCTTCCAAGCATTCAGGGTCCCATTTATAGCATTGGGAGCTTTATGCATCCTCTATGCCAGGAGTGGTCAAACAGTTCCGACTGAGCCCCTTTTTTTAATTGGAAAGGCCTTCTGGGGCAACTGAACCCTTTGAGTGCCAGAGAGGTATCCAATGCATTGCAATGCATTGGATACCTTTCTGGTCACTCAAAGTGTTAAACAGGGCTCCCTCTCAGCTGTGCACAAGGAAGCAATAGCAATCCAGCCTTAAAAGAGTTAGTGAGGACTGATTCTGCAAGGTTGCTTCGGTAAAACAGTTGCACTATGCAGCCCTCTTTTAGCTCTTGGAGAGCTGGTCGCTTACTCCTGTTCACCTTAAAGGGAACGCTGACTTTAAACAGACTTTGTAGGATCAAATAGATTGTAAATACCCCAGCCAGCCCATAGTGGGGGTGTATAAAAAGCATTTTTAGTGTATACTTAAGAATTGTCGCTAAAATTCACAACACCTGTAAAGTCACGTATATAAATATGTCTGTCTGAGAATATTCAGAGAAAATTTGCACCTGTGAATATATTTTCGCACACATAGCTGTCACTATATACTTCCATTAAGAACAGGTTATACCTGGCGTTAAGATTTAATCCCCAAAACTGCCTTTATTTTTGGGGCAGTTAGCAAATGTCTTTATAAATACATTGAGGGAGATTTATAAAAACCATTCTTAAAGAACAGTACTTATGGCATAGCAAGTGTATATATATAACGTCAGGTCTGATTTATAAATTATTAAAGACATTTTTATAAATATGGCGTTATTATGCATATTTTAATGCCTGGAATTCTTAAGGACAGAATATACATGTCGTTAAAATTCTGACGACAATTCTGTCGCAAAATTGTCACAACTCGTGACATTTCTTTATAAATTGTCTGCACCACTTTTCTAACTTGCTCTAAGGCCACTTAATAGAAAACTCAACTAGATGGCATTAACACTTTAAAAATGGTCGCAACTTACGTTATAAATCCCATTAACACATTTAAGCTACTTTTAAAGCCAGTTTTTCTTTAATGCCAGGTTTATAAATCTACCTCATTGTGACACAATTCTTATTTGGCCAAGACCATTTCTACTCCACTTTTCAAAAAGTTCAAAGAAGTAGCGAAACAGCTTTTGTTGTTTGTAACGACTTTTCAGAGTACAGTCTAGTTGGGCTCAGAGAGTGTCAGTTATGATTGGAAATATGTTGTTTGTCCTGACTGAAATTGTCATATGGAACGACAAAAAAAGTCTTAACTAACGACAAAAATGTCTTAAAAAATCTCTTAACTAACGACAAAAATGTCTTTATAAATGTCTTAACTAAAGACAAAAATTCTCACATTCGGAAAACATTCCCTCCACTTTTTTTCTTAACGCACAAATTTTGTCTTTTCAAAGACATTTTTTGTCGTTAGTTATGACAAATTTTCTTTTCCACTATACGACACTGGAGAATAGTTTAGCCCCGCCCTTGCCCTGCCCCTTTGCCTGTCAATTCTGGAGTTGTGTCGTACACAACGGACATTACTAGTTTACTATAGAAAATGTCATTCATGCATACAATAACTTATTTTTGTCTTTCATATGACAATTTTTTGTCATACAGCCCTTTGAGACACTTTTACAGACGCTTTCTTTATAACTCCAGTTTTATACATCTCCCTTATATTTTGCTCACCCCTGCTCTCTTATGTAGCTGTTTGCTCCAGAGTAGTGCCAGAGCTTCTTAGTACATCAACCCCCCTAACTGTCTATTACCTAATAATAATAATAATCATAATAGCCAGATCCCACGAATTAGGCTCAATATACCACAGTAATAAGTAACTTATTGGTAGGTGTCCATCATGCAACAGTCAGCCGCCATATCTATCTACTGTATCTAGGTCTTTTTGCATTCTTTCTGGAGTTTCCTGTTTATAGTAATCTTCATTCAAGCTTGCTTCTTGGTCACACCTCCTCACAGCAAACTATTGTTTTTCACAGACCTGAATGGATTGTAAAAGTATTAGTATAACTGAATTGAAGGACACCTATTGAAGTAACTCTGTGTGTTAAACAAATTAAGAGACACTTATTCTTAAGGCAAATATATAGATATCTATATTTTAAAACTGGGCCTATTATTTTGCTTATATTGAGACTGCTTCAGTTGTGCTCCCCACCATGAACCTTTAAAACACATATTTGAATTGTTCACCTCATTACATTTTCCCATAACATCAGTCTAGAACAGAAGTGGGCATCATGTTGTCCTCCAGCTGCTGCCAGACACCCCCAAACATTCCACACCAGCCATTGACTGGTAGGAAATGAATGATGGGAGATGCAGTCTGGTAGCAGCTGGAGGTCCTCACATTGCTCATCCTTGATCTATAAAAAGGAGACATAATAAATGACTATCAATTGCCTAATGAAAGTCAGAACAAGAACCCCACCATGTGGTCATATTATGAACTGTAATGTTTACAACCAGTCCTTTTATTACAGGCCTTGAAAGCTCCTATTGTTGTCTTCTTTTATTTATTTTTACATATTCATATAATCTGGTCTCTAATCATATTCAATGATACAACTGCAGAAAAATCTTGTTGAATCATTCATTAAGCATACAGAATGAGGAATGTATTCATTGAAATATATTGTTGAAAAACATGTTAGATATTCAGTACTTTCTCCCTGCAATGTCATATGTAAGGAAAACTGAAGCACTGGAATGGATGATTTATCACAATCCTACTGGTTAAAGGATATTATTTGCTCTGGGGACTTTTGCAACTAATTAACCACACGGATGTTAGAGACATTTCATTGCAAATCAATGTGCTGAATATTGCCAGAATCAAAAGGACTCATTAATAAAATTTAGTAAAAGCAGCTATTACCCTTTTCAGGCTGATGTACTGAGAATAACTCTGAGGCAAGCCAACAGTGTAATGGTAGGATCAAGTACAAATTAAAAACAACAGCAAATATCCAATACAAGACTCACCAATCCTATGGATACAATTGAGTCATAATTCCACTAGAATCTAAATTCACTTTAGACAGGTACACAATAATATTAGGGTGTCCATGTGTTCCAGATTGCCCAGGACAGTCCCGGATTTTATATGTGTGTCCCTTGTCCTGGCAGCCCCCTTCTGGGGCAATACAATGTCCTGGAATGAAGACTCCAGAGCACAGAGTCCAAAACACTAGAAGAAATACTCATTGCCTACAGTGACATAAAGTGATGCCTCCTCTGGGCTACATGAAAATGGCCTCCAGACGGTGCTCTAAACACTTGAGTCTTGAACCTGACATCAAACAAGAGCTGTTGTGGAATGTTGTTGTAATGTAAAATTAGTCTAGGGTTTGGACGTAATGTACATTATCTTGTAGTCTACCTCAGGCATGGCTGTCAGTCTCAACACTCACTGGGCAGCTCTCCCTCTAGTGCCGAGAACTCTGTGGTATGCTCTACTCTCTGCAATGTCCTTGAATGGCAGAACTGAAATGTAGTCACCCTAAATAATATGCCACACCACGACTCCTCACATGACACCACCCCCAGTCCCATCAACTGTTTCACAGCACAGAAAATACCCCTAGCCAATAACAAGTACATGCAAAAAAAGCTTTAACCCCATAGCTGCTAGAGAGATCTCCAGCACATTGCAGAGCAATGTGTTGATGATCTTTCATATCCAAGGGGTTAAATACTATCCTGTAAAACTGGTGCAGGGACACTGAGATTGCTCTGGCCATACCCATAATTCAGAATGTGCTCAAGAATTATTATTCTAGCTCATCTTAGCACATCAGCCTCTTTGTGTGGGGTGCTCAATGCATTCATTTGAAATGTGTTGGATATTCCCTGGCCATACCTCCCAAGATTTCAAATAGCCAAAGAGGCACACTTGTGTTTTAGGGGGTGTGGCTGGGGTGTGTGACTGGTAGGTGGGGCATTTCTGACAATTGTTAGGTTATTTTATGACCTATTGACACCTCTTTGTGTAACTGAATAAATGATGTAGAGCAAGACCAAAGTATTTTATTTACACACACTAATTTATATAGATATATACTGAAGTCTATAACTTGAGTTGTATTGCTGTGGAGCAATGTGATACACTTATATACACACCACACAGTTTGATCTCCTTAAAAGAGGGACACCAGGGTGGGAAAGAGGGACAGAGGGATTTGGTTCTCAAAGAGGGACTGTCCCTCCTAAAGAGGGGCACTTGGGAGGTATGCCTGGCACTCACAGTGTTAATCAAATATTTTTACACCATTATGGAGCTTATGGACTGGAGCTGAGTGTATCTTCTTTATACGATTCATGCCTGGCTTACTTGCAAGTAGCAAGCTGGTTCATGAGCCCCTCAATGTCTGGTTCTCTTAGCCATATAAATAAACAAATAATTATCCTTGGTTGGGACCCTGACAGATTAAAGGAGCAGTAAACATTTTTTGTGAAAAAAATTAGTAAAACAAGGTCACTCCCACTGCTGTCAGTTGTTTTATTCGAATGTTATAACAGTTCAAATAATCAGGACGTGAATTTACTGTGGGTTTACTTCCTGGAAGTTCTAACTGACAGGAAGTGACTCAGCAGTTTCTATCACATTCGATGGAGAACTGTATGCCACTGATTTTCCTCTCCATTAGAATTGAACAGAATAACTAACTGGAATGTGATCACTAGAGGGCACTGCTAATGTAAAAAAAAACACAGGTTTCAACTGTAATAACTCTGGAAATATGCATCTCTCAGCAGTGGGAGTACCCTTATCTTAGTCAATAGGAAAAGCAGGAAAAGCCCTACAACATATATTTTTTCATAACAAAAAGTTTATTGCTCCTTTAATGAACAGTTGTTTGTTTTGCAGCTGAAAAATCTACAGATGACACAGGCATTGTATGATGAGGAATGGCCGCAATCATGGATAAACCAGAGGATATGACAGACCATGGTGTGATATCAGAGAGGGAGAATGTAGCTGTCACACTTGAAAAACACTGATGAAAATAATTTTTGGGGTGAATGTATAAAAGCAACAATATATTTTTATGTTACAGGGCCCAAATAATAGTTGCAAAAGGGCCCTCTAATAATAGTTAAGACACCAATGTGATGTCTTTGCCACTGATGTGATATCTACATAGCCATAGGGATGTGAGGAAGTTGCTAGTCCCTCCTTGTTGGAATTTCCACAGAAAAATAGCTATATTACTTTTTGAGAGGAAATCCCTATGAAGAGGAAATGTCTGCAAAACATACTTCTGGACTTGTTCCTTCTCTGAATTCCACACTCCTGCTCCAAGTTCTCTCATTCTAACGATGAAGTATATATAACACACACACACATCCTCATGCACACACACGTATGTGTATACCCTCAATCTTTTCTGTCTCATGTAAGAAGTTGGTGGAAAGGGAAATTCCCACAGGAATCTCATGGAAGGTGGAAGGTCCCACCTTCCGCCATTTTCTACCCACAGTGGAAAATACCACACATCTCCATAACATATTGCATGTCGAATGGCCACTGTATAATATCTGCATCTCATTGTGAACTTTGTGCCTAAAGAGTCTATAATACAGGCATGTATGGGCTTGTTCTGTATCTGTAACTAGGAGTAAACTATGTACTATATCAGTGCAGAATACCCAGGCATTTCCTCTATTTCTATTCCAGCAGTGAGGTAATTGAAATATACATGTAGATGTCTGTGCCAGTGGCATGGTTCATATATATGTACCTATGGACACTGTTGAATTAATACATGAGCATTAGTGCAGACTAACTTATTTTGAGCCACAAGGTAAGTACTCAGGATGAGCTGAGCCACTCTGTGGTACATCTGCCATATTGTTCCAATATTTCTGAAGAGCTGATTAAAGGTCCATACGATAGCACAGAAACTGAATAGTATTTTGTACTAAAAAGTTTAACATTCTGCTTGATAAATCCTTCTAATTTTTATGTCATTCATTTTCATAGGGATCAATATGTCACTAATTCAAAAGTATATAATAAATGTAATTATGAATGATTTTATCATAGGTATTAAACAAATTAAACAAAATAGTGAAAGAAATGGAAAATTAGTGACTCATGTTATAGATCAGAAGTAATAGTCACCCTTAGAGACAAATGTTTCAAATGTACCTCAAGACACAGAGACAAAATAAGCACTTAAAATTAAATTCAATCAAGGCAATCTTAAAAAACCTTGGATGCATAACAAATAATTTGACAAAAGATAAGAACCAGTTGGCCCATCTAGTCTGCCCATTTCCTTAACTAGTTAGACTATTTTACTATTAGCCATATACCTATCCCAAATGATCTACTGGGAGGCTATTGCATTTATATACCACCCTTTCTGTATGAAAGATTTTCTCTTATAATTTCTTTAATGCTTTTAAATTCAACTTCCTGGGGAGAGATGCAGTAAGGTTCATGTCAAGGTAATCAAGGCGATAAGAATGCACAAAATATCCCCAGACCACCTGACGGTAGTACACAGACCACTACCCAGGGCTGCACACTGTGCCGAGGCCTGCACTACTTGCGTTATACCGTAGGATGATAGGCAATCACCTTGAGTTCTAGCACCTGCTAAGAACCAAGCTGTTGCGGTAGTGGTGCCAGGAATGGCGTGTGAGCATAGGATGGAGCAGAGGCAACAATGCTTAAGTCTCCCAAACAAGGTATAGACAACCTGAGGCAACAAGGAGTGAAGAGCAAGCCAGAGCCACGGGTAACCCTGATGAGGGTGGGCAGGCAAGCCGGGTAATGCACGTAGTGAGTAGTCAACCAGAGCCACAGGCCAGAACTGATATGGGTAGTCAGACAAGCCGGGGTCATACACAGAGCAACTAGTCAACCAGATTCACAGGTCAGAACCGATGTGGGTACTCAGACAAGCCAGGTCATACATGGAGTGAGTAGTCAGCCACAGCCACAGGTCACAACTGATGTGGGTAATCAGACAAGCCAGGTAATACACAGAGCGGATTTGGAGGCCAAGCACGGGTCAACACAATACGAAGCAACACCAGAGATACTAGTAGGAACACCATGAAAGGGTAATGACTCCTGGGCCCAGGGAAGTTTAAATAGGAGCTCTCCAGGGCAGGAGCTAATCAGGTCAATCGGAACTAGCAATAAACAAGTGCGCATCACTTCACCCGTACTAGTGAACGCCAGGAATGCGGAAGTAACCGGCGTCCATGCCGGCTGACCAAGCTCGCTGAAGAAGAAGCACAGGAGCACTAAGCAAACTAGGGATACTGTGATAGTTCAATGCTGCGGTGATGTGTGTCTAATGATGGAGACACAAATCACTATATGCACTAAAAATTAAGTAAAGTGAGGGGGGTCAAATAAAATGATTCCTCTCCTCCCTGTCATTCTGCACGCACAGAATGGGAGAGAGAGGCCAGAGCGGCTTACTTGAGTGCTGTTCCATGTACAGTTTACAATTCCCTTAAGTAACTCTATGTATTTGCAAGGTCTACAAGCGGGTTTTATTACTTATGTCCCATAGTTATTTCAGTTTAGTTAGTTCAGCTTATTTGCTATTGAGCGCTGGGCTCTGTAAATCGGGTGCTAAGGATGATGGGACTTGAAGGCGTCATTTAAAGACGCGACTTGAGAATCTCACTCTGTCCTGCAGAGTGAAATTCTCATGTCAACCTTTTAATCAAGGCTACATGATGACTGCTCCCTGTAGTTGCATGCTATTTTGCATGCAACTTTTTAAAAGGATACCAAATAAAATTACTAACATGGAGCGTTGTCGAACTTCTGGCTATGTGGAAGGGATGCCCTCCCTTACACGCTGCCAGCAGATCGACAACACTGAAGTCTGAGAGTATTCTCTCTGCTACCCCAATTGTCCATTGGGGAAGCAGAGAGGATCTTCTCAGACTTCAGCCACAAACAGCATTGCTCCTGTAACCCTTTCAGAGCTATGGGGATGTGCATTACACACCCCTGTGGCACTGAAAGGTTTAAAAGCTGCACTGTTAACAACTATTCCCTTTGCAGTTACCTCATTTACACAAGTACAATCATTTTTCTCATTCTCCTGACTGCAAAGCAACTGGATCGATCTAATATCTGTAGCTGCAAAGAACACATTCAATTGCTACAGCTAACTTATAATTGGGAAGTGAGTCAAAGACGTGAGGGGGATTTTAGTAAGTAAAGCATGAATCTTGAGTAGGAAGTGAGGGTGTGTGATGAAGGAGAAAGTAAAGGTGACTCAGGTATGTGTAGTGGAGCTTGTGTGAAGGGAATGAGGAGTGATACGTGAATTAAGGTATGAGGGGACTGAAGGTAGATTGAGCAGGATCTGTAAGTGAGGTGGATTCTGTCTGCTCTGCGAGACCCTCATGGTTTCTCCTGTCAGTGCTCAGCTTTTAGAAGGCAGATGTAATGCTACATGTCCCTATAGTTTATAATTATGAATTTGCCAAGTTAATGTATTTGCTGTTAATTATTATAATTTGCTTGCTAAAAATATTTGCAGCAGGAGGACACCCCACTTGGGGAAGCATCCGCTACCATCTACTCACATCCGTTTACCTCACCAGTCACTGGCGAGGTGAGGGGATTGGCAGCAGATGTTTCATGAAGAGGGGTATTCTCATGCTGCTAATATTGTTATCCCTAACTAATTTAACATAATTTAATATACGCAGTCTTACAGAATAGACAGTCATGTCTATCCCAGGCATTTCTGAATTCCCCAACAGTTTTTGTCTCAAATCTGTCTCCAGTGTATTAATGTCAGTCTCTGTTGTTTTTGTTAACACAGTACCATTAAGATTAAGGGATGGGAGCGGGATACTTTATCATTCAATTACTCTTGAACTACAACTCTGACAGTATTGAAATAACACTCTCCATGGCCCAAATGCTATGAAGATTAATTGGAACTGCTGTTATTTTGAAACATTACTGTCCCTTTAAAGCAGAACAGTGTAAGTTGTAATGGAAGGTCAAAGAAAGATGTGGTATGCTTTTTGGGTTGAAATTGTGCATTTGTGTTCACTCTCCAGGGGTTGAATACAGCCGCAGGGTGCCCATCATTGCGCTAGTGCGTGCCAAATGGAAGAAATAGAGTCGCAACAGACAGATGAAAATAGCTAACAACAAAATTCAACAAAAAGAATACGAAGCAGAGATGAAAATCATCTCTTACCAAGATCAAATGTACAGGGTGTGGGTCTCTACTGTGACCCTTGACTCCTTTAAAACATATCCTGGAAAGGAAAGTGCTTGCACCTGTACATTTTATGAACCATGAGCTCAGTCCTCTGTTGTTTATGATTACGCATGCATTTCATGCAATATGTGTTAGGCTCAAGTGTCCTGTGTCTGATATTCTTGGCCTTACCCTATCACGCTTTTAAAAAAGTAAATAAAGCCTTGCTTTTATACTTTATAAGCCTTATTGACTTCATCTAGGTGTACAACCTTACTTTCCAGGATTTAGTAATTGCCAGCCAAAAGTCAGGGATGAATGATGTGAACTCATAAATGGAGAGCTCCAATTTATTTTGACTTTACATACCTGCAAGTGAATGATAAGTTAACATAGAAACATAGTCATATAGTTGATGAGGCCGAAAAAAAACACCATATAACCCCTGTTTATCCAGAGGAAGGCAAAAAAACAAAACAAAAAAAAAAACAAAACAAAAAAACTGAAGACATTTCAATTTAAGCCCCAAGTGGGTAAAAAAAAATATTTCCTGCTTTGGTTACCTCTCTGTCACTCAAAGGGTTAAAGTGACTGAGCCACTAATCAGTCCACCTGCATGCTGGCTGATATATCCTGAAAAGAAGCATAGAAACTCTTGAGGACCAAGGTTAGCTACCAATGATCTAAAGGCAGGCCTTAACAGAAATCACCACATACTAGAAACTTCAGATATAATGTAAAAATAAATGCCCAATGTATGAAGCAAACTTATTCCCAAAGATTAGGGCTTCATTTTTTGGGGGGTACTTACTGTGTTTTCACTGCTTGAGCAGTAAGTCCTTGCCAAGCACATAGGATAAGTTAAGTGATGGATATACTTGAGACAAGAGTTTAGGCCAGTGGCCTCATGGGATATTTTCCCCAGGCTGCAGCCACGGGTTAACTTGGTAATATCCATTGGGCTTGGATTCAGCTGGCCGATTGGGTACTAGGAATTTGGTTAATGTTTAAAGCAAAACTACCACCCGACAAAATCTTTAGCTTAACTAAGTCCCCATCTGGCGACTAGCTGATTAGTAGCGCTAGTCAGCAGAATAATTACCTTATTTAATAGATTTCTGCTTTCTTCTATAGCTGACAGTAGCACGGAGCGCGGACATCTTGCCATTGTGACGTCCGCGCTCCTGCGCTGTCAGTCCCATCTGGGTCTAGGAGGCGGTGCTAGGAGCCATTTGGCTCCGGCTAGGACTGACAGCGCAGGCGTGCGGATGTCACAGTGGCAAGATGTCCACGCTCAGAAATCTATTAAATAAGGTAATTATTCTGGTGACTAGCGCTACAAAGCAGCTAGTCTCCAGATGGGGACTTAGTTAAGCTAAAGATTTTGTCGGTTGGTAGTTCCGTTTTAAAGGTTTGCGTCCAGGCTTGGACTAAAGGGGTTTGATGAGTACATTATCCCACAGCTGGCAAGGGCAATTTTACCAAATGTTTGCATTGAGTTCATAGGTTGCAAAATACAAACTGTGACTTTTTCTTATCCAGTTTTATCTGGTTATCATGGGCACCTAGGGCAAGTCCTTGAGAAATTGCCAATAAAATTCTGGGAATGCCCTGAGAATTCCAGATTGCATATTAGAAGTGCCTTGAGCAAAAAAAAGTTTGAGAACCGCTGTTATAAGGATTACATGAATCAGTCACTATGCACTCTACTTTTGCACATTTGTGTTTAAAGGAGCAGTAAACTTTTTTAAGAAATAAAATAAATCTTGTAAGGTGTTTCCTGTTGAGTAAAATAAGGGTACTCCCACTGCTGAGAGATGCATATTTCCAGAGTTATTACCATTTAAACCTGTATTTTTTTGTTTTTTTTTTTTAAATTAGCAGCACCCTCTAGTGGTCAAATTGCAATTAGTTATTCTGTTACATTCTAATGGAGAGAAACGTTAGTGACATGCAGTTCTCCACAGAATGTGATAGAAACTTCCAGGTCACTTCCTGTAAGTTAAAACTGTCAAGAAGTAAACACAGAAAACTCACTTCCTGATTATTTGAACTGTTATGCATCTTGAATAAAACAATTGACAGTAGTGGGAGTGATTTTGTTTTACTCAGCAAGAGATGCTCTATAATAGTTATGCTTTCTTAACCCTTTCAGTGCCGGAGGCTCGGGCCATTTCCTGTACCCTGCAGGCCAGACACATTTTCGGCATTTTTGCTATCCTTCTGTTTAGGCTTGATTTCCTCTGGGGATTTTTAGTTAAATATGGAAAACTATATATTGTTTTTTTCAGAATAAATTGAGCTTTCTCGTGGTACCTTACATGAAGAGAATTTTGCATTGTGCAAAAATCTATGATGTCATAATGACAAAAAAAGTGAAAATTTACTAATTTTGCTAAAATCACATACTATGTATCAAAAACATTTACCTTGATTGAAAAAGTTTCAATTATTTGAAAAATCCCTGAGTCCCCCGAGTAAAAAAATACCAAAATTGTATAGTTTTACCTACGTCCATGGCTAGCGTAGAGCCCTAATCACCAGCAGCGCAAAATGACATTTTCAACTTTATAAACGAATATGCGGATTCTAGGGTTTTTGTGGTAAAACTACCCTAAAACAGTGGAATAACTATATAAAACTATATATTTCTGAAAAGTAGACAACCTGCCGCATCTAATGAGGGGTAACTTGCCTTCTTGCCTCAAGCCTGTTGTGCACAAATGCTTCCAGAATGTGGCACTATAGGAAAAAAATGGCATTTTCTTACATTTCAGCCCCTTCATCTGTATGGAAATCTGTGAAAACCATGGAATTTCCAACTGTATCCATTAGCTAGTGCTCTTAGGAGAAAAATGACACCCCACTGGCATGAGTTGACCTACCTCAGGGGGCGCTAGAAGTGCAAAACGACACCTACTACAACTTCTAATTTTTCTAACATTTTCTCAAACATTACTTGTCTAAACAAAAATGGTTATAACAACTAGAGAAGTGAAGAAAGGGTACACAAACTATACCAATTTGGAAAGAAGACAACCTGCCGCATCTAATGTGGGGAGAATTGCCTTCTTACCCCAAGCATGGTGTGCACAAATGCCTCCAGAATGTGGCGCTAATGAAAAAAAAAGGCATTTTCTTACATTTTTGCCCCTTCAAATATACTGAAATCTGTGAAAACCATTGATTTTTCAAATGTATTCTTTAGCTATGGCTCTTAGGAGAAAAATGACACCCCATTGGCATGAGTTGACCTACCTCAGGGGGCGCTAGAAGTGCAAAACGACACCTACTACAACTTCTAATTTTTCTAACATTTTCTCAAACATTACTTGTCTAAACAAAAATGGTTATAACAACTAGAGAAGTGAAGAAAGGGTACACAAACTATACCAATTTGGAAAGAAGACAACCTGCCGCATCTAATGTGGGGAGAATTGCCTTCTTACCCCAAGCATGGTGTGCACAAATGCCTCCAGAATGTGGCGCTAATGAACAAAAAAAGGCATTTTCTTACATTTTTGCCCCTTCAAATATACTGAAATCTGTGAAAACCATTGATTTTTCAAATGTATTCTTTAGCTATGGCTCTTAGGAGAAAAGTGACACCTCATTAGTATGAGTTCTCATACCTTAGGGGGCGCTACAAGTACAAAACTACACCAACCACTAATTTTTCTAACATTTTCTCAAACATTACTTGTCTGTACAAAAATGGTTATAACAACTAGAGAAGTGAAGAAAGGGTACATAAACCATAACATTTTGGAAAGAAGACAACCTGCCGCATCTAGTGAGGGGTGACTTGCCTTCTTACCCCAAGCCTGGAGCGCACAAATGCCTCCAGAAGTTGGCGCTAATGAAAAAAAGGCATTTTCTTACATTTCTGCCCCTTCAAATGTACTGAAATCTGTAAAAACCATGGAATTAGTGGCATAACAATAGGGGTCGTAGCGGTCACACCTGTGACTGGGCCCGTCACTCCAGGGGCCTGGCCGCCCCCTGCGACCCCATCGCCCGCATCAGCAGCTCAGCAGATCTCCCATTTGGCGCGCCGCTCTAGTAATACAGAGTGCTGGGAGATTACATCATCTCCCAGCCTCTGCATTAGTAGAGCGGCGAGCGGGAGCTTCAGTAGTAGAGATCTGTGCCGAAGGAGGCACAGATCTGTTAAGCCACGCCGCTAGACCACCAGGACTGGAGGTAGGGGCAATGTGGAGATAAAGGGGCAATGTGAAGATGGGGGCATTGTGGAAGGGGAAATATGGAGATGGGGGCATTGTGAAAGGGGCATTGTGGAGATAATGGGGGCATTGTGGAAGGGGCATTGTGGAGATGAAGGGGGCATTATGGAAGGGGCATTGTGGAGATGAAGGGGGCATTGTGGAAGGGGCATTGTGGAGATGAAGGGGGCATTATGGAAGGGGCATTGTGGAGATGAAGGAGGCATTGTGGAAGGGGCATTGTGGAGATAAAGGGGGCATTGTGGAGATGAAGGGGGCATTGTGGAAGAGGCATTGTGGAGGTGAAGGGGGCATTGTGGAAGGGGTATTGTGGAGATGAAGTGGGGGCATTGTGGAGATGAAGGGGGCATTGTGGAAGGGGCATTGTGGAGATGAAGGGGGCATTGTGGAAGGGGTATTGTGGAGATGAAGGGGGGGCATTGTGGAGATGAAGGGGGCATTGTGGAAGGGGCAATGTGGAGATGAAGGGGGCATTGTGGAGATGAAGGGAGCATTGTGGAAGGGGCAATGTGGAGATGAAGGGGGGCATTGTGGAGATGAAGGGGGCATTGTGGAAGGGGCAATGTGGAGATGAAGGGGGCCAATGTGGTCGGGGGGTGCCCATGGCAATTCTTGCACCAGGGCCCGGTGGCTTCTAGTTACGCCTCTGCATGGAATTTCCAACTGTATCCATTAGCTATTGCTCTTAGGAGAAAAATGACACCCCATTGGTATGAATTGACCTACCTTAGGGGGTGCTCGAAGTACAAAACTACTACTGCTACAACCTCTGATTTCTCTAACATTTTCTAAAACATTCTTGTGTGTATGAAAATGGTTATAACAGCTATAGAAGTGAAGAAAAGGTAGAGAAACCATACCATTTTGGAAAGAAGATAACCTGCCGCATCTAATGAGGGGTCACTTGCCTTTCTACCCCTAAGTTAGTGTGCACAACTATTTCCAGAATGTGGTGCTACAGAAAAAAAACAACATTTTTTTTTTTACAAATCAGTCACTTCAAAGATACGAAAATGGTTCAACACCATGGGATTTCCTAGGAGGACCTCCTGCCAGCCTACGATAAATGGTACCCCACTGCTGTGGGATGACATACCATATTGGGTGCCAGGAATGTAGCTACCAGTTGAACAAGGATGGGGAAGCAAACAGTGTATGTATGATTCTATGGCTATCAGTGGTCAGTCAGTGTACGTGAGGACCTGTGACTGCCAGTGAAACCAGGTGGGGGGAGGGGGAGGGGTCAGGCAGTGTATGTGGGTATATCTACCAGTGGGCAGAGCGCAAGTATGGCAGTGGTGGTGGGGGAGGTAAGGTAGTACATAAGGGGGATCTGTGACTACCACTGTGCACTGTAAGTCCCCCACATACACAGTTTGATTTCCAGCCTGAATCCAGTGTGTACTGGCACTTGGGTCTACCAGTAGGCAGTGGAACCAGGCTGGGAGAGTCAAACTGTGGGAATGGCACAGCCAGTAGGCTGTGGAACTAGGCTGGTGGGTAGGGTACGGGGGGGGGGGATTGAGTCATTTTATGTGCATGCCACAGGGATGTCAGATGCATTGCAAAGCAATGCAATGGACCCCCTGTGGCACACAGAGGGTTCATTTAAAAAATATATATATATATTCTTCTTTATTCGTAGCTTGTTGGGTGGCCTTAGGGCCCCCCAACAAGCTTTGAATGTAAAGCAATAGTAAAAAAAAAGTCCTATGTGTGCCACAGGAGGGGGTCTGCAATGAACCCCCTACCCTGTGACACAACACAGGGTTAATTTTTTTTGTTCATTTTTTTATAGACCTCATTGGGGGGCTTCAGGACCCTTCCTGATGTCCCCCAATGAAGTCTTATTAAAAAAAAATGTCCCAAAAGAATTGATCCTGTGAGTGTCACAGGGTTCTCCAGCTCATTGCAAAGCAATGTTCTGCGGACCACTGTGGCACTCACAGAGTTATTTTTTTTAATTATATTTTACTTTTTACTATCAGAGATTGTGGGGGACATCAGGACTGTGTGTGCAACCTGCACACACAGGGTTCATTTTTTTTTCCTTACTTTTTTTTTTTTAGACCTCATTGAGGGGCTTCAGGACCCTTCCTGATGTCCCCCAATGAGGTCTTAGTAAAAAAAAATATGGGCTAAAAGAACTGACCCTGTGAGTGCCACAGGGTTCTCTGGCACATTGCAAAGCAATGCGCTGTGGACCCCTGCGGCAATCACAGAGTTAATTTTTTTTTATTTTTTTCTTGATTTTTTTTTAATTAGTATCAGACCTTGTGGGGGGACATCAGGAATTCTCCTGAAGTCCCCCCAACAATCTCTGTTTATAAAATACTAAAAATATTCCTATGTCTGCCACAGGAGGGGGACTCTGCAATGAACCCCCTCCCCTGTGGCACACACAGGGTTAATTTTTTTTTGGTCTATTTTTTATCGACCTCATTGGGGGGCTTCAGGACCCTTCCTGATGTCCCCTAATGAGGTCTCTGTAATAAACATATGGGCTTGAACAATTGACCCTTTGTGTGCCACAGGGGTCTCCAGCGCATTGCAAAGCAATGCGCTGGGGAACCCTGCAGCACTCACAGGGTTAATTTTTTATTTGTTTTTATTTTATTTTTCATTTTTTTTATCAGACTTCGCTGGGGCACATCAGGACCCCCCCACAGCCGATTGTGCTGGGAGATCAATATGGCGACTGAAGGAGAGCAAAAGCTTGCTAACGTCATCGGTGACCATGTCACCGATGACGTTAGGAGGCTTCCCCCGGTCCCGCCCACTCCTACCCAGAAGTTCGGGTAGGAGAGGTGGGATAGGAGAAGCTCTGCTTCTCCTTCGTAAATATTGATCTCCCAGTGCGATCGGCTGGGAGATTAATACCTGGGGGGACATGAGGAGTAATCCTCATGTCCCCCCATGAGTGCCAGGCAATTTTTTTTTAAATGCGGCCACTGCATGCTGGTTATACAGGCTTATGCAGTGACCACATTTAAGCTGTACAACTTACGAGCTTGGCACAGCAGGTACAGCTGTCCAAACTCGTACGTTGTACCCACTTGGCACTCTAGGGGTTAAAAACAGTTTACTGTTCCTTTAATGCCATATCTAGTAGCATGTGGCCCTTGAATCACTGTTCTATTTCGAATGTCATATCATTCCATCATCTCAAGTCAGCATATGATAACAGAAATATACTACTAAGCATAGTAATAAGCATTTATAAAATAACTGTATCGGGCAGTGGTTAGTATAAGAAAAATAGGTAAAGGAAGAAGATTAGGTCTTCTTTAATCCTCCCCAAATTTCCCATTGATTAAAATAGGGTTTTCAACCCTCTTGTATGACATATGAGTTGCTAGCACATTGCTGAGCAAAGCATTGGAGAGGGAGACCTGGCTAACATTCAAGTGTCTAAAGGCCCCTTCTAAATAATTGGGGATTTGTATTTGACCTCTATGGTGTAGTTGGTTTGTCCAAGAACTGCTATATATCATCGTAACATATCAGCCTCATTATGTAGCCTCTGGCTTAGAGGTTATATTTTCATTAGTGCTGGTTTTACATCCCAGGTTCCCCCTTCAATTCACTTTAGATGCCTTTAGCTCCACCCATTGTCACACCCCCACTCATCACTTGACCCTCACCACCTCTCCCATCTGCTGTTTCCTGGAACAGAAAATCCCCTTGGTGTATAACAAGTAAGAAGAAAAAAGGTTTAACCCCTTGGTGGCTAGAGAGATCTCCAAAGCATTGCTCCACAATGCATTGGAGATCCCTCGAGCATCCAAGGGGTTAACAAGTAGTCTGTAAAGGGGTGTAAAACTAGTGCAGGGACATTGAGATTGCTGTGGCCAAACCTACAACTCAGAATGTGGGTGTGGCCAGCTCAGCTGAAGCACCCCTCAAACCCGGACATCTAGCTAGTTGCCTTCTCTGTCTATTGGGAAATATGGCCATGCAGAACATATAAATTAATGAAAACAAGTTCAAAGGAATTATTATTTATTATTATGGTATTATTTCTGTTTTGAATCTCCAGTGAACAAGGAGCAGCTGTTTCCAGGTTATGTAAGCAAAGTCTGTGTACAAAGCAAACATCCTAGTGCTTTATAATCAGATCTGTCCTGCAACAGGATGCATATTGTGTAGTATTTCTTTAACCATTTTATTGCCAGATGGTGTGTAAAGCATTGCTTAGCAATGCGTTGTACCCCCCTCGCTCTCAAAGGGTTAAGTATAACTAGAAGCTAACCCCTTGAGTGCCACAGGGATATGCAACGCATTGCAGAGCGATGCATAGTGTATCTCTCTTGCACTCAAAGTGTTAAGCACTTGCATCAGTTCCTTTATTTATAGATCTAGGCTTGACATCACTTCACATTGCTTTTTTTCTGCTGGATCCTAACAAAGAAAAGCAGTGAAAATAAAGTGAAAATGATGGTTAAAAGGTACAAATCCACCAGCACAGTTAATTTTTTTTGTGGTCAAAGTGGAACTAAAAAAGAAGAAAAGAAACAGCTCTGTCCTCTGTAAGTGTAGCAGGTTACTTGAACCCACAGATGTACACATACAAACATCCCCCTCATAAGGGTACTCACATTTACATGAGGGTGGAACCTGCCTCTCAGTTTGAGAGCCTCGACTGAGTCTGACCCTTAGTCCTGGTCTTAACCCCTTAGTGACCGGCCGCGCGCACACGTGGCCGGCACTTAATGACGGATTTTTCTTCTTCTTCGTTCTAGCGAATGACTTCCGGGACTTACCCGGTATGTCCTCTGTTACTAAGTAACAGTTTTTGCAGGACGTACTTGGTAAGACACTTGTCGCGATGGGTTTAAAGGAGCAGTAAACTTTTTTTATGAAAACAGATATTTTACAGAGCATTTCCTGCTGAATAAAAAAAGGTCACTCCCGTCACTGTCAGATGTTTTATTCAAAACTGATAGCAGTTTAAATAATCAGGAAGTGAATTTACTGTGTTTACTTCCTGATAGTTCTAACTGACATGAAGTGACATGCAGTTTCTATCACATTCTATGGAGAACTGTAAGTCACTGACTTTTCTGACTTTCCTCTCCATTAGAATATAACAGGAAATCTAATTAGAATTTGACCACTAGAGGGCGCTGCTAATGTAAAAAAACATGGGTTTAAACTGTAATAAATCTCTCAGAAGTGGGAGTACCCTTATTTTACTCAATAGGAAAATCCCTACAATATATATTTTTTCATAAAAAAAGTTTACTGCTCCTTTAACTCTGGTTCCTTGCACCCTCACAGATGTCAGCTGGGTCAAATAGCCCCCCCCCCACAATTTATGAAGCAATAAAAAATGTAAAATACATAGAAAACGCCCTATGCATTTTGTAACACCTTTTACTTCATATATAGAGGGTATGTCAAACAATTCAACCAGTTTTATATAGAAAATCTACATCCGCATATTCACAAACATCTAAAATCCTAATTAATCAACCCACAATTCCTTACCTAGTGTGTATTGCTCATCTTTCCAAATCCACACAGAGTTGGTCAATCCCAGCTTTGGGTCCCATTCTCCCCCTGCACCATATTGTTCCACTCTCATCAAGCACAAAACTCCTCCTTCTTTAAGCTACTGGACAAATTTCTGCATTCCAAACCTTGGAACACTAGAAACTCCTTCCTAGAGGTCACATGCTTAGATATTTCTTACTTATGCAGGGATATAGAGTGACATCCAAAAGAGACGTTCTTCATTCTTGTCGTCATTGATCATCGATATGCTTCATTTTATCCTAGACACAAGGTAAGGAATCAAGAGTTAATTAGTTAGGCTTTTAGATGTTTGTAACAACAGGTGTGAATTTGAGGATAGACTTTCTATATAAAAATGGTTGAATTGTTTGACATACCATATCATCTAGTCCCCTGACGAAGTAACAGGTGTTATGAAATGCATAGGGAATTTTCTATGTATTGTACATTTTTTATTGCTTGTCCAATATCAAGGCAGTTTTATCACGGTGCCCCATGCTCCTGGTTGCGGGCTGCGCCATTATTACTTCCTTGTTTGAATGCTGCACTTCTTATTAGCCAGTGTAAGTAACTCCACCCAGGGCCAACCCTTTATATATCCTGTCATGTCTGTAGACTAGCACCTTTTCATGGTGTACCTGTTATCGCGCTAGTTCCTGATCCTGCTTGTTTGTGTATGACCTGGCCTGTCTGACTACGTTCCTGTTTTCCTGATTCACTTGATTCCATTACCGACTGGACCGGCTGACTACCCTCTATGTTGCTGACTGATCCTGGCTGAGAACCCGCTACACTGCTGACTGATCCAGGCTGAGAACCCAATACGTTGCTGACTGATCCTGGCTGAGTACCCACTACGTTGCTGACTGATTCTGGCTGAGAACACGCTCCGTTGTTGACTGATACTGGCTGAGTACCCGCTACTTTGCTGACTGATCCTGGTTGAGACCGCTCTGTTGCTGTGTGACCTGGCTGTATCCACTCTGCTGCTATCTGCTCTGGCTGTGTTGCGCTTTCTGTTTCTTTGCCGACTGTGGGCTGAGCACTCGCTGCTTCAGCCATTCATTCTAGTATCTATCGCCTCTGGCGGTGTGCACTCACGGAGTACCGGATCTCGGGCTATTTTTAGTTTGCCCGTGTTACTCATTTATCTGATGTGTTCATATACCACTCCTTAGCTGGGCTTACTCCCTGTGGGGAGTTACAGGCTGTCACTGGGCGCTTACCTTCCGTGAACCTTGCAGTCCTAGGTCTCCCTAGGTCTGGTTCACTTCGCTCCAGCCTTTACCATCGCTGTTGCCGTTTAGCTCAAGTGCCAGCTGTAGGTGGGTGTATTGCTTTGTTACTCTGTACCTGGACACAGTGGCCTTCTGTGTTGGATTGCCTTGCCCCTGTATTCACCCCTAGCACTCTAGGGTCTCTGGTACTAGTAGCTGTGCCTTGGGCCTCCCTGTGCTCTTCTGTACTGGGGTCCTCACCACCAGCTTCTGCTGTTGTGCCTCCGATTTACCCCAGCGTTCTAGAATCCTAGTTGCCAGTCGAGAGCTTGGGACTCCTAGTGTTCTAGGGTCCGTGTTGCCGGTCAAGAGCCTTGAGGTTCCTATTGTTCTAGGTGTCCTTCTGCCAGAGTCCGTGGTGTTTGCCTTATGATTACCCGAGCGTCCTAGGGGTTCTGTTGCCAGTATCCGTTGGTCTCGGGCCTACCTTCATCCCTAGTGCCTACTGGGGACCCTAGGTTCTGTGCCTCCTCAGCAGGTTGTTGCCTTCCATCACCCTAGCTCGCTAGGGAACCTGCCATCCGTTATTCTCACTATCATCAGGCACCATCCTACCATTGTGTGCTGTACTAACTTATTCTGAGCCCTGTGTGGGGTATTACGTTTGCTGTTTGTTTTTTATTTTCGATAAAGATTTAACCTTACAAGTCTTGTCTGAGTGTTCATCAAAAACCGTGACAAGTTTATCTTTTAATAAATCTATATGTAAGTATATTGTGATCCCGGCTCCTGATCCTTATTAAAACATCGGAACCAAATCAGATTGAATAAGCTGGGGGAAAGAGCTATTTGGCCTAGTCAACATCTGTGAGGGTGCAAAGCTCAACAGCAGAGGAAAAGGTCTGAAGGAACCGGAGAAAGAGACCAGGACTGAGGGCTCTCAAACTGATGAGGGGGAAAATTGTATGTGAGAGTATACATCTGTGGATTGCATAACCTGCTATGCTTAGAGAAGACGGCTCTGTTTCTTTTCTTCTCTTTTTTGCTTCTAGTTTGTTATACACTTTAGTAGATACAGTCTGACCTCTGTGCAGACTTCATCACTGAGAGTTAAAATGACTGAATCCAAATGAACTCTAGATCTAAGTCATACTGGTTAATTATATCCTTTATATATCTATATATCTAGAAGATCATTTCTGTTTCTTAAAGCGGAACTGTACAGTTCCAGCCCCCCATTTTATTTACTCCCTCCAAACAAGCTTAATCCCCTACCCTGTGTCATATTAATTATTGATTCCCCCTATGATTAAAATCTACTAGATTTGTAGTCTGTAGCAAGAAGGAGAGTGCTGTCATCTTGATGATGTCTAGAATGATTGGCTACAATCTCCCTCTGAGGATAGGTGGTCAGAGACAAATATAAATATATACACAGAAGTGGAAAAAATAAACACATAAATAAGTGAGGTATGGCACAGATGTACCCTTACACTCATGCAGTTTATATTTTGTATCTTATAGATACAGTATATTGAACATCATGATCATCTGTGTTTTCACTTCTACTGCGTGGATGATGGAATCAGAGCCCTTTCTTGTTCTGTGCAATGTACTGGAGTCTGTTTTTCTATACACAGAGGATAGCCAAGTACTTCACTGGATGTTCCTAATTGCTGGACTCGCTCCCTACCTCCCTCAACTTTTCATTATTTTGGGACTTTTAGGACAATAATTCTGCCAGATCCACTATGGCGCACACACGCTGGATGTTCCTGAATGCTGGCCTCTCTCTGGAGTCTCTGCAAGTCAGATCACCCCACCATGTGTTTGCCACAGCTAGATTTATGTTGACCCATAGTAGATTCTTGCAGATTTATAGCCTTAAAAGTCCCAAAATAGTGGAAAGAAGAGGGAGGGAGGGAGGCCGGCAATCAGGAACATCCATCAAAGTACTTGGCTATTCTCTGTGTATTGAAAAAAGGGGCTCCAGCACATTGCACAGAACAAGAACAGGCCCTGATTCTAGCATCCACGCACACGGGCGAAGTGAAAACATTGGTGATCCTGATGTTGATTATACCTATAAGACGCTAAATCAAAACTGCATGAGTGTAAGGGTACCATAACTCAATTATTTATGTTTTTATTTTTTCTTTCTGTTCTGTTGTATATATTTGTCTCTGAGCATCTATCACAGATTTCCTTCAGTATACCAATGTAAGGATACATCTTGTATCACTTATTTCATACTTTCTGATTATCAACAGACATTTATAAGCTTTGTGTCTCTTTGCAGTTGGTTATAGATTTTTCCCACCTAGAGATTGGTCTATTGCTGGTCCTATTTTACTTCTAATAAATTTTGCAGTGTACGGTATGAATAAATGAGCAAGGATATAGGGTCAACGTAAACTGAGTCCAGTCCTTTAATATAAAAGGCCAGGTGTATGTTTGTCCGATGTAGTCATGAACAGTAGAGACTGCCCGAATGCACAGAATGCTGGGTGGTGTACTACCGCAGAACTACACCTCCCTATGTAATGGCAGGTACCCCAGCACGTTGCAGTCCTGGAGAGAGAAGAAAGACAATGTTTCTAAAGTGAAGAATTTGATGAGCAGGGAGATCCTCTTCTTAAATAGCTCGGTAATTTGTACGTGGGTGTAAGATTGTATTTGGGTTTGAATGATCTGGAAATAACTCAGTAGCATATTTTGTCCCACAACAACACTCAATATTTATGTTTTCCTGGAGAAGTCAGAAGATTACAAACAGTGTTTGTTTATGCTAAAGCATACTCAACCTGTTTTCATTACTGTGCTCCTTTTTAACCCTTTGGGTGCCAGAGGAGTGAGCAACACATTGCTTTGCAAAGGGTTAATGAGTTATTATTGTTTGTGAATTCATTCAAATCATCATCATATCATCATATCATATCATACAATAATATAAAAAGCCAGATGTATGTTTGTCCGATGCTGTCATGCATAGTAGAGACTGCTCGAACACAGAATGCTGGGAGGTGTACTACCGCAGAACTATATCTCCCTATATAATGGTAGGTACCAACGGCTATTTAAACAGCTATGTAATGGCAGGTGTACTACCGCAGAACTAAATGGCAGGTGTACCACAGCAGAACTACACCTCCCAGCATTCTGTGTGTTCAGACAGTCTCTACTGCACATGACTGCATTGCCATGGGTGCTCTCTGCTCCGGTGCCACAGATGCTCTTGTTCCCACTTGGTCCTGTATACTGTATACTGTAACGCTAGCTGAATGGTGGCCAGTTCAACTAGTGTTAGAGTATACATATTATACTCCACATTGGACTCAGTTCACTTTGTCCCTATATCGGTACCAAAGCCTGATCACGGGCAAGGCAACTTAGGCTCCTACCTAGGGCCTTGTGACTCGGGGTGCCCTCTGGCACAGCCAATAATTGAACTTCCCTACATGTCCTGGCACACTGTCACAGGAAACGCAGTGGCCAAAAACTGTGGTTCTCAGTATGACCCAGAGCTCTGTTAATGGGAACACTGCCCAATAACTGTGCTTCTTGGGATGACATTGCACCAGAAGCATTAAATAAATGCATGTGGATACAGTAGAGACTGTATACAAATGTAACTTCATATAGACACATCTGCTAGAGGTGTTTCCATTGTAAGAAGTTATAGCTTTAAACGGTTATCTACCTGCTAGGTGAGACAAGTAGGTTCCCTTTCCTCCCCATAAAATGCAAGCAAGTTGATTTTATTTAAAGCATCTTTGATTCTTTAGTGTTATGTGGTGCTAATTAAAGGTCACTATTTGAAGTCTAGAGGGTGCTTTCCTCATGGCCACCAACAGCTTTTCTGTTCTGTTAATTTTCCTGAGCTCCACTCTTGACTTGTGCCATTGCTTGTGCAAAATTAAACTGTACAAACAAAACATTGGTGCTTCAAAGAGTTTCCACAGACTTTCTTGATCAATGAGGGTCCACAGGCGTCATACTTGATCCCCTTTTAGAATGTGCTCGCCAGGGTATTCTTCCTATACACTCTAGACATATAATAATGATAACGAATGGCTGCACTAACCCAATGGGTTATTATTATTATTGAAAATCATTAAAATGCAATCAAATATCTTACGGACAACAAAGACGAAGTCTCATGTCTCATGCAGTGCAAAAGCTACGTAGTCCACGCGTTTCGTGCTAGATGCGCTTAATTATCATGATTAAGTGCATCTAGCGCGAAACGCGTGGACTATGTAGCTTTTGTACTGCAAGAGACATGAGACTCATTATGAGACTTATTATTAATTTTCCCCGTTGGGTTAGTGCAGCCATTCTTTATCAGAATTAAACTGTACCAACTGAAACGCTATACAACTCTGAAAGCGTCTAGGTGCAATGATTTCACAAATTTTCATGATCATTTCTTTTTTCCTACATATAATCAGATTTACCAGATGTCCCAATATAAAAACTATTACAGACAGCCTTCAATTATGAAATTATGTTTATATATTATTTCTTGAACTAGCCCTATGCTAATCTATTGTTACCCAGTTCAGTCAATCCTCATGTCACTCCCTGCACCATCAGCTTTAACGTGTGTTTCTGTGTAAGATGCCAGAGTCTTTTCATTATGACAACAACACTTCATAACAGTGCCTTGCATGATGTATATTTGGTCACAACACTGCTTTTCTTTTAGTTGTATCATTGGCCCTCCACCTGCTTTTTGACTACAACTCCCATCATTCTCAGCTAGCTGTTGGCCCGGATGATGGGAGTTTTAGTCCAACAGGTGTTGGAATGCCATAGGTCTCTTTTATAGGAAGTAAAGGGTCTCTTTTATCTTCTTCTACTCACCTTTCTTTCTGTGCTGGGAAAGAGTGTGTGTACAAGTTAGTATATATATATATATATATATATATCCTATATAATAATTTGCCAAGTTGTGTGTAACGCCCGACATGCGCAGTAGACACTGCTGCACGTGCGGCAGTCACGCTCAGCAGAGACTGCCCGCGCCGCTGCTGATACAGAGCTGGATGCTAGGAGCGTCCAGCTCTGTATCAGCAGCGGCGCGGGCAGTCTCTGCTGCGCGTGACTGCCCCACGACCAGCTGCCACAGGCACTGTGGCCCGTGTAACGGGCTATTCAACTACTTGTATATATATATATAAGAGTTAGAGTATGTGTGTATGAATGAGAGTATATGGGTGTAAGATTTTGTATGTGTGTATGTAAGACTGAGAGAGTGTATGCGAATGGGAATGTATGTTTTTATACCATATTTGTATACACGCACAATGTGCTTTTTTTCCTCTTTGGAGATGCTTCACAACTGCAGATCTCTGAATCCAGTTTTGTAGCCCTATTTCAGGTGTAAGCTCTATGGAATCACTAATGTAACACCATTTTAGTTCTAAGCTCTGTGGTACATTTTTAATATATTTAACCACATGGATGTCAGGGAGGTGCCTAATGCATTGTTTTGCAATGCTTGGACAACCTATTCATTGTGTCTATTATTAAGAAAAGGGCAAATCCATGAAGGTTTGCAGCTGGAGTAAGGTGTGGGGGGAAAGCTGGGGGTCCCTATTTGGGATCCTGCCTAGGGCGCCATAGAATCTTAATCCTGCATAGATCGGTACAAATAATGAAAGGAGCAAGCACACTCCTAGGGATTGCTGGAAGGGAGGTGGGTGGAGAATTTCATTTGAAGTGATATGCTGCAGAGCTGTGCGGTAAAGCTTGCACAGCAGGAACAAGAACTGGTGACGTCACTAGGTCATTTTCAAAATGCTATATATTTTAAAATATCGTGATTTTTAAAAAAATAATTGAACAACCTTTAGAGGGATAGAAGGTGAACAGTGATGATGTACCTTCTCATAGAAGGCAACTGGTGATCTGACAGATTTATCGTGATATTGAGTCAGATGTAGCAGAAGCAGCAGACAGGTTGCGCCATGCAGGGTACCGGAGCTGACTGGAGACAGCCTGCAGTTTGTAGGGCATGTAGCAGTATGGGTCATACGTAGCAAAGAGCTGCAGACAGATGTTACTGGGCTGACTGCAGACAACTGGCAGGCTTGCAAGACAGCATATGTAGCTGGTTGGAAACATTAGACAAGCTTGCAGGATAACAATGTAGAAACTCGGATCGTATGTGGCTGATTGCAGGCCACCGGCAGGTTTGCAGGATAGCAATGTAGCTACTCTGTTCAATTTTCAATTTTTTGTTTACATTCGATGGTTGCCTGAATGTTCTTTTTAACACTGCATCATGTTAGCAGAGGCTGTAGATCTTTGTAGCTCTGTGCTGGGTTGCATGTAGCAACTAGCGGTATATATGTAGGGACTTCCTTCTCTTTGCACTGTAAAATGGGTTGTTCTCAATGTAGAGGTTATTTTCTGTACTAGTGACCTTGTTATGTAGCCTTTCTGTTTGAATGATTCAGATAATGTTTTTAAATGATAATTCTGCTAGTATCAGCAGTGTAGAAACTATAGGGGTCGCAGGGGTCTCCCCCACGACCGGACCTGTGCACTCCAGGGGCCCGGCCGCCCCCTGCGACCCCTCCGTCTGGCACCTGCAATCTCCCTCCAGTGTTCTAGTAATGCAGAGCTCTGGGAGATTACATCATCTCCCAGCGCTCTGTATTACAGAAGAGGACCACACGGGAGCTGAACGTGCCAACCTGTCTCTCCTGCCACTCCACTGGACCATCAGGGATTGGGAGGTAGAAGATGGGGGCATTGTGGAGATTGGAGGGGGGAATTGTGGGGGGCCCGGGGGCCAATGCAGTCGGGGGGGCCCATGGCACTTCTTGCACCAGGGCCAGGAGGGTTCTAGTTATGCATCTGGGTATCAGAGCATATGCTCTGATAGCTTGGCTATGAACGATTCCTTGTTTAGTGTAAGATAGGTGTAAGCTAGAGCTGTGTCTGTGGATTTTCTACCATTGATGAAAATTATGGTGGTGTCCAGGAAATGTAACCCTTTTGTAGAGAGCACCATTTTAAGTTTGAAAGATGGATGAAATGCTTAGAAGAATTTATGAAAGTCTTTGAGTTCTCCTTCTGTCCATATGATGAATATAATGTATAATATAGAGAGGGAGTTTGAAATACTTTTAATTTTGATGGATTTAATTTTGAGGATACCAAAGAGTACATACCCATCAGCTATTAAGAGGAAGCTAAGTGTCAGAACCAGGACATGTTAATCCATTACTCCAACTTGATTTGGTTCTGTTCCTATCTGGTTGGTCCTTTTTGGCCCTTAAATAGCATTGTAGTACACTTTTAAGTGCGTGTTTTAAGTGTCTCATTCCTTAATTTTGTGTCTGTGCCTTGCTTCCTCTTTGCTGTTTCGTTTACTCTTGGCCTGTATCTGCTTTGCCAGCCTCCCATCCTGACCACTGGCTGCCTGACTTTTGCTGTTTGTGTCCTGCCCTTGCATCTAGCATTCGCTCTTGGATTTTCCCTTGGTACCTTGCATCAGTCTTCTTCAGGTGCTTGTCTCCAATTTCACTGGTCCTTCTTTGGAGTTCAGATTTCTCTGATTTGTCAGTGCTCCTTTCCCTGCCTCTTGCCCTAGGTATTACTAAGGATGCTTTCACGTTGTACACTTTGGTGTATGAAGGAATACAATAATACAGTCTCATGGTAATGGGTACACTGATGGGTATTCATTACAGCATTTGATTGCTGTAGTGCATACTAGCAGACCCACTCCAATGGCATTGGACTTTAATGCCAGTGAGCCAGGCACCATCAGCCCCATTTAATACATAGGGAACTGATATGTGATGGCACCAATGTTGTCTATTGCACGTACCCTGAGAAAGTGGAAATGCTACTCCACAATACAAGTCGGTTGTTTGCACTCAGTAGTTGTCAGTCCCATCCCCAGCTCTAATGTGATTCATAATCAAAGATATTTTGATATGATATTTCAAGCCTCTAACATTCCATCACAGGAATGTATATAGATTCACAGCCATAACAATTTAGGAAGGAAGATTATCCCCTGAACCCCCACTATTGTCTCCCCCAGGAGGGGTAATATGGATGAGGGAGAGCAAGAGAGAGAGAGTCCCAACCAACCCATCTTCATTAATCCCCAACCAGAAACTTCTTCCCCCCCAACCCTCCTCCCTGTCCCCACCTCCCCCCAACCTGATGGAGACCTCATCCCTGAACCTGGCCAGAGTAAGGACTCTCGGCCGGACCCATCGACCCTCATAAACAAAAAACATAAACAACAGAACTCTGAAAAGTATCATGAAATGCAATTGACATGTGCAGTCCCATATTAGACTAGTAAGTGAGTAATAACAGTTATGGTCTTAAACCTAATACAGGTCAGCCCCCTCTCGTGACACCATCACCCCCAACACCTCTTCCCCTGGATATATGTGTCAATATTCCCATTACCCTCCTATCAACATGAGCATTTGCTATCAATCATCATAGAAATATTGGTAAATATGTAGGCAATAAACATAAGCATCATCCTTTTACCCCTCCCCCTCGCCTCCTCCCAGCCAAGTGGAAACAGGAACCCTCCTGTCAAGTTCTTTGTTACCAGTCCATGGTCATCAGCATCAGCAGCAGCCAGGGGGGCATCAATGGGATCATAGTAAAGGATAATTTCAGATTGTCAATCACCCCCACACTTAGTTGGGCCCACTCCAGTGGGCAAATAAGCATCTGAAGCCCAAAGAGTTCCAAAGTTCTAGGAAGAGGGGCATCACCAAGGGGAGGACCCAGTGGAAGCAACTTGGGTCAGTAAGTGAAGGGTCTGCTGTTAATATTAGCTCATACCATCAGGTACGACAAAAGAAGCAAGTTCATTCACAAGAGGATAGAAGCAACAACTGCAGACTCCACAAAAGCTCTGCCCAGACTCTCCAGCCAGGATGCAGCCTCAGTTTCAGAGGTGAAGAACTTGGTAGAATTCTCATATACCACCCTGAGCTTACCTGGATGTCGCATGGAGTACGATAGACATCGATCTCGAAGCTTCCATTTGATTTCAACAAACCTGCGGTGCATCTTTTGAACCTCAGGTGAGAAGTCAGGGAATATAGAAATACAGCTGTTTTCATATTTGATAGGACCCTTAATGTGTGCCAGTTGCAGAACTGCATCCCGGTTCCTAAAATTCAGGATTTTGGCTATAAGTGGTCTTGCTTGGGCCCCTGGTGGTAGTCTGGTCATTGGGACCCTGTGTGCATGTTCCACCACAAACGAGTTGGATAGGCCTTCGGTTCCCAGCGTGGTCTTCAGCCAAGATTTGAGAAACATAGTCGAATCATCACCCTCCCGGGATATGGATGTTATTGCTCCTAGACCTTTTTTCAAAGTCATCCGGATTCCTTTGTAGCGCCCTGACCTGGGACTTCAGTGTCTCAAGAGATTCTGATATAGAGGGGATAGATTCCTACACCACAGAGATCCTCCTCTGCATATCTGTTATTTTCTCCGAACCTGATGGTCCACTCGTAGCTGGTTGCTTTCCAATTGCACAGAGTAAATTTTTGTGGTGAGAACATTTTGACAAGTAGTAATAGCTGGCACAATATCAGCAGATGGCTCTCCAGGGTCTGAGGAGGAGGAGGCTGGGGATGCCGGAGCCGAAGATGCCTCCATTATGGCCTGCACTGCTCCCTCCACCAATTGTTTCCTGGCATACTTGCTCGGCTTAGCCTTGAATTCCCCCGACTTCTTTCCCATTACAAGGAACACTGTATCAGACGTATGATAAATATGAAGCTTAAACCAAAGTATCCGAAGTGAGCACAGTGAAATCCACAGCTGATAAAAAATTCGGGACTATCAACACATGTCAAAATGATTCTCACTGAGATTACATATTACATTGGTAAGCAGCCACAGTGCATCTTCAGTTGAGCAGCAGGACACATTCAGATATACTCCTTATGCCACTGAGGGGATACACATCACCCAGGGAGGTCAAACAGTACCTAGTGTGTCTCAGAGTGTAGCTTCTAGTTACTCAAGTGTAGCAGCAAGTTACTTCCTCAGGACTCAAAGCATAAAGCTCCAAGTTAGAAAATGTCCACTGTAGAAACAGGACCAGAGTCTGTGTACAGCAGGAGTGTCTTCGTGGAAGAGAAGCACCACCAAACGAACCCATGCATGGAAGAATATAGTGGGAAACAGATTGAAAGCCTATTGTAGGGAAAGCTCTCATACATATAGAAAACCCGCTATAGTGCCTGCTGAATTAGGATGTCATAGATGGGTCATGAGAGCAGTACTGAAGTGCGTCCATCCAGTATGGCTGCCAGGCCACGCCCCCCATCGTAGTTTCTTTATAGCATTCATTCTGGATCAACTTCTCATATGATTGCAGTATCCAGGTAGCTGGTTGAATTCTTCATAACACTGGACTTTTACAAATAGTATCAGTTCATATTGTCTTACTTTCTTTGTGGCATTTTTGCATTGTGAACAGAAATATATCATATTGTGCAGGTATTTCTTGTTTTGTTTTAATTTATTATTTTTTATTATTTTACTATTGCATGTTACTACTTGAGGAATGCCTATGGAGAAAGTAGCATTAAGGGGAAGCTTTATGGCACTTGTAACGTAGTAAGTTGGTGTAAATAGGCATAGTGGCTTCACAATGATTCCAGTATCTGATTTAGAGTCAGTACTTCTACCCCTCTCTCTGGAAACCACCATTACTAAAGAACAGCTCTGTGTAATTCCTTCAGTAATCCTGTTTGTGGTCTCTTGCTGTAATCTTGTGATCAACTTTGGTAACTGATCCCATCTTTCTATTATTTTTAATGCCCAGTCTTATTTGCAGCTACCCATTCTCAGAGTGTCTTTAGGGTAATCCAGTACCTGGTCTGGCTCACCTGGAACCTGGCAATTCAATCTTGCAGCAGCACCTTTTTTCACAGCTTTGTCCACAGCAAAACCATACTTATGTGACCAAAAGCAGAAGATGGTGCACAATCGTGCCTGTTATCTTTTAGAACAGCATAGAATTTATAATTGAAAATATACTCACAAATGTGATGGCTGTAGAAAGGTATATACCTGACTACAGCAAACCAGGCATGCAGAGATATTTTCCTGTCTCTGATCAGGTAAACATGCCCAGGAGTTTAAGGAGTCCACAAAGTACTGCTTTCTTTATCTTCAAATGGTTTTAATACAAATCATCATTATAAAAGTAAAAATCTGATAATAAAATACTAAGAACAATGGCAAGCTGTAACGTTTCGTGGTCCCCTAACCACTTCCTCAGACCTAGCTTCAGCCAATAGACAGAACATACCATACAAGCCATACTTATTTCTGACAACACACTACACACACAAGCTTCACCTGCAATCATCCTAGAGCAGCTGGAATATTCCCTGCTGCACTGGTTAAATTTTCTGCCACTGGGGCGACACATCCAGTTTTGTCACAATTTACAATGTGTTAAAAGGTTACCGGTCTCCCATAGATGTTCAAGGTCATGCTGTAACAGGAAGTTTTATTCGAATAACATGCCATCCAGATCCAAAAATGGAACAGACTCCATTACCGGTCTCAAATAATACTTACGCCCACCATTGTCTGCAAGTTTTCAATACATTGCAATGGGGGCAGAGGGTATATGTGTATTTGCTGAGGGAATTTTGGAGAGCTATAGGACATGGGATTCAGGCATGGTAACAAGAAGGATCATGCTTTCTTTTACGCCTACCTGAGCTAGGTATAGGGATGGAGATGGTCTGATTTCAGTACTCCTAAGTACCATTATCAATGCACCATGGTGCAAACATATGTTAGTCATTTAATTTCCTCTTTTGTGAACCTTCATGTCCTCTAGTGGCAAAGAAAGGTAAAAAGAAGGGGCAGAGTTGCTCTTTTCAGGTATAACTGCTTTTTTTGTAGGTACAGGTCATTTGCACCTGAAATCCTCCTTACATCAGGAGGCCCAGTGCATGTTTTTCATAATCATCCTTCAGTGAAAGAAGGTTTGGTCTCCTTAACTTGACACAAAATATCTTTTAAGAAAAAATGTAATGAATAAATCATCCATTCTTCTTCCATTCATTCACATTTTGCTTTCATAACTTTAGTTAATTTTCATTTATGACCACTAGAGGGTACTCAAACATTAAACATTGACTCGCTTCTTTAAAGATTTTACTTTCTGCGATAAAATTACCTGATTATCTGTCATAAGGATAAGAAGTCAGTGTTGGGTAAGGAAAGGAGTGAGACACACTCTGTTCCTAAATACTTAGAAGACACAAACGTGTAAACTTGAGAGAGCACATATAATTTTTGGAATGAAAAGACTATGAGAATAAGCTCTCCATCTGTACCGAGTGTCACAGGGGAAAACTTTATTCAGGTTGAACAAATGCACATCCTCCTGTGCCCAGTATTTGCTTTCATGGTCTCATTTTAGCTAATGTTTCTCTACTACTTACTCACAAAAAATATATCGCTCACCAGTATTACCATCTGCCGAGAGGTCTTTGTCAAAACATTTACGTTAGGTAATAGGGAACAGAGTAATGTGCATCATGCAAAATGGTGCTTCCATATCTTTATTCAGCTCTATGGCCCATATTTACTAAAGAAAACTGCAGTTATTCTGGTGTAAACCAATTGCCCCATAGGGGGGAAATGAAAACTCCAGTTAAAGAAAATTGGACTTTTAAACCTTTGAATACTACAGTTTGCAATGCATTGGAGACTTCTCTAACATTCAAGTGGTTAAAAAGCTCTATTCAAGTGCATGGTAATTTAGAAATATTTATTTTATCCCCATGGTACAGTTGGTTTACTCCAGAATTATTCCAGTTTGCTTTTAAAAATATGGGCCTATGTTCTTTATGTTTTTCAGAAGACTTTTTAGTAGTAATTTCTTAAAGCATCAAAAGATGCTACAGTGTAGGAATACATAAGTACATATTCATCAAGACAAAATGGAGTGATTTAGGTGAAAAAATGTACAATATTTCTAAAAGAATAAAAATCTATTGCGCTCAATCAATCTTTCTTTGATAAACCAGTGGTCTTGGGGTGTGTGGTCCTTTAAGGACCAGATAGCGACGTTTGACGTGTGCTGGCATGCCGAACGGGGGACTTATAGTAATCGCTCTGGTCTTGGAGCGGTGAATTTTTGTCCCTGCTGCTACTCACAGCACCCCTGCAGGAGCGCTGTGAGTAAACAATACATGACGTGCCAGGACTGTCACTGGTCCATAACGGTCCTGACACGTCACTGGACGTTAAGGGGTTAATAAAAAAAACTATATATTATAGGGCTTTTCCTGCTGAGTAAAACAAGAACACTCCCATCACTGTCAGTTGTTTTATTCAAATGTTATAACAGTTCAAACTGTCAGGATGTGAAATACAGTGTGATTTTTTCCAGAAAGTTCAAATTGACACCATGACTCAGCAGTTTCTATCACATTCTGTAGAGAACTGTTTTTCAGTGACTAATCTCTTCCATAGAATGTAGCAAAATAAGTAAACAAAATATTACCAGTAGATAGCACTGTAATTGAAACTGTAATTACTCAGGAATAGGAGTACCATTGTTTTACTCAACAGGAGAAGCCCTACAATTTTATTTTTTTTTTAATAACAAAAGTTTACTGATTTTTTAACCCTTTGAGTGTCAGAGACATCTCTGCCACTCAAAGGGTTAATATATGGCCCATAGACATTGTAGTGCTTTATTACACCTTTTAGAAACCACCAATTAACCCTTTAAGGACCCTTGATGGTTCTGGCACGTCATGGGTGGATTCTCATTAAGGACCCATGACATTCCAGGACCTTCATGGAATTCCGGGTTCCCTGCTCAGCTGCACACCGTTCAGGGAGTACGAAAGCGGATGCAAAAAAATGTTAAAAAATGCTCCGTGGTCCTTAAGTGACGGACGTGCACGCACACGGCCGGTCCATAAGGAGTTAAACTTCACAGAATAGCAGTACAAATGGATAAAGAAGCATTGCATAAAATGGAGTGCCTTGGGGAGGGGAACAGAGAAGTGACAGGCTGTGGGCAGAGTTTTGCTGCTTCAACTCCACTTTATATGCCTGTCTTCTCTAGCTCAAAAATGTGCAGCTTTCTCTTCCCCTCTCAGACATGCTGTGAGAACCTGACACCCTTTTATATGCCTGCGGAAAAGAAAAGAAAACTGCCATGTGGTGGAGAGAAATTCTGTCTTTCCAATGATTTCAATGGAATGATCCAGGCAAAAAAAAATGGCAGTTTTCACAACATATTTCCAGGTTGGAGAAAAGTGCCATTTTTCTCCTGTTTCATGTTTGAGGTGAAAACTTTTGTCCGCCCCTACTCCAGAGCTCACTGCCCTAGCTCTGGTGAAAAGAAGCCCAAGGGGCACCTATACATTGATAATATATATCATTTTCATGTTTTCATATTAGTTGCCCTTTAGAGTCCCACTTACCTTAAAGGGATAGTAATACTTAATTATTACTAATCCCTATATTACAGTAATATTAAAAAGAATTGTATTGCCCCCAGTATGGTTTGAGTGATAATCGCTCCTAAAGTTGCCCTCTCCCTCCGTCTTCCCTGAAGTCAGCTTTCTAGCTGACTGCAGGGCAGCCTGTCGTACGACTTTCAGGCGGCTCTGCAGCACAGCCAAGATCGCGTTAATAAAAAAGAAATCTTTCACTAAAACAGTCTTCTTTGTGTGCTTGGTTTGCAAGCACATGTAGAAGACCATTTTAGTGAAATATTTCTTTTTTATTAACGCAATCGCGGCTCTGCTGCAGAGCTGCCTGATGATCGTAAGAACGGATTTCCGTTCAGTCAGCTACAACGCTGACTTCGGGGGAGGGAGAGGGCAACTTTAGGAGCAATCATCTCTCAAACCATAAAGGTTTGAGAGATGACACTGGGGGCAATACATTTATTTTTAATATTACTTTTATATAGGGATTAGTAATAAATAAGTATTACTATCCTTTTAATCTGTGAGGAAAACCTTAAAAACAGCTATGAATTGGGTGTGCATTGGTTCTCTAAAATTAATCTTTAATTAGCAATGGCTATCATATGCACATGAACAAACATGATTCTTTTTGCATGAAAGAAACCAAAAATAGAGGGCACCAATATCACTATATCTCATGAAGAAAGCAATGGAAATGCACTCACTTGATTTAGTGGTCGGCTGTAGCGTATACCGTCTGCCAACAATAACAGCATGCAGAGATCAAAAAACCCATCTCTGCTTCAGTATTAACTTTGACTTCACAAGATTCTCCATGTCTTCATCAATTCAAATGGACTTATTAAGTAAATTAAAACAATTATAAACAAATCAACACGTTTTGCAAAAGTAGTTGCTTTATCAAGACCATATAACAAGAATTTGATGATTCTTTTTGCAACATCTAGACTTCAGACTAACTCCTCTTCTTAGGAAGCCTTCAATGGGAGCAGTTTGGAGACCAGGGGTGTTATGTACAAAGGTATAATTAAAGAGTCATTTCTAAGCAACAGTCCACACTTTTTTATTATTCAGAGACATTAGTGTCCCTTAAAACATCTGTTACAAATGCCCACATCATTTCACATTATCATTGAGCTAAAGAAGCGTAATTCTGGAGAAAACCAACTACACCATCAGGGAGAAATAAAAATTCAGAACATTCCTTTTGATTTAACTGGGGCTTTTCACACCACTGAAAAGTAGCACTATACCTGTATATAAACTGCTTGAGAAAATAATTGGAAAGTCTGACCCTGGACAAGCAAACATGGCAAAAAAAAAATACTCAGTCATCCTGTAAGTCATCATCATCATCATCACCGCTTCCAAGTCCAAGCCCCACTCACACACTAGTGTTGAGTAACCAGCAGCAACAACACAGGTTTTCAACATCCACAACCCTAACTATTATGAGTGCCTCTGCTGCTATTGGATGTGCGTCACCTTTGACACCTAGCAGTAGTACAAGTGCAGCAACATCTATCCCAGTAGTAGTAGCAGCCCCTCAGGAACCCTGCACTCTATGAAGTCCGCAGTATAGACAAACTTCACTCATGATCCAAACGTTAATTATGTTGCTATCTGTTGTCTGTGTCAGCCAGCACTATGAGCCAGTAACCACTTTATTTTATTTTAATATTTGTTTTAAATGTATTTTCTCTCTCTCTCTCTCTATGTATCGCCTTCCACTTTCCTTTTCTCATAAAATACACCGCATTGCATTGCAGGAAATTATGACTCTATATTATATGAGGATGGGAAGTTTTGCCCCATTGAATAACACAGGAGGGAAGTAGAACCAGTCTAACAGAATGTTCTTTGCTCTTCGCTAAACAGAAATCAATCTATGGGTTTATTTATAGCCTAAATTTCCCATTTTTGCCCCATTGAATAACACAGGAGGGAAGTGGAACCAGTCTAACAAAATGTTCTTTGCTCTTAGCTAAACAGAAGAAAATCTATGGGTTTATCTATGGCCTAAATTGCCCATGGGTTTTCCAAGAGTTTCAGTCAGGAACAAAACAGGACTTTCCTCTCATCCCTATTCAAGTAGTTAGAAGTCATTGGGTCTTTTCATTTCTTTTGTAATTCTCTGCATACCTGAGAAAGACTTGTCTCCCAGGTAGATCAGGGTATTTTTTTAAATAGACCTCCCACCTAGCCATCCCCAGTGTATTTCCTACCCAGGCCAAGATGCTGATTTTGGATAGTGGCTCCTTTCAGGCTCCTGTTTTGGCTGGCGTCTTGTCAGTGTTCATGTGTGTGTATGTGTGTGTGTGTGTGCATGTAGGGGGTTGTATTCAATACCCCAATGCTATCCCTTAAGTTGGGGCTAACCTGCCATTCTTGGTTCTCCTTTATTTCTCTTCAAAAGAAATAGTAAAGGCTGATTTCTACTCATTTGCTCTTTCCCTCTAGATGTCTGTTCCTTTAAAGCTTTCCCCTTCCACAAGAGGATTATGTGAGTATTTTCTTCCTAAAGTCTACAACAAAAAGTATCTAAGACACCTGCATTAAGTACAGTATGTCTGAGTATATGTTAACTTTGAAGTAAAGGTTTCAGTATCTATCCTAAGAAACTATTAATACTGTCAGAGCTATTAGCCAGGTGTGTAATGGCCCACCACTTCTTTCAGAAAACAATCCAACTTCTGAGGAACCATCTGAGGAGGGCAGCAAAGGTGTGAGAAAATGCTTCAAAATCAATCAATACGTATAAAATGATCAGTCACTATTCATATATGCAGTTAGTAGCAAGCAGCTTTAAATGTTCAAGCATTATTAGTGGCAGACATAGGTTATTTGTAGCCCTAGCTTAGCAGAGGTTGTATAAATAAAGTGAAAACTATTAGGGGTAAACCTGTTTGCTCCCTTCTCACCCCCGTAGGGCAGAGATAACACAGAGGAAGAGACTTGGAACACACATTTTGGTTCACACTACTTTCTCCCTTCCAGTCCCCAAGAATCCCACAGACTCCCCTAATACAGGGAACAGATTTCCTGCCTACAAGAATCACTAAACTAAGCTTCAGCTCCACTTTATTAGCCTGTCTTCTTTAGCTCAATCATGTGCAGCTTTCTCTTCCTCTTTCAAACATGCTGTGAGAACCTGATATATATATATATATATATATATATATATATATATATATATATATATATATATATATATATATATATATATACACACAGGTCTAAAAATTAGGTAAATACAACCTCAAATGGACAACACATGACATATTACACCGTGTTATGATTTATTTAACAAAAATAAAGCCAAAATGTAGAAGCCATGTGTGAAAAACTAAGTACACTTTATGATTCAATAGCTTGCAGGACCACCTTTAGCAGCAATAACTTGAAGTAATAGTTTTCGGTATGAATTTGTCAGTCTCTCACATCATTGTGGAGGAATTTTGGCCTACTCTTCTTTACAATGTTGCTTCAGTTCATTGAGGTTTGTGGGCATTTGTTTATGCACAGCTCTCTTAAGGTCTTGCCATAGCATTTCAATGGGGTTGAGGTCTGGACTTTGATTGGGTCATAGCAACACCTTGATTCTTTTCTTTTTCAGCCATTCTGTTGTAGATTTGCTGGTGTCCTTGGGATTATTGTCCTGTTGCATGACCCAATTTCGGCCAGGCTTTAGCTGTCGGACAGATGGCCTCACATTTGACTCTAGAATATATTGGTATACAGAGGAGTTCATGGTCGACTCAATGACTGCAAGGTTCCCAGGTCCTGTGGATGCAAAAAAGCCCAAATCATCACCCCTCCACCACCGTGCTTGACAGTTGGTATGAGGTGTTTGTGCTGATATGCTGTGTTTGGTTTTCGCCAAACTTGAGGCTCCGAATTATGGCCAAACATCTCCACTTTGGTCTCGTCTGTCCAAAGGACATTGTTCCAGAAGTTTTGTGGTTTGTTCAGATGCAGCTTTGTTGTTGTTCATCTGAGGTTGTATTCACCTAAGTTTTAGACGTGCTAAGGAACAGATGGTTGTTATTATGTCCCGATATGTAAAATCATAGAATTCAAAGAGGGTGTACTTTCTTTTTCACACAACTGTATATATATATTTAATAATTAGGACATATTGGCAGAGAAAGTATTTAAACCATGTTAATACTGGATGTTCCTATACAAGGAACGCATCTCCATTCCTGGGTTGTTAGTATGCAGGTATTATGGATTTGGTAGATGCAAGTTCACACTGCCATATGAACACTATATCTTTCAAAATATATGTTGCACCCAGTCTAGTATGTATCACTCATTCTTCTCCTCCAAGCTAGCATTTCATTTCCATACCTATCTGATACTTTATGCAATAGCTTTTCAAGTGCTTCAGGACGGTTTTCAGAAGACGTTCTACATGCTGGTTAATTTCTTCATGCTTTCATAATAAACTATTGATGTTGCTATTGCTTGTCCTTAATCAGATGCGGTAATCTCTTGAGACATTTTTGTTTGCCTGGCAGTATCAGGGAAACTACCTCCAGAATTTGCTTCTCACCTTCCACAGGATTAAAGAAATGTGTCTACCCACTTAGTGTCCCAGTCCTCAAAATGCTAACAAATAAAGGTTGCACAAGGGGCTGAAAGCTCCATAGACAACCATTACAGATGGTTAAGATCAGTTATTTCTGTAGCTTATTCTTCTTAGAGAAAAGAACATCCAATGAAGAGCAAGATTTACTCTACAAGGGCAAGAGCAGCATCATGTACAGAGAAGGCTGGGGCATCTATGGAGCAGATATGTACAGTCTTTTTGGAGATCGAGCATTTGGGGGAGAGTGCTTTTTTGGCAGCAAAGTGCTTTAAGCTACCATTACTTAATTACTTCCCTCTACTGTATTATATTTCTCGGTCATGCCACCAGGAGACCAAAAAGAAAGAAAGAAGTTTCTTACCTATCAATTCCTTTTCATTCATGGACTCCATAGGTACACACAGATTTCCCTCCCTTATTGGTAATGTTTTTTTTTTCTATTAAGTATTGTTTGTTTCAACATCAATGTTGTTCTGGTTTGGCTGTGTTCAAACACTGGGGGTTGCTTGGTGGAATGTCTTTTTAATCATTTTCCTGTGGTTCTTGGTAGATAGGAGGTTCTTAGGTGTGCTTTCTTTAGAAAAGGTATTGGGAGGTAAAACATGCTGTATTTCATGCATTATGGTGCATCTGGTTTACTCCAGAAATACCTCTTTTTCTTAAATGACCCCAAGTTTGTTGACAAAGCTAAAATTAACCTCAAAGCATTGTCCTTCATGTAGGTCTTCATTCTTTATGAGAAGAAGAACATAATTAGATGTTTTATTTTGATGACTCCCACTTCTAATAATATGAGTTAACGTGAGAACTGCCAGATCTGATATATCCACAAACAGACTTATGAGTTTGATTTTTCAGAGTTTATCTTCATTCTAAACAGAATTTAATTTTGAAGCATAATAATAATAATCATGGATGTAGTTATATGCAGTATAAGATGAGAAGAGACAAGTGTATTTTAATTATTTTTGAAAGGTTTGAAAGGCATCAGATGCTCCACACAGATTTACAGAGAATTACTGAAACTCTGATCTCCTGCCAGTGGTTTGCAGGTGGTCCTTTAGATGACAACTGAAAACTTAATATGATTTAAATGAGACTCTTAACCTCTGGAAGGCTAGGGAGTGCTCCGACAGATTGCTTCACAATCCATTTGAGATTTAATATGTTAAAAGCTATATTTAAATCAGTGGGAATTTATATTTCTCCCCATGGTGCACATGGTTTACTCAAAATTGCAACAGCTCATCTTATAAAATCAGCCTCTAGTGGGCCCAGATAATAAAGTATTGATATAAAACTGCAGAACAAGCTAGCCATTGCCCTTAATTTATTAAACTATAGCGCCAGTACTCATGTCTATTCTTGCATTGACTAAACAGACTGAAGTATTTAGTAACTACTCCCTGCTGCTACAGCTAATCAGCACTTTGTTTCGCTCTTGACTGGCCTCTTTTGCATGTCGGGAACAGCGAAACAACATGGTAGATGGCATGTAGGGGTTGTATGAAGCCACTGTACAGGTCTATGTTTAGCTGATGCATGGAGAGCAACAGCTCCCTGCATCTATAGTTATTTACATTTGAGTAGTGTAAATATGTTTTCCTTTTTAAATTGTGGTGCTATAGACATATAAGGTAAGAGTAAATGATAATGTGTGCTGTTCTTTTATAGTGTTGTTGCATCAGTTACACCAGAATTACAGATGTTTGTCTCCTTCGTCCAATCATTAATCATTAAATGTTAATTGTCACCTCCTAATAATAACCACTCACTGCAAAATCCTAATAACCCCTATTTAACTTGCCTTTATGCCTTTGATCAAGAGAAAACATTTTCAGTGAGTCCAGGATTTTGTGTCCATTTAGACAGACATGACAGTTGCTAACACGAACCTAGGGCCTCAAACTTTACTTCCTGCACTTACTAATCTTAACAGGCAACAGTGATTCAAGGACTACAGTGATGTACAACATATTGCTTCGCAATGAGCTGTGTACTTCAATTATACATAAAGGGTTAGAGTGTTTTTAGGCTAAGACACTCTACCTGATTTATTTGAGAAAAACTGTATGAAACTGTCACATCTGCCTCCTTTATAGGGACCATTAGAATTTTGTGGCCATAGTATATTATGCGTGGGTTATTATTAGGAGGTGTTAATTATACTTTAATTGCTTTTTTGTTCTAATCATATCTGAAATTCTTTAACCCTTTGAGTGCCAGAGGGGTACGCAATGCATTGCTCTGCTCAATTCGCTTTCAAACTGTCGCCCACTATTGGGCGACCAACAAAATGCTCCATTAAACATGTTGGCATGAAAAATGCAATATCAGAATCTCACCCACATCAAAAGGGCGAGAATATGATACTGCGTGTTTAAACATAGCACTTTTCAATAGTAATCCATGCCTGCTCCACCGTAAAGTTTATCCCAAAGCATGTAAGCCTTTGAGTGCCAGAGAGGTCAATGTGTTGGATAGCTCTCTAACACTCAAAGGGTTAAGAAAGCAGCAAGTAATTGAAGTTCAAGTCTCACCTCGGACCTGCAAAATTACCTCCTGCCCCAGATACCCCTTCCTCCCCACAGAGGTACTGCAACTTTTTAGTTTTGGTGTACACACAGATGCAGGCAAAATCGTGATTCATCACTTAGTCACTGTCAATCAAAATTACATATTCATTGTCTTACTCAGATGTGTTCAGTAGTAAGTTGCCTTTCATCATTCGCGTTGGTATCCGTACCATGCACAATCCACTAGGCTGCCGCTTCCAGTCTCACAGCATGCATATGCATCCAAGGATAAGTGGAGGCACATAGATATGTAACAGATTAAGCACTGATCATTGATCATTGAAATGTGCAACATTTAAGCAAGAGATAACAGAATCTCGCCCTTTTGATGCGGGTGAGATTCTGATATAGCTATTTTCATGCGGGCGACATGTTTAATGTGGCATTTTGTTGGTCACCCGATAGTGGACGACATATCAAAAGGATACTCTGGCATTCAAGGGTTAAGAGCTGTGCATCTTTGACAGTGTCTTGGGTTTGCTATGATAATGGAATACACTGTGCAACAGCCAGATAAGTTTGCTATTTCTCCTCCTCTGCCTTCAGCTCAAAGGGAGGGAGACTGTTTGAAACATTTATTACACTTTATATTACTTCTCCCAACTCTCTATATAGTTGGCAGCTTCACCAGACAACTTGCTCTGGAAGGTAGTGATCCAAAGCACAGTATAAATGAGCCCTTTACTTAAAAGGCTGGAATCGTGAAGAAATGGTTGAAAAGATGTTATTACAGTTTCTGTCCAATACATTGTAAAATAAAATTGCAAATGTGTTGGCAACACACATGAGGCAGTTTAAGACAAAATATGAAAGTCTAAGGGTCACATGTTCAAAAAGAAAAGTGGAGAAGTGCTGGGGCAAACCATTCGTACTATAGGGGAGAACTAAAAATTCCCTTTGATTTAAATGGGGATTTTAACCCCTTGAATGCTAGAGAGGTCTCCAAAAGCATTGATTCATTATGCATTGGATACCTCTCTGGCATTCAAGGCGTTAAACTGTACATTTAAAGCAATGGGAATCTTTAGTTCTCTCCTAAAGTCAAATGTTTGCCCCAGAACTTCTCCATTTTTATTATAAACATACAGACCTGAGGTTTTGATGACATATTTACTTTTCAGGGAATAAAATATTCTTGAAAATATATTATTGAATACTAGCAAAAAGGATATGGCATTTCCCATAATGCAGTCATTCATACAGCACTTATACACACACACAGACATACACAGAGCCATGAGAAGAGGGTCTCATAAGAGAGACATAGATAGTTACAGATACACACACACACACGAGAAGAGGATGTCACGAGAGAGACATAGATAATTACAGATTCACACACACACACGAGAAGAGGGGCTCATAAGAGAGACATAGATAGTTACAGACACACACACACACGAGAAGAGGGGCTCATAAGACAGACATAGATAGTTACAGACACACACACAAACACATGAGAAGAGGGTGTCATGAAAGACACATAGATAGTTACAGGTGCACACACACACACACGAGAAGACCGTGTCATAAGAGAGACATAGATAGTTACAGATACACACACACACGAGAAGAGGATGTCATGAGAGAGACATAGATAATTATAGATGCACACACACAAGAAGAGGGGCTCATAAGAGAGACATAGATAGTTACAGATACACACACACACGAGAAGAGGATGTCATGAGAGAGACAGATAATTACAGATGCACACACACACACGAGAAGAGGAGATCATAAGAGAGACATAGATAGTTACAGACACACACACACAAACACATGAGAAGAGGGTGTCATGAAAGACACATAGATAGTTACAGGTGCACACACACACACACACACACACACACACACACACACAAGAAGACAGTGTCATAAGAGAGACATAGTTACAGATACACACACACACACCATCAAATGAGGAGAGGGTTTCATAAGAGAAACATGGATCGTTACAGATACACACACACACACACACGAGAGGAGGGTGTCATGAGAGAGACATAGATAGTTACAGATGCACGCGTGCGCACACACACATGTGAGAAGAGGGGCTCATACAAGAGACGTAGATAGTTATAGATACACACACACGAGAGGAGGGTATCATGAGAGAGACATAGATAGTTACAGATTCTCACACACACACACACATGAGAAGAGGGGCTCATAAGAGAGACATAGATAGTTACAGATTCACACGCACACACATGAGAAGAGGGTGTCATGAGAGACACTTGCATACATAGCTATAGAATAAAGTTGTATGCAACCTGATGATAAAGGCAAAGTCAGTATGGACAAACCCTGGATGTAATGGGGAAAAAAGAGGAAAAATATGGCTGTCCAACTACTGGACTACAAAGGCCATCATGGGGGCAGCTGAGGTTAATGGGTACTGTAGTCCAACAAGAGGGGAGCCACCAGTTGCCCATTTGTGTTACAATGGTCTCAACTCTTCACCATGATTCTTTGGGAGCAGTCAGCATCTCTCCTCCCTGGCCTATCTTGTGGAGGCTTCCATGTTTAGGAACATGTAGTGTCCAGAAGCCGGTGAGTGGGTGCACAGCATTCAGTAAGTAGACGATTACCCATGGTTGCTAACAGAGCAGTAGCGCTACAGATGGTGTTCACAGGTTCGATTTAGCTGAAGGCACAGAGCAGTTTTATTCAGACTGCAAGGATTATTGTCCATGTGCAGTGTGAATCAAAGTTCTATGTCCGTGGCAAAAGGGAAGGTGGGAGCGACAAACAGACTAAATATGGAAATGGGGATGAGGACAAAAAGGACAATGTTGCAAAATGTGATGGGGAAAGGTAAAAGAGAACAAAGCATGGTCAGCAGAGAAGGATGAAAAGGTGGAAAGGAGAGTGAAGAGGGGAAAATGCATACTGGGAGACAGTGCAAAGAGGGGAGATGGAGATTGTGATTGTGATGCAGACACAGGAGAAAGCAGTGTGAATCCAAGTGAGTCCAGACAGGGGAAAAAAGGATAATGGGAGTGAAGGTGGACAGAGGAGAATGTGATAATGGGAGACAAGTGAGAATTAGGGATGGGCTAAACTTTCCGCCTCAAACTGAAATCGACGAAAAATGGCAACAAATTTCCAGTGAAAAGTGCAGATTTTCTGCTTTTTCCGCCCATCAATGGGAACATAGAAGTTACACACAACACATTACACATATTTTTTTTCCCAAAGGCACTGTATAAAAGGGGCATGAGGGTGTCAAATGTTCTCCTGAGTTCTGTGTTGCAACTGTTCTTCATACTGCTGCTGCTGCTGCTGAGTTGTTTAAGCAGCAGGATGATTAGGCAGCTGAAAGGGAATGGAATCAACAATAGCAGTAAAATGGGTGATGATGGATGATGAAAGTTCCACTTGCCACAACTAGCTCCAGTGATGCGCTTGAGGCAGTAGCAACACAATAATAGCCCCCAGTCTATGTGGAGAAAAGAAGAAGTTGGCCATTAAATCTTCTCCACCTGTCCCTCCTCCAAAATCATGGGTGTGTTGTTATCAGAATATACATTTTTCCCTTGAGAGCAGGAACTGTGGCTCTCATCAGCAACCACAATGTGCACAGAGTGTGTGTGGTAAATAACATCTGGGGGCACAACTGTATCCATGTACACCATGACACCCGAAACCAAGTACTGCCACTGTCAATGTACCCCTTGTCCAGACCCTGCTAAGCACACATGACAACTTGCTGAGAGTTTAATAGTAATGATGAACCCTCCCTTCCAGAATCCTAGCATATTCTGTGGGATGGAATCTCCTCAGATGGCGCCTGATGACTTGGTATTGATTCTCCTCCACCACACTGGCATATGTGGTCAGTGCACCACACAGTGTGCAATGGGTAGAGATGAACTGCCATATGCTATCATTTGGCGGGGGAGGTAACGATGAATGAGGTGGATTGGCAGGAGATGTACTTGTTACCCTAGAGGAAGAAGGTGATGTTGATGGCGAGCTAGTTGTTTCGCTCATCATGGAACTTCCCGTGTCTTTCTGGGTTTCTTTGTTCTTCCTCCTCTTTGATCTCCACCTTTCTGGAGAGTCAGGGGGTACAGTAACACCGGTGCTATATTTCTGTAATGGGTGTTTGGCTTTAACATGTTTGGAGTAAATGTCATGGTGTCTATGTTTCATGTGTGTTATCAGCGCGGATGTGCCAAGGTGTGTTCCCTCCTATCCCCTTCTCACTAACTTGTCACAAATTTTGCACTGTACCATTGTTGACGATGACTGCACTGTGCCTGCCGGAAGAGAATAATAGTCCCACACCCATGACTTCTGGGGGGAGGGATAGGGAACAGGTGGAGAAGAATGGCCTCTTTCTTCTTGTCCTCCACATTCCTCTTCACTTTCTGTGGCAGTGGATAATGTTGCTGCTGTTGATGCTACTGCCTCAGATTTAGCACTGCAACTAGGATCAGGAGAAGTACTGCTACTGCTGGCAAGTGGATCCTGTCCTAGTCCCGCATTACTTGTTGACCCCATTCCCACTGTGTCCACGGTGGTCTGTGGCACACTAGCCTGCTCCTCAGCACCCTGCTGCCCTTTCATCTCAGCAGCAGAAGAAGTTAGAGCAGTTGCAATTTCTGCTAATTTCAAAAGCTGACTGCTAGTGGTGGTGATGCCTATCCTCATCCTTCTCAGTTTCTGCTAAAAAGGCCATCAATGTCTCTTCCATCCCAGCTTCTCCAACACCACCACCACTAGTCCCTATTTGCTGCTGCTTTATTCCAGACATCTCACTGCTGCTTGGAGGAGGTGATGAGCAATGTGACAGAGGGTCCCCTGCTGTCACACATGGCATCATTTTCTCCTTCCCCCCTGGGTATTACAAGAAACACTAGCAGCAGGCAAAGTATTGGTGGCAGCAGGTTCAGCATTGGCAGCAGGTTCAGCACTGGCAGCAGGTTTAGCACTGGCAAAAGGTTCAGCACTGGCAGCAAGTTCAACACTAGTGGCAGCACATCTGACAGCAGGTACAACACTAGTGGCTGCAGGTACGGCAATGGTGGCACTGGCAGCAGGGTCAGCATGTCTTGCAGCAGGCACAGGCAGCTGAGCTGTCCTGCTCTCACTAGTACTACCCTTTTCTCCTTCCCTTCCCATTCCCTTGTCTCCCTTCCTTCTCATTCCCTTTTCTCCCTCCCTTCCCATTAAATTCCCCAAGATCCTTGGGGTGATTTAGGGGGACTGGAAAGCATTGGTATAGTAGTGGTCCCTTCTTCCTCAGATTCAGTGGACACATAATGGTCCTTCCAGCTCCTTCATTGATTATTTTTTATCCTGCTCATAGTGATAGGAGTCACTATAAGCATCTCCTGCCTCACTTTTTGCAAAATATCACAAGAGAACAGCACAGCATGTCTATCTCGCTCTGTAGCTGCTTCTGTTGTGTCTGCCTTCAGCGAAAACGTCATGTTTTTATAGCGGAAGTGCGAAAACAATTTAAATCAATGGGAGGAAACGTTCTAGCCATTGAAAAAATGGCAAAAAATGTGGCTAATAGGCAAAAAATGCAAAAAATTTAACCTCTAGTTTTAAAACAGATTTTCCAGCAAAAAAGCGGAGAACAATGTGGATTTTGCGAAATTTCTCGTGGGAACACGGCAACAACTTTCGCCCACCCCTAGTGAGAAGGTGGCAAAGGGGAGTATAGACAGAAGTCTGTGAATAGAATAGAGGAAGGTGAATGTGAGTCGAACATTCAAAAGGGGAATGTGAGGTGATGTGCCAAAGGGGAGTGTGAGTTGATCAGGCAAAGGTTAGGGAGGGTGTAGAGTGAGGAGTTGTGTATTGTGTTGGAGGCTAAAGTTGTGTAGGTGGTGAATGGGAGGGAGGGTGTAGAGGGAGGAGGTGTGTACTATGGGGAAAGGTGAAGGCCTTACAGAGCTTTTCACTGGAGTGGGCAGAGGGTTCACTCTTGTGAAAATCACTCCCCATGCTGTACCAGTGGGACAGGAACTAATGTTGCATAACTTCTCCTTTCTGCCATCCCTGAGTGCGTGTGCCAGGGCCGCAGAATTTAATTTACATGACCTCTTCCTTTATTAGTATAGATAATTATACTGAGCAAAGAAACTGAGCAAAGCATAATGTTTCATTATATAGAAAATAATTATACTGAGCAAAGCAATAATGTTTTATTATATAGAAAAATCTGTACTGTATTGTTTTCCCTTCTGAATAAAGCAAGACTGCTAACTAGTGTTGAGCGAGCATGCTCGGCCGATGCTCGGATCGGCTCGAGCATCGCTCTGCTCGGCACATGGCGGTACTCGTACGAGTACCGCATGTGCTCGCCCGCCATGTTCGGGTCTCCTCCCCGCACGTTTTGCGGCTGCTGCGCAGCCAATAAACGTGCAGGGAGGCTCTGACATCGGTGTAATGCCAGCAGCCATGTTGGCTGCTGGCATTACACTGATTGGCTGGCCAGAACCCGTGGTCGGGTGCTGTATAGCACCTGACCATCGAGTTCGGCTCAGTCTGAGCCAGGGAGAGCTGAGGATAGGAAGGGAAAGGCAGTGTAGGGAGGAAAAAAAAAATTGTGAAAAAAAAGAACCAAAAGTCCTTTTTAGGACTACTGTGTGTGGGGGCAGCAGGTTATTTTGTGTGGGGGGAAAAAAACAAAAAAAAAAAAAAAAAAAATATTCTGTTTATTGTGAAAAGTTGCAGATTAGAGCACATTCTGTTTAGTGTGCACAGTTGCAGATTAGAGCACATTCTGTTTAGTGTGCAAAGTTGCAGATTAGAGCACATTCTGTTTAGTGTGCAAAGTTGCAGATTAGAGCACATTCTGTTTAGTGTGCAAAGTTGCAGATTAGAGCACATTCTGTTAAGTCTTCAAACTAAAATATCAAAGTCACATATTCCATTCAGTGTGCGTCGCCGCAGTTTAGCAGCACATTCTGTGTACTGTGCAGAGTTGCAGAATAGGAAGAAATACTGCTAAGTCTTCAAACTAAAATATCAAAGTCACATATTCCATTCAGTGTGCTTCGCCGCAGTTTAGCAGCACATTCTGTGTACTGTGCAGAGTTGCAGAATAGGAAGAAATACTGTTAAGTTTTCAAACTCAAATATTAAAGTCACATATTCCATTCAGTGTGCTTCGCCGCAGTTTAGCAGCACATTCTGTGTACTGTGCAGAGTTGCAGAATAGGAAGAAACACTGTTAAGTTTTCAAACTCAAATATTAAAGTCACATATTCCATTCAGTGTGCTTCGCCGCAGTTTAGCAGCACATTCTGTGTACTCTGCAGAGTTGCAGAATAGTAAGAAATAGTGTTAAGTTTTCAAACTCAAATATCAAAGTCACATATTCCATTCAGTGTGTATCACCGCCGTTTAGCAGCCTATTCTGTGTACTCTGCACAGTTGCAGAATAGTAAGAAATACTGTTAAGTTTTCAAACTCAAATATTAAAGTCACATATTCCATTCAGTGTGTATCACCGCCGTTTAGCAGCCTATTCTGTGTACTCTGCAGAGTTGCAGAATAGTAAGAAATACTGTTAAGTTTTCAAACTCAAATATTAAAGTCACATATTCCATTCAGTGTGTATCACCGCCGTTTAGCAGCCTATTCTGTGTACTCTGCAGAGTTGCAGAATAGTAAGAAATACTGTTAAGTTTTCAAACTCAAATATTAAAGTCACATATTCCATTCAGTGTGTATCACCGCCGTTTAGCAGCCTATTCTGTGTACTCTGCAGAGTTGCAGAATAGTAAGAAATACTGTTAAGTTTTCAAACTCAAATATTAAAGTCACATATTCCATTCAGTGTGTATCACCGCCGTTTAGCAGCCTATTCTGTGTACTCTGCAGAGTTGCAGAATAGTAAGAAATACTGTTAAGTTTTCAAACTCAAATATTAAAGTCACATATTCCATTCAGTGTGTTTCACCGCCGTTTAGCAGCCTATTCTGTGTACTCTGCAGAGTTGCAGAATAGTAAGAAATACTGTGAAGTTTTCAAACTCAAATATTAAAGTCACATATTCCATTCAGTGTGTTTCACCGCCGTTTAGCAGCCTATTCTGTGTACTCTGAACAGTTGCAGAATAGTAAGAAATACTGTTAAGTTTTCAAACTCAAATATTAAAGTCACATATTCCATTCAGTGTGTATCACCGCCGTTTAGCAGCCTATTCTGTGTACTCTGTAGAGTTGCAGAATAGTAAGAAATACTGTTAAGTTTTCAAACTCAAATATTAAAGTCACATATTCCATTCAGTGTGTATCACCGCCGTTTAGCAGCCTATTCTGTGTACTCTGCAGAGTTGCAGAATAGTAAGAAATACTGTTAAGTTTTCAAACTCAAATATTAAAGTCACATATTCCATTCAGTGTGTATCACCGCCGTTTAGCAGCCTATTCTGTGTACTCTGCAGAGTTGCAGAATAGTAAGAAATACTGTTAAGTTTTCAAACTCAAATATTAAAGTCACATATTCCATTCAGTGTGTATCACCGCCGTTTAGCAGCCTATTCTGTGTACTATGCAGAGTTGCAGAATAGTAAGAAATACTGTTAAGTTTTCAAACTCAAATATTAAAGTCACATATTCCATTCAGTGTGTTTCACCGCCGTTTAGCAGCCTATTCTGTGTACTCTGCAGAGTTGCAGAATAGTAAGAAATACTGTTAAGTTTTCAAACTCAAATATTAAAGTCACATATTCCATTCAGTGTGTTTCACCGCCGTTTAGCAGCCTATTCTGTGTACTCTGAACAGTTGCAGAATAGTAAGAAATACTGTTAAGTTTTCAAACTCAAATATTAAAGTCACATATTCCATTCAGTGTGTATCACCGCCGTTTAGCAGCCTATTCTGTGTACTCTGCAGAGTTGCAGAATAGTAAGAAATACTGTTAAGTTTTCAAACTCAAATATTAAAGTCACATATTCTGTGTAAGATGAAGAAGGCGGGTAAAAAGGGACGGGGAAGTGGACGTGATCCTGAAAGTTCAGGGCGCGGGTCAGGACGCGGAGAAATTGTGCCTGGTGCCAGAGCACAAGAAAGAAAGACATCCACCATACCTAGCTTCATGTGTAATTTTACAGGGCGTCGCAGGACATCACTCTCGAGGTCCGACCACTGCGAACAGGTGGTCGGTTGGATGACAGCTGATACTGCTTCCAGTCGGTTAAGCACCACCCTGTCTTCCACCAAGTCCACTCTCAGTAGCCAAGAGTCTGGTCAAAATAATCCTCACTCTGATCATCCTTCCTCCCACCATACACGGTCTGGTCAAAGAAGTGATCCCACACTGGGATATAGTGAGGAGCTCGTCTCATCACCAATCCTTCATTTGACCCTCTCTCCAAGCACGCTTGCAGAGGAACATGACATCTTGTGCCCTGATTCACAACCTCTAGAGGGTACCCAATCACAAGAAGATGACAGATGTGAACGGCATTTAAGGTCAAAGGAAGTAGTGGATGATGATGATGATGATGAGACACAGTTGCCATTAAATCAACCACTATTTCCTTCTCAAGACCTTGTTGAGGAGAATGTTATACAGTTGTCAATGACTGAGTATGTGGTGGGATCAAGACTTGAGGAGGATGATCAGAGTGAGGAAGTGGAGGAGGACTTGGTGGACGATGAGGTGACTGACCCCACCTAGGAAGGTGTAGAGCCGAGCGATGTCAGCAGTCCTGAGGGTGAGCCATCTGCAGCACCGCAACAGGCTGGAAGAGGCAGTGGTGTGGCTACAGAAAGAAGGCGGACCGCACCAAACCGGCCCGCAAATGTTCCACTGAACACCCCCTTGCGTAAATCTACCTTGCCAAGGGGTAGGTGTTCCGCGGTATGGCGTTTTTTTAAGGAAAGTGCGGACGACAAAAGAATTGTAGTTTGCAACCTGTGCCACACCAGAATGAGCCGAGGCATGAACACTAGAAACCTCACCACCACCAGCATGATCCGACACATGGCATCCAAGCACCGTAGTAAGTGGGAGGAACGCCTGGATCGCCCATCTGTGTCTGCAGGCCACACCACTGCCTCCTCTTCCCCTGTTTTCGGTGCCGGCCAATCGCCTGTCGAAGGCGCAGGCCCGCATACCTCCCGCCCTGCACCTGTACCATCTGAAGCACCATCAGCGACCACATCCACTTCCCTGTCCCAGCACAGCGTCCAAATGTCGTTACCCCAGGCATTTGAGCGCAAGAGAAAGTACCCAGCCACCCACCCACAGGCCATAGCACTAACCTCACACCTTTCAAAATTACTGGCCATCGAAATGCTGCCATTTAGGCTTGTGGACACTGAGTCCTTCCGCAGCCTGATGGCAGCAGCTGTCCCTCGGTACGCGGTCCCCAGCCGCCACTACTTTTCCCGGTGTGCCATCCCCGCATTACACCACCATGTGTCCCGTAACATCACCCATGCCCTGACCAACGCAGTTACTGGGAAGGTCCACTTAACGACTGACACATGGACAAGTGCTTGTGGCCAGGGACGCTACATTTCCCTGACGGCACACTGGGTGAATGTCGTGGAGGCTGGGAGCGACTCGGACCCTGGGATGGCACGGGTGCTACCCACGCCGAGGATTGCGGGCCCTACCTCCATCAGGGTTTCCACCAGCACCTACGTTATTGGCTCCTCCTCCTCCGTTTCCACCTCCGAATTCTCTACACGCAGCGCCACTCCCCCATCAGCCAGTAGCTGGAAGCAGTGTAGCACTGCAGTGGGGAAGCGTCAACAGGCCGTGCTGAAGCTGATCTGCCTTGGGGACAAACAGCACACGGCCTCAGAGCTGTTGCAGGGGATTGGTCACCAGACCGAGCAGTGGCTCTCGCCACTCAACCTGCAACCAGGCATGGTTGTGTGTGATAATGGGCGTAACTTGGTGGCGGCTTTGGAGCTCGGCAAGCTCACACACGTACCATGCCTAGCGCATGTATTTAATTTAGTGGTGCAGCGATTTCTAAAAACCTACCCCAATGTGCATGATCTCTTGACCAAGGTGCGCCGCGTGTGTGCACATTTCCGTAAGTCATCAACAGCTTCGGCCGGCCTGTTGAAGCTGCAGCAGCGCTTACAATTGCCAGCTCACCGGCTGCTGTGTGACGTGAGCACGCGCTGGAACTCCACCTTCCACATGTTGGCCCGGCTTTGTGAGCAGCAGAGGGCAGTAGTGGAGTACCAGCTGTTACACGGTCGTCGCCTCTCCGTTCAACTTCCTGTAATCAGAAGTGAGGAGTGGGAATGGATGTCAGACCTCTGCGAGGTTTTACGCAATTTTGAGGAATCGACACAGATGGTGAGCGGCGATAACGCTATTATCAGTGTAACCATCCCACTTCTGTGTCTACTGAAACGCTCGCTGCTCACAATTAAAACCGACGCTTTGCATGTGGAAGAGGTGGAAATGGGGGAGGAAGAGCTTACACAAGGTGATAGCCAGAGCACCCTCACTTCGTCTTCTCAGCGACAATTGGAGGAGGCGGAGGAGGAGGAGGAGGAGGAGGAGGAGGAGGAAGACACGGTTGCCTCCGCTACAGAGGGTAGCCATGGAACTTTAGTTCCATCTCTTCAGCGTGGGTGGGCAGAAGAGGAGGAAGAGGATGAGGATATTGAGAGTCATCCTCCTGGTGAGGACAGCGAAATCTTGACTGTTGGTACTCTGGCACACATGGCTGACTTTATGTTAGGCTGCCTTTCCCGTGACCCACGCGTTGTACGCATTTTAGACAACACGGATTACTGGGTGTTCACCCTTCTGGACCCCCGCTACAAAGAGAATTTCTCATCTCTCATTCCTCCGGTGGAGAGGACAAGCAAAATGTTGCAATACCAGAAGGTTCTTGTCGAAAAATTGCTCCAAAATTTTCCATCTGACAACGCTGGCGGCAGAGTACGTGCTACCTTGGCCAACCGAGAAGGGGAGAAAAGGGGAGCACACAGCAGTTCCGAGAAAGGCAGGGCAACACTCTCCAAGGCGTGGGACACCTTCATGACACCCCGCCAGCACCCTCACCCTGATGCACAGCCTAGTGTCACAAGGAGGGAAAAGTTTTGGAAGATGGTGAAGGAGTACGTAGCAGACCGTGTCAGCGTCCTGAATGATCCCTCTGTGCCTTACAACTACTGGGTGTCCAAGCTGGACACGTGGTATGAACTGGCACTCTACGCCTTGGAGGTGCTGGCCTGCCCTGCCGCCAGCGTTCTGTCTGAGCGGGTATTTAGTGCTGCTGGTGGCATCATAACAGATAAGCGTATCCGCCTTTCCACCGACAATGCTGATAGGTTGACACTTATAAAAATGAACAAGGCCTGGATTTCCCCTGACTTCTCCACTCCACTGGAGGAAAGCCCCGGGGGAACATAAACTCACTTTATATATGTTATTTACAATGATGGGAATACTCTGTATTCCCATTCACCCCTTCCACCCAAAAAACGGGTATATGGTTGACTCTTAATCTTCTCATCCTCCTCCTCCTCTTCCATATGCCCTGTGCTATAATTTTTATATAGGGCCAGCTCACCAGCGGGCCCTGTGATATAATTTTTATATAGGGCCAGCTCACCAGCGGGCCCTGTGATATAATTTTTATATAGGGTCAGCTCACCAGCGGGCCCTGTTTGACAATTTTTATATAGGTCAGCTCACCAGCGGGCCTTCTCATATAATGTTTTATTGGGTCAGCTCTCTAGCGGGCCCTCTCATATAATGTTTTATAGCGTCAGCTCACTAGCGGGCCTTCGCATATAATGTTTTATAGCGTCAGCTCACTAGCGGGCCTTCGCATATAATGTTTAGGATGGTCAGCTCTGCAGCAGACCCTCACCCATAATGTTTTAGATGGTCAGCTCAGCGCACGTTTCCCTCTTAATCATGGCCTCAGTTCTGAAAATCAAGGAAATTTTTGGGAGAATTTGCCTCTGTGCACGTTTCCCTCTTAATCATGGCCTCAGTTCTGAAAATCAAGGAAATTTTTGGGAGAATTTGCCTCTGCGCACGTTTCCCTCTTAATCATGGCCTCACTTCTGAAAATCAAGGAAATTTTGGGGATAATTTGCCTCTGCGCACGTTTCCCTCTTAATCATGGCCTCACTTCCGAAAATCAAGGAAATTTTTGGGAGAATTTGCAGATGATATACAAGTAAATATACAGCAAATATTGTTTGGTAACAATTTTTCGCCTAAAGTCGTTTTTATTTTCCTTTTTGTGTGTTTTATGGTCAGTCTGTAAAAATGGCGTACTACGGGCGAAAGATCGTTCCCAGCAGCGATGTTGGAGTCCAAGATGCATCCAGACATCCTCCCTATGCTGTCCCTGAACCATTTCTGTAGTGTTTCCATCTTTTTCTGCCCTTTTCCTATGGACCAGACACCCTCCCCTCATCAGAGCAGGGGGTGCCTGGTGTAATGCTCGAGTCCTCCCATTGACTTCAATGGGGCTCGGGTGCTCGGCCGAGCACTCGAGCCTCAGGGGGTGCTCGGTCAGAGCACCCGAACACCCGAGCATTGGGGTGCTCGCTCATCACTACTGCTAACTCTACTGGGAGATGATCCATATAAAAGTAGGGTGACCAGACCTCACCTTTAACCGGGGACACACATGAAAAATACATACTGCAGGGCTGCTTTGATTTCAGTGCAGTCCTGAAATATGCCTATTTCCTATGTGTCCCCGGTTAAAGGTGAGGTCTGGTCAGCCTATATAAAAGGTATTTTAGTTTAAATGATTTTAACAAGTTGGGGTTGTTATTATATCAGTCTATGAAGAGCTGTAGACTAAAGCTCAGCTCTCCCAATAAGGGAAAGAATAATAATTATCATTTGGGAATAATCAACAATTCGATCTGTTATAACTCTTGAACAAAGTATCTCCTAGCAGTGGGAAGGTCTTTGTTTAATTTAGCAGGAAATGCCCTATATTATAGATATTTGTTCAAAATAAAACTTACTGCACCTTTAAATAAAATTGTAGGCCATGGCACCTTTAACTTTATGATATTACCTGTAAGCCAGTAGTGGACAAGCTGCAGCTGTTGTTGGACGACATTTCCCTCTGTCTTCATTCCCGCCATCTTTAGTTGAAATTTGTCCAGCTAAGGGTGATAGAAATTGCAGTCAAACAACAGCTAGAGAACCTCAAGAAGTTCACCTCTGCTGTAACCTTTTGGATGATTGAATTAAAATGGGGAGGTACAATTAATAAATATTTTATCCCATATCTTAAAGGGCTCTCACTCTTTACATATTATGTTCTTTTACAAAAAAACAAGTATACTATGTAAAGAGCATAATTAAACTTTCCTCCACCACTAATGTTTGATGCTCTCATTAATGGATATTGCACTAGCACTGTAATTAATGTAATAAATTTGGATGCCTGTTTCATAGGCTTATTATTAAAATCTCTGAATATATGTTTATTATAAGATAACATGCTATATATTGCTTTTTCCTTTCATGTTAAAACCTCTTTTTTTAATTCATTAATTCATTTGAATGTATATTTTCTATTTTTAATTAGATATTTACTGGAGCATATAACTAGAAACTTGTTCGAAATGCAGGAGAAGAGGAGCAATGAAAAGGCTTTGACCAGGGCCAGACTCATCCCGGACATCCCTAAGCAAAGGCAATCAAAGTGCCCTTAGCCCCACCTATAGCCACACCCCCACTCCTCACAATGTGCTGGAAACCTCTCTAGCGTCCAAAGCATTAACCCTTTGAGTGCCAGAGAGGTATCCAACGCCTTTTAACGCAAGGTGTTGGATACCCTCTGGCACTCAAAGGATTAAATAATAGCCAGTAAAGGTGTATGTAATCTGGTAAATAAACTAGCCACCAGAATCCTGGTGAATTGGGATTGCTCTGACCACATCTGTATATCAGAATGTTGGTGCGGGCAGCACAGCTGAGACAACATGCAAAACTTGTGTGTAAATCTGAACTCTTTGCAATGCGTTGCAAACTTCTTTGGCGTTCAGAAGGTTAAATTGTATTCAAATTTATTAAAGCTCTCCCGAATTCCTGCCTGACCCTACAGTGACCCTCTTCCCTAAACACCTTCCTTACACAAATAGGTTCCTTGAGTTAATCCTTCCCTTGCTGTAGCCAACTGGAATATGTTCTACAGCAACAGAGGGGGGTAAGACAAGCTTAAAACAATACAATATCCCTCTAACCTAAGCTCAGATTAACTCCTTCACTGCCAAATCTGCCCGTATTAGCTGAATCAACAACAGAGGAGTTAATGTTAAAAAAAATAAAAAATAATAAAAAAATAATATATATATATATATATATATATATATATATATATATATATATATATATATATATATATATTTAAGGTCCAATAACCTTAACTAAAACAAGTTAATGTCATCCCCCATCTCTGCATCCTTGCTTTTTTACATTGTACTATTAGTAATACACGAAATGTGATAGTTGGCTTTTTAGCATCTTTATTCCTTATTGTTTTAATACATTTTCTGATTTTGAATGTGAAGAGAGCAGCTTCATTATTTTGCAACTCATTGTTCCCGAATGGAGACGGGTTTTACTCAAGCCTTGTTTGTTGGTAACAGTATATATCCGATTACCAACCATCTATAAATATGAGTGAGTTATATATAATGCTTCCCTTCGTTATTTAAAGGGGTAGTAATGTATAACAAAAACAGCAGCTCCAATTAATCTTCATAGTATTTGAGCTACAGAGAGTGTTATTTCAATACTGTCGGAGTTGTAGTTCAAGAGTAATTTGCCCCTCTTCACCTTATGTGAAATGGGGTGGGAGGGGTAATATATATGAGGGGAAATTATAAAAAAATTAAATTGCTGCATAGCTTCCCTCCCTCCCCACTTACCCATATCCTGCTCTCCCCCTCTGCAGCCCAATTTTGGCCGCCTGACAGTGTCCCAGCGGGCAACATGCTTACATCTGCTGCCAGCTTCCAGGTACGTATTATATCCAAGATTTTACGGTACGTAGAAATTCATTCAATCACCTTCTGAGTACCTCTTCCCTGGGTGTCAGGAAGAGGTGAACATCCTTTACTTGCGATTCCACAAAAGGGGCACCCCCTTGTGTTTTGTCTTCTTTTTTACATCCTGATCAGATCAGGAGGAATTTTTTTTTTAAAAACAATATGGGTTTCTGGGTACTGAAACTGTTGAAATTACCTGACTTTTTTTAAGGGTCCTTATTATATTTTTATTTCTGTAGGAGACTGCAGTACACCTTTGGACCTCCAACATCCTGGTAAATGTTTGACTTTAGATACAAAAGGTAATGTGGTCCTGAGGATCCATTACCTGGATTATTTTTCAATTAATGTGCGGCACCCATGGGAGTAATTACAGGGGGGAAGAAGGTACAGTTGTGCTGGGGCCCAGCATCTAAGAGGGCTTTTAACCTATTCAACTTTAGAGAGGTCTCCAACACTTTGAAAATCAAAGAGATATTTGCAGGGCCAGATTTACATCTCACGGACCCCTAGGCAAAGACACTTAAGGTGCTCTCAGCCCTGCCTATGGCCACACCCTTGTGCTTCAAGTGACCCCACCACTAGACCCACCTATATTAATCTGTAAATTCATAAATGAACCATGTCATTGCAGTTGATATGCTAAGAAGAATTTCAGCAATTTGGAGCACACCAACTACACCACAGTGGACCAATACAAATTCCCAGAAGCCACATGGATTTAAATGGGAATGTTAATCTCTTCAGTGCTGGAGTAGCAATGCATCGGAGATCTCTCTTGCGTTCAAGGGTGAAAGGCCCCATTTAAACGAATGAGAATGTTTTTTTCTATTCAGTGTAGTTTGTTTCCCCTAAATTACTCAAGGGTGGGGAGATGCACTAAGGTGTGATAAAGAGGTGATAAAGTGGAGATAACTAGTGATGAGCGAGCATGCTCGGCCGAAGCTCGGTTCGGCTCGAGCATCGCTCTGCTCGGCACATGGCGGTACTCGTACGAGTACCGCATGTGCTCGCCCGCCATGTTCGGGTCTCCTCCCCGCACGTTTCGCGGCTGCTGCACAGCCAATAAACGTGCGGGGAGGCTCTGACATCAGTGTAATGCCAGCAGCCATGTTGGCTGCTGGCATTACACTGATTGGCTGGCCAGAACTCGTGATCGGGTGCTGTATAGCACCGGACTCGCGAGTTCTGCTCATTCTCAGCCAGGGAGAGATGCGATCAGGCAGGGAAAGTCAGTGTAGGGAGAATAAAAGTGTTGGTAGTAGTTCAAGACCCAAAAGTCCTTTTTAGGACTGTTGTGTGTGGGGGCAGCATTTATATTTTGTTTGGGGGGGCACAATTTCTTTTTTTTGGTGGGGGGGGATATTTATAAGGTGACATTGTACTAGGTGCACAGGGACAAATATTGTACAACGCAGTGACAAAAAGGGCCATTTTAAACGTGTGCCTAGCCATACATTATTGTCACATTCTGTTTAGTGTGCAAATTCACAAATTAGCGTCACATTCTGTTCACTGTGCCTAGCCGCAGATTAGCGTCACATTCTGTTTAGTGTGCCTAGCCGCAGATTAGCGTCACATTCTGTTTAGTGTGCAAATTCATAAATTAACGTCACATATTCCGTTCACTGTGCCTAGCCGCAGATTAGCGTCACATTCTGTTTAGTGTGCCTAGCCGCAGATTAGCGGCACATTCTGTTTAGTGTGCAAATTCACAAATTAGCGTCACATTCTGTTCACTGTGCCTAGCCGCAGATTAGCGTCACATTCTGTTTAGTGTGCCTAGTCGCAGATTAGCGTCACATTCTGTTTAGTGTGCAAATTCATAAATTAACGTCACATATTCCGTTCACTGTGCCTAGTCGCAGATTAGCGTCACATTCTGTTTAGTGTGCCTAGCCGCAGATTAGCGTCAGTGGAAGAGGCAGTGGTGTGGCTAAAGAAAGAAGGCGGACCGCACCAAACCGGCACGCAAATGTTCCACGGAGCACCCCCTTGCGTAAATCTCCCTTGCCAAGGGCTAGGTGTTCCGCGGTATGGCGTTTTTTTAAGAAAAGTGCGGACGACAAAAAAATTGTAGTTTGCAACCTGTGCCACACCAGAATGAGCCGAGGCATGAACACTAGAAACCTCACCACCACCAGCATGATCCGACACATGGCATCCAAGCACCGTAATAAGTGGAAGGAACGCCCGGATCGCCAATCTGTGTCTGCAGGCCACACCACTGCCTCCTCTTCCCCTGTTTTCGGTGCCGGCCAATCGCCTGTCGAAGGCGCAGACCCGCATACCTCCCGCCCTGCACCTGTACCATCTGAAGCACCATCAGCGACCACATCCACTTCCCTGTCCCAGCGCAGCGTCCAAATGTCGTTACCCCAGGCATTTGAGCGCAAGCGAAAATACCCAGCCACCCACCCACAGGCCATAGCACTAACCTCACACCTTTCCAAATTACTGGCCATCGAAATGCTGCCATTTAGGCTTGTGGAGACTGAGTCCTTCCGCAGCCTGATGGCAGCAGCTGTCCCTCGGTACGCAGTCCCCAGCCGCCACTACTTTTCCCGGTGTGCCGTCCCCGCCTTACACCACCATGTGTCCCTTAACATCACCCGTGCCCTGACCAACGCAGTTACTGGGAAGGTCCACTTAACGACTGACACATGGACAAGTGCTTGTGGCCAGGGACGCTACATTTCCCTGACGGCACACTGGGTGAATGTCGTGGAGGCTGGGAGCCACTCGGACCCTGGGATGGCACAGGTGCTACCCACGCCGAGGATTGCGGGCCCTACCTCCATCAGGGTTTCCGCCAGCACCTATGTTATTGGCTCCTCCTCCTCCTCCTCCGTTTCCACCTCCAAATTCTCTGCGCGCAGTGCCACTCACCCATCAGCCGGTAGCTGGAAGCAGTGTAGCACTGCAGTGGGGAAGCGTCAACAGGCCGTGCTGAAGCTGATCTGCCTTGGGGACAAACAGCACACGGCCTCAGAGCTGTTGCAGGGGATTAGTCACCAGACCGAGCAGTGGCTCTCGCCACTCAACCTGCAACCAGGCATGGTTGTGTGTGATAATGGGCGTAACTTGGTGGCGGCTTTGGAGCTCGGCAAGCTCACACACGTACCATGCCTAGCGCATGTATTTAATTTAGTGGTTCAGCGATTTCTAAAAACCTACCCCAATTTGCATGATCTCTTGACGAAGGTGCGCCGCGTGTGTGCACATTTCCGTAAGTCATCTACAGCTTCAGCCGGCCTGTTGAAGCTGCAGCAGTGCTTACAATTGCCAGCTCACCGGCTGCTGTGTGACGTGAGCACGCGCTGGAACTCCACCTTCCACATGTTGGCCCGGCTTTGTGAGCAGCAGAGGGCAGTAGTGGAGTACCAGCTGTTACACGGTCGTCGCCTCTCCGTTCAACTTCCTCTAATCAGAAGTGAGGAGTGGGAATGGATGTCAGACCTCTGTGAGGTTTTACGCAATTTTGAGGAATCGACACAGATGGTGAGCGGCAATAACGCTATTATCAGTGTAACCATCCCACTTCTGTGTCTACTGAAACGCTCGCTGCTCACAATTAAAACCGACGCTTTGCATGTGGAAGAGGTGGAAATGGGGGAGGAAGAGCTTACACAAGGTGATAGCCAGAGCACCCTCACTTCGTCTTCTCAGCGACAATTGGAGGAGGCGGAGGAGGAGGAGGAGGAGGAAGACACGGTTGCCTCCGCTACAGAGGGTAGCCATGGAACTTTATTTCCATCTCTTCAGCGTGGGTGGGCAGAAGAGGAGGAAGAGGATGAGGAGATTGAGAGTCATCCTCCTGGTGAGGACAGCGAAATCTTGCCTGTTGGTACTCTGGCACACATGGCTGACTTTATGTTAGGCTGCCTTTCCCGTGACCCACGCGTTATACGCATTTTAGACAACACGGATTACTGGGTGTTCACCCTTCTGGACCCCCGCTACAAAGAGAATTTCTCATCTCTCATTCCTCCGGTGGAGAGGACAAGCAAAATGGTGCAATACCAGAAGGTTCTTGTCGAAAAATTGCTCCAAAATTTTCCATCTGACAACGCTGGCGGCAGAGTACGTGCTACCTTGGCCAACCGAGAAGGGGAGAAAAGGGGAGCACACAGCAGTTCCGACAAAGGCAGGGCAACACTCTCCAAGGCGTGGGACACCTTCATGACACCCCGCCAGCACCCTCACCCTGATGCGCAGCCTAGTGTCACAAGGAGGGAAAAGTTTTGGAAGATGGTGAAGGAGTACGTAGCAGACCGTGTCAGCATCCTCAATGATCCCTCTGTGCCTTACAACTACTGGGTGTCCAAGCTGGACACGTGGTATGAACTGGCACTCTACGACTTGGAGGTGCTGGCCTGCCCTGCCGCCAGCGTTCTGTCTGAGCGGGTATTTAGTGCTGCTGGTGGCATCATAACAGATAAGCGTATCCGCCTTTCCACCGAAAATGCTGATAGGTTGACACTTATAAAAATGAACAAGGCCTGGATTTCCCCTGACTTCTCCACTCCACTGGAGGAAAGCCCCGGGTGAACATAAAGTCACTTTAGATATGTTATTTACAATGATGGGAATACTCTGTATTCCCATTCACCCCTTCCACCCAAAAAACGGGTATATGGTTGACTCTTAATCTTCTCATCCTCCTCCTCCTCTTCCATATGCCCAGTGATATAATTTTTATATAGGGCCAGCTCACCAGCGGGCCCAGTGATATAATTTTTATATAGGGCCAGCTCACCAGCGGGCCCTGTGATATAATTTTTATATAGGGCCAGCTCACCAGCGGGCCCTGTTTGACAATTTTTGTATAGGTCAGCTCACCAGTGGGCCTTCTCATATAATGTTTTATTGGGTCAGCTCTCTAGCGGGCCCTCTCATATAATGTTTTATAGCGTCAGCTCACTAGCGGGCTTTCGCATATAATGTTTAGGATGGTCAGCTCCGCAGCAGACCCTCACCCATAATGTTTTAGATGGTCGGCTCAGCAGCAGACCCTCATTCCTAATGTTTTAGATGGTCAGCTTAGCGGCATGCCCTCGCCCCTAATGTTTTAGAGGGTCACCAGCAGGCCATTAATCCTAATTTTTCAAGGCTGTGTATGATGCCCTCCTTTATGTGTAATAAAGGGTGTATTGGAGTGACATTTCAGTCTAATTTTTGGCAGCCCTTTCACTTAGTGCATAGGCTTTATGAGTGTTGGACCACTACCTGAACTATTGTACCACAATGTGAATGAGGCCCTCCATTTTGTGATATACAGGTTGTATCGGAGTGCCTCAGGTCCTCCCATTGAATTAAATAGGGCTGGGGTGTTCGACAGAACAAAGGTAGTTCTTGGCTTCATGCACTAAGTCACTTCGTCACTTTTACTGAATGGATCAGACCCCACTGTTCCGACTATAAATTTTGGACTTAACAAGGGCAAACGGACATGTTGTAAAACCTGTGGTAGCTGCGGCCTCCGTTCCTGAATGCTGTACCTTACCCGGGCCATAACCACGTTGAACACCTGCTTTACACTGCGCACGTTTCCCTCTTAATCATGGCCCCAGTTCCGAAAAATCGATGAAATTTTTTGCAGAATTTGCAGATGATATACAAGTAAATATACAGCAAATACTGTTTGGTAACAATTTTTCGCCTAAAGTCGTTTTTATCTTCCTTTTTGTGTGTTTTACGGTCAGTCTGTAAAAATGGCGTACTACGGGCGAAACATCGTTCCCAGCAGCGACGTTGGAGTCCAAGATGCATCCAGACATCCTCCCTATGCTGTCCCTGAACCATTTCTGTGGTGTTTCCATCATTTTCTGACCTTTTCCTATGAACCAGGCACCCTCCCCTCATCAGAGCAGGGGGTGCCTGGTGTAATGCTCGAGTCCTCCCATTGACTTCAATGGGGCTCGGGTGCTCGGCCGAGCACTCGAGCCTCTGGGGGCGCTCGGCCAGAGCACCCGAACACCCGAGCATTGGGGTGCTCGATCAGCACTAGAGATAACATCTCCAATTATATCACTTCTCCTTATTCTGTGGAGCCAATGCACTAAGATTTCTCAAGTGTGTGAGATGTTAGTGCAAAGGCTCCATGGAATAGCATAGGAACTGGAGAAGTGATATCACTGGAGATGTCATCTCCACTTTATCAACTGTTTATCACACCTTAGTGCATCTCCCCCGAGTTCTTCGTAGTATGTTAACCTTCTTATTTATAAACCAGATATGAAATTGCCTAAAAAGTTGCCCTTTGTTAAAGTTCAGAAGATTTGCATGCCATTGTTAAAATTATAAACAAAATGTAAGTAATGAGACAAAAAGTTTATTTTTACAGTAAGAGCTCAGGGAGGCAGCTATAAAGCCTATCTGAAATAACGTAGGCATTAATCCCTACAGTGGTGAGAGGCAAACAATGAATTTCTCTGAAACGCCTCACAGGATGTCAAAGTAGTTAAGAAAGAGAGTAGCTGACATGATCACACCATAGCTGGGTACCTTAAACAGATTTATAGTTTACTCTTTTATTTTATTAGGTGAGAATACAAGTCCCAGTGTTGGGTTGCAGTGCTAAGCCTCATTTTCCACACTGTTAAGTGTTGCACACCATGACTTTTTTTTTTACCTTTGTGTTCTGAGTAAATTGAAGATGATATTTCTTGTAAAGCATTTGTGCAAGCTGTATTTCTTGAACCAAGGGATACAGTATTGTTTATTTAATTTACAACTGAGATTATAAGCATGCCTTTCTAGGTTAATTATATAAAATATAAAACCTGTGAAGAAAAAGTTTTATATTAGCAATGCTCCTCTGGTGCTCTAAGGACACATTTGAGCCAATTGCCACATCTAATTATTGCTGCTTTTTTGTCTTAATCGCTTTTCAGTGTATTAGATGCCTTTCTAATATCCTATGGGTTACTTAGAATATGTTTGTGTGCTAATTGGGGGATATACTTGAAAACATACACTAGTGATCTGGCAAAATCATAATTAAAATATGTATCCATTGCATATGTGGTAGAAAAAGGTCAATGCAATGTAAAATATCTAAAGAGAATATTTTATCCTAAGATCAGAGCAAGCAATTAAAGGATGACCTTGGATGTTTCACAATTCACTGGTGAAATCTTCAGTGATAGGCTGAAAGAGGGATTCCTATTACCCAGAAACCCACCATATCATTCTTTGCAACTGTTAAACTAGACAGACTAGATAAAGATTTAGAGCTTTAATAATGAGAAATGCTTGCTGTTGTTGTGGATTCTATTTAACTGGATGTGAACAACCTACACCCCTCCAGCTGCTGTTGGACTACAATTCCAGTAATCCTTAGCCATCTGCTAGCTGGCTGAGGATGGTGGGAATTGTAGTCCAACAACAGGAAGAATGCAGCTTGCCAGCTTGTTCTGTGCAAATGAGCCTGCAATGGCTTCTGGATTCAGCAGTATACAAAACAATGGCCAACATCAGAAACACACAACTGGGTCCTAAAGCAAACCAAAGTATTCTAATTCCCTCTGCAGCCTATAGATGGCACTGATGGTTGTAGTGTAGTTATGAAACCAAAATATATGTAAAGACATGAGGCAGCCATACAGGTTCATAGGTATTAGTAAAACTTGATAATAAATAATGTACCTGTGTAAAGGGTAAGTAAATACCTCCCAATGAGGCTGATATACTAAGAATGAGAACACTTATTGGACAAACCAACTGCACCATAGGGAACAAATACGATTCCAAAATCCCCATTGATTTAACACATTGAATGTCAAAGAGGTCTCCACTACATAAATTTGCAATGCATTGGAGACATCGCTAGCATCTAAGGGTTTAAAACCCCATTTAACTCAATGTGAATTTGCATTTGGTCCCTATGATGCAGTTCCCTTATTCTGGAATTTCTCCAATTTACTTAGTGTGTTACCCTCAGTAAAAAGTTCTAATTCTTGCTGTTGTCATGCACCGATGAGGTAAATGGTCATTGTGTATGGATCTGTTTCAGGTGTAGCCAACTGTGGACCTCCAGCTTTGAGGACTCCAACTCCCAAAAATGTAATTCCAAACAGTTGACGGTCCAATAATTGACTTCCCCTTAAAGGGATAGTAATACTTAAAATGTAAAAAAAAATATGTTGTAGGGTTTATCCCACTGAGTAAAACAACAGTACTCCCACTGCTGAAAGGTGTTTTATTCAAAAGTTATTACAGCTCAAAGTTGAATTTTTTAGGTGCAGTATCAAAGTGGCCTGACACTGTTGCTACACCATCCTATGGAGATTTATGGTCTACGGACCAGAGCTGTCCATAGGATGGTGTAACAACAGCACCACTGTACAATTTCAGACCACTGTGATATTGCACCTAAAAAAAATCAACTTTCAGCTGTAATAACTTTTGAATAAAACACCTTTTTTTACTTAGGGGGATAAACACTACAATATATATTTTTTTACATATTAAGTATTACTATCCCTGTAACTAATTCACTGATGGAGAGTAAATGAGAATCAAAGTACTTTTGAATTAAGGAATTCACAAGACTGATGTAAAGGTTATTTTTTCCTTTGTAATGTCCAGCTGATAGCACAGATAACCTGTTTGTCTTTTCTGACTAGGATAGTTAAATACATTTAAAATCAAATAAAATTATTGTGAAAACTAACTTTTCTGCATACCACATCGAAATGGCTATTTTGAAACTAATCAATGAAGCATAATTATGGCACAAACCAACTGCACCATAAGGGAAAAATAAAACATTCTGATTTGAATAAACAGGCATTGTGTGTGCTCTCTATGGTTCAGTTGGTTTGTTCCAGATCTGACCCACTTTTATTCAATATCCAGGTACAGTGTGGCACTGCTAATCTGTAAAGACTCAAATCTCAGCATGTTTAAGATGGCTAGGGATGAAGGTATTTGTAGTCTAACAACAGCTAATGGTTCACCATTTTCCACCTCTACCTCAAATAATATATAAACTCAAGGGTTGATGGTTTTCAACCTCACAGACCTTACATACTTCTACAATTGTAGACTGGCCTTCAGTTCATTGTGATGTGTTGGAGACATCTTAGCATTCAAGGGGATAAAATGGCACTTGAGTCTAATTCAGGGGTGAACAACCTATACACATTCTGTCTGTTGAGGAATATAGCTCCCATGATCCCTTGCCAGCCAACAACTGGCTGGGGATGATGGAGATTGTAGTCATCTACAGGTACTGGGCCTCAGGTTGACCCCCAAGGCCTAATTTGACTGATGTAGTTTTAGTACAAATCCAGAAGGACATGAATAAGATTCAAATGTTTAAAGATGGTGTCTGCATCGGCAATCTGCAGGTCTCCTTCTGTTGTTGGACTACAATGCCCATAATCCTCAACTGGCTTTTGGCCATATGAGGATTATGATAATTGAAGACCAGCAACAGATGGGGAGTAGAGGTTTCCTACCATTGGAGAGCATGGGTCATAAATGTGTGTTGTCCATAGTCTTAGTTTTACACCCTTTTTTACAGCCTATGTTCTAGACCAGGGGTGGGCAACAGGTGGCCAGTGAATCTTATTCAGCTCCCAGAGGCTTCTCATTCAGTTCCCAAGTCTTGGGTCTAGTGCAGTGATTTCAGTAGCAGTAGGTAATTTCCCCCTCCATCATGACGCATGCTGTATATGTAATATAAGCAAAACAGCTGCAATTCTAGAACAGTCCAACTGTGCCTTAGGGGATAAATAAAAAATACCCCGAATTCCAACTTTTATTTAGGTATGTATTTATTTATTTATTGTCTTTATCTGTATTAACAAACATAAGGTTAATATGTAAAAGGCTCGTTACTTTTTTCAACCTCATCAACTATGTTACTTATCTTGTTACTTATTTCTTTTTTGCTTTATATCTGCAGTTTCCTGTATCTAGTGTTCTCCATTGAAGCCTGCCTCTAAGTCACACCTCCTCACAGCAAACAATGGGCTTCTATAGATGTGAATTACTCGTAAGGGTCCGTAATTATTATCAGACTGACTGAAACTGAAACAGCTAGCATTAGACTAAAACAGAGACAGACTTCAAATAAAAACAGTAAATAGCAATAAATGACTGCTGTTTGGATATCACCTACTTAATTAATTCTAATAAACCCATAAAGGGCCATTGTTTTTTAGGGTAAAATACCCCTTTACATTTGTAACAACAGAATCACCATTTCTAAAGTGATAACAGGAGGTGATAAGATCCCCCTGCATATAAAATATCACAGGAAAGTTCTCAGCAGCTTTCTAAAATCAGGGAAATCACCCTAGATGGTTGTGGCTCTAATAAAACAAGGCTATTACATTTCAGTCATACACAATTGCCTTTACCTCTGCAGGTCTTCAATCCGGAGCTGAATTATACCACAGAGACCCCTGCAGTGCTACATTTCCAAATTAGGAGGGGGGTCTCCAGAATGAGTATTCCGTATATAGTCAGATTAATGGATTCTAAGAAGAGGACACCATGCATGGATTCCAGGAAGAAGAGGGGCCTATATTTCAGGCAAGACAGAAGATGGCTAAGTCAATAATCAGGAATGTATAAAATATAGGAAAGAAGGGGACAGGCATATTTCATTATATAAGAAAATATAGATATTATAAGAGAGCTAGCAATACTAATCGAATAATCTGGTAATAAACCAACTACACCATAGGGGATAAAGAATATTCATTAATTTAACTTAAACTGGGCTTGTAGCCCCTTGAATGTGAAGTGAAGCAATGTGTTTGGAAGCCTTTATAACATTCGTGGGTTTAAAAGATATATTTCAAAATATGAGAACTTAGGGAATTTTTAATTCCTCAATATGATGCATTTGGTTTGCCCTAAAATTGTTCTGATTTTCTTTTGTGCATAAGGGCAATTCTGGAGCAAACCAGCTGCATGGTAGAGAACAAATAATTTCCCCCACATTCCCATTCTAATTGGGCTTTTTTTAACCCTTGAATGCTGGCGTGGTCTGCAACACATTGCACTGAAATGTGCTGCAGAGCACATCATCATCATCATACCTGGGAGCTTCATCCACTTTTGCTCCCAGAGAGGGCTCATGTGCTGTGACCAGGGTTATGTAAATTACGTTATGCATGTCATAAAGGGGTGTGGATTAATCAGGTGGGAAGGACTTATCACATGTTAACTCTCAAACACAATAGAGAAAAGAAGCGCCCAATAGTGAAATACGTTTACACTAAATATTTCTCCACCATCTATTAAATTCCATTGTACTCACATTTATTCAGGCCAGCAAAGGGGATATTCCGTTGCTGACAAACCAGCTTGTGGAGATCATGCACCATCTCCACTCGGTGCCCAGGGTGCTGCTGCTTCAAATATCACCATCCACTCAATGAATCCAATTCAATGTTTATTTGATTAAAATATTGTAATTACATTCAATTAAAAAAGGCAAGGTTTCGCGATTACAAACTGCTTTCTCAAGCCAAACTAAAAACAAATGAATGCTGGCATGGTCTGCAACACATTGCACTGAAATGTGCTGCAGAGCACATCATCATCATCATACCTGGGAGCTTCATAGGGGATTAGTTTAGCATTTCTTATTTTAGCAATGTATATTAAAACATTTTACATTCTAATTACTTTTGTAGGCATTTAAACATTTTTTTGCTTATTTTTTGTCATAAACCACACAGCTCGACAAAGATGTGTGTATATATTTATGTATACTAGGGGAACACTTGCACACACAAATATACATAGAGGACCTTATCTACAGCCATACAATATATACATATTTGCATCAGGGGCATAAACAGAACTTCTGTGGGCTGGATAAAGACCTTTATTTTGGCCCTGCAAGCTCTAAACAATACCAGACACACACACACACAGCAACCATACATCCAGGTGAACCCCTTACATTAGCTGTGGAACTACAAGTTGCCAACACCTTACCTTACTTGTGGGTCATCTCTCACCCTCATCATCACTCATCCACATTTCTAAGTAGGGGAAGTGACAGTTGTAGCACACCCAAATGTATAACATACATTCACAACTTGCTGAGCAGGATTTGGAGTTGCTTGTATGTTTTCTATGGTGATTGTTCACAGGAAAAATCAATCCAACGCTCCAGATCTGAAGTTAAGGAGCAAGTGCATATGAATGGAGGAAGCAGCTAGCAAACGTGCCAGTCAATGGAAATTCCCATCACCACGTTTCCACCAGTATACATCAGCCTGCACATTCACTGGGCTGAGGATTAACCCCTTGAGTATTAGAATGGAGTGCAGCACATTGCAAAGCAATACACTGCACACCCCCACTTCTAGCGGGAGGATGACAAACCATGCTAGAAGCTGATTGGTTGGGATGTGCATAAGAATGCATATAAAATCCAGTCTCGGTTCAAAAGTCTATCAGTCTGACTCAGGCAACGTCCCGAGAGGTAGGGAATGGGGCGGTGTCTGCCACTGCAAATGCCTGCCGTCACAATCGTAGATAGAGGCAAAGGGGGTGGCAGTATTTAGACAAAAACAAAACAAAATAAATTACAGAAGAAAGAAGACAAGATTAACCCCTTAAGGACCCATGACGGTCCTCTTCCGTCATGGGTTGTTATACCTTTAAGGATCCATGACGGAACTGGACCATCATGGAATTCTGGGCTCCCCTTGCGGCTGCACGCCGTTCGTGGAGTCCGGAACCCAGACGCAAAAAAAAAAAAATGCTCTGTGGTCCTTAACGGACCGCAAGGTGTGTGTGCGGCCGGTCGTTAAGGGGTAAAAGAAGAAGAAGGCCAGTGGATGACGGGTAAATGTTACAGTACTAGGTGTTAGGATAGTGTTAGGGACAGTATTATTTATGTGTCATGTTAGAGATAGGGTAGGGTTAGTGTATGGGAGCTGGGGGAGGGTGTCTGTTTTGCTCTCACTCTCGTTTGTGTCAAACAAGGAGAGTTGGCTTTTTTCCCTTTGCCACCAACGCTCGTTGCTCCATGTACCTCACCAGCTATAGAATAGCTGAGGTTTATTGCTCTGTCTTTTTCTACTATTACCGCCAGTTTTACCATTGGTAATAGTACTGAGCACTTAATCTAAAGATCTATTTACTTTCCTTTTTTATCAGTTCTTACAATACATTTCCTTGTCTTATACCTAATTTAAAAGAATCTATAGCAAAGGCAGTTAGATCTTTAGGATTCTGGCTGTGGAAACTTTGAAAATGTCTGGCCATAATGGTGACATTATTAACAGGAGTTTTATTTATTAATTTTATTATTTACATATTTTAAAACTCTATGGCCTAGATGCACTAAATGTCGATGTGGTGTCAATATGATATTGTCGATGTGTTTGAATCACACCGACAATTCGATCTGCATGCACATTGACATATTCACAAAAATTGTTGGATGGAAGGGGAAGGTTGGAGAAGGTCCCTATTAGCATACAGGATGTTCGAAGTGCTCTCGGTGTGGAAGGGATCTCCTCCCCTCACACATCACCAACACTATGACAATTCTGAACAGTATTCTCTGTGCTTCCCTACCCAGCCAGTAGGGGAACACAGAGAAGGCTTTCAGCACCATGGACAGCACTGAATGCCATAGGGATGTAAACTGCTCACCCCTGTGGCATTCAAAGGGTTGCAATAAACAGAAATCATACACCAAGCACTGTACAATGTCCCCTCCCTTCGACATCCCCCCTTTAGTATGCTGACATATATTGCATATATTCGACATACTAACGCCTTCCAACATTCACCTCAGGGACTGACATGTAGTAGTTGAACCTGTCTTTTATTAGACACTTAACCCTTTGTGTACCAGAGAGGTAGGAAAGCATTGTTTAGCATTTGTTTCCTACCCCTCTGGTACCCAAAGGGTTAATAGGCAAGGTATGGACAGCATTCCTTGCCTGTATATATATATGTGTGTGTGTGTTAACCATTTGTTTTTTATTAAAAATGTGTTTATTAAAAAATGTGATTAACTGTAATTATATGAACATTAGACCTCAAGGGGGGTATCATAACCCCTCATGACACCCCCCTAACATGAGGCCAATAATTGCCCATTAATTACATTAAGCACATATAAGCTATGTGAAACATAGCTTATATGTGCTTTTATGGTTACTGTAAAATATCAAACCTCAAAGGGGGGCATCAGGACCCCTCCTGATAGCCCCCTACCATGGATCATCTATTCAAAAGAATAGATGACCCATGGGGCGACCCCAAAGGCATTCACTGCCTTCTTGATGCTGGCGGCTTTACAGCCGCCCACAGCATCAAGCTCTCAGCAACTGAATGACCCCGGTCAAAGGGGTCATTTAAGGTAAACGGATCGTTGCACTGTAATCATTGAATTAGTCACCGGGGTCAAACCCGGTGACTGATTTAATGATCAGAGTGCAGGACTGCTTTCTAAGAATGAGTCCGGTTTTTACATCTACTCTAATCGCTCCCTTCAATGAATGAACCCTGTCACTGGGTTCATTCTTAGAAAGCAGTCCTGGCTCTGATCATTGAATCAGTCACCGGGTTTGACCCCGGTGACTAATTCAATGATTATAGAGCAACGATCCGCTTACCTTGAATGAACCCAGTGACCGATTTGTAGGCATGGTGAAGGCATGTCAGATTGACGTCAATGTGGGTATTTTTTTGTCAGAGTTCTGGTGAAGTGATGTCGTAGATACTTTGTGAATACTGAGGAAGTGCCTATGACTCTGCTCCTACAGAACATCGACATTCGCAGCCCTCTTCGACCTTTAGTGCATCTAGGCCTATGCCTTATTGTCTCGTAGTCATGCCTACATATAACTTAGGACAGCTACAGGTAAGACATTTAACACCTGAACCTTTTCAATTGTAGAAATTATTGATCGTAAACTTCCTGGTGTGATATTTGTCCAAAAACGTACGCATAGTCTTCATGCAAGTGCAGGCTTTACAGGACATGCATGCATATGATCCCCTGACAGGAGAATTTTTCCAGGATCCCCATTTTGGTGTCCTGAAATGACTATTAGTCAATAAATAACGCAAACTTCGACATCTCCGAGCCATCAAACTTACTGTACTTTGCAAACATTTTTGTAGTACTGGATCCTGATATATTATATATTAATGTCTGTCCAATACACTTCTTATGTTTTCCCATTCTGTTGAATATGTCTTAAAGGGATAGTAATGTTTCACAAAACAGCAGTTCCAATTAATCTTCATCTTATTTGGTCCATGTCAGAGTTGTACATCAAGAGTAATAGAATTATAAAGTATCCCACTCCTGCCCATTTTATGTAGTGTAAGCCACCTCCCCTCAGATGTGGAATCTGGTCTCTTGACAATCTACATACTGTGAGCATAAGGAACCCCCCCCTGACAGGTTTTTCCTTATGCTCACTGAAGATTGCCCCTCTCTGTGATCCATACGGACAGTCTTGCTGCTCTGAGGTGAGTAGTGTTACATCAGTAAAAGAGGCGGAAGGGGGGATACTTTTTCATTCAATTACTCTTGAACAACCACTATGACAGTATTGAAATAACACTCTCCATGGCCCAAATACTAAGAAGATTAATTGGAGTTGCTTTTATTGTGAAACATTACTATTAAAGATGAGCGAGCACCCCGATGCTCGGGTGCTCGGGTGCTCTGACCGAGCACCCCCTGATGCTCGAGTGCTCGGCCGAGCACCCGAGCCCCATTCAAATGAATGGGAGCACTCGAGCATTAAACCAGGCACCCCCTGCTCTGATGAGCGGAGGGTGCCTGGTCAATGTCCCCCTTCATCTCCGCTATGCCCCTCTTCCACAATGTCCCCCTTCATCTCCTATGCCATAGCGGAGATGAAGGGGGACATTGTGGAAGAGGGGCATAGCGGAGATGAAGGGGGACATTGTGGAAGAGGGGCATAGAGTCTATGCCCCTCTTCCACAATGTCCCCCTTCATCTCCGCTATGCCCCTCTTCCACAATGTCCCCCTTCATCTCCTCTATGGCATAGGAGATGAAGGGGGACATTGTGGAAGAGGGGCATAGCGGAGATGAAGGGGCACATTGTGGAAGACGGGCATAGCGGAGATGAAGGGGGACATTGTGGAAGAGGGGCATAGAGTCTATGCCCCTCTTCCATAATGTCCCCCTTCATCTCCGCAATGCCCCCTTCATCTCCGCAATGCCCCCGTACCTCCATTCCCTGGTGGTCCAGCGGAGCGTCTTCGGATCTGTGCCTCTTCCGGCACAGATCCTCTTCACCCGAGCATGTCGGGCGAGCACATGGCGGTACTCGTACGAGTACCGCCATGTGCAGAGCAGAGCGATGCTCGAGCCGATCCGAGCATCGGCCGAGCACGCTCGCTCAACACTAATTACTATCTCTTTAATGAAATGATAGTGTTGTCCACCTTCTAAGATTTTGGTGTTAATAAAATGTGTTTCTCCATTTGCTGTTCCAGTGTTCGTGCTTGTTTAATACATCTATAGCTATCGCCATTTCCCTGGACACGCTTCGTCAATTTATCTGCTCTCCTCCTGAAATCAGCCAAATCCATGCATTTCTGTGCAGTCTGATGAATTGTCCTATGGGATTGGATCTAATCGTATTCCTGGGATGAGAACCCATGACTTCCAATAAACTACTCCAATAAACCCCATTTAAATGTATGGGGACTGGGTATTTTTTACTCCATGGTGCCAATGGTTTGCTCAACAATTGCACCTCTTAACTTTAGTGCATAAATCCTAATATGTGTGTGCAATTGTAACATAGGGAACAAAAATAATGCAATTTCGTTAACCCCTTTAAAGTGAAGTAATGTGTTGGAAACATCTCTAGTATATATGGGGTTAAATACCACATTTAAACAACTGGGAATCTGGGATTTGTTTTTCTTTATTCCCCAACACTGTACAGTTTACATTTGTAGAAAATAAGTAATCAAATGTTACACCCCTAAATATTAAACCTAAACTTGCTTTTTAACACATGTAAACTGTCCTGTTTGGAGAGTATTCATTTTATTTTGCTTGCAGTGTTTGTAATAAGAGTTGAGAGCAAAAGTTGGTTATGTATTGTGATTCGTGCACACTGCTATTATATTCAAAAGGATGCTATTATTTTACAGAAATCCTGAACAATCACCGCTAGATTGCTATGGCACTTGGTGTCCTGGAAAAGGTACGAATGGTTGCCCCCCCCATTGATCATATGTAAGAATAGATTTAAATATGATATTACGTGTTAGTATTCCTTTAAAGCAACACTGACTCTAAAATACAACTTGCTGTCATGTGAAAGAACATGTTGTATAATCCAGAGAGATATTTTTAAATGTTTTCATACCTTGTATGAACTTAAGATATATAATATTACACCTAATGTTTTCAGCATGCTGGGGAAATTAATTTGCCTTGCAATCCTCACTTCCTGCAATGTCCACTTAATTACAGCCTTCTGACCATGAAGAGCTGATCACAAGGAACATTGCTTGTCCTGGCACAGGGGTAGACAACCTTTGGTGCTCCAGCTGTTAGAGACTACAACACCTATCATCGGCAAACAGACAGTTGTGATGATGGGTTAGACAACTTTTGGTTCCCCAGCTGTTGAAGACTACAACACACATCAAGAAAAGACTGGTTAGGGATGATGGGATCTTTAGCCACCACCAACTGGAGAGGCAAAGGTTGCCTAACTCTACTCTAGCATGCTAATGACCAGCAAATTTAGGTTCATACATCTTAAAGGAAGATGTACCTTTGAAATTAGAGCATATTCATTTTTTGAACAAAATGATTTCCTTAAGAATATGTCCTTCATACAGCAGTAAATTATATCTATCTATTGTTTTTTCCATTTGAACTCAGCTGTAGTATATAACTGAACAGTAACACATTATTAACCTGAGAAGGTTTTCATGCCCCCTTAGCATGATTGTTGGAGAGCTCTCTCAACCGCTAATCTTATTCCATCTGATAAAGTCTATTGTTCGTTATATGGAGGGTAAAATAAAATAAACACCTAAAAGGGCACACAAAAGTGTAAAAAATTGAATAACGCAGGAAAGTCTCTCTGAGTGCAGTAGAGTACATGTTTTCAAAAATCACGATAGACGCGTTTTAGATATATAAGTAAATTACGACAAAGTGCAATAGTAGGATGATTATGACATGAGACCGCCATAGCAAAATAAAGATGCAATGATTATTTTCTGCTTAGCTTTTATAGCTGAAAGAGAAGCACCACAGGTGCAAAGGAACAGACCTAGTGGAACTTTCAAAACTAAAAATGGACAAGTATATAGGGCCAAATGGAATACATCCAAGTATATTAAAAGTGCTTAGGGGTGTACTGGCAGCATCATTAGCAAAGCTATTTAACAAGTCACTAATGACAAATGCAGTTACAGATGGCTGTAGAATTGTGAATGTGGTCTAAGTTCATAAAAGCAGAAGTTTGATAGTTAGCTTTAGACCAATAATCCCCAAACCAGCAATAGGGAATATATGGGAATTCTAATGAGAAAATAATTTAATAATAAATGCAACTGATTTTGTTAAGTAAAACATGAAATAAATGGCACTTCCTGTCTTTCAATCCAATTCCTATGAAAGTGCAGTTTTTTCATTGTATGGAAATTGATGATAATGTAATTTACTTCTACATGAAGCATTTCCACCATGCATTCCAACCATGTACCAAGGGTTATCAGTTTACTGCATGCTGTCAGTCTGTGTTTGTGGGAGCGGGAGAGAGCTTCTAAAATGTTGTTGCTAGCTACTGTAGGCAGGCAGGCAAAAATAGGGATCTGGTGATGTGTAGTTTAAGGATTATTGGTGGTAGCAAGTTGCTGAAATTATGGTTTTGGGAATATTTTGCATTGTTAGCAAAGACTGTATAGTTATCAGCAACTGCAATGTGCTTAATGTGTGAAAAGATTGTGAAGAGGGTGAATGAGGGATCACAACTTAGCATGCCTGCTCTATTTAAGCACATCCAACATAATAATTCTGAGGTTAATGAGGTAATGTTAAACCATCTCCCAAGGAATCAGGTGATGTCACTGTACCCCTTATCCATCACCAACAATGAAAACCATGACATACCCCACACCAAAACGCTTGTTCAAGCAACCCCCCAGCCACATGACAGGACAACAACATCATAATCATCTGCCTCATCTCCTGTTTTGGTCTGGGGCTGGGCCAGTAGCGATTCTCCATGTCCCACCAGCAGCCACAGGCTCCACCCTAGCACTGGGATTGCCATTTCCAGTACCACCAGTAAACAGCAGTTTTGCAGATCTAAGACTATGGCAGCTTGTTTCTACACACTTCACACTGTATGGTGCATGCACAACACAAGGAATGTGGTGGAGCACTGGAGACTAATAGGATGCAGCAAATAAGTTAACGGCTACATACTGTCCACCTTGTAGAATGCCTGTGTCTCTTTGCAGGGAAGGTCAGCTATTCTTAAAAATTGATTGATAATGAGTCATACCCCTGGTTATCCGCAATCACCACCAGTCACTTAGTGTGGTCAGTCCACCACCAGTAACAAAAATGTTTTAAGGCTAATCTTGCCATATGCCTGCTCTAAGTACTAACAATTTTCTTTCATGACTTACCCTGCTGTAGGACTCAGCTTTGAAAAAATTGTTAGAAGGCATAATGTCATTGGTTGTGGTGCTACCAGTCACTTAATAGTTATGAAACATACACCTGAGCAATTTAAAATCTGTTTAAAAGAGACTGACTACATAATAATAAAATGCTTAGAGCTAGTTTTAACAAATTATCAACGATACATTTGTGACCTTTTCAAGACACTTTAAGACAAATTCTTAAATACAAAATTAGAACAAATTAAAACTGTTTTCTTTGTGCAATTTTAAAGTATTTTTAAGTGTATGCATTTTTAGAAGTAAAAATATCTAAAATGCATAAAATGTATATTTGCAGAGGGCTCAATGTAAAGGCAGCCTTTAGCCAAAAAAAAAAGACTAATGGGTATTTTAACATGCAGTAGGCCATTCAAAGGGCCATGTAATGAACTGCTAATGGCAGTTCATCCAGTGTGCCGGCCGCTACAATAACGTGTGTTTTGGTCCACAGAAAAAAAAAAATGCTCCAATTCGCCATTCGCCATAACTGCGTTAGCTGAAAAACATCCGATGAGGAACTCATTACCGCCTAAAATTTAAGATCCAGTTGGTTTGGCCGTAGAGTCCCTCATCGGATCCTTTGCCAGTTAACACAGCTGTTAACTGGCAAAAAAAAACAAACAAAGTCCTCAGTGGATGTATTGAAATGGGGCCCCAAGCCCCACATCAAAACATCCAAAGTGCCTAAATTGTGTCAAACGTTAGCATAATTAACTCTATGAGTGTCATAGGGTTAATCCAACTAAGTAAAAAACAACATCACATTACAAGTTACACTTACCATTAATCCTGATGTCCAGCAGAGTCCTCAGCTCCCTGCTCCTCTTCTGTCCTTCTTTCTTCTATCTTCGCTTCTTTCTTCTCTTCTTCCGTCCTGTAAAAGAAAAGTGTGTATAAGTACAACGTGGAATACAATATTTAGTTTAACCCCTTGAGTGCCAGATGGGTACACAACGCATTGCAAAGCAATGCGTTGCGGACCTCTCTGGCCTCAACGGGTTAAGTCAGTGCCCAAGAATATACATATACAGTGCCATAATATATCTCTAAATAAAATATGCCCACAAAGAACAAGTGCACAAATATGGTAGATATTCCAGAATAAATAAATGGTGCCTTAGCTTAATAATCTGTCTCCACTGCTGTGCGTGGCCACAGAGGCGGCGGCAGCGGAGACAGTGTATACATTACTAATGGGTGTGATGATCTATAAGTATTAAAAGTTTGATTATAGCAGTGATCGTTGTGTGCAACTTTCCTAACTAGTGTTGAGCGAGCATGCTCGGCCGATGCTCGGATCGGCTCGAGCATCGCTCTGCTCGGCACATGGCGGTACTCGTACGAGTACCGCCATGTGCTCGCCCGCCATGTTCGGGTGGCAGGGATCTGTGCCGGAGGAGGCACAGATCTTGCAGACGCTCCGCTGGACCACCAGGGACTGGAGGTAGGGGGCATTGCGGAGATGAAGGGGGCATTGCGGAGATGAAGGGGGACATTGTGGAGATGAAGGGGGACATTGTGGAAGGGGGACATTGTGGAAGGGGGGCATTTGCGGAGATGAAGGGGGACATTGCGGAGATGAAGGGGGACATTGCGGAGATGAAGGGGGACATTGTGGAAGGGGGACATTGTGGAAGGGGGGCATTGCGGAGATGAAGGGGGCATTGCGGAGATGAAGGGGGACATTGCGGAGATGAAGGGGGACATTGTGGAAGGGGGACATTGTGGAAGAGGGGCATTGTGGAGATGAAGGGGGGCATTGACCAGGCACCCTCCCCTCATCAGAGCAGGGGGTGCCTGGTGTAATGCTCGAGTCCTCCCATTTAATGCAATGGGGTTCGGGTGCTCGGCCGAGCACTCGAGCCTCAGGGGGTGCTCGGTCAGAGCACCCGAACACCCGAGCATCGGGGTGCTCGCTCAACACTATTCCTAACCCATTGTAATGGGTTATTGCTTACTTTCTCCCTGAATAAGCAGTTAATTTTCACTTTTTGTAAGTCATTGGACTCCTGAGTGCTTAGAAAAAATGTCTCTCTGATGGTATACTATGTTGAACAGCTGGTGGGAAGCCATTGTATTCTCAGTAATTATTAGCATTCTTTGAATAGCTGAAACAAACCAAAAAAACAACTGAGAGTTATTTATTTACGTATTTGGGAATTTGATGTTGCATTCAAAAATAGTCAATGAAACATAGTGAAACATAGGCAATGAAAGAACTGCAGAATGTTTTACTCACAGATCAGCACTAGGGATGAGGAAAATTATTTGGTAAATCCAATATTCCTAACAGCCTGTTTTTGCAAGGCCCAAAACACATATTGAAAAATAAGTGATTCATATAGCATTTTTCTTTTATTCTTTTAATCTGTCTGATAAAGAAAAAAAGTGGCAACATTATAAACGCACAGTTTCTGTGACTAGTTTTATAGTCATAGACTATAGGGATGTAGTATGCTCCAGCACCACAAATCCTTCTTCGTAAACTTGACACTCTGTATAATTCATTGTGCCATTTTATCCTCCAGTGTAATTACACTACCAATCACTGCGATATGGTTAAAGAACTAAATTGGTTAACACTAGTGATGAGCGAGCACCGTGATGCTCGGGTGCTCGGGTGCTCTGACCGAGCACCCCCTGCTGCTCGAGTGCTCGGCCGAGCACCCGAGCCCCATTGAATACAATGGGAGCACTCGAGCATCAAACCAGGCACCCCCTGCTCTGATGAGCGGAGGGTGCCTGGTCAATGTCCCCCTTCATGTCCGCTATGCCCCTCTTCCACAATGTCCCCCTTCATCTCCTCTATGCCATAGAGGAGATGAAGGGGGACATTGTGGAAGAGGGGCATAGCGGAGATGAAGGGGGACATTGTGGAAGACGGGCATAGACTCTATGCCCCTCTTCCACAATGTCCCCCTTCATCTCCGCTATGCCCCTCTTCCACAATGTCCCCCTTCATCTCCTCTATGGCATAGAGGAGATGAAGGGGGACATTGTGGAAGAGGGGCATAGCGGACATGAAGGGGGACATTGTGTAAGACGGGCATAGCGGAGATGAAGGGGGACATTGTGGAAGAGGGGCATAGAGTCTATGCCCCTCTTCCACAATGTCCCCCTTCATGTCCGCAATGCCCCCTTCATCTCCGCAATGCCCCCGTACCTCCATTCCCTGGTGGTCCAGCGGAGCTTCTTCGGATCTGTGCCTCTTCCGGCACAGATCCTCTTCACCCGAGCTTGTCGGGCGAGCACATGGCGGTACTCGTACGAGTACCGCCATGTGCCGAGCAGAGCGATGCTCGAGCCGATCCGAGCATCGGCCGAGCACGCTCGCTCAACACTAGTTAACACTCAAATCTAGATGTTCCTTTCACCTTTTTTACTTTGTAAACAACCACTTCACTAGAAAACTACTAGACTACTTGAGCAGTATCTCACTCGAGCTCTCCATACAAACTATAACCTCCGCTCCATTGCTAACATCTCACTGTGTATACCACAATATAGGAAAGAAGTCAGATGATCTGCCTTCTCCTTCAGAGCTCCAAAAGCCTGGCATATCCTGCCTGTAATAATCAGATCTTCTCCCAGTCTAAAATCCTTAAAAGTAAATGCTTCTCTATATATAAAACAGTATGTAACTGTATATAATTTTTTTTTCTTCTATATATGTATATTTATGTGTGTATGTATATATAATGATTCTCTATTTGTGTAAATATGTAACCATTACCGAAAACTATCCTATAATATAAAAGGCCAGAATGTTTGTCCGATGCAATCATGCGCAGTAGAGACTTCCAAACGCACAGAATGCTGGGAGCATTCTGTGCATTCGGGCAGTCTCTACTGTGCATAACTGCATCCCGTGCACTGCCAGTGAGGCGGCGGCAGCACGCAGAGCAGGACCTGCCTCTTTACCACACCGGACCTTGGCCCGTGTACACGAGCTTTTACACTAGTCCAGGACATAGCAGAAAACAAGATAAATCTCAATGTATTCTTCCTGGTAAAACATTTGCTAAATACATTCTCTATTTTACTTACTACATTAAAAACAATTTGGTTTAACTTTTAATCTTCCTTCCATATGAACGCCAGGACAATCACTTGTTTAGTGTATGTACATTTTAGGATATTTATGATTGGCTTATATAAGCACAATCTAAAATGAGCAGAAAAACAGAAAAAAGTAAATATAGATTTGTTTGCTTAACTGATTTTGTACAGATGGTTATTTTGGTGTTTGTTGCTTAAAATTCATATTTTAGGTACTCTGTAATTTAGTTTGAAAAGACCTACATATTAAGTCTATCCACAAAGCGCATGTGAAGTCATCTGTAAATCACAGAGAAGGCAGAACTCTCTCAGAATTAACCTGTAAACTGAAAATGATTGCACTGTCTCGTTCCAAACCACTTAGTGCTAAAAAAAAAATATCTGAAATTTTCATATCTATAAATATTCATATTGTTTAATGTTGTAAAATCCAACGTAAAACTTTTCTCTAAATACCGTATTCCTCTGTGTACATATTTACTGCAATAGTATATACCTACAATGCTGAGTTAGCATTACTGAGGATAATGTACTCAGAAAGTGGTGCAATTCTGGAGCAAACCAGTTGTACCACAGAGAATGCATTGCAAAGCAATGTGTTGGAAACGTCTCCATATTCAAAGGGTTTAAGCAATATTATTTTGGTAAATGTTTTTATTTCCCCCTGGTGCAGTTGGTATCCTCCAAGAGATGGAAAATATTGGGATTCTGGAGCAAACCAACTGCACCATAGGGGACATTCATTTAAATGGGATTTTAACCCCTTGAATTCTGGAGAAGTTCCTGGTGTATTTCTTCTTAATACATTGAGGAAATCTGTATCGTATAAAGGGTTAAAGGCACATTTTAAATAAGTGGAAATGTGGGGAATATTCCAGTCCAGGTTTTGGTAAGGACACCCAAAGAAAAATAAAAAACATTTAAAATTGCTGGAGTGTAACCAATTTTGACCAAAATAGCTAAAAGCAAATACTCAAAATATTGGTGCACATCCAAATATTCATCACCATTAACCCTTTACTCTGCGGCATTATGCTTGCATATCACTATTATATTAAAGATGAGGATTTAGTCATATCATATGGATATAGAATGCTAAGTTTGCCACCAACGCCAAGGTACCTCATTTTTGGCAAGTACCTAACCTTAATATGCTTTGTCTTATGAGCTGAAACTCTCCTGCTTTAGGCATTTACTAACCTTAATTTACTTTAACCTGAGAGCTGAGTCTTTGTCAGCTTTACTCATTAATGGATAGAGACTCTCTGACAGGCATTATATAGTGTCGTAAAGACAATGAACATTGCACCTGGGGTTGGAAGGGGTGCTTTGGGGAATATATATATTTTTTTCCTGTTGTGCAGGTGTTTTTTTCTGGAATTGCATCACTTTTTCTTAGTACATCATCCTCATTTTTTTAAACCCTTTGCGTGCCAAATGGGTACGCAACACATTGCTTTGCATTGCTTCACTCTGGGACTCAAAAGACGGTAAGGAGAAGGTCAAAAGACCCTCTCTGGTCAGTAGGTCACTTTCCTAGGTAAGAGATTAGGACCACCAAGGTGTAAAAAACAAAAAAAAAAAAAAAAAAAAGATTTTTAACCCCTTAAGGACCAGCATGCAGCAGTGTGGTTGGCAGTTAAGGACCACAGAGCACGATTTTCCACTAATGGACTCAGGGCTCCAAGAACGGTGTGCAGCCGCACATGGAGCCCTAAATTTCTTGACGTGCCAGGATCGTCACCGGTCCTTAAGTGCAGGACGGCCATGATGGTCCTTGCACGTTATTGGTCCTTAGTGGGTTAAAATGTTGCTGTTTTGTTTTCAGTTATGCTATGTTATGGAGAAATGAGGGAATGGAAAAAAGCAATTAGATCTGTTTTCACAATACATGTCTTTCATTTGATTTTCTTTTTTTCCCCAAATTTGTGAAACAAATAGTAAAAACATGTTGTGACACCAATGTTAAAGGGATAGTAATACTTAAGATGTAAAAAAATATATGTTGTAGGGTTTATGTCCCCGAATAAAACAAGGGTACTCCCACCACTGAGAGATATTTTATTAAAAAATTTATTAAAAAACAGCTCAAACTTTAATTTTTTAGGTGCAATATTCAGGGGGATAAACCCTTCAACAAATGTTTTTTTTACATTTTAAGTATTACTATCCTTTTAAGGTTCCCAGTGAAACACTTTGAACTAAAATGACCACATATTCCTTTAATTCAGGGGTGCAATTGAAAATGTAATTCTGCAAGAGTACACAGGAACCAGTGCAACCATGATGCCTGTACAGTGAGATGCCTGTCTGGGAACGAGTTGGATTTATCAATAACTCCAGATGTATTCAGGATAATACTAGTATGGAGATGCATATTGTTATATACTTAATTATTTGGGAGGCACTTTACTTTCACTGATAGTTCAGCTTTAAATTTAGACACCATGACATACATTTGGAACAAATTATATGAGTACACAATGGAGGGACAACTGAGTTAGTAAACATCCAGTCTGCATAGATATAAAATGATATGCATAGGGTTAGATCAAGTCCTGGGAACAAGGAAATGTTCATTTACACAGATTTGGCAAGACCTGCCATCTTTATACAATCTCAAAAATGAGACATGATGCCCATACCTAGGTTCAGGCCTGTTTTTAATGCTCCAAACATAAGCATTAAATTAAAGGGGGGAATTTTGCAGGCGGTTATCTCTCTAGTCATGAAGGTTTGAGAGATGACACTGGGGACAATTACATTCTTTTTAACATTACTACATTATGGGGATTAGTAATATTTAAGTATTACTATCCCTTTAAATTCCCAGATCTTTCTTTCCCTTTGAGTATGGTGACCTTCATATTTTTTAGACTATGATTTGGACTGCAAAAATGCTGGCCAACTGGTGTGTCAACTGTTTTTTTTTGTATACTGTTAGATGATGGAGGTTCACTCCTTTCCTCAATGTCTGTCCTGTTTCTCTAATTTAGCATCCTCCCTGGGAGCACTGTGCACATAGAAGGTATACTAAATTTGATATGGAGCAAGTGAAGGAATTGCTAATTTCATAATGTTGCTTCGTATTTGGTATTTTTTATCTTTGTTGTGCATTGGAAGTGTCGACAGATTTCACAGCTTTTCACTACACAATCTACTTCTTTTTTTACTTAGTACATTAGCCTCAGTTTTAGATTATAATCAAGTCAGATTGTTGACACAAATATTGTTTTGAAGAGATTATAGGGTTGTATTCAATAAGATAAAGAGGTGGGATTCTGGAGCAATCCAACTGAGCCATAGGGGATGAATAAACATTTCTAAAGGTTTGACGGGTTTTTTAAACCCTTATATGCTAGAGAGGTGTCCAATGTATTGAAAATCTCCAACATAGTCCTTCCCAATATATTGGAGACCTCTGTAGCCATCAAGGTGGTAAAAGTCGATTTAAAGCAATCAAAACTTTGAGAATTTATACGTACTTAAAAACAAACCAAAGACAGAAGTAAATCCTTGCTGTTTCATATAAATTACTTAAATATTGACCCAGCGTAAAGCACAATATTATCCAAATGTATTAAAGGGATAGAAATGTTTCACAATAAAAAGCAGCTCCAATTAATCTTCATAGTATTTGGGCCATAAAGAGTGTTAATACTGTCAGAGTTGTAGTTCAAGAGTAATTGAAAGATAAAGTATCCTCCTCCCGCCCCTTTTACTGATGTAACACTGCTCACCTCAGAACAGAAAGGTGGTGTCCAGGTGGTTCGCAGAGAGGGACAATCCTCAATTAGCATAAGGGAAAAACCTGTCAAGGGGGACAGGGTTTTTATTGTTCTCACAGTAAGAAGATTGTCCCTTGCTGTGAGCTGTCTGGTCTTAAGACCAGATTCCACATCTGAGGGGAGCTGGCTTACATTAGGTAAAAGAGGCGGGAACGGGACACTTTACCATTCGATTACTCTTGAATTACACCTCTGACAGTATTGAAATAACACTCTCTATGGCTGAAATGAAAAAATGAGGGTTTTGTCACAAAGTTTGGCCAAACTATGTTTAAGCTCACCTCGCCAAAGTAACCCATTTTAAGTGAGTCCTATCTGATACCAATAGCGATGTTTATGGCATACAACAGTGCTTCATATTAAAATCTATGTAATGGCCTCATGACTGAATTGACCTGTTTTCAAACAGAGATCACTTGCAGTGAGTGGGCGGGGACCTTAAGAACGGGAACATTTTCAGCATTCTATTTATATAGAAGTCTGTCCCAATCACTGTTATAAATTGCATGAAGCCTGTTTAATAGACTTGTCTACAGAAAATAAAATGGTTTAGTCTGTTTATTAGATACATGTTTTCCCTTTAACATGCAACAAATGTCATGTAACCCCCCGATTTGGTTAATCAGAATTTCGGTAAAGATATTTGTTGCCTAGCAAATTTGTTTCCAGTTTCTATGGACACTAAGTCCCCCCCAGTCATTACTTACCTTGATGTTGGTCGTTCAGTGGTGTCCTCAATGCCCTGATCATGGCCCCAGTGGTCTGTGGGCAGCAGTAGCAACACAGAGTCATAAGTGCCTGACTTTGAACTCTCACCCAATTGCTGGTAATCATCAAATTTGTTTATTGAAAGGGATTTTAATGGATCTTTAAAACTTAATTTAATATTGTAGCTATTCAAAAAATTAAGTAATTGAGGCCAGGTTTATCTCTCAACCCTTTATGGGATACTGGGACCCACAAATAATAATAAAAACATCAAAATATCATTTAAAGGGTCTCCTCCAACGAGTTTCAAAATAACATTTTTAATTTAGATAGTATTTGTAGGTGTATTAGAGTAGGACTTACCATAAAATGAGATACCTGGGTGTGGTTGGTAAGCTTACGCACGGATTGGCCAATTTGTGGGATGAAATTCTCACTTATTTCACTTAGTTTTACTAAGGATTATTATATATGCCCATTACAGGGCACACATCATTCACAGTATATAGTGGAGCACAGATTTGTTTGTTTGTAATTGTTTGTAATGTGTTGTGTGTAACTTCTATGTTCTCAATGATTTCAATGGGCGAAAAAGCGGAAAAAAGCGAAAAATTGGCACTTTTCACTGGAAACTTTTCGCCAAGCGGAAAATGCCATTTTTCGACGATTTCAGTTTGAGGTGGAAAGTTTTGCCCATCCCTACTGACAATGGTTGAGGAGAATATAAGTGACTACTGCCTGGGTGCTACTCATCAATATAACTTAGAAGAAGAAATGGTAACAAAACAATGTAATCAGTGCACACACTCAGGTCTTGTGAAGAGAGTGTTAATTTATTTGTCAATGTTTCGGCCCCCTGGAGGGGGGATAAAATAGATATTTTTTTTCTATTAACTGTACATAATGCCCATAATGTCCTCATCCATGGATAAAATAGATATTATTTTTCTGTTTTATCCATGAATGAGGACATTATGGACATTATGTACAGTTACATGTAACAAATGTAACTATACATTACCTTCTCAATTAGGAACTGTATGAATATATATCTAATAGTCCTGAGTAATAGATGAGTAAAAGGGTCACATTATCCTGACAAGCGGAATTGTCTGTCTGTTGAGTTTTACCTCGGCATGTAAAGGGCAGTCATTCTTATGGGTTTTATTGTCACAATGTCATTTGATCTACATAAGATTGAGGATTTCCCTCATTAACTTTCATTACAACAGGGGATACTCCACTTTATTCATACATAGACAGGATGTACCAACATGTATTCATTGTATATTAAGATCCATACCTATTACTAAATAGTGTCTGTACATGCATTTTGGCACCTGAGGTAAAAAGTAGGGGTTCATCTATGTTCCGAGGATAGTGTTTGGATTTCTAAGCATAGCCGAACTAATATTGGTATTATCCCTATGTAATGCTATGATTGAATATATTCCTTTGTCTAATTTAAGCCCTATTTTGGGTTACATTATCATGTAATGCTCAAAGGGGGTTTCACCTTTAATCCATATCCAGTCAATAGGGCTTTGCGATTCAGCGGGACCATGACCTGAGATGACCCGACAAGTTCAAAGCCGGGCATCTCAGGTTACATATTTGTGACAATGAGGCCACCTAATTATTGATTATTTTGTATATTGCATTAAAGACTTTATAGATTGTGTATGTATAAGCAGATCAGAATTGGAGGTTCTATTTCTAGCGAGTTCAGGTGGTTTGAAATGCGATGAAGACCCACAGCTCGCTAGGAAAATTATATATAGAGTGGGACACGCATCCATATTGTGGGTGCCATGCTCTTTGTCTTCCGTTAGTTGCACATTCTCAAGTCACAGCAGTGTTGATGTAATGTCTCATATATGCTTGATTAAAAATATACATACGAAATTTAGATGGTATTATTGAATGTAGGTGTGGGGGTCATGTCCCGATTGGTTGTGGGTCATAGGGAGTTTATAGTGGTTTGGGAACACCATTTTGGCATCTTGACAAAGATCCATATGAGGATCTAAAATATACACTTGCTGCTTTAAGTTTGAGACCTGAGTGCTGATTTTATTTAAAAGATATATATATATATATATATATATATATATATATATATATTTTGTGACAGAATGGTTAACACCCAGAGAATGAAATGTTTCTGTTTTCAGTGATCGCCATTGTCTTAACATGTGTTCCCATTCTTGAAACATTAATGTCCCCTGCGTGTGCATGCATTAGAGAATGTTGGCCATTTACCAGCATTGAATGGGTTGGTGTAACGGATCCTACCCGTTACTGGGAGCTCTTGTCTGGGCATGGCATTTATTCACCACTGGGCCCAAGGATTATGGATATTGGACACTCCTTTGTGCCCTGGCATGCGATCTCTCAAGCCCTTATCCTGGACTAAGAGACTTTGGCTAACCTTATATGGATAGGCAGCTGTACCAGAGGAAAGAACAATTCAAGGCTTGGGTGCTGCAAACTCTTCTGACCTGCAAAGGGTTAATCATTTGAGTTTGAGCATATTTACTTTCAATATGTATTGTAGTCCCCCAAGCCTTTTGCTTAATTACTCAAGTCATTGTATTGAGCACTGTCCTGTGACCCCCTGTTGTGTGATTAATCCAATCATGTCTGCCCTATTATGTTTCCCTGAATCATTTGTTGTTGGTTCTTGGACCCTTTGTAGTGACTGAATTATCCCTGTGACTACCCCATTGTATTCTGCCCTACCATTTGCTGTGTCCTATTGATGAACTGTGATTGAATTAAGTCTCCTGTACTGTGCTCCAAGTTAGTGTGGTTTGAAACTGTATAAATATGCTGTGGTTTGTTGTAATAAAGAGAGTTCTGTTTTGGAGTGAACAAGGAGTCCTGGAGTCTTGTATTGCTAATGGTCTAAAGTATCCACTCTGATACCCATCTGCGCCAAGTATCCTGAATCGCCGACCGCCTGCTGCCAGTTTCCTGCGACCTAACTTCGTGGACTGTCAGGCGGCCACGTGGACTCTTCCCTGCTTCCAGCGATCCTGAGGCTGTTTCCAGTGACTGTCCATACTCCAACCGGTGCACCTGACGGCGCTTATCTGCTTCGAGAAGGAGAGACCCAGGAACGACGGCGGAAGGCGACGCGGTCCCTTCTTCAGCATCCGTTACATTGGTGGCATAGCGGTGGGATTTCTCCTTCTTTTATTGGGTGTACCAGCTAAGAGATGGCGGCGAAAGCGCGGCTACCGGAGGCCATAGGAGTGTATGACATGCGGTACCACTACATCGGATATCAATGGGAGACCTTCCTAGGTGATTTAGCCGAGGAGTTTTACCGGGAGGTCACCACCTGCATCACAGAGGAGCTCCGAGTCCAGGACGGATACTGGGAAATGATCAAGTGCCTTCACAAGGAGTATACAGGAGTTATGGTCAACTTTTTCCCATTCAACTTGCGCCTGAAACTCCAACAACTGGTATGGATGGCCTTTCAGGAGGATGCTACTTTCGGCCAGAGGAAGTACAGCCGCTACTGGGAGATTTGGGAGAAAAGAAAGGCCATGTTTGGAAGTTACTTTCCTCCAGACCTGGAGGGGAACCTAGACCGTTTAGTCGAGCAGGAATGGAACTTGGAGCTAATGTACATGGGCTGGATAGAGGAAGCCCAGGAGATACAAAGAGAGGAAAAAGACTGGGGGGGTTACTCATCTGAGGAGGACTTCAGTGGAGCTGAGGACTTAGATGGAGCTGCCCCTGTTCACTCCACACTGGTGAGTGGGAATGCGTTCCTCACCAGTGCCCCTGTTGCCCTGCCTGATACCCCTTTGCCCCTGGACTGTTTGTTGCGTGAGCTGAGGGGTGGGAATTCGTTCCCCCTCAGTGAAGAGAATGCCTCTGCATCAGGGGATGGGACGGACGTCTCCCCTGATAGGCATATTGCCCCTTCCCCTGTTTTCCCAGCTGCGGTGGACGAGACGCAGGTCCCCACCAGCAGCAATTGTATGTCCCAACTGATGGGTGGGAGACAGCCCATCAGTCCCTGTGAACCCCCTGCTGTGGTGAGGGGAGAAGAGCTCACCAGCAGCCCCAGAAAGATGCCCCCTGTTCTATTGGAGAATGCCCTGGGAGAGGAGCAGTGTGTGCACCCCAGGGCCATGGATGATGCCGCCTTGAGGGATGGGACTGCGGTCTCCCTCAAGGCAGAAGAAAGGCCTATGTGTAATGGCCTACAGGAGGAGGACCCCAGTGGGCTGGGAGAAAACAGTGCCGCTGGCCCTCCTAAAGATATGGACTGTGAACTGATGGGTGGGAGCAAGCCCATCAGTCCCCCTGAGGCCCCTGCTGTAGTGGGTGGGAGAGAACCCAGCAGCAGCCTCAAGATGTTGCCCCTGGTGGGGGTGGAAGATGCCCTGGGAGCAGAGCCGTGCGTGCACCCCAGGATTACAAGTAATGCGGCCTTGAGGGATGGGACTGCGGTCTCCCTCCAGGCAGAAGAAAGGCCTATGTGTAATGGCTTACAGGAGGAGGACCCCAGTGGGATGGGAGAAAATAGTGCCGCTGGCACTCCTACAAATATGGACTGTGAACTGATGGGTGGGAGCGAGCCCATCAGTTCCCCTGAGACCCCTGCTGTAATGGGTGTGAGAGAATCCAGCAGCAGCCCCAAAATGTTGCCCCTGGTGGGGGTGGAAGATGGCCTGGGAGCGGAGCCGTGCGTGCTCCCCAGGATTACAAGTAATGCGGCCTTGAGGGATGGGACTGCGGTCTCCCTCAAGGGAAAAGAAAGGCCTGGGTGTGATGGCCTACCAGAGGAGGACCCCAGCGGACTGGAAGAAAGTAGAGCTGCTGGAACTTCCCTGGATATGTTGTATGACCTGATGGGTGGGGAAGAGTGCCCCATCAGTCCCCCTGTAACCCCTGACTTGGTGCGTGGCAGCAAGCGCACCAGGTCATGTGAAGGCCTGGCTGGGATGAGTGGGACAGATGTCCTCATCCCCAGCCCAGCAGTTGTTCTGCCTTTCCCTGAGACCCCTGGCCTAGTAAGTGGGGCCACAGTCATCCTAAAGGAGCCTGTTTGTACCCCTGCACTGGAGATCCCCACCTTGGTGAATGAGACCGTGATCCTCACCAAGGATATTTGTGTTGCCCTGTCCCCTGTTGACCCCAGCTGGATGGGTGGGAATGTATTCCCCATCAGGCCCATACCTGATTTGACTCAGGAGCATGGGAACTGCATCCGCTCCTGTGCCTCTGGGGCCCTGGCCCAACTAAAAGGGGGAGATGTGCCTCTCTCCCCAAACTCTGACGTCCAGAAGCCAGAGGCACAATTGCCCCAGGGAGATCCCCCTTATAGACTGGCTCTTGACCCGGAGCCACTGGCCCCAGACCCAGAAGGATTTGTCCTCAGCACTGCCTGGAGAGGGGCCCAGGAGAGGCCACCTAATTTGATGTTGGTCAGGGCAACCAAGCAACAATTTCCCTGGCCCAGAAGTAAGGACAAAAGAACTGTGCGCTGTTCCCCTGGCCCGGACAAGGGGCTCATGTTTTCTCCGGGCCCAGGACAAAAAGACTGTTCCAACCTATGGCCCAGGATTAAGGACCACGGGGCTTGCTTGTTGTTTCCCTGGCCCAGGACAAGGGGCTCCACACTTGTGACTGGCCTAGGACCAAGGCCTCCAGACTAATGAACTGTCCAGACAAGGGGCTCACAGCAGCAATGCTCTCTTACAACTCCAAGCCAGCATTTACTATTGCAACCACTGGCTTGGTACAAAAAAGGGGGAGAAATGTAACGGATCCTACCCGTTACTGGGAGCTCTTGTCTGGGCATGGCATTTATTCACCACTGGGCCCAAGGATTATGGATATTGGACACTCCTTTGTGCCCTGGCATGCGATCTCTCAAGCCCTTATCCTGGACTAAGAGACTTTGGCTAGCCTTATATGGATAGGCAGCTGTACCAGAGGAAAGAACAATTCAAGGCTTGGGTGCTGCAAACTCTTCTGACCTGCAAAGGGTTAATCATTTGAGTTTGAGCATATTTACTTTCAATATGTATTGTAGTCCCCCAAGCCTTTTGCTTAATTACTCAAGTCATTGTATTGAGCACTGTCCTGTGACCCCCTGTTGTGTGATTAATCCAATCATGTCTGCCCTATTATGTTTCCCTGAATCATTTGTTGTTGGTTCTTGGACCCTTTGTAGTGACTGAATTATCCCTGTGACTACCCCATTGTATTCTGCCCTACCATTTGCTGTGTCCTATTGATGAACTGTGATTGAATTAAGTCTCCTGTACTGTGCTCCAAGTTAGTGTGGTTTGAAACTGTATAAATATGCTGTGGTTTGTTGTAATAAAGAGAGTTCTGTTTTGGAGTGAACAAGGAGTCCTGGAGTCTTGTATTGCTAATGGTCTAAAGTATCCACTCTGATACCCATCTGCGCCAAGTATCCTGAATCGCCGACCGCCTGCTGCCAGTTTCCTGCGACCTAACTTCGTGGACTGTCAGGCGGCCACGTGGACTCTTCCCTGCTTCCAGCGATCCTGAGGCTGTTTCCAGTGACTGTCCATACTCCAACCGGTGCACCTGACGGCGCTTATCTGCGTCGAGAAGGAGAGACCCAGGAACGACGGCGGAAGGCGACGCGGTCCCTTCTCAGCTTCCGTTACAGTTGGTTAGTGTGTATGATGTACAGAGGGATGGTGCCATCCAGTCTAGCTGTACACAGAGATTGTGTTATGAGATAGCCAGTGTTGGTCAGAAAGAGGGGGGGTAGGGCAAATTTGTGTGTGGAATGTGTTTATCTTCCCCCTCACATCAGGCTAAGCAGAAAGAGACCTGGTAGATGGTACCTGTGACATCAGATCCTGTAGGGGGTGGGTAGAAAAAGGCTAGGAAGAGAGAGTGAGAGAGGACAGAGTTGAAAAAATGTAGGAAGAGGAGAGGAGGCCTCTCCATAATGGTGGGAGGCCTGGGGTCCATGGGCTTTCTAAAGGAGTACTAGAGAAACTGGGACTGGTGAGTGCCCTCACCGGAAGAGTTAGAGTGAGTGGGCACTGTAGTGGCCAGGTGCCCCTTTCAGTTGTGGGCTGTAAGTCACGGCGGCTACAGCCACAGAAAGTACCCTGATGTTCCCATCTGTAATTGTTGTCCTATGTTTGTGTACCGTAACCTCTCTAATAAATGCAATTTATTATCTTTTTGTTTGGCTGGATAAATCGCTTATATATACATACTGTATTTAAATATATACTCAGCCTGGAGCAACCACAATTGATGAGAAACAGCACTCAGGCTTCTGGTTGCAAAGCAAGATAAGGTTTTAGTGCATCATAAGGCCTAACATTTTTGGTCTACACCTGGACCCTCCTCACAGCAAAAGGGGGGAAAAAGACAATATGCAGCTATATATAGAGTAAGCTAAAACAACACTCGCCTATCACATGCCGCCGAAGGGAGTGGTTGCCAAAACTCGGAGTCTCCATTTGCAGCAGGGAAGAGGTGATGTCACTGACCCAGAAAATCCATATCTAAGCAACAGGTACCCAATAAAGATCACACAAAGATGACCGGCTAGGCTGAATTCCAGCAATCATCGCATACAGCAACAGGAGGCAAGAATAATCTATGAATATAATACATTGGCCCCCAAGGGCCTAAATAATGAGTTACAACTATCCTGTTTCCTATAGAGCTGAGATTATTCATTAGGAGACCAATTATCTCCATTTGCAATATTCAGCTCCTGATGGAATACTTATTCCTGATGATGTACACAGTTGGGCATCCCTGATGGAAAGAGCCACAGGAAGGAGCAAGTAGTCATCATCGTTTTGCATTTACATTTTGGCTGTACAACAACTCCAATTTGAATGAAAGGAGTATATGTAAAGGTCCGGCAGTTTAATGTACTGCCCTGGTTGTTCTGATCTTATGTTGCTAACACTATACTGATGGCACGAACCACATGAAGGAGTGTTTATTCATCACCTGGTTTCATATAAATTTCAAAAATGATCCTCCTCTGTGTGGATCACAACCTTATGCCAGTGGATCTAGTGAATGTAATATTGTATTTGGAGGAGTTATTAGAATGATTTGAATGATTTATGCAAACATGAACTGGTGGAATACAAAAAAAACATTCAAATATTCTATTTCAGTTGAACAGACTTACCAAACGTATAATAACCAATCACTTTCAGAAGGAATAAATAGAACTACATGCATGTCTGTTCCCTTTCTTCTTTTGAAACTACAGAGCAGTTTTACCTCTTTGGTTAAAACCTTTATTTTGCAAATATCAGTTTTTGATTTGCCACTTTATGTTTGAAATATCTTTTCTTTGTCTTATTGATATCATATGGTGCATTACATGCTCTAGTAGATAAACCATCGCTATGTGCTCTTATATATTTATGCTTTTATTGTACTTTGTTTAATTTTGCCTCTCTGCAATGTCTGGGTGATGTTGAGTACACAAGATGACTGCTGGCGTTCAGCCTAGCCTGCCGTCTTTGTGTGATGTTTACTGGGTACCTGTTGCTTAGTCAGTGACGTCACCTCTTCTCCGATGCGACTAAAGATGCCGAGGTTTGACACCCACTCAGTTCGGCGGCCTTTGATAAGTGAGTCTTGTTTTGGCTTACTCTATTTATAGCTGTATATTGTCTTTTTTACCCATTTTTCCCTGAGGACCGAAAATGTTAGGCTTTATGATGCACTAAAACCTTATCTTGCTTTGCAACCAGAAGGCTGAATGTCATCTCTCATCAGTTGTGAATGCTCCAGGCTAAGTATATCTTATGAGACGTGCACCAGCTAAATTATTTAATTAATGGGATAATTATTCATTTATTTGAGTGCCCTGCCTCTGTTTGTGTTTATATATATATATATATATATATATATATATATATATATATATATATATATATATATATATATACATATATATTATATTCATGATTCCTACATCAATTATTACAAATATCATGTTTGAGTCTAATATAAGCTATCATTATTCTCAGATTATTGACACGCATTAGTCAATGGTTATACTGTGGTCCTAACAGTGGTAGATGTTAGCAATAGTGATGAGCGAGCACCCCAATGCTCGGGTGTTCGGGTGCTCTGACCGAGCGCCCCCGGAGGCTCGAGTGCTCGGCCGAGCACCCGAGCCCCATTGAAGTCAATGGGAGGACTCGAGCATTACACCAGGCACCCCCTGCTCTGATGAGGGGAGGGTGCCTGGTCCATAGGAAAAGGGCAGAAAATGATGGAAACACCACAGAAATGGTTCAGGGACAGCATAGGGAGGATGTCTGGATGCATCTTGGACTCCAACATCGCTGCTGGGAACGATCTTTCGCCCGTAGTACGCCATTTTTACAGACTGACCGTAAAACACACAAAAAGGAAAATAAAAACGACTTTAGGCGAAAAATTGTTACCAAACAGTATTTGCTGTATATTTACTTGTATATCATCTGCAAATTCTGCAAAAAATTTCATCGGTTTTTCTGAAGTGAGGCCATGATTAAGAGGGAAACGTGCGCAGAGGCAAATTCTCCCAAAAATTTCCTAGATTTTTCTGAACTGAGGCCATGATTAAGAGGGAAACGTGCGCAAAGGCAAATTCTCCCAAAAATTTCCTCGATTTTTCTGAACTGGGGCCATGTTTAAGAGGGAAACGTGCGCTGAGCCGACCATCTAAAACATTATGGGTGAGGGTCTGCTGCAGAGCTGACCATCCTAAACATTATATGCGAAGGCCCGCTAGTGAGCTGATGCTATAAAACATTATATGAGAGGGCCCGCTAGAGAGCTGACCCAATAAAACATTATATGGGAAGGCCCGCTGGTGAGCTGACCTATATAAATATTGTCAAACAGGGCCCGCTGGTGAGCTGGCCCTATATAAAAATTATATCACAGGGCCCGCTGGTGAGCTGGCCCTATATAAAAATTATAGCACAGGGCATATGGAAGAGGAGGAGGAGGATGAGAAGATTAAGAGTCAACCATATACCCGTTTTTTGGGTGGAAGGGGTGAATGGGAATACAGAGTATTCCCATCATTGTAAATAACATATATAAAGTGAGTTTATGTTCCCCCGGGGCTTTCCTCCAGTGGAGTGGAGAAGTCAGGGGAAATCCAGGCCTTGTTCATTTTTATAAGTGTCAACCTATCAGCATTTTCGGTGGAAAGGCGGATACGCTTATCTGTTATGATGCCACCAGCAGCACTAAATACCCGCTCAGACAGAACGCTGGCGGCAGGGCAGGCCAGCACCTCCAAGGCGTAGAGTGCCAGTTCATACCACGTGTCCAGCTTGGACACCCAGTAGTTGTAAGGCACAGAGGGATCATTGAGGACGCTGACACGGTCTGCTACGTACTCCTTCACCATCTTCCAAAACTTTTCCCTCCTTGTGACACTAGGCTGCGCATCAGGGTGAGGGTGCTGGCGGGGTGTCATGAAGGTGTCCCACGCCTTGGAGAGTGTTGCCCTGCCTTTGTCGGAACTGCTGTGTGCTCCCCTTTTCTCCCCTTCTCGGTTGGCCAAGGTAGCACGTACTCTGCCGCCAGCGTTGTCAGATGGAAAATTTTGGAGCAATTTTTCAACAAGAACCTTCTGGTATTGCACCATTTTGCTTGTCCTCTCCACCGGAGGAATGAGAGATGAGAAATTCTCTTTGTAGCGGGGGTCCAGAAGGGTGAACACCCAGTAATCCGTGTTGTCTAAAATGCGTATAACGCGTGGGTCACGGGAAAGGCAGCCTAACATAAAGTCAGCCATGTGTGCCAGAGTACCAACAGGCAAGATTTCGCTGTCCTCACCAGGAGGATGACTCTCAATCTCCTCATCCTCTCCCTCCTCTTCTGCCCACCCACGCTGAAGAGATGGAACTAAAGTTCCATGGCTACCCTCTGTAGCGGAGGCAACCGTGTCTTCCTCCTCCTCCTCCTCCTCCTCCGCCTCCTCCAATTGTCGCTGAGAAGACGAAGTGAGGGTGCTCTGGCTATCACCTAGTGTAAGCTCTTCCTCCCGCATTTCCACCTCTTCCACATGCAAAGCGTCAGTTTTAATTGTGAGCAGCGAGCGTTTCAGTAGACACAGAAGTGGGATGGTTACACTGATAATAGCGTTATCGCCGCTCACCATCTGTGTCGATTCCTCAAAATTGTGTAAAACCTCACAGAGGTCTGACATCCATTCCCACTCCTCACTTCTGATTACAGGATGTTGAACGGAGAGGCGACGACCGTGTAACAGCTGGTACTCCACTACTGCCCTCTGCTGCTCACAAAGCCGGGCCAACATGTGGAAGGTGGAGTTCCAGCGCGTGCTCACATCACACAGCAGCCGGTGAGCTGGCAATTGTAAGCGCTGCTGCAGCTTCAACAGGCCGGCCGAAGCTGTAGATGACTTACGGAAATGTGCACACACGCGGCGCACCTTGGTCAAGAGATCATGCACATTGGGGTAGGTTTTTAGAAATCGCTGAACCACTAAATTAAATACATGCGCTAGGAATGGTACGTGTGTGAGCTTGCCGAGCTCCAAAGCCGCCACCAAGTTACGCCCATTATCACACACAACCATGCCTGGTTGCAGGTTGAGTGGCGAGAGCCACTGCTCGGTCTGGTGACTAATCCCCTGCAACAGCTCTGAGGCCGTGTGCTGTTTGTCCCCAAGGCAGATCAGCTTCAGCACGGCCTGTTGACGCTTCCCCACTGCAGTGCTACACTGCTTCCAGCTACTGGCTGATGGGGGAGTGGCGCTGCGTGTAGAGAATTCGGAGGTGGAAACGGAGGAGGAGGAGCCAATAACGTAGGTGCTGGCGGAAACCCTGATGGAGGTAGGGCCCGCAATCCTCGGCGTGGGTAGCACCCGTGCCATCCCAGGGTCCGAGTCGCTCCCAGCCTCCACGACATTCACCCAGTGTGCCGTCAGGGAAATGTAGCGTCCCTGGCCACAAGCACTTGTCCATGTGTCAGTCGTTAAGTGGACCTTCCCAGTAACTGCGTTGGTCAGGGCACGGGTGATGTTACGGGACACATGGTGGTGTAATGCGGGGATGGCACACCGGGAAAAGTAGTGGCGGCTGGGGACCGCGTACCGAGGGACAGCTGCTGCCATCAGGCTGCGGAAGGACTCAGTGTCCACAAGCCTAAATGGCAGCATTTCGATGGCCAGTAATTTGGAAAGGTGTGAGGTTAGTGCTATGGCCTGTGGGTGGGTGGCTGGGTATTTTCGCTTGCGCTCAAATGCCTGGGGTAACGACATTTGGACGCTGTGCTGGGACAGGGAAGTGGATGTGGTCGCTGATGGTGCTTCAGATGGTACAGGTGCAGGGCGGGAGGTATGCGGGCCTTCGCCTTCGACAGGCGATTGGCCGGCACCGAAAACAGGGGAAGAGGAGGCAGTGGTGTGGCCTGCAGACACAGATGGGCGATCCAGGCGTTCCTCCCACTTATTACGGTGCTTGGATGCCGTGTGTCGGATCATGCTGGTGGTGGTGAGGTTTCTAGTGTTCATGCCTCGGCTCATTCTGGTGTGGCACAGGTTGCAAACTACAATTCTTTTGTCGTCCGCACTTTCCTTAAAAAAACGCCATACCGCGGAACACCTACCCCTTGGCAAGGGAGATTTACGCAAGGGGGTGCTCCGTGGAACATTTGCGGGCCGGTTTGGTGCGGTCCGCCTTCTTTCTGTAGCCACACCACTGCCTCTTCCAGCCTGTTGCGGTGCTGCAGATGGCTCACCCTCAGGACTGCTGTCATCGCTCGGCTCTACACCTTCCCAGGTGGGGTCAGTCACCTCATCGTCCACCAAGTCCTCCTCCACTTCCTCACTCTGATCATCCTCCTCATGTCTTGATCCCACCACATACTCAGTCATTGACAACTGTATAACATCCTCCTCAACAAGGTCTTGAGACAGTAATAGTGGTTGATTTAATGGCAACTGTGTCTCATCATCATCATCATCATCCACTACTTCCTTTGACCTTAAATGCCGTTCACATCTGTCATCTTCTTGTGATTGGGTACCCTCTAGAGGTTGTGAATCAGGGCATAAGATGTCATGTTCCTCTGCAAGCGTGCTTGGAGAGAGGGTCAAATGAAGGATTGGTGATGAGACGAGCTCCTCACTATATCCCAGTGTGGGATCACTTCTTTGACCAGACCCTCTATGGTGGGAGGAAGGATGATCAGAGTGAGGATTATGTTGACCAGACTCTTGGCTACTGAGAGTGGACTTGGTGGAAGACAGGGTGGTGCTTAACCGACTGGAAGCAGTATCAGCTGACATCCAACCGACCACCTGTTCACAGTGGTCGGACCTCGAGAGTGATGTCCTGCGACGCCCTGTAAAATGAGACATGAAGCTAGGTATGGTGGATGTCTTTCTTTCTTGTGCTCTGGCACCAGGCACAGTTTCTCCGCGTCCTGACCCGCGCCCTGAACTATCAGGATCACGTCCACTTCCCCGTCCCTTTTTACCCGCCTTCTTCATCTTACACGGAATATGTGACTTTGATATTTGAGTTTGAAGACTTAACAGTATTTCTTCCTATTCTGCAACTGTGCAGAGTACACAGAATGTGCTGCTAAACTGCGGCGAAGCACACTGAATGGAATATGTGACTTTGATATTTTAGTTTGAAGACTTAACAGTATTTCTTCCTATTCTGCAACTGTGCAGAGTACACAGAATATGCTGCTAAACTGCGGTGACGCACACTGAATGGAATATGTGACTTTGATATTTTAGTTTGAAGACTTAACAGTATTTCTTCCTATTCTGCAACTGTGCAGAGTACACAGAATAGGCTGCTAAACTGCGGCGAAGCACACTGAATGGAATATGTGACTTTGATATTTTAGTTTGAAGACTTAACAGTATTTCTTCCTATTCTGCAACTGTGCACAGTACACAGAATAGGCTGCTAAACTGCGGCGAAGCACACTGAATGGAATATGTGACTTTGATATTTTAGTTTGAAGACTTAACAGTATTTCTTCCTATTCTGCAACTGTGCAGAGTACACAGAATATGCTGCTAAACTGCGGTGACGCACACTGAATGGAATATGTGACTTTGATATTTGAGTTTGAAGACTTAACAGTATTTCTTCCTATTCTGCAACTGTGCACAGTACACAGAATATGCTGCTAAACTGCGGTGACGCACACTGAATGGAATATGTGACTTTGATATTTTAGTTTGAAGACTTAACAGTATTTCTTCCTATTCTGCAACTGTGCACAGTACACAGAATAGGCTGCTAAACTGCGGCGAAGCACACTGAATGGAATATGTGACTTTGATATTTTAGTTTGAAGACTTAACAGTATTTCTTCCTATTCTGCAACTGTGCAGAGTACACAGAATATGCTGCTAAACTGCAGTGACGCACACTGAATGGAATATGTGACTTTGATATTTTAGTTTGAAGACTTAACAGTATTTCTTCCTATTCTGCAACTGTGCAGAGTACACAGAATAGGCTGCTAAACTGCGGCGAAGCACACTGAATGGAATATGTGACTTTGATATTTTAGTTTGAAGACTTAACAGTATTTCTTCCTATTCTGCAACTGTGCAGAGTACACAGAATATGCTGCTGAACTGCGGTGACGCACACTGAATGGAATATGTGACTTTGATATTTTAGTTTGAAGACTTAACAGTATTTCTTCCTATTCTGCAACTGTGCACAGTACACAGAATATGCTGCTAAACTGCGGTGACGCACACTGAATGGAATATGTGACTTTGATATTTTAGTTTGAAGACTTAACAGTATTTCTTCCTATTCTGCAACTGTGCAGAGTACACAGAATAGGCTGCTAAACTGCGGCGAAGCACACTGAATGGAATATGTGACTTTGATATTTTAGTTTGAAGACTTAACAGTATTTCTTCCTATTCTGCAACTGTGCACAGTACACAGAATAGGCTGCTAAACTGCGGCGAAGCACACTGAATGGAATATGTGACTTTGATATTTGAGTTTGAAGACTTAACAGTATTTCTTCCTATTCTGCAACTGTGCAGAGTACACAGAATATGCTGCTAAACTGCGGTGACGCACACTGAATGGAATATGTGACTTTGATATTTGAGTTTGAAGACTTAACAGTATTTCTTCCTATTCTGCAACTGTGCAGAGTACACAGAATAGGCTGCTAAACTGCGGCGAAGCACACTGAATGGAATATGTGACTTTGAAATTTGAGTTTGAAGACTTAACAGTATTTCTTCCTATTCTGCAACTGTGCAGAGTACACAGAATATGCTGCTAAACTGCGGCGAAGCACACTGAATGGAATATGTGACTTTGATATTTGAGTTTGAAGACTTAACAGTATTTCTTCCTATTCTGCAACTGTGCAGAGTACACAGAATAGGCTGCTAAACTGCGGCGAAGCACACTGAATGGAATATGTGACTTTGATATTTGAGTTTGAAGACTTAACAGAATGTGTTCTAATCTGCAACTTTGCACACTAAACAGAATGTGCTCTAATCTGCAACTTTGCACACTAAACAGAATGTGCTCTAATCTGCAACTTTGCACACTAAACAGAATGTGCTCTAATCTGCAACTTTGCACACTAAACAGAATATATGAAATTTTTTTTTGTTTGTTTTTTTCCCCCCACACAAAATAAACTGCTGCCCCCACACACAGTAGTCCTAAAAAGGACTTTTGGTTCTTTTTTTTTCACAAATTTGCTTTCTTTCTCCCTACACTGACTTTCCCTTCCTATCCTCATCTCTCCCTGGCTAAGACTGAGCCGAACTCGCTGGTCAGGTGCTATACAGCACCCGACCACGGGTTCTGGCCAGCCAATCAGTGTAATGCCAGCAGCCAACATGGCTGCTGGCATTACACTGATGTCAGAGCCTCCCTGCACGTTTATTGGCTGCGCAGCAGCCGCAAAACGTGCGGGGAGGAGACCCGAACATGGCGGGCGAGCACATGCGGTACTCGTACGAGTACCGCCATGTGCCGAGCAGAGCGATGCTCGAGCTGATCCGAGCATCGGCCGAGCATGCTCGCTCAACACTAGTTAGCAACCCTTCACATCCCTCCTCCTCCCCTATATCCTCTTTGATGCGCTTAATGATATATGTTCCTTGGCTTTCACTGTCATGTGTCATTTTGTCCACATCTGCTACATGACACTCAGATGGTATTAGATACTGGATCATTTTTAAGAATGAAACACTGCTGCTCGATAGTTGTGCCTCGCTGTCATTTACTATACAACGCGCTACACTGAAAACACGCTCAGACGCAACAATTGCTGGAGAGCAGCTAAAGGTTTCCATGGCTGTTAGTGTCCATACTGGGCAACACACAATGTTTTGTTTGCTAGTAGTCCACTGGGTCATTGTTTCTGCCAATAAAGTAGCTATCCTGAAAGTATGCTGAAACCATCTGAAATGCAGTGGGACTACTCCTATTAGCTACACTGTGTCTCTATATGTCAGTCACCAAACCATACTCTGGGAGCAGGTCCAAAAGAGATGTGCCGCCACCAGTACCACAACTGCAACCCCTGCTGCTGGTACAACCTTTTTGCTGGCTTTCTTTTCTCTGTGCTTTCTAGCAGTTTGTTTGGCCTTACTTTCTCCCTCTCATCCAGTGCAACCCACCACTTGATCTATAAGAATATCTTTATATTCCTTGACAAAATCAGATTCCTCAGAGAGATGATACTGATCATCATGACTCATTGTTGTGACAAAGTGATGACTTTTTGCCAGCAGTTCTGTAATTTTGTGTTTAAAATGGGGATTCATCAAAGTGGCAAGAGTGTATTCATCATTGCTTTTAATGGACACTATGTGAGGATCTTGCGCAAAGCCATCTGGTTCATGTCTGTGTTGCCCTTATGGTAAGATTGCTCAGCAATGCTTCTCAGTTTTTTTTTGCATTAAATATATCAGTGTAAGAATGTTGCTAATTCTTGCCCCTATGCGACTAACCAGCATGGTTGTCTCCTCAAAGAGACAAACTCTAAAGTCTTCTAGTTTTACACTGTGTACTCGCTACTTTTTTTATGTTTGTTTCAAGAGACAGTAATGTCTCATAAAAATGTTTAGAGTTTTATTGAGATTAAAAAAATATGCTAAATGACACAAATCCTATCTCTCAAACCGTTATGGTTTGAGAAATATCCTCTGCTAAAGTTCCTCTTCTCCTGATGTCAGCTGTAAAGCTGACAGAAGGAGATCCATGTCGGCCGACATGAGGAGGATCTTCAGCAGAGCCTCAATAACGCGATTTAAAAAGAATTACTTCTTTGGAACGGTCTAAAAAGTGTGCTTGCAAACCAGGCACACTTTGTAGACTGTTCCAAAGAAGTAGTTCTTTTTAAATCAGTCTATTGCAGCACTGCTGAAGAGATGCTTGTCAGTCCCCGAACCAGAAACGCCTGCTGTCAGCTTACAGCTGACATCAGGAGAAGAGGAGGGAGAGGGGTACTTTAACGGAGGATATGTCTCAAACCATAGTGGTTTGAAAGATAGGAATTGTGGCATTTAGCTTATTTTTTAATCTCTACAAAACTCTAAACATTTTTTATGGGACATTACTGTCCCTTTAAAGTAGCTTGTACAGTATGGAATGCCACCTGGTAGTGATCTCCATTTTCATCTGGTGATGGGGGAAGTCGTTCTGCTCTTGTATGAAATATAACACGTTGTGTGCACTGTTGGAGCAGCTAAAATGGGCACAGATTTTGCAGGCAATTTTCAGCATCTCTCTAAGGCTTTCTGATTCTTGCAAGAATTTGGTCACAACTAAATTTAGCACATAGGCAATGCAGTGCACATGCACCATATCCCCTATTCTCAATAATGTTTGGAGCATTATCGGCAGACACAAAACCAGCTTTTAAGGAGCAGGGTGCAAGCCATTCCTCCATCACCTGCACTAGTTTAAATATATGGCTTTGTGAGACTGTCTCTCAAAATTCTGCATGCTCATGGTGACGTGCTGCTGCCTTTTAATCACACTGCCAGAATCAGAGGCAAGATTTCTGGCTGTCACCTGATGCTGTAAGCTAGTGTCATCCACTGGTGGTGGTGGGGGGAAACCCAAGAGCAGTGACAGTAATAAAGTCTTTGCTCTGCCCACTTGTCCACATATCTGTTGTGAGGTGGATTTTCTTGCTGTATGAGCTTTCCAGCCTTTTTCCTACCACACAAATCACCTGCTTGTACAAATCAGGCACAGCAGCACTGGAAAAATAACTGCGACTTGAGACATGCCAGCATGGAGATACACATGACATCAGTTCTTTAAGTACCCGGTTTTCAGCAAAACAATACAGCAGCATGTTCAGCATACTTTGGGATTGTTTTTTGTTTTATGCCATGTAGTTTTGGCACTTGGTAGAAGACCCCTGTAACTTTATTGCTTTAACAACATGACGAGAGGAGGTGGTAGAGGTGAAGGCAGCATGTGTTGGCAGTCTATATATCTTGCCATCTCCTACAGCAAACTCAGAGCCATACTCCTCTACAGCAGGAGCCATATGTGCTCTTTGGAATGAACAAACTCCTGACACAGTCTCTGACACATGAACATCACTCTTATATTATGTGCCCCAACGTCCCTGAAACATTTTGGAGTGCTTCTAATGCTGCTTGTTAAGGCACCTCTGGCTTGTTGATAGTGTGTCTCCCATTCAGTCCTGTGATTGTGCTTCAGGTGCGATCTCACTGAGGAGGTGCCTAGGTGTCAGCCTGCTTTCCCCTGCTCACATCCTTTTACACCTATAACAGATAGCAACATGCTGTGGACTTCATTGAGTGTAGTTTTCCTTAGGAGATCCTGCTACTTCTGGGGCTAGATTTTGCTGCAATTGTATTACTACTGGGTGTTAAAGGTGCTGCACTTCCAACAGCAGCAGGGGAGCTCATCATAGCTAAGGTTGTGGATGCTGTTGAGCTGTGTTGTTGCTGCTGGTTGCTCAACACTAGTAGTGTGTGTGTGATTGAGTGAGACTTGGACTTGAAAGCAATGATGATGCTAATGATGAATGACAGTATGGCTGCATATTTTTGGGCATCTTTGTCTGCCCAGGGTAATACCTTCCAATTGTTTTCTAAAACAGTTTAGAGACAGACACAGTGCTCCTTTTCAGGAGTGGAAGATTGGGCCTTTTCCTTTCAGCTAACTTTCTGGTCATATAATCATCTCTCACTCTTAACATCATCTGTATCTGTAGAAGAGGAGGATGTTGGAAGGATATATTCTAGATCCTTAGAATCATCCACTGAGTCTTTCCTACTAATTTTATAGGCACATACTTTTTACATTTACTTTTATTTTCACAACATTCGCTACTACTTTCAGGACAGGGGTTTTTATGCTTGTTTGACTCGCTGTCAGATACAGCAGTTGGTTTAGCTGCTACAACTTCTTCCAATATGCCATCAACACTAGAATGCAAGTTTTTGTCATCTTTGTTTTTAGATTGTTTATTAATAGCACTAGTGCTGGTGGGACTTTGTCAAACTGCATCCTCCTCAGGATTGGAAAGAGAGGGATCACCATTATTTATTGGACACGCTGCAGCAACCATGCCTGAGATAGTTTTTGGACTACCACTTTACTTATAAGTCCCTGCACTGCTCCTAATTCTTTGCCCCTCCCCCTACCACTTGTGAGTTTTCTGGACATGACTCAACTATTGTATGTGTGTGTTTACTACAATGTATGCAATATAACTGATTGAGTTTGATGTCTTGTCTTGGCCATCTACAAAATACTCTCTCATCTATTATCAGCCTGCTCAGTCACAACTGATGTCAGGGTCCTTGTCTCTGTCACCTATCAATTGGAAAAATAAAAGATTATTTATTTTTTAAAACTGACCCCCTATCCCTATCACTGTCAACAAAAAGAAAACAAATAAAAAACAAAAAAAACCTGTTCAACTACTAATTCCCCAGACTCCCCCAGCACAGAGATAACAGCCAGACAGGAAAGGAACTTGGACTACGGCTGCCTGTATCTTTCCAATCAGTCAAACAGAATTTTGTGGTATTTGGGGCTATTCTCCTTTACTCCCTTGTCACTCCCCCAGATTCCCCCAGTACAGAGCTAAGAGCCAGATCAGGAAGGAACTTGGATCATAGCTGCCTACCAATCAGTCACACAGAATTTGGGGTATTTAGGGTTATTCTCCTTTGCTCCTTTCTCACACCCACAGACTCCCCAATTGCAGAGATAAAAGCCAGATCAGAAAGAACTTAGATTGAGGCTTCCTGGGCCTTTCCAATCTGTCTCTCAAACTCCCAGACTCTACCAGCACAGATATAACAGCCAGATAAGGAAAGAACTTGGATTACGGTTGCCTGTATCTTTACAATAAGTCACACAGAACTTTTGGGTATTTGGGATTATTCTCCGTTGTTCCTTCTCACACCCCAAACTCCCCCAGAACAGAGATCACAACCAGATCAGGAAGGAACATGGATCACAGCTGCCAGTGCCTTTCCAATCAGTCAAACAGAATTTTGGGGTATTTGGATTTATTCTCCTTTGCTCCCTTCTCTCTCCCCCAGACTTCCATAGCACAGATATAACAGCCAGATCATGAAGGAACGTTGATTACAGCTACCTGTGCCTTTCCAATCAATCACTCAGAATTTGGGGGTAAACCTCCTTTGCTCCCTTCTCACATCCCTCAGACTCCCCCCAGCCAGATCAGTAAGGAACATGGATGACCACTCCCTGTATTTTTCAGGGATTTTTCACAGCTGCTTTTGTCTTCCAATCAGTCACACAGAATGTTGGGGTATTTTGTGTAAGTCTCCTTTGAACCCTTCTCACACCCACACAGCCAGATCAGGCAGGAACTTGGATCACTGCTGCTTGTGTCTTCCCAGTAAGTCACACAAGATCTTGGGGTATTGGGGTCAACCTTCATAGTTCCTGCCTACAAGATTCCCTAAACTAATCTTCAACTTCTCTTTATTAGCCTGCATTCTCTAGCTCCAAAATTTGCTGCTCTCTCTTCCTCACACAATTTCACAAGCATGAAATGACATGCTGTGGGAACCTGACCCTTTTATACTATGACTCCAGAAAAGAAGGGAAACATGCCACGTGGTCAGAGAAATTTAGTCTTCCCATTGATTTCAATGCAATGAGCTAGACGAAGAAAGTTACTTTTCTTGGAAAAAACTGCCACTCGGCAACAAGTGCCATTTTTCTCCTGTTTCACTTTTGAGATGAAAACTTTCGCCCCATCCCTGCAATTCACACTCACTATTATTTTTTAAGCAGCAACACGGATCAGGTTCAGCAACTTCAGCCATGAGTGTTTGTTCTGCTATCCAAGGTGCAGCACCTACAACTACTACTAATATACCTACTGTAACATCGAGATCCTATAGTAGAGATGATGGAATAAGTAGCAGTCCCTCAGGAATAGTCTTGCAGTGGGAATTCTCGCCACCATAGAAATCATAAGAGGGCATTTCTCATGGGAATTTCATTGACTAGAATGAAAAGACAGGAATGTACATTTTTTTTTTCTATTTATGGAAATTTCTGTGAAAAAAGAAAAAAAAATGTTTTTTCATTAAAATTGCGACAAAAAGAAAATGAGACTTTTCTCCTGTCCCTGTCAAGTACAAATTAAAGTATAATTTTAGAAAACAAATCCACACCTATTACTTCAAAGTGCCCTTTAGGATTTTATGCCAGATTAAGGTAAGTAAGGGTTTATTATGAAGAGTTACTGTTACCTTAAGATAGTCCATTAAAAGGTATTACCAACAACAGTAAGTGTAAGCAAGCAGTGGTACATCAGTATGCATATCTAGAAAATAGTAAAGTATACAAATTTCAATCATTATTTTGGTTCCCTTCCTCGAAGAGAAGAAAGTTTTCACATAATGGATAACAGTATAATATATTTAAAGATACATTAACCTCTGTAATTTTGTGATGCATTTTCCATTTACATTCTTCTACATCAGAGAAAAAGTCAGTTAAACCAATAGCATGCTTTTAATTTCACTGACCTATATAGTGGTTCATTAAGTTTATAAAATGACAAAATAAAACCAGTTGTTAAAGGCAATGACATAGACTTAACATCATGTTTTGTAAGTGGACTGCTATGTTCTTTCAGCATATCATAAAAAGTAAACTACATCCAGAGCAAATAAAAAAGAAATTTTAATGATCATAAAATATTATATAATAAATTGTACTGATTATCTGCTTTTAAGACCAATTGAATACAGTTAACTCATTACTCAACAGGAAAAAAAAATATTAAAAACTCGAAGCAAGCTACCCATAATTTTAGACACAAAAGATAATTCCCAAATCGCTTATGTTAAAGCATAAACCTATTATTTATAGTCCATATATATATATATATATATATATATATATACATAAAATGAAGGTAGGATGCACTCACTGTTCCAACGATAGCCAACTGACCCGGGTGCTCATTGAAAAGAGACGATATTTATAAACAGGACAATTTGTTGAAAGCACTCACAGGAACGTTTTTTCAATGATGAAAGGTGGTTTATTAATCGACGTTTCAGCCAACACTCGTGGCCTTTATCTAGCCTATCTGTTCACACGAGCATTGCAGTTTCCATTCCGGTGCTCGGTCTGCACCGTGGTAGCACCACCCGGTGCTAGTGGCCTCCTGTTTGCTCTTGCCATGTGTTGCTCCGTGACGGCACTGGAAGGGTGTCTTTGCTCTGGTCTCCAAGTGCTCACTGTGTTACACTATCTATCGCACTACCAGTGCATTGGCTCACTATCGCTTGTGCAGTGTTGGTTCATACTGGCACCCAAGGGGTGTTCTGGCTCTGTTTCCGTTGGCACGCAGGGTTTCTTCCAGTTGCGAGTGCTAAGGGCTTTTCAGGTTCCAGTTCCATTTGCTCCAGCAGTGGCTTCCATCCATTACATTCCTCTAAGGAGGTATTAGCACAGCTCTGGTCTAACCTTTGCTGTTCACTTGGGAGTCCTATTATACAGCTAGCAGAGAGTGATTCTGTTCAGTTGCCTACTACACCTTTCCTTTGCACCATCAAGAGACTGATATTTACTTCTGGGCGTTGGCTTATTACCATCACAGTGACTGATCAGTTGCTCTCACATTAACCCTTGTCCATTCACTTATTCTGATCATTATAGTTTACTCATACGTATTTGAGTCTGTCTCTGTCATTACTGTTTATGCCTATCCTGGCCGCCAGGGGCGCTGTCCTTTGATTTTATTTCAATAAAACTGTGTTTTTACTTTTAACCTTTGTCTGAGTGTCAGAAAACCGTAACATAGCCTCCTCTGCTTCTTCAAGTGTCAGCTCTATAGAAATTGCCACAGACTGTTCAGGGGCCAGGGAGTCAGCCTTTAGGTCACCCAGCACAACTGCACAGGCTTCTCTATCCCTTCACAGCTTAAGAAGGTTTATATGAAGCACCGCCTCTTTCTTACGGCGATCTGGCTGACTAACCTTATAATTTACAGGACTTATTTTTTCCAGAATTTCATAGGATCCCTGCCACTGAGCGAGAAGTTTACTTTCTGCTGTGGGGACTAGAACAACTACCCGGTTGCATCTTTTAAACTTTCTCACTGTAGCTTTCTGGTCATAGTGAAATTTCTGGGCACCCTGAGCCTGTCCCATGTGCTGGAGAACAAGAGGAACAATTTGGGCCATATGCTCCTGTATTAGTTCCATATATTGTACCATATTAGTCCCCGGGACTCCCTGTTCCTCCCAGGTTTCTCTAAGGACATCTAGTATCCCCCTGGAGTGCCTACCATATAGAAGTGGAAAAGGGTAGAAGAAAGTGAAGCTTTGGGGAATCTCTCAGACAGCAAACAATAAGCAGGGAAGCAGTAAGTCCCAATCCTCCATTTTCTGTGAGTTCTGTACCTTTAAGACTTTTGTGACAGCAGAGCCGGTACAACAAGCATCCCACTCTGACACCACTTGTGGTGAGGTCACTTCAAATACACTATCCCAGTGCAGTCTGAATCCACCCTGCTGTTTCAGACCTACTGTATAGGTCTGAGCTAATTAGCCAGGAGAAGGTGTGCTAGCAGTGGGGAAATAAAAATGTAACCATTTAATAGCTGAGATAAACTGCTTATTGAATCCTCTGGCTTATGTATACATGGTCCTGGATTCTGTCACAATACATATATATATCTTAACAAGAAAAAGGAGCGCGCCAAATGGTTGTGCAATTATCAACTATCAATACATATTTATTTATTACAAATATACATATAAAAACATATTATGGATATCCACAGTACATCAAAACAATAATACAAATTATTTTACAAATATCTTCTTAACTATAAAGATATATATCTTAATCTAATATTAGGTATTATTTATGCTAGTGTAATGTTCCTCCGTGATAAAATATTATTGTTATTTTTTATTTTATTTTTGTTTTATGAACAGAAGCACTGATCTCTCTTATACGTATTTCCAAATAGGGATGGGCGAAAAATGTGGAAAAATTTCCTGCATGACTTTTCGCAAAAACGTAACGATTTTTCACTTTTCCTGCAAAACATTTTGCCTTTCCGCCTATGCAAAAATGTCCTCCTTTTCACTTATTTTAACAAATTTTCTGCCTATTTTAACACATTTTCCACCTATATTTCCTGTAGGTACTACATTTCCTACTGTAATATTATTTCTTGTGAGGGCTGAAGATTAGAAATAAGTAGCTGAAAGTCAAAGCTGTGAGTCCTACAGCAACATATGCCTTGAAAAATGTGTTACGATGCAGAATGCATTTGTCCTTTGCCCACAACACTAACTTCCTGCTGTGATACTGGCACATATTCATGATGTCAAGTAATAAAAAAAATAAAGTACAACCTACAATGTGGCAGATGTGTATGGTAGTGGTGGTGGTGGGTGACTGTCATGGTGTGATTTGTGTATGTATTTTTACCATTGTCATAGGCTATCCTCCTTCTCAGATTATTGACACACATTACTTGTCACTCATAGCAGTGGTTCCAAGTGGGGTAAATGGTGGCAACCCTTCTTCACATTGCTTCTCCACCTCCTCATCTGTGCTGCTGTTAATATATTTGTCCTGGCTTTGTCTGTCATATGTGGTTTCTGCTACCTGATACTCAAATGGTATGAGATGTTGGTTCATTTTTAAGAATGTTAGTCTCCCAACATTGCTGCTTGATAGCCGTGTCCTGCGGTCATTGGCAGTATAACCAGCCGCACTAAAAACCCTCTCAGACTAAACGATTGCTGTAGGACAACTGTGGGTTTCCACTGCAGTACATGTCAATGTTGGCCGCACACACCTCTTTGTTTGCGGTTCATGGGGTCATTGTTTCAGCCTAAAACATAGCTATCCTGCAAGTATGCGGAAACCATCTCACATGCAATGGAACCACTTCTAGGAGCTACACAGTGTTCCTGTGTGTCAGTTACCAACCCATACTTAGGGAGCAAGTCCCAAAGAGATGTCCCGCCGGTGCCACCACCACCACCCATGTTGTTTTTTTGCTGCCCCTGCTGAGGCCCATGATGAATTATCCTGTATTCTGATATTCTGGTTGATGATGTAGCTGCTTCTGCTGGTTCAAATGTTTTTCTGTCTTCCTTTTCACTATACTGCCTAGATGTTTGTTGTACCCTCACTTTCTCCCTCTCATCCAACACAATGCAACCCTCCACTCGATCAATAAGCTTGTCACGATATTCCTTGACAGAATCCGATTCCTCAGAGAGTTGCTGCTGATCTCCATGACTCCTTGTTTTGACAAACCACTGATGGCCCTTTGGCAGAAATCCTGAAATTTTGTTTTTAAAGCGGGGATCCAGCAAAGTGGCAAGAATGTATTCCTCATTGCTTTTAATAGACATTATGCGAGGATCTTGTTCAAAGCACGCTAACATGTCCTTTACCAGCTGGTCAATGTCTGTGTTGTCATTCTAATAAGAATCCTCAGCCATGCTCCTCATTTTTTTCTGCAATAAAAAATATCAGTGGTAGAATTTCACTAATTCCTGCCCAATTTGACTCACCAGCACGGTTGCCTCCTCAAAGGGATTCAGCAGTTCACATACATCACACATTAGTTTCCATTGGCCAGGTGACAGTGACTCCCTCCAAAGCCTTCTAGCTTTGCATGATGTACTCACTAATGGTCTTATTCTGCTCATACAAATGCTCTAGCATGTACTTGGTGGAATTCCACCTGGTAGGGACCTCCATTTTCAGCAGGTGATGGGGCAGGTTGTTGTGCTCTTGTATGGAATATAGAGCATTGCGTGCACTTTAGGAGTGACTAAAATGGGCACAGATTTTGCGGGCAATAGTAAGAATCTCTTTGAGGGTTTCTGATTCTGCCAGGAATCTGGTCACAACTAAATTTAGCACATGGGCAAAGCAGGGCACATGCACCATACCACCTATTCTCAAAGCAGAGATTATGTTGGAGTTGTTATTAGCAGGCACAAAACCACTGTTGGTGCTGGGAGGGAAACCCAGTGAGCAGTCACAGTCATATAGCCTGTGCTCTGCCCACTTGCCCACATATCTGTTGTCAGGAGGATTTTCTTGCCATACGCACTTTTAAGTCCTAACCACCTGCATGTAAAATTCCGGCACAGCCATCCTGGAAAAATGACTGTGGCTTGGGATATTCAAGTGTGGCCCTACACATGAGATCAGTTCTCTGCAACCTTGGTTTTCTACAAAAGAATATGGCAGCATGTCCATTGCCAACATCTTGGCAACCTTGCCATTCCACAGGTGTACTTGTTTTTGTGAAGGTTTTGACTCCTTCCCAGGAACTCAGTCAGTGTGGGTTGGCAGGACATGGCAGAAGAACCCTGAGACTTTATTACTTTATCATTACTAGAGGTGGTGGTGGTAGGTGCAGCATGTGTGGGCAGTCTATGACTCTTGCCATCTCCTACAGCAAAGGCAGAGTCATCATACTCCTCTGCAGCAGGTGCCATAGGTGTTGTTTGGACTGAACTAACTGTTGGCACTGGCAGTAGCACGCTCTCTGACACATAAATAACTTCACTATTTCTTTTTTCTGCCCTAGAGCCCTGGGAATTTTTTAAAGTGTTATTGCTGCTGCTAGTTGTGGCACCTTTTGCCTGCTGATAGTGTGTCACCCAGTCAGACCTGTGGTTGTGCTTCAGGTGGGATCTCATAAAGGAGGTTTCTAGGTGTGAGCCTACTTTCTCCCTGCTCACAAGCTTTTTGCACATACAACAGATAGTAACATGCTTAGCTTGAGGATCCTGAGTGAAGTATCTCCATACTGTGGACTTCATGGAATGAGGGGTTCCTGAGGTAGTGCTGCTGCTATTACTACTACTGGGACTAGATGTTGATGCAGTTCTACTGCCATTACTACTAGGTGTAAAAGGTGCAGCACTTATAGCAGCAGCAGCAAAGGCACTCATCATATCTAACATTGTGGATGTTAACCTGTTTTGCTGTTGCTGGGTACTCAAAACAGGTGTGTATGGCTGAGTGGGACTTGTACTTTGAAGAGGCGATGATGCTGATGATGACTGATAGGATGACTGTGTGCTTTTTGACATCTGTGCTTGTCCAGGGTCAGACTTTCCAATGGCTTTCTCAAACAGTTTATAGACAGGCACAGTGCTCCTTAAAAGTGGTGGAAGATTTAGACTTTGACTTTCTGCTAACCTTAGAGCCCTGTCAACATCCTCACTCTCAATTTCATCTGGATCTGAACAAGACAAGGATGCTGGAGGGATATATTCTAAACCTGCATCATCATTAGTCATCATTAGGTTATCATCAGCAGCATCAGCATCACCTGGTAGTTCTTGCCCACTACTACACTTATATTCCTCTAAGCTTTTAGAGGTCTTAAACAATTTCTTTTTACTTTTACTGTAACAAATTTCCCTACTACTTTGAGGACTGGTGTTTTGGTGCTTGTTTATCTCACTATCTGATGTAGTAGGTGCTTCAGCTGCTACACCTTTCTCTATTATGCTATTGCCAGCATCATCAAGACTTGAATGCAACTTGTTGTCGTCTTCAGTGTTCTTCTTATATGGTTCTTTATTTCTACTGGCACTGGTGGTGCTGGAACTAATTTTGCTTGTCAAACTGCATCCTCCATTGGAGTGGATCTTACCCACTGAGTATTTTAAAGCCCCTGAGGAAATGCTTATTAGCACGAAACATGTTGGGTATTGGTAGATGCATAATTTTATAATTCTATTTACATTATTCTAATGCGCTTTGGTTTTCAGTATATAATTTGGAAAATAAAACATTATGTATCACATGCTCCTGAGTCCCAAACAGCCTTCTGAGATGGTCTCCAGCAAAGAAAACCAATAAGGATTTTTATGTGCATAATCTGAACCTGCATCCGGTGAGCTTATATTCCAGCAACATTATACAGATATACTCTTAGAGGAGGTCTGTGCCTCTCTCTCTTTGTGTTTTGTTTCCCTTGATTAATTTTGTTACTCTTTGCTGTACTCTCTCCAATTCTAGAATATCCTTTTTCAGAACTGGTGCCCAAAACTGCACAGCATACTTGAGATAAGGTCTTACCAACGATTTGTGCAATGGCAAAATGATGTTACCCACTCTTGCTTTAATACCTCTTTTTATGAAAGACTGGACTTTGTTTGCTTTTAAAATTCATATTCCATTTGTTTGCCAAAGCTGCCATTTTATCTGAATCTGTAGTGGACATATATCATGTTCTGAATTTATTACCCTGCATAATTTATTGCCATCTGCAAATCATGGGCGTTTGGAGGGGGGGCAATGGGTGCACTTGCCTCCCTCTCCTACAATTATCTCCTCCATATAAACAAAGGGGCTGGATGGGCTGGCCTGGGGGTCATATTATGGCTTTGCCCCATCTGGAAAAATTTCTACGGACACCTCTGCTGCAAATATTGATCATTTTCATTCTATATCTATTTCCAGGTCATTTATAAACATGTTAAAAAGCAGTGGACCAAGTAGTGAACTCAGAGGTACTCCACTCTCAACATTAACTGTATTGGAGAATTGTCCATTTACAACAACACACTGTTTCCTATCCTTCAACCGGTTTTTATCGAATTGCAAATGTTGTCCCCTAGCCCCAATTTCCTCATTTCATACCCCAGCCTCCTGTGTGGCACTGTATTAAACGCCTTTGCAAAATCTAGATATACTATTGCCTTACCATTATACAACTGCCTTACCATTATCTAGGTTGCTACTTGCTTCTTCATAGAAGCTGAAAAGAGCAGTTTAGCATGATCTATTCCTCATAAAACCATGTTGATTCCTGGTAATAATCTTATTTCTGCTGTGTAATCCTGAATATAATCCCTTATTATCCCTTCTAGCAGTTTTCCCGCTGCAGAGGTCAAACTCACAGGTCTATGATATATAGTAACTCACATGTAATTGTTTTTCTGGTGTTGATGAATGTACTGCACTGTGAGACACTCCCCATTTTATGTGTCACTTTTTTATTTGCTATAAGTGTTCCAGCCCAGAGAGTATCACAAAGCCCACCCAAACCAGCAATGCAGTACCTGTGCCAGCTGAAGAATCCTAGCAGGTAGCAGGGTTATATATTGAAGAAACAGACCTGGGCAATGTGTCTGCATCCCAGTCACTGTGTCCCCCACTTTGTCCCACTTATACTCTTAGTTTCCCACCATGCCCCACTCTTAAGGCCCCCTAGCAGCACCAGTATGAGTGAGGTGCAGCTGCCACGAACTAATACAGTTGCACTGTGTGAGGAAGTGTCACCTTAGCATGTGTGCCACACAGTGCAGCTGCTTGAACCTGAAACAGCTGCATTTATGTTTAGTATTTTGAGAGTGGACTCAACAACATTACAGCAGGGTGGGACTGGGACTGGTGCTGGTGATACTCTGCAGCATGTTATTGATAGTATTGAAAGTATGAGGGTGTTCCTTAGAGGTGGAACATTAAGAGTGAAGGAGAGATCTGGTGGGACTGGGTATCACCCCCCCCAGTACTGCAAGCATGGTTCCTGTTCTAAACTTCCTTTAGGTACCATCAATGATGATCATATGTAACAACAGAAGAAGGCAGAACAGCATGATCCTCATCGGGCTGCTGTTGATGCATCCATCCTACCCACCATGGGTACATGTAGTGGTGAGAAAGATGATGATGGATTTCAACCTAGTGGTGATGACTTGGGGCAGGCAGTGATGGAAGATGATGCTCCAATTCCCAGTACTAGCAATCGTACTAGTGAGCTACCAACATTCACAGTAGTAACAAAACATGAAAACACTTGAGGTGGTGACAATAGACATTTAAATTTCTCTACATTTTCTCCACCCTGCAATTGTGGAGACAGCAAGAATAATCCTAAACAATTGTAAAAGTATATAAATGAAAGAAGATTAAGGATATTGGTCCTCTTAAGGCTGAGACAGGTGAGTTGATTAGTGAGGATAAGGCTATGGATGACACCTTGAACGTATTCTTTTCTTCTGCATATACAAAGGTAGCAACAATGACAGGCTATGGGTAAACAGGCAAAACTGCAGAATTTCCTCTATCATTTACTTGGCTTATCGAGGACAAAGTCCAAAGGAGACTGGAAAATGTTATGGTGAATAAGGCACCTGGGCCTGACGGTTTACTCCCAAGGGTACTTAAGGAACTTAGGTCCGAAATAGCAAGACCAGTATACTTAATATTTATTAATTCACTTTCATCAGACATAGTGCTCTATGACTGGAGGAAAGCTGATGTAGTACCATTGTTCCAAAAAGGGGCAATATCCAGACTAGGAAAGTATAGATCTGTGAGCTTGATGTCCATAGTGGGTAAGATTTTATATGGGTTACTAGCTGACAGTATTTAGTACTATGTGAAGACAAGCAATATTATTATTAGTAGGACCCAGCATGCTTTTATGGAGAATAGATCATGTCAGACTAATTTACTTATATTTTATGAAATGGTAAGTAGTAATTTAGACAAGGGAATTGCTGTTGATGTAGTAGATTTGTATTTTGCAAGAACCTTTGATACAGTGCCTCACAACAGGTTACTGCATAAATTAAAAGGCTTCAGTTTGGGAGGTGATATCTGTGCATGGATTGAGAACTGGTTAAATGATAGATGGCAGAGAGTTGTTGTAAATGGAACCTTTTGAAGTTGGTCTAAAGTTATAAGTGGGGTGCCACAGGGTTCAGTCCTGGGCCCAATGTTTTTTAATGCATTTATTAATTATCTAGAAGAGGAAATTGAAAGTACTGTCTCAATCTTTGCTGATGACACTAAGCTGTGTAAGGAAATACAGTGACATGTTGCTATGACTGCCTGATGCATCACTTGGTACCACTACTAAATCCTCCTCCCCTGTGACAACAAAAATGACACTACTCATTATCTTCTTTAGGCTTTGTAGTACTATTAGTATTATTGCTGCTAGTGGAAATTGTAAAATCAAATTTACTAATGGATTCCTCATCATGAGGAAGAGGTTCATTGTAATCACTTGCTGCCATAACTGCCATTACCATGGCCACATTCAATTTTTGGAGTATCACTTTACCACAACTACCAATATGTCGATGCATGCCTTCTACCCCTCTTTCCCTTTACTCCTGCTCTTGGAAAGTTTGGTGGACATAGTGATTTTACTGTTGATTGTTAATGTGCACCATACCACTGGACGCAATATGTGGAATAATGTGTTCCTCATACTTGTCTCTGTCTCTTTTTTCCCCTCTCTATCAAATTCCTATTTATTTATTTATAACTGTCCCTGTCTGTTACAGCCACTATATGCAACTGTATTTTTACAGTACTTTACAGGATAGACTTGGGTGGGCTTCAGAAATCACAATTTCTACAGACTGTACTAAAATAATAAAATGCACATCAATCACTGGTGCACAAGTGCAGTACCACACCTCAGCATAGTTTTCCTTCCTTCTCTAGCGCTTGTGGATGCAATGGAGTTCAGCTATCGCTAAGTCTCTGTCTGGCTGGTTGCTTGTTGTCACTCACTTAAACTTTTTTTTTTTTTGGTGGGGCAGGTATTTACCTCTCCATTCTTCTCACCCATACCTAGAAAACAACTGGCATTGTCTATATCCAACAGTCCTATAACACCTCCACAAACAGCTCACATTATTTGTTTATTTGGCTAAGGGCAGTAGGAATCACAATCTGCTGATTTCTATCTTACTCCCAAGCACAGTGTGACTACTACTGTCAGGGTGCTGAGACCCTTTTACAGTAGAACCGCAGGAATACTGACAGCATTGGGGGAAATTTATTTCTACCATTGACTTCAATGTAAGACATAGGCAAAAAAGTGGAAAATCTGCACTTTTCATTGTATATTTGAATTTCATTTTTGATGCAGGAATTTCTTCCCATTCCTACTTAAAGGCTCAGGGCTGCATTACACAATATGTAGTAAAAGCTGGAATACTGACTGGAATAGCACTTTATATTCATGTCTCAAACTCCTAGTGTGCCCAACAGACTAGGTAGAAGCCACTAGTAGGACTCTTCTCAACAAATGTGCATATGTTGTGGTGCTCCCATCATCTTCAGCTAACAGTTGGCCAGGGGAGAATGATGGATTTTTTTATACCAACAACAGCAGGAGAACTACAAGTTGTCCCTCTCCCCACTAGTTCAGATAGGTGTAATTCAATTTAATTTACTGCTGATTCACATCTTTGTCTACTGCTGAGCTGTAGGGATATGTGCAGCTGAATCAGATGTCCAGACTCAGCTATACTAAATTGGCAGCCAGTTCTTATCAGAGCTGTTAAATTTGAGTACTAGAGAGGTATCCAGCATATTGCTTTGCAGTGCACTGGATACCTCTCTGACACTCAAAGGGCCAAAATTAATATATGTATATATATGTCTCCAGTGGCCAAGGGCCATGTGAGGTAACAAAAAATAACCACAAATATGCACATGGATTTATCCATCAAGACAGATCCATTATAAATCCTGTATCATACATCTGTCTTGTCCAATCTGCACTGGAGACAAAAATGTAATCATTCTATATTGTTTGGGGGTCTCTGTCCCTTTGCCTTCTGAGGATAAGCCAACATTGGTACAATATTATGTGGCATAAAATAATTAATTTGATAACGTGCATAACATTTCTGCTAGAAGCAAACACAGGATGTCTAGAGAAGGGTTTCTGAAAAATGTTGTAATGTGTGTCATAGTGATACCTTGAATTAGTTTTGTGTACTTCTGGATCCAAAAGCCATTGTAACTTTTTTGGCATTAGCCAAGAATGCGTCAGCTACAGGTCTCTGATACAGAAGAATAAGGCAAAAGGAAGACACTGGAGCACAGATGGGGTAAAGCGAATACAGCTGCTTATTAATTCAAATATACAGTCTTTCATGCAGCTGTGCTCCCTTATCCAAAATTACTGTATATGAGATGTAGCAGAAAAAATAATCTGGCAAAGAATATAAATACGGAGTAGAGAATAAATTGGCTTAGTATATTGCCAAAGTGGAGACATATATCAAGGTAGGTGAAAGTGATTAAAACTTTTAGTAAACTATCAAGAAGAAATACTTAAAACTTGTATTCTCTCCAAATTGGAATATGTATGTAACAAAGTAGTTCAATTTACTTTCACTACATATACCAATTTGGGGAAAATACTGAGAATTATTTTTATCCTCCTGATAAAGTGGTGTGAGCACCACGAAACATGTTGAGGGTTTTTAATTTCTTTTAATACATTTTTGATACTGTTTGAACAACACTTTCTTTTTATTTGGCCTGCTGTGAGAAGGTTTATCCTACCGTTAGGCACTTCAAATACCTCTTTGGCGGATGCTAAATTGAGGGGTCCTGTTGCCGGGAGGATCAGCATCAATATTCCCCACTGGCTTATGATACCAGTGTCCATAGTTTGGTGCTGGTGTGATCTCCCGTATGAGTATATTTTATTATCATATTCATGTATAGCAGCCCATTGATGGGTTAACAATGGTCCAGCTCTCCCTTTATCTTCTTTTGTTTTCTTATGTGAGGATTATGTCCTTCTTAAACAAAGTAATCTGTCACTGGTTCCTACATGTCACACCTCCTGATTGTCCGCTTGATATGTAAATTATGGTCCTTAATGAGCTATCTGATTTCTGTTTCATATCTCTTGCCAAAGGGGTCTTCATAAAATACATCATATCTCCATTTACTTATATATCTGCCCTGATTTGGATATTCCCTACCCATTTAAGTATTGGTAAAAACCATTTTCCTCTGCATCGAATTACACTAATAGTGATATCAACAGAAATATATTTTTTTAGAGTTCTCATCTGTCACCAAGATTTAAATAATTGTGGCTATTTCTACCCCTTTTATAAGAAAGAGGGGTAGGTGGTTAATGTCTCATAAATTAGTGCTCCCGCTGTACAGCTTCCATTGTTTGGTTATCCATTCTGCTTCTCATGCGTATGAAGACTAGAAATCAGCAATACATCCATTTCATTTTGGGGATTGATATAGAGGAAAATTTGGAAAGCCTGAATCCATTTGAAATGAAGAGCTGATGGGACATTGAGAATATGGGAGTGACAGAAGTGGAGAGATGGAGTGGGAGATCAAGAGAGTTGGAGTGTGGGAATGGGAGAGAATGAGTGGGAGAGGAAGTGAGAAAAAGCAGGGAAATGAGAGGCAGAGGGAGTCAGTTTTTCAGCTCTCCTGTTTGACTACTAATCCAGAGAGGAGGCTCTACTACATTGTTCAGATGAGTGACTCAGACAGGAACCAGTCTGTCTGAAGATAAGCAATCCTGTTTTCTGGATATTAAATGAGCACTTTCCTGCAATCAGATTGGTTGAAACAGGAAATGAAAGAAAACTCCAAACACAAAATGTTTGATAGAAATTTTAAATGTTCAGATTATATTCACTAATCCTTAATAAAGGCAAAAAAGCCAGTAATAATTATATTAGTTTCATTTCTTTTGGCTAAAGAAGAGTATCCCTTTCCATAGCACAAGCCTTTTCAGTATGGGTTTGTCATAATTCCTAAGGATTATTCATCTACTTTATTTTCATATTCTTTTGCCTCAGTTCGCAAACTGTTTTACTACTCGACAAAAAGTAAGTTAAGCTAGTTATTTTCTACTATATGTACCAAAGAAGTAACAGTGTCTGAAAACTTAAAAAGTAACAGTATCATAACATAGCTTTTAATGTGCCCATGGCTGGCTCAAACTAGAAAAAACTATTAGATAAGATTAAGATGAATAAGCCACCTGAACCTGATGGCATCATGAGCATCTGCAGACATTTTTCTGGGGACGGGGGGAAACAAAGTAAAAATCAGGGTAGATTCTAAAGTCAGAGTCAGCAGTTATGTGCATTGGGCAAGTGTGTGTGTGTGTGTGTGGGGGGGGGGTAAGTGCCCCCTCTTACCCCTCCCTGCAGATACCCATGGATGGCATACACTCATAGTTACAGACAACACTATTAATCTTTGGTGACCAAGAGCGCAACCTGTTAATTATATATTGGTAAGTTGACAACCATACTGCTTCATGGGTTTTTATTGTATAGTGTTAAGAAATATGTGCTTTGCAACAAGGTTAGAAGTGGGAGGTTGGAGACATATGGATTTATGAGGAAATAGCAAGCCAAACAGATCAATTTGCTTTTTTTCATGAATAAGTGAGCAGACATTTGTCTTAAGGTTATGTAGTGGATATATAGTTTAATTAAATTTTTGAAAAGTTATGGATATGATGTCACATAGAAGGTTACATCCCTGGATCTCAGAGAATTCTCCAGTGCATTGAGAAACAGTATGCTGTAAATAATATCACTAGCTATTAAAAGGTTCAAAGGATTAAATTGTATATATACTAGTGATGAGCGAGCACCCCAATGCTCGGGTGTTCGGGTGCTCTGACCGAGCACCCCCTGAGGCTCGAGTGCTCGGCCGAGCACCCGAGCCCCATTGAAGTCAATGGGAGGACTCGAGCATTACACCAGGCACCCCCTGCTCTGATGAGGGGAGGGTGCCTGGTCCATAGGAAAAGGGCAGAAAAGGATGGAAACACCACAGAAATGGGTCAGGGACAGCATAGGGAGGATGTCTGGATGCATCTTGGACTCCAACATCGCTGCTGGGAACGATCTTTCGCCCGTAGTACGCCATTTTTACAGACTGACCATAAAACACACAAAAAGGAAAATAAAAACGACTTTAGGCGAAAAATTGTTACCAAACAATATTTGCTGTATATTTACTTGTATATCATCTGCAAATTATCCCAAAAATTTCCTTGATTTTCGGAAGTGAGGCCATGATTAAGAGGGAAACGTGCGCAGAGGCAAATTATCCCAAAAATTTCCTTGATTTTCAGAACTGAGGCCATGATTAAGAGGGAAACGTGCGCAGAGGCAAATTCTCCCAAAAATTTCCTTGATTTTCAGAACTGAGGCCATGATTAAGAGGGAAACGTGCGCAGAGGCAAATTCTCCCAAAAATTTCCTTGATTTTCAGAACTGAGGCCATGATTAAGAGGGAAACGTGCGCAGAGGCAAATTCTCCCAAAAATTTCCTTGATTTTCAGAACTGAGGCCATGATTAAGAGGGAAACGTGCGCTGAGCTGACCATCTAAAACATTATGGGTGAGGGTCTGCTGCAGAGCTGACCATCCTAAACATTATATGCGAAGGCCCGCTAGTGAGCTGACGCTATAAAACATTATATGAGAGGGCCCGCTAGAGAGCTGACCCAATAAAACATTATATGAGAAGGCCCGCTGGTGAGCTGACCTATATAAAAATTGTCAAACAGGGCCCGCTGGTGAGCTAGCCCTATATAAAAATTATATCACAGGGCCCGCTGGTGAGCTGGCCCTATATAAAAATTATAGCACAGGGCATATGGAAGAGGAGGAGGAGGATGAGAAGATTAAGAGTCAACCATATACCCGTTTTTTGGGTGGAAGGGGTGAATGGGAATACAGAATATTCCCATCATTGTAAATAACATATATAAAGTGAGTTTATGTTCCCCCGCGGCTTTCCTCCAGTGGAGTGGAGAAGTCAGGGGAAATCCAGGCCTTGTTCATTTTTATAAGTGTCAACCTATCAGCATTGTCGGTGGAAAGGCGGATACGCTTATCTGTTATGATGCCACCAGCAGCACTAAATACCCGCTCAGACAGAACGCTGGCGGCAGGGCAGGCCAGCACCTCCAAGGCGTAGAGTGCCAGTTCATACCACGTGTCCAGCTTGGACACCCAGTAGTTGTAAGGCACAGAGGGATCATTGAGGACGCTGACACGGTCTGCTACGTACTCCTTCACCATCTTCCAAAACTTTTCCCTCCTTGTGACACTAGGCTGCGCATCAGGGTGAGGGTGCTGGCGGGGTGTCATGAAGGTGTCCCACGCCTTGGAGAGTGTTGCCCTGCCTTTGTCGGAACTGCTGTGTGCTCCCCTTTTCTCCCCTTCTCGGTTGGCCAAGGTAGCACGTACTCTGCCGCCAGCGTTGTCAGATGGAAAATTTTGGAGCAATTTTTCAACAAGAACCTTCTGGTATTGCACCATTTTGCTTGTCCTCTCCACCGGAGGAATGAGAGATGAGAAATTCTCTTTGTAGCGGGGGTCCAGAAGGGTGAACACCCAGTAATCCGTGTTGTTTAAAATGCGTATAACGCGTGGGTCACGGGAAAGGCAGCCTAACATAAAGTCAGCCATGTGTGCCAGAGTACCAACAGTCAAGATTTCGCTGTCCTCACCAGGAGGATGACTCTCAATCTCCTCATCCTCTTCCTCCTCTTCTGCCCACCCACGCTGAAGAGATGGAACTAAAGTTCCATGGCTACCCTCTGTAGCGGAGGCAACCGTGTCCTCCTTCTCTTCCTCCTCCTCCTCCTCCTCCGTCTCCTCCAATTGTCGCTGAGAAGACGAAGTGAGGGTGCTCTGGCTATCACCTTGTGTAAGCTCTTCCTCCCCCATTTCCACCTCTTCCACATGCAAAGCGTCGGTTTTAATTGTGAGCAGCGAGCGTTTCAGTAGACACAGAAGTGGGATGGTTACACTGATAATAGCGTTATCGCCGCTCACCATCTGTGTTGATTCCTCAAAATTGCGTAAAACCTCGCAGAGGTCTGACATCCATTCCCACTCCTCACTTCTGATTACAGGAAGTTGAACGGAGAGGCGACGACCGTGTAACAGCTGGTACTCCACTACTGCCCTCTGCTGCTCACAAAGCCGGGCCAACATGTGGAAGGTGGAGTTCCAGCGCGTGCTCACGTCACACAGCAGCCGGTGAGCTGGCAATTGTAAGCGCTGCTGCAGCTTCAACAGGCCGGCCGAAGCTGTAGATGACTTACGGAAATGTGCACACACGCGGCGCACCTTGGTCAAGAGATCATGCACATTGGGGTAGGTTTTTAGAAATCGCTGCACCACTAAATTAAATACATGCGCTAGGCATGGTACGTGTGTGAGCTTGCCGAGCTCCAAAGCCGCCACCAAGTTACGCCCATTATCACACACAACCATGCCTGGTTGCAGGTTGAGTGGCGAGAGCCACTGCTCGGTCTGGTGACTAATCCCCTGCAACAGCTCTGAGGCCGTGTGCTGTTTGTCCCCAAGGCAGATCAGCTTCAGCACGGCCTGTTGACGCTTCCCCACTGCAGTGCTACACTGCTTCCAGCTACTGGCTGATGGGGGAGTGGCGCTGCGTGTAGAGAATTCGGAGGTGGAAACGGAGGAGGAGGAGCCAATAACGTAGGTGCTGGCGGAAACCCTGATGGAGGTAGGGCCCGCAATCCTCGGCGTGGGTAGCACCTGTGCCATCCCAGGGTCCGAGTCGCTCTCAGCCTCCACGACATTCACCCAGTGTGCCGTCAGGGAAATGTAGCGTCCCTGGCCACAAGCACTTGTCCATGTGTCAGTCGTTAAGTGGACCTTCCCAGTAACTGCGTTGGTCAGGGCACGGGTGATGTTACGGGACACATGGTGGTGTAATGCGGGGATGGCACACCGGGAAAAGTAGTGGCGGCTGGGGACCGCGTACCGAGGGACAGCTGCTGCCATCAGGCTGCGGAAGGACTCAGTGTCCACAAGCCTAAATGGCAGCATTTCGATGGCCAGTAATTTGGAAAGGTGTGAGGTTAGTGCTATGGCCTGTGGGTGGGTGGCTGGGTACTTTCTCTTGCGCTCAAATGCCTGGGGTAACGACATTTGGACGCTGTGCTGGGACAGGGAAGTGGATGTGGTTGCTGATGGTGCTTCAGATGGTACAGGTGCAGGGCGGGAGGTATGCGGGCCTGCGCCTTCGACAGGCGATTGGCCGGCACCGAAAACAGGGGAAGAGGAGGCAGTGGTGTGGCCTGCAGACACAGATTGGCGATCCAGGCGTTCCTCCCACTTACTACGGTGCTTGGATGCCATGTGTCGGATCATGCTGGTGGTGGTGAGGTTTCTAGTGTTCATGCCTCGGCTCATTCTGGTGTGGCACAGGTTGCAAACTACAATTCTTTTGTCGTCCGCACTTTCCTTAAAAAAACGCCATACCGCGGAACACCTACCCTTTGGCAAGGTAGATTTACGCAAGGGGGTGCTCCGTGGAACATTTGCGGGCCGGTTTGGTGCGGTCCGCCTTCTTTCTGTAGCCACACCACTGCCTCTTCCAGCCTGTTGCGGTGCTGCAGATGGCTCACCCTCAGGACTGCTGTCATCGCTCGGCTCTCCACCTTCCCAGGTGGGGTCAGTCACCTCATCGTCCACCAAGTCCTCCTCCACTTCCTCACTCTGATCATCCTCCTCAAGTCTTGATCCCACCACATACTCAGTCATTGACAACTGTATAACATTCTCCTCAACAAGGTCTTGAGACGGAAATAGTGGTTGATTTAATGGCAACTGTGTCTCATCATCATCATCATCATCCACTACTTCCTTTGACCTTAAATGCCGTTCACATCTGTCATCTTCTTGTGATTGGGTAGCCTCTAGAGGTTGTGAATCAGGGCACAAGATGTCATGTTCCTCTGCAAGCGTGCTTGGAGAGAGGGTCAAATGAAGGATTGGTGATGAGACGAGCTCCTCACTATATCCCAGTGTGGGATCACTTCTTTGACCAGACCGTGTATGGTGGGAGGAAGGATGATCAGAGTGAGGATTATGTTGACCAGACTCTTGGCTACTGAGAGTGGACTTGGTGGAAGACAGGGTGGTGCTTAACCGACTGGAAGCAGTATCAGCTGTCATCCAACCGACCACCTGTTCGCAGTGGTCGGACCTCGAGAGTGATGTCCTGCGACGCCCTGTAAAATTACACATGAAGCTAGGTATGGTGGATGTTTTTCTTTCTTGTGCTCTGGCACCAGGCACAGTTTCTCCGCGTCCTGACCCGCGCCCTGAACTATCAGGATCACGTCCACTTCCCCGTCCCTTTTTACCCGCCTTCTTCATCTTACACAATATATATGACTTTAATATATATGAGTTTGAAAACTTAACAGTATTTCTTACTATTCTGCAACTCTGCAGAGTACACAGAATAGGCTGCTAAACTGCGGTGACACACACTGAATGGAATAAGTGACTTTAATATTTGAGTTTGAAAACTTAACAGTATTTCTTACTATTCTGCAACTCTGCAGAGTACACAGAATAGGCTGCTAAACTGCGGTGACACACACTGAATGGAATAAGTGACTTTAATATTTGAGTTTGAAAACTTAACAGTATTTCTTCCTATTCTGCAACTGTGCAGAGTACACAGAATAGGCTGCTAAACTGCGGTGACACACACTGAAAGGAATAAGTGACTTTAATATTTGAGTTTGAAAACTTAACAGTATTTCTTACTATTCTGCAACTGTGCAGAGTACACAGAATAGGCTGCTAAACGGCGGTGACACACACTGAATGGAATATGTGACTTTAATATTTGAGTTTGAAAACTTAACAGTATTTCTTACTATTCTGCAACTCTGCAGAGTACACAGAATAGGCTGCTAAACTGCGGTGACACACACTGAATGGAATAAGTGACTTTAATATTTGAGTTTGAAAACTTAACAGTATTTCTTCCTATTCTGCAACTGTGCAGAGTACACAGAATAGGCTGCTAAACGGCGGTGACACACACTGAATGGAATATGTGACTTTAATATTTGAGTTTGAAAACTTAACAGTATTTCTTCCTATTCTGCAACTGTGCAGAGTACACAGAATAGGCTGCTAAACTGCGGTGACACACACTGAATGGAATAAGTGACTTTAATATTTGAGTTTGAAAACTTAACAGTATTTCTTACTATTCTGCAACTCTGCAGAGTACACAGAGTAGGCTGCTAAACGGCGGTGACACACACTGAATGGAATATGTGACTTTAATATTTGAGTTTGAAAACTTAACAGTATTTCTTACTATTCTGCAACTCTGCAGAGTACACAGAATAGGCTGCTAAACGGCGGTGACACACACTGAATGGAATATGTGACTTTAATATTTGAGTTTGAAAACTTAACAGTATTTCTTCCTATTCTGCAACTGTGCAGAGTACACAGAATAGGCTGCTAAACTGCGGTGACACACACTGAATGGAATAAGTGACTTTAATATTTGAGTTTGAAAACTTAACAGTATTTCTTACTATTCTGCAACTCTGCAGAGTACACAGAATAGGCTGCTAAACGGCGGTGACACACACTGAATGGAATATGTGACTTTAATATTTGAGTTTGAAAACTTAACAGTATTTCTTACTATTCTGCAACTCTGCAGAGTACACAGAATAGGCTGCTAAACTGCGGTGACACACACTGAATGGAATAAGTGACTTTAATATTTGAGTTTGAAAACTTAACAGTATTTCTTCCTATTCTGCAACTGTGCAGAGTACACAGAATAGGCTGCTAAACGGCGGTGACACACACTGAATGGAATATGTGACTTTAATATTTGAGTTTGAAAACTTAACAGTATTTCTTCCTATTCTGCAACTGTGCAGAGTACACAGAATAGGCTGCTAAACTGCGGTGACACACACTGAATGGAATAAGTGACTTTAATATTTGAGTTTGAAAACTTAACAGTATTTCTTACTATTCTGCAACTCTGCAGAGTACACAGAGTAGGCTGCTAAACGGCGGTGACACACACTGAATGGAATATGTGACTTTAATATTTGAGTTTGAAAACTTAACAGTATTTCTTACTATTCTGCAACTCTGCAGAGTACACAGAATAGCTGCTAAACGGCGGTGACACACACTGAATGGAATATGTGACTTTAATATTTGAGTTTGAAAACTTAACAGTATTTCTTCCTATTCTGCAACTGTGCAGAGTACACAGAATAGGCTGCTAAACTGCGGTGACACACACTGAATGGAATAAGTGACTTTAATATTTGAGTTTGAAAACTTAACAGTATTTCTTACTATTTTGCAACTCTGCAGAGTACACAGAATAGGCTGCTAAACGGCGGTGACACACACTGAATGGAATATGTGACTTTAATATTTGAGTTTGAAAACTTAACAGTATTTCTTACTATTCTGCAACTCTGCAGAGTACACAGAATAGGCTGCTAAACTGCGGTGACACACACTGAATGGAATAAGTGACTTTAATATTTGAGTTTGAAAACTTAACAGTATTTCTTACTATTCTGCAACTGTGCAGAGTACACAGAATAGGCTGCTAAACGGCGGTGACACACACTGAATGGAATATGTGACTTTAATATTTGAGTTTGAAAACTTAACAGTATTTCTTCCTATTCTGCAACTGTGCAGAGTACACAGAATAGGCTGCTAAACGGCGGTGACACACACTGAATGGAATATGTGACTTTAATATTTGAGTTTGAAAACTTAACAGTATTTCTTCCTATTCTGCAACTGTGCAGAGTACACAGAATAGGCTGCTAAACGGCGGTGACACACACTGAATGGAATATGTGACTTTAATATTTGAGTTTGAAAACTTAACAGTATTTCTTCCTATTCTGCAACTGTGCAGAGTACACAGAATAGGCTGCTAAACTGCGGTGACACACACTGAATGGAATAAGTGACTTTAATATTTGAGTTTGAAAACTTAACAGTATTTCTTACTATTCTGCAACTCTGCAGAGTACACAGAATAGGCTGCTAAACGGCGGTGACACACACTGAATGGAATATGTGACTTTAATATTTGAGTTTGAAAACTTAACAGTATTTCTTACTATTCTGCAACTCTGCAGAGTACACAGAATAGGCTGCTAAACTGCGGTGACACACACTGAATGGAATAAGTGACTTTAATATTTGAGTTTGAAAACTTAACAGTATTTCTTACTATTCTGCAACTCTGCAGAGTACACAGAATAGGCTGCTAAACTGCGGTGACACACACTGAATGGAATAAGTGACTTTAATATTTGAGTTTGAAAACTTAACAGTATTTCTTCCTATTCTGCAACTGTGCAGAGTACACAGAATAGGCTGCTAAACGGCGGTGACACACACTGAATGGAATATGTGACTTTAATATTTGAGTTTGAAAACTTAACAGTATTTCTTACTATTCTGCAACTCTGCAGAGTACACAGAATAGGCTGCTAAACTGCGGTGACACACACTGAATGGAATAAGTGACTTTAATATTTGAGTTTGAAAACTTAACAGTATTTCTTCCTATTCTGCAACTGTGCAGAGTACACAGAATAGGCTGCTAAACGGCGGTGACACACACTGAATGGAATATGTGACTTTAATATTTGAGTTTGAAAACTTAACAGTATTTCTTCCTATTCTGCAACTGTGCAGAGTACACAGAATAGGCTGCTAAACGGCGGTGACACACACTGAATGGAATATGTGACTTTAATATTTGAGTTTGAAAACTTAACAGTATTTCTTCCTATTCTGCAACTGTGCAGAGTACACAGAATAGGCTGCTAAACTGCGGTGACACACACTGAATGGAATAAGTGACTTTAATATTTGAGTTTGAAAACTTAACAGTATTTCTTACTATTCTGCAACTCTGCAGAGTACACAGAATAGGCTGCTAAACTGCGGTGACACACACTGAATGGAATAAGTGACTTTAATATTTGAGTTTGAAAACTTAACAGTATTTCTTACTATTCTGCAACTGTGCAGAGTACACAGAATAGGCTGCTAAACGGCGGTGACACACACTGAATGGAATATGTGACTTTAATATTTGAGTTTGAAAACTTAACAGTATTTCTTCCTATTCTGCAACTGTGCAGAGTACACAGAATAGGCTGCTAAACGGCGGTGACACACACTGAATGGAATATGTGACTTTAATATTTGAGTTTGAAAACTTAACAGTATTTCTTCCTATTCTGCAACTGTGCAGAGTACACAGAATAGGCTGCTAAACGGCGGTGACACACACTGAATGGAATATGTGACTTTAATATTTGAGTTTGAAAACTTAACAGTATTTCTTCCTATTCTGCAACTGTGCAGAGTACACAGAATAGGCTGCTAAACTGCGGTGACACACACTGAATGGAATAAGTGACTTTAATATTTGAGTTTGAAAACTTAACAGTATTTCTTACTATTCTGCAACTGTGCAGAGTACACAGAATAGGCTGCTAAACTGCGGTGACACACACTGAATGGAATAAGTGACTTTAATATTTGAGTTTGAAAACTTAACAGTATTTCTTACTATTCTGCAACTGTGCAGAGTACACAGAATAGGCTGCTAAACTGCGGTGACACACACTGAATGGAATAAGTGACTTTAATATTTGAGTTTGAAAACTTAACAGTATTTCTTACTATTCTGCAACTCTGCAGAGTACACAGAATAGGCTGCTAAACTGCGGTGACACACACTGAATGGAATAAGTGACTTTAATATTTGAGTTTGAAAAATTAACAGTATTTCTTACTATTCTGCAACTCTGCAGAGTACACAGAATAGGCTGCTAAACGGCGGTGACACACACTGAATGGAATATGTGACTTTAATATTTGAGTTTGAAAACTTAACAGTATTTCTTCCTATTCTGCAACTCTGCACACTACACAGAATGTGCTGCTAAACTGCGGCGAAGCACACTGAATGGAATATGTGACTTTGATATTTTAGTTTGAAGACTTAACAGAATGTGCTCTAATCTGCAACTTTGCACACTAAACAGAATGTGCTCTAATCTGCAACTTTGCACACTAAACAGAATGTGCTCTAATCTGCAACTTTGCACACTAAACAGAATGTGCTCTAATCTGCAACTGTGCACACTAAACAGAATGTGCTCTAATCTGCAACTTTTCACACTAAACAGAATTTTTTTTTTTTTTTTTTTTTTTTTTTTTTTTCCCCCCACACAAAATAACCTGCTGCCCCCACACACAGTAGTCCTAAAAAGGACTTTTGGTTCTTTTTTTTCACAATTTTGGTTTTTTTCCTCCCTACACTGCCTTTCCCTTCCTATCCTCAGCTCTCCCTGGCTAAGACTGAGCCGAACTCGATGGTCAGGTGCTATACAGCACCTGACCACGGGTTCTGGCCAGCCAATCAGTGTAATGCCAGCAGCCAACATGGCTGCTGGCATTACACCGATGTCAGAGCCTCCCTGCACGTTTATTGGCTGCGCAGCAGCCGCAAAACGTGCGGGGAGGAGACCCGAACATGGCGGGCGAGCACATGCGGTACTCGTACGAGTACCGCCATGTGCCGAGCAGAGCGATGCTCGAGCCGATCCGAGCATCGGCCGAGCATGCTCGCTCAACACTAATATATACGAATAGGGCAAACAACTTGTACTTGGATTCAAAACTAGTTGAAGCACAAACATTATCACACAGAAGACAATATTATCTATTTAGTCCCCCTCTTTTTAATTTGTTTATCAATTATATTGAAATAGCATTGAAAGTATTGTGTCAGTATTTGCACTGTATAAGGGGATACAATCAGAACAGGGTGTTTTTCTCTACACATGGATATGTACAAAATGGTCCCTGTAGTGCAATAGTTATAAAAGCAACGTGATAGATGTATATAGTAAATTATCTAGTATACTGGACAGTACTAGGTGAGCACTTGCTGGAACCTTATTTGGGAACTATTTTGGATGAAAGACTTTGAAACAGTGTGCAATGTCTATCAGCATCTTCAAAATCCAGCAAGATATTAGCATGCATAAAAAGAGGTGTAGACCCATAGCAAGTATAATGAACGTGATAAGTCTAAAGATGGTACTACACACAATTGTTTTATAGCAATGGAATAAGTGAAACTTCAGGGAAGTTTGTTGAAACTATAGTAGAGATAAGAGTAACAAACTATACAAAATGGAGAATTGTAATCAAAGTGGTATAGAAATATAATATAAAATCACACTGTTCTACTAAAGTTGGTGTTTAAAGGTAAATAGCATCATAATACTTTTAATGATGAATTTTCTTTTACGTGCAAAATTATGAATATTCATAATTCACACATCACAAATCATGTTGTAGGACCAATAATGGGAGGTTACAGTTCAGTATTTAATTCTGTCAGATCCTGTCTAGAACTGAAGGAAAATGAGTGTCTACTTGTTATGTTGTATAGTGCCTGTTCTAAATGTTTTGTGTTGCGTGGAGAAATACAATGTATCCAATTTTGGGTAACTTTTTTTTTTTTTTTTAACTTGAAATATTATTCAAAACACATGTGATTGCTGAATAAAGTCATTCTGAAGTGTTTTTTCCTTTTGCTTACTCTTGATCCAAGAACTGTTGGCCACAATACTGGATCTTGCTGTTCCATCTTCAAGTGTCTTCTTAACTGTCTTTCATTTCACAGCTTATCATTATAACAGGGAGTATTTTGGTTATATTAATTTCCCATGATGGATAAAAGGCTCAATTTTCACTCTATAGAACACACAAAAACATGGGAGGAGTACATACTTTCCTAGTGGATTTAATGATCTACTGAAGATACAGGACATTCAGAGCTTTTATTTAATTTTTCCTCCATTACACAAATGGAATTGCTAATAAGCTGGCATTTTTCATTTGTGTCATGTACCCAGGGTTGAATCAATTTGTAATGAGATATAGAAAACCCATAAGTGAATCATGTTGCAATGTTTGCTCACAGACATTATTTCATATCCTGAAGAATTAAGGTGTGCATTCCATTGCATTGCTAAGACATTGTCATGATTACAAAACAGTTACCAATATATTTTCTAACATGGGGCAGACATTGGATTTGCCAGTAGGATGAAGCACAAGTCATCCAGAATTCACGTGCAAGTTGTTATTAGTGCAATAAGGCAAGGTGCATTGGTGCAAGGTGCATTGGCAAAGATTTGTTGGATCATTACATTGATATTGAAATTATTAAAAAAAGAAGTGCCACGGCTTCACAAGAGAAGAATGTAGACAACTGTGGCAGATGTTCTTTTTGCTCCTTTATGTTGTGTTTTAAAATTGACCATATTGTTCATTCAAATGCTAATCTATGTCCATCTACCGATCGATCTATCTATCTATCTATCTATCTATCTATCTCCAGAAACTGCAGCACTCATGAGATTTGAAATAAGAAAAAAGATGCAACAAATATGTAAAAAAATCATCCAACATTTTGCCTCACTCAGAGCCTATATCAGTGAAAAACTGCAAGAACACACAGAATAGATACAACAGGAAAACAAAAATTTCTGGAGATGAATGTCAACAAAACGCAAGTCATGTTTAACAAATTTACCATAACAAGGAAAATCATAGTAGATGGACAAGAATTAGAAGAGGTGAACAAGTATGTTTACCTTGGACAGGAAATATCAACAGATGTAAACACCATGACGCAAACTGAGCGTAGAATGAAATTGAAATGTCAAGCATTTGTAAAATTTAGAAGTAATGTCTTTAAGACAAATTCACCACTCTGCCTCAAGTGAAATGTTTCTGACCAATGTGTCCTTCAGTCCATACTTATGGCTGTGAAACATGGACACAGAATGCCAAAGCCAAACAAAAATGTAAGGACACAAAGAGACATATGGAACGTCAGATTGTGAACATATTAAAACAGACCGAAAAACGTGTGCATAGATTTGTCAACAAAGGTTTATGATATCATTGAAAGAGTAAAACTCCAGAAATGGAAATGGGCAGGCCACATAGCAAGAGGACCTGATGGTAAATGGACCAAACAAATTTTGGAATGGATTCCACTAGATACTAAACCCCCAAGAAGAAGACCAAAGAGAAGATGGGGACATGAAATAACCAAATCTGTTGGTACACAGTGGCAACAAAAAGCACTGGACAGAAGTTGTTGCTGGAGGCTTGCTGAGGAGTCCTTCATCCTTCAATGGATCAACAATGGCTGAAAATGGTATAGCTAAATAGATTGATATATTGAAGTGACCTGGTGCATACATGACATTGTGCCCAGCCAATAGTAAGTTTATCCTTGAACAGAACTAATTAGTAGTGATGAGCGAGCATGCTCGGCCGAAGCTCGGTTCGGCTCGAGCATCGCTCTGCTCGGCACATGGCGGTACTCGTACGAGTACCGCATGTGCTCGCCCGCCATGTTCGGGTCTCCTCCCCGCACGTTTCGCGGCTGCTGCGCAGCCAATAAACGTGCGGGGAGACTCTGACATCAGTGTAATGCCAGCAGCCATGTTGGCTGCTGGCATTACACTGATTGGCTGGCCAGAACCCGTGGTCGGGTGCTGTATAGCACCTGACCAGCGAGTTCGGCTCAGTCTTAGCCAGGGAGAGATGAGGATAGGAAGGGAAAGTCAGTGTAGGGAGAAAAAAAGCGTGTTTGAACAACAAAAAGACCCAAAAGTCCTTTTTAGGACTACTGTGTGTGGGGGCAGCAGATATATTTTGTTTTGGGGGGCAGAGTTTAAAAAAAAAAGTCAGATATTCCGTTCACTGTGCCTAGCCACAGATTAGCAGCACATTGTGTTTAGTGTGCAAAGTTGCAGATTAGCAGCACATTCTGTTTAGTGTGTAAAGTTGGAGATTAGCAGCACATTCTTTTTAGTGTGCAAAGATGCACATTAGCAGCACATTCTGTTTAGTGTGCAAAGTTGCAGATTAGCAGCACATTCTGTTCAGTGTGCAAAGTTGCAGATTAGCAGCACATTCTTTTTAGTGTGCAAAGTTGCAGATTAGCAGCACATTCTGTTCAGTGTGCAAAGTTGCAGATTAGCAGCACATTCTTTTTAGTGTGCAAAGTTGCAGATTATCAGCACATTCTGTTTAGTGTGCAAAGTGTAAAAAATAAAAGTCACTTATTCCGTTCACTGTGCCTAGCCGCAGATAAGCAGCACATTGTGTTTAGTGTGCAAAGTTGCAGATTAGCAGAACATTCTGTTTAGTGTGCAAAGTGTAAAAAATAAAAGTCACATATTCCATTCACTGTGCCTAGCCGCAGATAAGCAGCATATTCTGTTTAGTGTGCAAAGTTGCAGATTATCAGCACATTCTGTTTAGTGTGCAAAGTGTAAAAAATAAAAGTCACTTATTCCGTTCACTGTGCCTAGCCGCAGATAAGCAGCATATTCTGTTTAGTGTGCAAAGTTGCAGATTATCAGCACATTCTGTTTAGTGTGCAAAGTGTAAAAAATAAAAGTCACATATTCCATTCACTGTGCCTAGCCGCAGATAAGCAGCACATTCTGTTTAGTGTGCAAAGTTGCAGATTTGCAGCACATATTCCGTGTAATATGAAGAAGGCGGGTAAAAAGGGACGGGGAAGTGGACGTGATCCTGATAGTTCAGGGCGCGGGTCAGGACGCGGAGAAACTGTGCCTGGTGCCAGAGCACAAGAAAGAAAGACATCCACCATACCTAGCTTCATGTCTCAGTTTACAGGGCGCCGCAGGACATCACTCTCGAGGTCAGACCACTGCGAACAGGTGGTCGGTTGGATTTCAGGTGATACTGCTTCCAGTCAGTTAAGCACCACCCTGTCTTCCACCAAGTCCACTCTCAGTAGCCAAGAGTCTGGTCAACATAATCCTCACCCTGATCATCCTTCCTCCCACCATAGAGGGTCTGGTCAAAGAAGTGATCCCACACTGGGATATAGTGAGGAGCTCGTCTCATCACCAATCCTTAATTTGAACCTCTCTCCAAGCACGCTTGCAGAGGAACATGAAATCTTGTGCCCTGATTCACAACCTCTAGAGGGTACCCAATCACAAGAAGATGACAGAGGTGAACGGCATTTAAAGTCAAAGGAAGTGGATGATGATGATGATGAGACACAGTTGCCATCAAATCAACCACTATTACTGTCTCAAGACCTTGATGAGGAGGATGATATACAGTTGTCAATGACTGAGTATGTGGTGGGATCAAGAAATGAGGAGGATGATCAGAGTGAGGAAGTGGAGGAGGACTTGGTGGACGATGAGGTGACTGACCCCACCTGGGAAGGTGGAGAGCCGAGCGATGACAGCAGTCCTGAGGGTGAGCCATCTGCAGCACCGCAACAGGCTGGAAGAGGCAGTGGTGTGGCTACAGAAAGAAGGGGGACCGCACCAAACCGGCCCGCAAATGTTCCACGGAGCACCCCCTTGCGTAAATCTCCCTTGCCAAGGGCTAGGTGTTCCGCGGTATGGCGTTTTTTTAAGGAAAGTGCGGACGACAAAAAAATTGTAGTTTGCAACCTGTGCCACACCAGAATGAGCCGAGGCATGAACACTAGAAACCTCACCACCACCAGCATGATCCGACACATGGCATCCAAGCACCGTAATAAGTGGGAGAAACGCCCGGATCGCCAATCTGTGTCTGCAGGCCACACCACTGCCTCCTCTTCCCCTGTTTTCGGTGCTGGCCAATCGCCTGTCGAAGGCGCAGGCCCGCATACATCCCGCCCTGCACCTGTACCATCTGAAGCACCATCAGCGACCACATCCACTTCCCTGTCCCAGCGCAGCGTCCAAATGTCGTTACCCCAGGCATTTGAGCGCAAGCGAAAATACCCAGCCACCCACCCACAGGCCATAGCACTAACCTCACACCTTTCCAAATTACTGGCCATCGAAATGCTACCATTTAGGCTTGTGGAGACTGATGGCAGCAGCTGTCCCTCGGTACGCAGTCCCCAGCCGCCACTACTTTTCCCGCTGTGCCGTCCCCGCATTACACCACCATGTGTCCCGTAACATCATCCGTGCCCTGACCAACGCAGTTACTGGGAAGGTCCACTTAACGACTGACACATGGACAAGTGCTTGTGGCCAGGGACGCTACATTTCCCTGACGGCACACTGGGTGAATGTCGTGGAGGCTGGGAGCGACTCGGACCCTGGGATGGCACAGGTGCTACCCACGCCGAGGATTGCGGGCCCTACCTCCATCAGGGTTTCCGCCAGCACCTACGTTATTGGCTCCTCCTCCTCCGTTTCCACCTCCGAATTCTCTGCGCGCAGCGCCACTCACCCATCAGCCAGTAGCTGGAAGCAGTGTAGCACTGCAGTGGGGAAGCGTCAACAGGCCGTGCTGAAGCTGATCTGCCTTGGGGACAAACAGCACACGGCCTCAGAGCTGTTGCAGGGGATTAGTCACCAGACCGAGCAGTGGCTCTCTCCACTGAACCTGCAACCAGGCATGGTTGTGTGTGATAATGGGCGTAACTTGGTGGCGGCTTTGGAGCTCGGCAAGCTCACACATGTACCATGCCTAGCGCATGTATTTAATTTAGTGGTTCAGCGATTTCTAAAAACCTACCCCAATTTGCATGATCTCTTGACCAAGGTGCGCCGCGTGTGTGCACATTTCCGTAATTCATCAACAGCTTCAGCCGGCCTGTTGAAGCTGCATCAGCGCTTACAATTGCCAGCTCACCGGCTGCTGTGTGACGTGAGCACGCGCTGGAACTCCACCTTCCACATGTTGGCCCGGCTTTGTGAGCAGCAGAGGGCAGTAGTGGAGTACCAGCTGTTACACGGTCGTCGCCTCTCCGTTCAACTTCCTGTAATCAGAAGTCAGGAGTGGGAATGGATGTCAGACCTCTGTGAGGTTTTACGCAATTTTGAGGAATCGACACAGATGGTGAGCGGCGATAACGCTATTATCAGTGTAACCATCCCACTTCTGTGTCTACTGAAACGCTCGCTGCTCACAATTAAAACCGACGCTTTGCATGTGGAAGAGGTGGAAATGCGGGAGGAAGAGCTTATACAAGGTGATAGCCAGAGCACCCTCACTTTGTCTTCTCAGCGACAATTGGAGGAGGCGGAGGAGGAGGAGGAGGAGGAGGAAGACACGGTTGCCTCCGCTACAGAGGGTAGCCATGGAACTTTAGTTCCATCTCTTCAGCGTGGGTGGGCAGAAGAGGAGGAAGAGGATGAGGAGATTGAGAGTCATCCTCCTGGTGAGGACAGCGAAATCTTGCCTGTTGGTACTCTGGCACACATGGCTGACTTTATGTTAGGCTGCCTTTCCCGTGACCCACGCGTTATACGCATTTTAGACAACACGGATTACTGGGTGTTCACCCTTCTGGACCCCCGCTACAAAGAGAATTTCTCATCTCTCATTCCTCCGGTGGAGAGGACAAGCAAAATGGTGCAATACCAGAAGGTTCTTGTTGAAAAATTGCTCCAAAATTTTCCATCTGACAACGCTGGCGGCAGAGTACGTGCTACCTTGGCCAACCGAGAAGGGGAGAAAAGGGGAGCACACAGCAGTTCCGACAAAGGCAGGGCAACACTCTCCAAGGCGTGGGACACCTTCATGACACCCCGCCAGCACCCTCACCCTGATGCGCAGCCTAGTGTCACAAGGAGGGAAAAGTTTTGGAAGATGGTGAAGGAGTACGTAGCAGACCGTGTCAGCGTCCTCAATGATCCCTCTGTGCCTTACAACTACTGGGTGTCCAAGCTGGACACGTGGTATGAACTGGCACTCTACGCCTTGGAGGTGCTGGCCTGCCCTGCCGCCAGCGTTCTGTCTGAGCGGGTATTTAGTGCTGCTGGTGGCATCATAACAGATAAGCGTATCCGCCTTTCCACCGAAAATGCTGATAGGTTGACACTTATAAAAATGAACAAGGCCTGGATTTCCCCTGACTTCTCCACTCCACTGGAGGAAAGCCCCGGGGGAACATAAAGACACTTTAGATATGTTATTTACAATGATGGGAATACTCTGTATTCCCATTCACCCCTTCCACCCAAAAAATGGGTATATGGTTGACTCTCTTCCATATACCCTGGGATATAATTTTTATATAGGGCCAGCTCACCAGCGGGCCCTGTGATATAATTTTTATATAGGGCCAGCTCACCAGCGGGCGCTGTTTGACAATTTTTGTATAGGTCAGCTCACCAGCGGGCCTTCTCATATAATGTTTTATTGGGTCAGCTCTCTAGCGGACCCTCTCATATAATGTTTTATAGCGTCAGCTCACTAACGGGCCTTCGCATATAATGTTTAGGATGGTCAGCTCCGCAGCAGACCCTCACCCATAATGTTTTGGATGGTCGGCTCAGCGCACGTTTCCCTCTTAATCATGGCCCCAGTTCAGAAAAATCTAGGAAATTTTTGGGAGAATTTGCCTCTGCGCACGTTTCCCTCTTAATCATGGCCCCAGTTCAGAAAAATCGAGGACATTTTTGGGAGAATTTGCCTCTGCGCACGTTTCCCTCTTAATCATGGCCCCAGTTCAGAAAAATCGAGGAAATTTTTTGCAGAATTTGCCTCTGCGCACGTTTCCCTCTTAATCATGGCCCCAGTTCCGAAAAATCGATGAAATTTTTTGCAGAATTTGCAGATGATATACAATTAAATATACAGCAAATACTGTTTGGTAACAATTTTTCGCCTAAAGTCGTTTTTATCTTCCTTTTTGTGTGTTTTACGGTCAGTCTGTAAAAATGGCGTACTACGGGCGAAACATCGTTCCCAGCAGCGATGTTGGAGTCCAAGATGCATCCAGACATCCTCCCTATGCTGTCCCTGAACCATTTCTGTGGTGTTTCCATCATTTTCTGCCCTTTTCCTATGGACCAGGCACCCTCCTCTCATCAGAGCAGGGGGTGCCTGGTGTAATGCTCGAGTCCTCCCATTGACTTCAATGGGGCTCGGGTGCTCGGCCGAGCACTCGAGCCTCCGGGGGCGCTCGGTCACAGCACCCGAACACCCGAGCATTGGGGTGCTCGATCATCACTACTAATTAGCATTGTTCATTGAATTCGAATAAAGTACTACAATGTGCCATTAAAACATAATTTCTCAAAATCTATGTATTTTACAGAAAAATGGCTAGTACAACATATAGGTATATTTTAATTGTCTATAAAACAAACAAAACATATCTTAGAGTAACAGGTCCATTTTAAACAAAGTACACTATCTTCCCTCTTCTTGTCCAAGCATATCATTAATGTGTCAAGCAACTACCAGAGCCCGTCTCACTCATCATTTTCTAGATATAATTGGGAAAAGTAGACGAAAAGTGGGAAAAACAAAACAAAATGGGGGTGGTGAATCTGGTGTACTGTGGCTGAGGCATTTAATAACAACCTTTTTTGGATTTGAAGTTGCGCACTGGTTTTGGAAGAAAAATAGATAGTACTATGTATAGAAAGAAAGTGAGTACCAATCAATTTCTGAGAGCAGACATCAGTAATTTTTCAGGGTATATCAGAAATATTCCTTTTTGGTTATATCATAGATTAAAGAGAAATTGCAGTTCAAATGTAAAATTTGAAAACCAAGATTTAGTTTTAAATCGGCAATTAATAGAATGTGCCTATGATGAGAATAATTTATACAGGACTTTTCAGAAAGTGAGAACTCTAAATTGAGAACAAATAATGACCTAAAAAAATAAGAATAAAAATTAACGAACAATAGTCTAAAAAAGATAAGCCTATGGTCAGAATGTCTTTGGTCACTTAGTATAATTTTCATGCTATTCAGATTCAGGTTATTATTAATAAGCATTGGCATTTAATCCAGCAGGACATGCTATTAAGAGATAGTATTCTTGGTTAGGCATGTATTGTTTATAGGGAAAAATTAAAACCTAAGGCGTTATATGGCTCCAAATTGACCTAAGACCTTAGTATCTAAGGTAAGTAACCTATTTGGAGTACCAATCACTTTGGGTAATTATAGATGCGATCATAGTAGATGCGGCAATCATATTTATTTGAATGAAGCTGCATATTTTGTAGATGTTTGTAGATGTAATAAATGTAAGATCAGTTAATTTATAAATAGAAAGACTAGGTTTGTGATGTATATTTCCATCATGGCAGTGGGAAAATGGATGTGAGCAGGACCACTCACAGATTAAGAAACAGAACTGGGGAGCATCTGGGGAAGATCATTAAAAATTAAAGATATCATGGGTGTCACGTCTCCTATTGGATAGCGCTCCTTTTTTAGGGCTGTGGGACTTCGGTAGCATTGCCCGATTATTCAGGCAAGTTCCTACCTGCGGGTGGTTCTGGTTTCCTGTAGCTGCCCTCGCTAGTGCCTGTCTTCCGGTCCGGTCTCCTGAGGCTGTCCTCGTCAGTGCCTGATTCCCGGTCTGGTTCCTGCGGCCGGTGCTCTCCTCTCTGTTCCTGTCAGCCCTCCTTCTCCTTGGCATCCTCCTGCAGCATCTCCCTGTCGGGTGGCTCCAGTAGGGGTTTCTCCTCCTTTGCTTCCTGCTGTTCGTCTGGCTGATCCATTCTGACGCGGCTGGGTCCCGCTGTGTTCCTGGTTCCGGTAGCGGTTGTGCCCAGCTGTATAGCATCTCCTCTGCCCGGAGTTTCTCATTGTGACTCCGGTAGCTGCTGTTCATTTTTTGGGTGTAGTTGGGCCTCTGGCTTCTGTGGCCCAGGCCCTGTGGGGACAGCTCCTGCTGCCCCCCTGGTTTCTCCCCGCTGTCTGTTGTCCCCCAGCCACCTTCCCATTTTGGGCCTGGGAGGTTGTGTTGGGTTGCTTGTGGCAGCGTTCTGCCACCAGGGGGGTTGGTACTCCTGCTTCCCTTCCACTGGTGGTGATCTCAGGAGGGGACTTTAGCCGTGGGTCTGCTTATCATTCCAGGCTCCCTGCTGCCCGTGACGCTCTCCTGGATCCTACCCTGGTAAGTGGGGTGTGGGGGTGCTCCTCTCTCCTGACCTCTGGTGCCCTTGGGGGGTACAGTGGTTCTCAGGCTCCCTGCTCTGCTTTTAGGGTATACCCTCTCTGTGGGGGTGGGAGTCCCTGGGATCACTGCTCCTCCTCTCTTTCTATATCTTTCCTTGCTAGGGGTTTCCTGGGGTGGTCACTTCTCTGTGGCAATCTGTAGGTACCTCTATTACCATCAAGGTGTGCCGTTAGGCTATCCTACGACATTCCACCTTCCCATCTACGGAACCAGCCTGTCAGTGGTTGGAGTCCGTTGGGTATAGGCACATCTCTAAATCTGTCCTGTCTCTGCAGCTTCTGTGTTCAGTTCTGCATCTAGGGGTCCGTTGTCTGGTTCTTCCTCAGACTGCCAATCGCTCATCCTGGTCTGGGCCCTGGCTCAACTGGGATCGGACATCTGGCTTCGCGGCCAGCAACTTTAACCGCAGCAAGAGAGGTTGGCAACTGACTACGCACCCCAGCGTCGCACTCTGGCGTCGCCCTCCAGCTACTGGACCAGACAATTCCACGGCAGCTTCGCACGCTAGCAGCGACCTCCAGCTTCGAACTCAAGCTTCTGTGCCGTGTCTGCGGCATCCTGATTTTTGAGGCCTTGACAATGGGTTACCTAAACATTTGTGAGTTGCCCTAAGGGAGATTGAATAACTTTAAAATAATGGGGTATCACGGTAGCGTGCTATTTGTGTCTGCAGCAACATTATTACTTCCTGGTTTCGCTGTCTCTTTCTTATTGGGCGCTGCTACGTAACTCCGCCCAGGGCCAGCCTTCTTATACCCTGTCATGTCGTTACGAAGATGCCCTTTCATGGTGTTCCTTACCTGACGTTGGTTCCTGTATGTTTGGCCTGTTTGACTTCCGTGTATGACTTGGCCTGTTTGACTTTGTTCCGGTTTTCCATTGCTGCCCGTTGCTGACTGATCTTGCTGAAGAACCCCCTCCATTGCTGACCGATCTGGCTGAAGAACCCTCTCCGTTGCTGACCGATCCGGCTGAAGAACGCGCTCTGTTGCTGACTGATCTGGCTGACTACCCGCTACTCTGCTGACCGCTTCTGGCTAACTACCTGCTACGGTGCTGACCGTTTTTTGCTGACTTCCCGCTCCATTGCTGCCTAGTACCGGTTGTTGCCTTCCCTCCTAGGTCTGAGTACCCGCTCTGTACCGCTGGGTTGCGGACTGTGCCTGGCTGAACCCTTAGATTCCCCTCCGATTGCATCTGTTGTCAATGCGCTGCGTAGCGCATTCTTTGCTTGCTGACCTAAGGCTGAGCATACTGCTCTAGCCGCTTACACTGGTTAACAGCCTCAGGAGGTGTGCACATTCGGGGTACCGGCTCAGTACTGTCAAATGCTGGCTGTGTTACTCTCGTTTGTCTCGTGTACATTCTTGTTACCTAGCTGGGCTCACTCCTGGTAGGGAGTCGCAGACCTTTCCTGAGAGTTTCCATTAGACCCTGCATCTGTTTTGTGCCTCTAGTCTGGGTCAGTGCTCTGTTGTGTTCTGCTGTAGCCTTTGGCTCAGGAGCCAGCTGTTGCATGATATTCTACTCTACTGCGCTGGGCACTTGTTGCCACTCTGTTTCGCTGCCGTGTCCACCCCTAGCGTTCTAGGGTTTGTCTTACCAGTGAAGGTTGCCTCGCTCCTATTTCCTACCCTAGTGGATAGGGTCAGGGTTGCCTCTATCGTGGGTTCAGTGTCTCCCAGGCGTCTGGGACAGTTGCCGGTCCATACACTTAGGACTCCATGTCCTAGTTACTGCTGCCGGTCCCTAAGTCGTTAGCCTCCTTTGACCCTGGTCCTTGGGGTCTAGCTGCCTACTTTCTCGGGTTGCCTAGGCGCGGGTTCAGTTTGGTCAACGGTGCCACCACTTGGCTTGGTTCAGATCAGAATCTTTACCTTTCTACTACTATCGTTTCAGACTTATTGCACATTGGTGTTCAGTTGTATGAAACTGTATGCCATTTACTGTATGCTCCTCACCATCAATAAAGGTATTATTATTATTATACTGGTCTGAGTGTTCATCATTTCTATCCCCATCATGACATGGGGATAGAAAGCATATCTAGTTCAGTTTCTAATAGAGTTAGTAAATTAAATAGAAGGGAAGCTTACTGGATTTTTATACTTGTCACTCTTAGCCTGGAGTGTATGAGTGCAGAGACTGTCATATGCACAGCAATTAAATTATAATAGTTAAGAAATGGATTTAATGTTATATAAATTGGGATATTTAGTTATTCCATTATTTCTGAATCTTTATCTTCTATATTATAGGTCCTGTGCAAGTTGGAGTGAATTCTTCCTCTTTTTTTATCATGTATGGGGGATTAGAGTCAGTTTTGCATACTGGTAGCAATCTCCAGATTTGAGTGATAGCAAATCTTTTATTGGTTTGCTATTATGTTTGTTCTTCAAATTTTTGACTCCGCGTAAGTTGTTAAGGATGGAATTTGTTAAGGACGGATCTAAGAGAGGCTTGGATATTTATTCTGGCTAATTACCAATTATCATGTTTGACTTGTGAGTGTTTTGGCTCTGGGACTCTCCGTAGAGTGGAACTCATGTGAAATCAGAAAGCAGAACGATCAAAGACGACTGATTACCAGTCGTCAATTATGATGGTGTGGAAGTAATATTTAGATATTCCAGGATTGGCTATCAGGTTGGAAGACGTAACATAATCCCCCTGATTAGAAGATTTAAAATCCTGAAACCATTTTGAATTGATAAAAGGATACTATGTACTTAATCCACTGACAAAGTAAGGTTTTCACTTACAAATTGCTTAGGGATATTGATTTTATATAATTTATTTAAAAGCTAAAATAAAGGCTATTTTTAAAGATTTGTAGCTAGTAATTATATGATTATTCACCCAGGATCCATCATTGAAGTGGTGTTGGAGAGACTCTGGGGCTAACGCCAGAGAATGAGGCTCATATCATGAGGCTGGACATAGCCTCTGCAGCTTGTAAGCATCTGCCATAGAGAAGCAGACCTTACCTTTCATAATACAGCTTACCCTTAGATGAGGTTGTGTGTCCCCTTTTCCTCATCTCTTTCATGAAATAAACTTGATGGAGTATCTATACTGAAAGAATCTGAAGAGACTTGAGAGGAAAAGTAACCCTGAGGCTTACACCAGGTGAGGTCCAGCAGCAGTCATATGTGCCTCTAAACTTGTGAGCATAAAACTATTAAATTATATTTTGGTATCTTTAATTGTGTTACTCACAAGAAAATCTCAGCTTCTCATCCTTTTACAGAATATCAAGTTTATCAATTTATTAACCCATTGCAATGAGTTTTGAGAAGAAGCAGCAACCTAAGGAATTTTGGACTTTATATGTTATTTCTGTGTTGAAAGACTGTGTTTTTTTTGTTGTTGTTGCTGTTTGAAAGACACCTGTTGAGGAATGTTCTACTGATAAATTAAGAGCCACTTATTCTTAGGGTACAGTTCCTCTTCCAAGTTATTATTATTATTGGACATTTGCATATAATCCAAGAGATCTGTCTAATAGAGAGGAGCAAAAAGGCACTTTTTTTCTTGTGGGAAATTAAAAAACAAAAAAAAAACAATGTTTTGCTTTTTCTGCAAAATTTCCCGCACATTGTAAATACCCAAAAGTTTCAACCTTTTTCCTAACCCCAATAAATATTCTTTGAGAAGTTTGCCATTTTTCACATATGCCCATTTTTTCTGCTGCTATTCATATTCACTGTGTGCGCTTTTATGTCTACCAGTGCAGTGGCAAATTCTTGGCCTCCTTGGAGGTCAATAATGTTGTTTCTCTGGTTAACTATATAGTGAGACAAGGGTGAGGGGTCCGTATGTGTTGTTCTGTGGCTTCCTGGGACAATGTTGGGATGGTGGGCAATGGGAGCCCTCCAGCTGCTTCCAGCTGATAAATAGGACATTGAGGTGCTAGCATAAGCGGACCATTAATCAGAGTTGTAAAAATATGAATCATGACACAGAGCTGTTACCATTTACATTCCATTACATGGAGGTGCTAACATATACATCACATGACATGGGTTGCCATCTGTCCAGTTTTGACCCAGAAAGTCTTTTTTTTAGACGGGTTCCTGTTCAAGTCTTTACTTTCTGTCCAGACTTTTTGACCCTGAAATCCAGACAAATTGATATCCCCAATATCAGCATTCTCAGTTCAGACTGGATGTGTATTTATCTGGGACTTGATCACACTGTTCCCATGCAGTCTGAACTCAGCATGAAAATGAGAAAATTACTATACCTTACTATTGCTGCATGCATGCCAGACCCTCACTATCAGCCTGGCACAAACTGGGTTCCCTCATGCCACTGCATAGATGGAAGAAAAAAGGAACAAGCTGCTGATGGGAAAACACCTTAAACCTCTGTCTCTCATGTTTGCGCTGTAAAGAGAGACTTTAGGAAAAAGGGAAAACTGGAAGTATGAAATCACTGGTGAACATATCAAAAGGGACTGTCCTTTGGTTCATTCTCTCCCCCTTTTCTCTACCTTTCACCCATTATCAATACTCCTCTTCTGCCCTGTCTAGCTCTCCCTTTTTCTTTTTCCCAGTTTTCCTAGTCTCCCCAGTCTTTCTCTCATTATTCCTCCCCAGTCTCTATTTCTGTTCTCCAGTTTCTCTCCTTTGTCACCATGTCTGTTTATTCTCCCCATCTCTATCCTTCATTTGTCACCCCAGTTTCTTTTCCCATTTCAATGTCAGCCCCTCTCCATTCTCCCTCAGTGCCTTTTTATTCACTTACCAGTGATTTTTCACTCCCAGTCTTTCCCTTTCTCCCAAAGTCTATATTTCCTTCCTCCCACTGTCCCAGCTACTTTCTTTTCTATGAGTGGTGGTGCTAGGGGAGATATACATGGGGCAGAGGCAATGCTTGTCTGTTTGGTGTCTGTGTGTTTGTGGGTGGGGTAACCTGAGGAAGAAGTGAGGGAAATAGACCTGTGTGTGTGTAGAAATTCATCTATATTTATGTAGAAGCAGGGATTTTTGTTTTTGTGGTGGAAGAGCAGATAACTGTGTGGTTGTGGTGATGGTGGGGGGAAATACATGTGGCAGGGACCATGTCGTTCTGCTTGGTGTCTGTATGTGTGGGGTAACCTCAAGAAAAAGAGAGAGAATTAGATATGTGTGTGAGCATGTGTGCATGTGTGTAGAGACTCATCTTTATTTACATAAAAGGGGGGATTTTTGTGTTTGTGGTAGAAGAGTGAATAACTGCGTGTGTTAAGAGGGGGGAAGCATCTGTGTGGGTTTTTAGTTGCTTATATATTTATCTATCCATTAAAATAAAATTAAACATTTCAGCTGATATATGTCTGACTCCTAGATCTAAATCACATTGGTATAGCCCTATACGTTACTATAGTTAATTTACGTTTGTGCCTTGCTCATAGATCATAATAATACATTGGACACATGACATTCCATGCCACAGAGGCAAAACTAGAGCATTACTGGTCTGGGGCAAACCAACTGCAAAGGGAACAAATTCAAGCAATTAGTCTTCAATGCCAAAAAAGGTTTGATTTCCAGTGCAAACATCTCTGGGGTAAAGAGGTTAAAAGTTACATTGAAATCAATGGGATTTTTCATAGCCCTAGTCAGTTGTTTATCCCAGCCTAGATTTGGTCCACTTTTATCTTTGGAAATGTCATTTATTTTTTGATGTACTTGTGAGTGCAATTCTGGGTTTAAAGAACTGCAAAGGGAAATTGTGAAAACTCCTATTGATTTGCATGGAGCTTCCAACATCTTACACAGCAGGTGCACTGCTGCTCAATGCAGTTTGTCACTAGTTCTCACCTGTGCTCCTCCCTGTCTCCCTGCCTGGCAAATGTAATATAGTGCTGACCCGGACCTAAGTGTAAGATTACAGGCAAGCCTTTACACAGATTAAATCCATGAAACTTAATAAGCATTTATTCTCATGGTTAAAACATGGAGACAGCAAACAACACTTGTTTCCTGTCTCCATGTTTTCAGTCATGAGCATAATGGTAAGTTTCTAAACAAAAAAACAGAAAAATAATATGGGGTCTTTAGATTTGAACAGAGAGGGAATGGTTAAGATCTTGGTCCAAAATAAATACTATTGGGTCTCAGGACTAGGGGTGGGTGAAAAGTCCTGTTGTGTTCCCACGACAACAATCCATGAAAATCCGCTTTAAACAAGCCCCTAAAATGTTCTCAATTTTTCTCTACTGACAAAATGTTTTCGCTATATTTTTTTTTCAATGGCTACAAAGTTCCTGCCCATTTACTTACGTGTACACATAACTAAGCAGCTAGAGAGACAGAGAGGGTGCTAGGTGATTTTGTAGCTATTTTATATAGCAAATTAAGGGCAGCAGAGTCTCAGACTGCTGACTAACAACTTGAACAGCCATCTAAAAGAAAGGAGGAGCTGGAAGGACTGTGATGTGTCCATTGAGTTGGAGAAGGGGGAAGTCACAAACATCAGCATAGAAGGATCTGGGAGCCCTGATTACTCACACCCAAAGATGCCCATTCTCCCTACATTGTCTCTTGGCACAGCAAAGGCACATGAAGTAGTGTGTAGCAGTGTGGGCAGGACAGGTCAGCTACCTATGCCGATACTGCTGCCAGTGTGCCTTCTGATACTCAACAGCAGGAGGAGATGATGAAAAATGTGACAGAAGGGGACCCTAAGTCACGCTTGCCATCAGCAAGCAGTCCCACTAATAATGTGTAGCAGCTAGAGAGTGTTGGGGGTGAGGGAGGGGGTGATAATGATCATGACAATGTGATGAAGCAGCTGGTGGTAGGACTAGCGTGACCTTTGTAGCTCCTCCTCCTGAGGAAGAAGTAAATCTTATGATGCTGAGCAGCCAGGCTAGCAGTCAAAGGATCCAAAAACATCCCTCTGATGCTGTGATTCCCCTTCCCCCAGCTGAAAAAGGCAGAAATGGCTAGCAGTATTAGCAACAGCACATATAGGCTGCTTGTGCCTGCTGCTAATGCTGCCAGTCTGCCTTCTTCACCTCAAGAAGAGATGGGAAGTGTGACAGTATGACTCTCATAGAGCAGCAGCAAGGAAGGACTGGTAATGGTGGTGATGAGAGCGATGGTGAAGCAGCTGGGGTGGAAGTGACAATAAGGGCCTTTTTATCTTAAAGTGAGAATGAATGGGAGACCCATATGCATATGGGGATAGACATCACCACCATTACCATATGTCATATTGCGGAGTTTGCTTTTTCTGTATTTCCTGCTACTACTGCTGAGTTGCAAGGGCAGCAGGCTGATGATGAACAGTGGCCCACAGACCACCATGGCCACAGTGAAAATGGTGTCCACCAGCAGTTATGTGGGACTAGGACATGTTCAACTTACCACCAATAATACAGGTCCTAGTTCTAGTGGTGAATCTGAGGCAGTAGCATTATCATAGTAACATAGTAATCTCCTTTCCTCAAGTCTAAGCGGGTGGCCCCTTGTCCTTTGTACTGTTCTGTCAATGAACAGGTCTTTGGAGAGCCCTTTGCATGGGCCCTGAACATATTTATATAGTGTTATCATATCCCCTCTAAAACGCCGTTTCTCTAGTGTGTACAAGTTTAACTTTTCTAGCCTTTCTTCATAACTAAAACTTTCCATTCCCCTTACTAGTTTTGTAGCCCTCCTCTGCACTCTTTCTAGTTCCATAATGTCCTTTTTCAGAAAGGGTGCCCAGAATTGAACAGCATATTCTAGGTGGGGTCTTACCATGGACCTGTAAAGAGGCATAATTATATCTTCCTCCCTTGAGTCAATACCCCTTTTAATACATGCCAATATCTTATTGGCCTTTGCAGCTGCCAGTTGGCACTGCATGCTACTGCTAAGTCTATTGTCTACCATTACTCCCAAATCCTTTTCATTTGTAGATTTCCCCAGAGAAACACCATTTAAACTATATGTTGCATTTTTATTATTATACCCAAAATGCATAACATTACACTTGTCTATATTGAATCTCATTTGCCACTTGCCTGCCCAGTTACTCAATTTGTCCAAATCCTCTTGTAATGAAGACACATCCAGTTCAGACTATTACCTTACTTAATTTTGTTTCATCGGCAAACACTGACACATGGCTCCCTATGCCCTCTGGGAGGTCATTAATAAACAAATTAAAAAGAAGAGGACCCAGGACAGATCCCTGAGGTACTCCACTTATCACGTTTATCCAACTGGAGAACTTGCCATTTACTACCACCCTTTGCATTCTATCTTTCAGCCAATTTCCAATCCACACCAAACAATTTCCCCTAGGCCTATTTCATTCAATTTGTACAGTAACCTCTTGTGTGGAACCGTATCAAATGCCTTGGCAAAGTCTAAATAGATCACATCAACCGCCGCTCCCGCATCTATATTATTACTCACTTTTTCATAAAATGTGATCAAGTTAGTTTGACAAGACCTGTCTTTCACAAAGCCATGTTGGCTATTGCTAATGATATTCCTGTTCCAGCAGAATTATTGAATATATTCTCTTAGCAACCTTTCAAACAGCTTCCCTACCACAGATGTCAAGCTTACAGGTCTGTAATTTCCTGGCTGTGACTTTGATCCCTTTTTAAATATGGGCACCACATCTGCTTTACGCCAATCCATGGGCACCATACCTGAAATAAAAGAATCCTTGAAAATCAAATATAACGGTCTGGCCAGGGTCTGGCTTAGCTCTTTAAGTACTCGTGGGTGTATACCATCTGGCCCCGGAGCTTTGTCTACCTTAACATCATTCAAATGTTTTAACACTTTTTCTTGTGTTACCCAGTCCCATGCTTGCTGTGACTGTTCTGTAAAAATAGTCTGCAGATTCTTATCCATTGGGTCTTCCTTGGTAAAAACAGAAGAAAAGAAATTATTTAAAATATCTGCCTTCTCTCTGTCCCCCTTGACCATCTCACCCATTTCAGATAACAAGGACCCAACATTATCAGACTTTAATTTTTTTGCCATTAATGTATTTAAATAATTTTTTGGGGTTGCTCTTGCTCTCCTTAGCAATATTTTTTTCATTCTCCAGTCTAGCTAATTTAATAGCCTTTTTACAGGTTTTGTTGACATTTTTGTATTCTGCAAATGCCTCTGCTGATCCCTCAGCTTTGTAATCTTTAAATGCCACTTTCTTGTTATTTATTTCATGAATTACTTTACTGGATAGCCACATTGGTTTTAATTTGCTTTTGTATTTGTTTCCAACAGGGATACATTTATATGTGTATTTTACAATGTTATTTTGAATGCATTCCACTTACCTTCTGTGTTTTTTCCTGAAAATATTTTATCCCAGTCACGAGACCAAGGGATGACTTAAACCTGCTAAAGTTGACCTTTTGAAAATTCAGTGTTTTGGTGGGACCCATACCAAATTGCTTTTTTGAATTAATCTCAAACAATACCATGTTATGGTCACTATTCCCCAAGTGCTCCCTAACTTGGATGTTAGAGATAAGTTCTTCATTGTCAGTTATTACCAGATCCAGACATGCATTCCCTCTGGTTGAGGTCTGCACTAGTTGAGACAAAAAATTGTCATTCAACAAATTCAGAAACTTTCTGCTTTTAGCAGAATTAGCTGTTCCATTTTTCCAGTCTATTTCTGGATAATTAAAATCCCCCATAATTAAAGTTCTCCCTATTTGAGAAGCCTATTCAATTTGCATTAATAGCTTTGATTCTTCAAGGTCACCAATGTTTGGTGGTTTATAACAAATACCCACTAATATTTTTTGGGCAGTTTTACCCCCAGTGACTATTTCAACCCACAGGGATTCCAGACAGTGAAGGGGATTGTAGAGAAGAAGAAAGAGACCTTTCTTCTCCATTTTCCCGTCCCCCTGAGGTTATGGGTGTGGGAATATTTTTATCTTGTGGCAGACACAGTGGAGTCGCCAGTGATGGCACTGTTCACTATATGTGATAACTCAGTGAAAAGGGGAAAGGATGGAATGCACCTTGGTACTGATAACACACAATAAATACATACACTGTGACATGTATGTGAAGCATGTTAAAGCAAACCCCAACAAAAGAAATCAGGAGCCACTGTTGCTGTACCCTCCTGTCTTTCCCCAAGGGCACAAGAGTTGAGGCAGAAGTCAAAGAAGAAAAAAAACTAGAGAAACCCAGCCTAAACCTGAAAGTTCAGTGGTGAGCGAAACACCTGGCTCGCCATCAGCTCCTTGCACTAGGGTCAAGGCATGGGAAGGCATAGCAAATTCTTCTGGTGATCCACCTCTGTCATTGTTACCTGCTCCACCAGCTGATAGCACTTCTGTTGATGCGAGGATGTTGCAGTTTGTGTCCACCCATCACACAGTGTGTGGTATGCTGACCACACAGGGCAATGTGGTGGAGTATAAACATAGGTATGGACTTGATCTGAGGAGATTCTATCCCCCAGAATATACTAAGCTGGTGGCAGATTCATCATTATTATTAAGTCTGCAAGCTATCACCTGTACTTAACAGAGCAGACAAGAGGGCATAATGACAGCATTAGTCATTCTGTATTTTTGCCTGACCTACTTAGTACATGTCTATATGTTAACATTTCCATGTGGTGGAACTTAAGGACCACTGACCATTTTTTATGGAATTAAAGATTTGTAGCCAAGGATATTTTCACATTTTTTGTGATTTGTTTACCAGTTTCTATTCTCTTTAGTGTTCCCATAAAAAGCATATATCATTTTTTTCAGGATACTATAAGCTTTCTATTGAAACTAGCTGCTTCATTATCACTGTCACTACTACTAACACCAACCACATCAATTTCAATCCTTGAGTCTTCCTCCTCACTAGTAAGATGATCACCCTCCCCTTCACACCTAACACTCTGTTCAAGCTGCTGGACCTTCTTAGTAGTAGTACTAGTGGTAGGACTGCTTGGTGATGGCAAGTGTGACTTAGGGTCCCCTGCTGTCACACTTGGCATCATCTTCTCCTTCCCCCTTCTGAGAATTACAAGGCACACTGGCAGCAGGTTCAGCACTGGCAGGAGGCACAGCACTGATGGCAGCAGAGGCAGCATTAGCAGCAGGCTCAGGCAATAGCAGCAGGCACAGACAGCTGACCTGTCCTGCTCTCACTACTACCCTCTTCTTCCTCCCATTAGATTAATTTCCCCAAGATCCCTAGGGGTGATTTAGGGGGACTGGACAGCACTGGGTCTGTAGTGGCCACTTCCTCCACCTCCTCAGACTCACTGGACACATAAGGGTCCTTCCAGCTCCTCCTTTTATTGTTTGTAAACCTGCTCATAGTGATAGCAGTAACTATGAGACTCTCCTGCCTCAATTTTCCTACAAATATCACAGAACAACAGCACAGCACCTCTCTCTCACTCTGTAGCTGATTGTATTGTGTTTTACTTCCTGGAAAACAGCATGTTTTTATAGTGAAAAGGTGAAAAACATGTTAATAAAGGGGCAAAAACTTTTTAGTTATTAAAAAAAAGCGAAGAATTTTTGCCAATCGGCAAAAGCGAAGAATATTTTAATCGCTGTATTTAAATTGGATTTTCCTGTGAAAAAGCAGACAACTAGACCTTTTGCCTACCCCTAGTCTCTTGTATCCAAAGCCTTTGTCATATAATAAATAGATTGAAGCCAGGGTGTAGTTTATGAATTATAGCCTAAGACATTGAAGGAATAAAATGCATATAATTATAAGACTACGGTTCAGTGCTGCCATGTCTTCAACAGGGTTTTGGGTGGGTTTATGTCTCCCTTGTTGTTAGCCGGCAAGGGAGACAACTGGATGTATTGGTTTAATTTGGTTGCAGAGCAACATGGTACCACTCGCTTCCATCATCAGTCCATTGGATGCAGTTTGTGACCGGTGTATTTTGGCACAATTTGGGCCATGAGGATCATGGGGTAAGAGATTTGGTCTCTTTTGTGTGTATATATATATATATATATATATATATATATATATATATATATATATATATATATATATATATATGTTGTGATTTCTTACTTTCAAACCATTTGCCCTGAGGAAGGTCCTGTGTGGACCGAAAGTGTTTGGCTTGATTGATGCAATAAATTAACTTTTTTTTTCAACTCTTTTCTGACACGACTCTTGAAGTAACCTTGGCTGCGTACACTTTGAGTTATTTATATGTGTATATATATATATATATATATATATATATATATATATATATATATTTATATATATATATATATATATATATATATATATTTTTTTTTTTTTTTTTTTATTATTATTATCATTATTATTATTTTTTAATCTGTGATTACATATCCATTTCAATGATAAAAATAATAGATTGTCTGTACAATAACTGATATACCAGTATTATTTTGGATACATCATTTAGGATTTCCTCTCTTTAATGTATTTTGCCATACTTCTTAAACTGTATCCTACAATCTATTTATTCTATAACAAAGCTTTTGGATTTCTCTAGCATCCAGTAGTTTACATACATATTGTATTCTATTATTTAATGCAAGGTTGGAGTAAGAAGAGGTTAGATTACTGAACAATATAGTCCTCTATTGGATTTCTATTTTGCATTTTACTGTGTACACTCTGTAATGCTGTTTACAGTGAACAAATGTAGCTATTCTGTAGAAAACCAAAATACCATTGGGAGGATAAATACAATTATTAATAATATTTATGGATTTCTAAGAGGCTTTAAAATCTTTGAATGAAAGAGTGTGTGTGGATCCTCTCTCTTACCTTGTAAGGAAGAAAAATATTAAATTAATTAAAAAGGATGTTTTACATATCCCCCTACTATGGTGAAAATGTTTTGCACTATAATCATCCCAGCATGCACTGCTTTCATAAAATATATGACAGAATAAGCAGAATAAGTGAGAGAAGGTTAACATACTGAATAATATGGCCCTGTATTGGCTGTCTGTTTTTTATGCCAGCAAGAAAGATTTCCTAAACAATAATGGTGCATTAGTTATTATACAGACAACCTATTGGTGTTACTATTGAAATGGGTATGTGATCAAAGATAATTAATAAAACAAAAAAATAAAAACTATATATTCCTCAGACATATTTGTATTTTAAGGTTAGGGACAGAAAAATGGGATTATGTTCACAAATCACAAGAACCGAAGTGGACAGCTTGTTACTCCTGTCATACACCTGTTATAAGAAAAGCTAAATAGATTTATTTCCAATTTTGTGCAGTCCATAAAATTTTTATTAGACTAATACATGATTGGATGATTTTGATTTAAACCATTTTCACCATAATAGGGGGTATATAAAACCTTTTTTTTTAATTTTGATCATTTGCACCCTTAGAAAGTATGAGAGACATCTCCAATGCCTTGCTTCATAAACAATTACATATGTCAGGCTGCAGTGAAGGTCCTGATATGAGATCTATGTGCCGAGTGTACGTGGCTGTGCTTCACCCATGTGCATGTTCCCTCAGGCGGTTTACTTTTAAATGAGCCACTTAACATGTCGCACAATGTCTTGGGCCGGCCCTGCCCCTACCAGTTTCATAAGAAATTGATGGGAAGATTAAATGTAACTAAAGTACAAGCAATGTGCTTGTGCTAACAATTGCTGTGTTTGTACCCAAACTTCCCTCTTAGAAAATCCCTCTTATTTCACTAGTGACATCAGGGGCAGAGATTCTGTGTGTACTGATAAGCAGTTAGCTCTCCCCATATCTTACAACACTGATCTGTAATTCATATGCGTTCTGGACCTACAGATCAGTAATATCAGAGGCATACCGTCTGTGTGTACTGATAGCGATGAGGTCCCCCCAAGACCTTACAAGCACTGATCTGCAGGTCCAATGCACTCTGGAGCTATAGATCAGTGAAATAAGAGACACACCGTCTGTGTGTAGTGATAGATGAGACGTCCCCCCCTTACCTTCCAAGTACAGGATATGCACTCCAGGCCTACAGATCAGTACATCTGAGAGGGGAGAAGTCTCCACATACCTTACAACTGCTGATCTGCAGGTCCTATGTTCTCTAGATCTACAGATCAGGAATATTAGGGGCATAGCTTCTGTGTCTAGTGACAGAAAAGAAGTCCCTCCATACTTTACAAGCACTGATCTGCTGGTCCGACGCACTCTGGTGGTACAGATCAGTGATATAAGAGACACATCACCTGTATGTAGTGCTAGAGGAGACTCCCCTCCCCAGACTTTACAAGCACTGGTTTGCAGGTTCTGTGTGCTCTGAAACTACAGATCAGTAACATCAGAGGCATACCTTCTGTGTGTACTGATAGAGAAGGGGTCTCGCCAGACCTAACAAGCACTGATCTGAAGGTCCTATGTGCTCTGGAGCTAAAGATCAGTGATATCAGGTGTACACCTTCTGTGTGTAATGACAGAGAAGAGGTCTCGCCGTACCTTACAAGCACTGATCTGCAGATGCTATGTGCTCTGGAGCTACAGATCAGTGATATCAGGGGCATATCTTCTGTGTGTAGGGATAGAGGTGCAGTCCTCCCATATCTTAAAAGCACTGATAAGTAGTTCATATGGACTCTGAAGCTACAGATCAGAGTCCAATATTACTAATGCTTTAACCCATTTGATATCTACAAGACTCACAGCCCACAGAACCTCTGTATTTGCACTGTTTCAACCTCCCCATCTCATAAACGTGAGTAAAAATAACAAAATTGCTATTGGACTAAATGGCTGTTTTGAAGAAAGTTCCTATATAATGTCACCATGTAGCATGAACAATCAGGAATGAAAAGCACCTCTATGGCATGCAAAGGGTTAAATGGAGCTTTTAAAATATATAAAACATAATTTATGTGGGTGTGTTTTGGTGGAGGGAGGGCAGCATTTCATCCTTGGACCCAGGCAGCACAATGTTTTGGGCCGGCTCTGCACACAGTAGTTGAGTAACGTCCAGCAAACACACAAGGGGTGGGGGGAAAGGGAAAGGTGGAGCAGTACAGGGATATGGGAGTAGAGTGGTAGTTCAAAAGCTGATTGCAGCCATGGTTGCTGCAGCATGTGAAATAAATAATGATTATCCTGCTCCTCCTGGTAAGGATGCAGTTTGTCAAGGTCCCACCAAATGTTCCAAATGATTCGCATTCTAGTATTGATGATGACATAATGGAGGAAGATGTAGCAGTTGAACCAACTGCTGCATCCGAAAGTGAAACAAACAAGCAAATTAGTAGCGAAATATTGTGAAAGTAGCTAACTTTGTGACAGTAAAAGTAAAAAAGAAATTGTTTGACCCTCTAAAAGCTTAGAGGAATATAAGGATAGTGAGCAAGAAGCAGCAGGAAATGCTGAGGGTGACCTAATGATAACTGGTGATGTAGGTCTAGAATATATCCCTCCAACATCTTCCTCTTGTTTATATTCAGATGAAGATGAGAGTAAGAGAGATGATGACAGGGCCAGAAAGTTAGTTGAAAGGCAAAGGCTCAATCTTCCACCACTGAAAAGGAGCACTGTGCCTGTCTATAACCTGTTTGAGAAAACAGTTGGAAGGTATGACCCTGAACAAGCAGAAATGCCTAAAAATACACATTCATCCTGTTGATCATCATAAACATTGTCCAAGCCCCCACTTAGCCACGCACACTTGTGTTGCGTAAGCAGTAGTGATGAGCGAGCATGCTCGGCCGAAGCTCGGTTCGGCTCGAGCATCGCTCTGCTCGGCACATGGCGGTACTCGTACGAGTACCGCATGTGCTCGCCCGCCATGTTCGGGTCTCCTCCCCGCACGTTTCGCGGCTGCTGAGCAGCCAATAAACGTGCGGGGAGGCTCTGACATCAGTGTAATGCCAGCAGCCATGTTGGCTGCTGGCATTACACTGATTGGCTGGCCAGAACCCGTGATCGGGTGCTGTATAGCACCTGACCAGCGAGTTCGGCTCAGTCTTAGCCAGGGAGAGATGAGGATAGGAAGGGAAAGTCAGTGTAGGGAATAGAAAAGTGTTTTTGAACTCTTTAAAGACCCAAAAGTCCTTTTTAGGACTGTTGTGTGTGGGGGCAGCAGTTATATTTTGTTTGGGGGGGCACAAATTTAAAAAATAAACGTCACATATTCCGTTCACTGTGCCTAGCCGCAGATTAGCAGCACATTCTGTTTAGTGTGCCTAGACGCAGATTAGCGGCACATATTGTTTAGTGTGCAAAGTTTAAAAAATAAACGTCACATATTCCGTTCACTGTGCCTAGCCGCAGATTAGCAGCACATTCTGTTTAGTGTGCCTAGACGCAGATTAGCAGCACATATTGTTTAGTGTGCAAAGTTTAAAAAATAAACGTCACATATTCCGTTCACTGTGCCTAGCCGCAGATTAGCAGCACATTCTGTTTAGTGTGCCTAGACGCAGATTAGCGGCACATATTGTTTAGTGTGCAAAGTTTCAAAAATAAACGTCACATATTCCGTTCACTGTGCCTAGCCGCAGATTAGCGGCACATATTGTTTAGTGTGCAAAGTTTAAAAAATAAACGTCACATATTCCGTTCACTGTGCCTAACCGCAGATTAGCAGCACATTCTGTTTAGTGTGCCTAGACGCAGATTAGCAGCACATATTGTTTAGTGTGCAAAGTTTAAAAAATAAACGTCACATATTCCGTTCACTGTGCCTAGCCGCAGATTAGCAGCACATTCTGTTTAGTGTGCCTAGACGCAGATTAGCGGCACATATTGTTTAGTGTGCAAAGTTTCAAAAATAAACGTCACATATTCCGTTCACTGTGCCTAGCCGCAGATTAGCAGCACATTCTGTTTAGTGTGCCTAGACGCAGATTAGCGGCACATATTGTTTAGTGTGCAAAGTTTAAAAAATAAACGTAACATATTCTGTTCACTGTGCCTAGCCGCAGATTAGCAGCACATTCTGTTTAGTGTGCCTAGACGCAGATTAGCAGCACATATTGTTTAGTGTGCAAAGTTTAAAAAATAAACGTCACATATTCCGTTCACTGTGCCTAGCCGCAGATTAGCAGCACATTCTGTTTACTGTGCCTAGACACAGATTAGCGGCACATATTGTTTAGTGTGCAAAGTTTAAAAAATAAACGTCACATATTCCGTTCACTGTGCCTAGCCGCAGATTAGCAGCACATTCTGTTTAGTGTGCCTAGACGCAGATTAGCAGCACATATTGTTTAGTGTGCAAAGTTTAAAAAATAAACGTCACATATTCCGTTCACTGTGCCTAGCCGCAGATTAGCAGCACATTCTGTTTAGTGTGCCTAGACGCAGATTAGCGGCACATATTGTTTAGTGTGCAAAGTTTAAAAAATAAACGTCACATATTCCGTTCACTGTGCCTAGCCGCAGATTAGCGGCTCATATTGTTTAGTGTGCAAAGTTTAAAAAATAAACGTCACATATTCCGTTCACTGTGCCTAGCCGCAGATTAGCGGCACATATTGTTTAGTGTGCAAAGTTTAAAAAATAAACGTCACATATTCCGTTCACTGTGCCTAGCCGCAGATTAGCAGAACATTCTGTTTAGTGTGCCTAGACGCAGATTAGCAGCACACATTGTTTAGTGTGCAAAGTTTAAAAAATAAACGTCACATATTCCGTTCACTGTGCCTAGCCGCATATTAGCAGCACATTCTGTTTAGTGTGCCTAGACGCAGATTAGCAGCACATATTGTTTAGTGTGCAAAGTTTAAAAAATAAACGTCACATATTCCATTCACTGTGCCTAGCCGCAGATTAGCAGCACATTCTGTTTAGTGTGCCTAGACGCAGATTAGCGGCACATATTGTTTAGTGTGCAAAGTTTAAAAAATAAACGTCACATATTCCGTTCACTGTGCTTAGCCGCAGATTAGCGGCACATATTGTTTAGTGTGCAAAGTTTAAAAAATAAACGTCACATATTCCGTTCACTGTGCCTAGCCGCAGATTAGCGGCACATATTGTTTAGTGTGCAAAGTTTTAAAAATAAACGTCACATATTCCGTTCACTGTGCCTAGCCGCAGATTAGCGGCACATTCTGTTTAGTGTGCCTAGACGCAGATTAGCAGCACATATTCTGTGTAATATGAAGAAGGCGGGTAAAAAGGGATGGGGAAGTGGACGTGATCCTGATAGTTCAGGGCGCGGGTCAGGACGCGTAGAAACTGTGCCTGGTGCCAGAGCACAAGAAAGAAAGAAAGACATCCACCATACCTAGCTTCATGTCTCAGTTTACAGGGCATCGCAGGACATCACTCTCGAGGTCAGACCACTGCGAACAGGTGGTCAGTTGGATTTCAGCTGATACTGCTTCCAGTCTGTTAAGCACCACCCTGTCTTCCACCAAGTCCACTCTCAGTAGCCAAGAGTCTGGTCAACACAATCCTCACCCTGATCATCCTTCCTCCCACCATAGAGGGTCTGGCCAAAGAAGTGATCCCACACTGGGATATAGTGAGGAGCTCGTCTCATCACCAATCCTTCATTTGAACCTCTCTCCAAGCACGCTTGCAGAGGAACATGAGATCTTGTGCCCTGATTCACAACCTCTAGAGGGTACCCAATCACAAGAAGATGACAGAGGGGAACGGCATTTAGGGTCAAAGGAAGTGGATGATGATGATGATGAGACACAGTTGCCATCAAATCAACCACAATTACTGTCTCAAGACCTTGATGAGGAGGATGATACACAGTTGTCAATGACTGAGTATGTGGTGGGATCAAGAAATGAGGAGGATGATCAGAGTGAGGAAGTGGAGGAGGACTTGGTGGACGATGAGGTCACTGACCCCACCTGGGAAGGTGGAGAGCCGAGCGATGACAGCAGTCCTGAGGGTGAGCCATCTGCAGCACCGCAACAGGCTGGAAGAGGCAGTGGTGTGGCTAAAGAAAGAAGGCGGACCGCACCAAACCGGCCCGCAAATGTTCCACGGAGCACCCCCTTGCGTAAATCTCCCTTGCCAAGGGCTAGGTGTTCCGCGGTATGGCGTTTTTTTAAGGAAAGTGCGGATGACAAAAGAATTGTAGTTTGCAACCTGTGCCACACCAGAATGAGCCGAGGCATGAACACTAGCAACCTCACCACCACCAGCATGATCCGACACATGGCATCCAAGCACCGTAATAAGTGGGAGGAACGCCAGGATCGCCAATCTGTGTCTTCAGGCCACACCACTGCCTCCTCTTCCCCTGTTTTCGGTGCCGGCCAATCGCCTGTCGAAGGCGCAGGCCCGCATACCTCCCGCCCTGCACCTGTACCATCTGAAGCACCATCAGCGACCACATCCACTTCCCTGTCCCAGCGCAGCGTCCAAATGTCGTTACCCCAGGCATTTGAGCGCAAGCGAAAATACCCAGCCACCCACCCACAGGCCATAGCACTAACCTCACACCTTTCCAAATTACTGGCCATCGAAATGCTGCCATTTAGGCTTGTGGACACTGAGTCCTTCCGCAGCCTGATGGCAGCAGCTGTCCCTCGGTACGCAGTCCCCAGCCGCCACTACTTTTCCCGGTGTGCCGTCCCCGCCTTACACCACCATGTGTCCCGTAACATCACCCGTGCCCTGACCAACGCAGTTACTGGGAAGGTCCACTTAACGACTGACACATGGACAAGTGCTTGTGGCCAGGGACGCTACATTTCCCTGACGGCACACTGGGTGAATGTCGTGGAGGCTGGGAGCGACTCGGACCCTGGGATGGCACAGGTGCTACCCACGCCGAGGATTGCGTGCCCTACCTCCATCAGGGTTTCCGCCAGCACCTACGTTATTGGCTCCTCCTCCTCCGTTTCCACCTCCGAATTCTCTGCGCACAGCGCCACTCACCCATCAGCCGGTAGCTGGAAGCAGTGTAGCACTGCAGTGGGGAAGCGTCAACAGGCCGTGCTGAAGCTGATCTGCCTTGGGGACAAACAGCACACGGCCTCAGAGTTGTTGCAGGGGATTAGTCACCAGACCGAGCAGTGGCTCTCGCCACTCAACCTGCAACCAGGCATGGTTGTGTGTGATATTGGGCGTAACTTGGTGGCGGCTTTGGAGCTCGGCAAGCTCACACACGTACCATGCCTAGCGCATGTATTTAATTTAGTGGTTCAGCGATTTCTAAAAACCTACCCCAATTTGCATGATCTCTTGACCAAGGTGCGCCGCGTGTGTGTGCACATTTCCGTAAGTCATCAACAGCTTCAGCCGGCCTGTTGAAGCTGCAGCAGCGCTTACAATTGCCAGCTCACCGGCTGCTGTGTGACGTGAGCACGCGCTGGAACTCCACCTTCCACATGTTGGCCCGGCTTTGTGAGCAACAGAGGGCAGTAGTGGAGTACCAGCTGTTACACGGTCGTCGCCTCTCCGTTCAACTTCCTCTAATCAGAAGTGAGGAGTGGGAATGGATGTCAGACCTCTGTGAGGTTTTACGCAATTTTGAGTAATCGACACAGATGGTGAGCGGCGATAACGCTATTATCAGTGTAACCATCCCACTTCTGCGTCTACTGAAACGCTCGCTGCTCACAATTAAAACCGACGCTTTGCATGTGGAAGTGGTGGAAATGGGGGAGGAAGAGCTTACACAAGGTGATAGCCAGAGCACCCTCACTTCGTCTTCTCAGCGACAACTGGAGGAGGCGGAGGAGGAGGCGGAGGAGGAGGAGGAGGAAGACACGGTTGCCTCCGCTACAGAGGGTAGCCATGGAACTTTAGTTCCATCTCTTCAGCGTGGGTGGGCAGAAGAGGAGGAAGAGGATGAGGAGATTGAGAGTCATCCTCCTGGTGAGGACAGCGAAATCTTGCCTGTTGGTACTCTGGCACACATGGCTGACTTTATGTTAGGCTGCCTTTCCCGTGACCCACGCGTTATACGCATTTTAGACAACACGGATTACTGGGTGTTCACCCTTCTGGACCCCCGCTACAAAGAGAATTTCTCATCTCTCATTCCTCCGGTGGAGAGGACAAGCAAAATGGTGCAATACCAGAAGGTTCTTGTCGAAAAATTGCTCCAAAATTTTCCATCTGACAACGCTGGCGGCAGAGTACGTGCTACCTTGGCCAACCGAGAAGGGGAGAAAAGGGGAGCACACAGCAGTTCCGAGAAAGGCAGGGCAACACTCTCCAAGGCGTGGGACACCTTCATGACACCCCGCCAGCACCCTCACCCTGATGCGCAGCCTAGTGTCACAAGGAGGGAAAAGTTTTGGAAGATGGTGAAGGAGTACGTAGCAGACCGTGTCAGCGTCCTCAATGATCCCTCTGTGCCTTACAACTACTGGGTGTCCAAGCTGGACACGTGGTATGAACTGGCACTCTACGCCTTGGAGGTGCTGGCCTGCCCTGCCGCCAGCGTTCTGTCTGAGCGGGTATTTAGTGCTGCTGGTGGCATCATAACAGATAAGCGTATCCGCCTTTCCACCGAAAATGCTGATAGGTTGACACTTATAAAAATGTACAAGGCCTGGATTTCCCCTGACTTCTCCACTCCACTGGAGGAAAGCCCCGGGGGAACATAAAGTCACTTTAGATATGTTATTTACAATGATGGGAATACTCTGTATTCCCATTCACCCCTTCCACCCAAAAAACGGGTATATGGTTGACTCTTAATCTTCTCATCGTCCTCCTCCTCTTCCATATGCCCTGCTCACCAGCGGGCCCTGTGATACAATTTTTATATAGGGCCAGCTCACCAACGGGCCCTGTGATACAATTTTTATATAGGGCCAGCTCACCAGCGGGCCCTGTGATATAATTTTTATATAGGGCCAGCTCACCAGCGGGCCCTGTTTGACAATTTTTGTATAGGTCAGCTCACCAGCGGGCCTTCTCATATAATGTTTTATTGGGACAGCTCTCTAGCGGGCCCTCTCATATAATGTTTTATTGGGTCAGCTCTCTAGCTGGCCCTCTCATATAATGTTTTATAGCGTCAGCTCACTAGCGGGCCTTCGCATATAATGTTTAGGATGGTCAGCTCCGCAGCAGACCCTCACCCATAATGTTTTAGATGGTCGGCTCAGCAGCAGACCCTCATTCCTAATGTTTTAGATGGTCAGCTTAGCGGCATGCCCTCGCTCCTAATGTTTTAGAGGGTCACCAGCAGGCCATTAATCCTAATTTTTCAAGGGTGTGTATGATGCCCTCCTTTATGTGTAATAAAGGGTGTATTGGAGTGACATTGCAGTCTAATTTTTGGCAGCCCTTTCACTTAGTGCATAGGCTTTATGAGTGTTGGACCACTACCTGAACTATTGTACCACAATGTGAATGAGGCCCTCCATTTTGTGATATACAGGTTGTATCGGAGTGCCTCAGGTCCTCCCATTGAATTAAATAGGGCTGGGGTGTTCGACAGAGCAGAAGGTAGTTCTTGGCTTCATCCACTAAGTCACTTCGTCACTTTTACTGAATGGATCAGACCCCACTGTTACGACTATAAATTTTGGACTTAACAAGGGCAAACGGACATGTTGTAAAACCTGTGGTAGCTGCGGCCTCCGTTCCTGAATGCTGTACCTTACCCGGGCCATAACCACGTTGAACACCTGCTTTACGCTGCGCACGTTTCCCTCTTAATCATGGCCCCAGTTCCGAAAAATCGATGAAATTTTTTGCAGAATTTGCAGATGATATACAAGTAAATATACAGCAAATACTGTTTGGTAACAATTTTTCGCCTAAAATCGTTTTTATCTTCCTTTTTGTGTGTTTTACGGTCAGTCTGTAAAAATGGCGTACTACTGGCGAAACATCGTTCCCAGCAGCGACGTTGGAGTCAAGATGCATCCAGACATCCTCCCTATGCTGTCCCTGAACCATTTCTGTGGTGTTTCCATCATTTTCTGCCCTTTTCCTATGGACCAGGCACCCTCCCCTCATCAGAGCAGGGGGTGCCTGGTGTAATGCTCGAGTCCTCCCATTGACTTCAATGGGGCTCAGGTGCTCGGCCGAGCACTCGAGCCTCCGGGGGCGCTCGGTCAGAGCACCCGAACACCCGAGCATTGGGGTGCTCGATCATCACTAGTAAGCAGCAGCAACAAAAACAACACAGGTTATAAGCTGGGATGATTAAGTGTATATCCTACACGAAACGCATTAGGCAATTTTTTGTGACTTCATTTGCCATGCACGCTCTCTGAACTCTATTGTTTTGGTGTGCTATTTTATTATTTTTCAATAATAACATTTATGATGTTTTAACCAACGCTATTTACTGGATGTTACTGATGCGTGGCGGATCTGTTGAGCACTCCCCTCTAGTTGTCTTCCCGACAAAAAATTAGTGGACAATGGGAAAAAGGAAACCTCTTTTGCACTGACGAAATGGAGAAAACTTTTTACGGAAAAGCAAAAAATCACTGGTTTTTCATGAAAGGTCATGCACAAAATGTTTTGCACTTTTCGCCCACACTATTCACTGGAGGGGAGAACCAACTGGCAGATGAGAGAGTCGGTCTCGACTGAGCAGGAGCAAGGAATGCAGATGGTTGAACAAGCATCGGCAACTATTTTCGTTTTTGCATTGCAATGGAAACATATCTGATGTGCAAAGGGTTAATTAAGCCTTTCAGCCACCTTTCACTATTGCTGTTCTTATGATGTTACATCTAACAGCTGTCCAGGATCCTCTCCCCCTCCTACCCCCCATGTTTACTGTCATATTGTAAACGATTCCCATCTTATTCTATATTCTGGGCCTTATATATAAAGCCGAACTGGAGCCATTCTGGTGTAAACCAATTGCATTATAATTCTCATTGATTTAAATCTCACTTTGCAATGATTTGGAGGAATCTCTAGCATTTAATGGATTAAAAATGAAATTTGGTGAGATATTAGCCCACTGGGATGTAAATGGTTTGCTCCATAATTGCTCCACTTTGCCTTTATACATAAGGCCATCTGTCTTATATTTTGCCCCTTACATTTTAACCCTTTATACCCTTTTCCATCATACACCTCTGGAACTACATTTCCCACGCAACTTGCAAATGTCACAATTTCCCATCAAAGTTCTGTCGCCTTTCACCTTCATTGAAAGAGGTCATAACCTTTGTCTTGATACAGCCCACTGATTTTACTTGAAATTACCTAAAATGTGTACAATGTTTGAAGTTAATGAGCAAAGGGGCATTGATAACATTGATACTACTGTGCATCGATACTGGGAAGGTTGTTATTTTACTCAAACTACAGTGCTGTGGATGTATAAGAGAAAGTGGAATCATTTAGGAGAAAATTAACTACAGTATAGAGGGTAAATAAACATTATCAGAATTCCCACTGGATTTCTCTCCACCTCCTCCATGAACGCACACTGTGGTGGAGAAATAGAAAAGGATAACATTATTTTTCAAAAATATAATAAGGATTTTTATACAACATTGGCACAATTTCATTATTATTTGGGACATGCTATGTGATGTTGTCACACTTATACATAGTTTATCCATTTGAGCCCCAGAGAAGTACGCAATATATTGCTCTGCAATGCATTGCATACCCCTCTGGCACTCAACATTTATATATGTATCTTTTTTGTTACAGCTACAAGACAAGAAATGGAGGAAGAAAGAAGAGAGAAAAAGAGGAACAAGAAGGAATATAGGAGACAGACTGGATGACAGGTAAGTTTACACATAACGCACAAAACGGACCTTTGGCCATAAGATCTTTTCTGTGAAACAATGACTGTTGTGCTTTCAGCTGGTAGGTAAATTGAATAGCACTTTTTGCTAATGGGCCAGGTATCCAATTTTGCCCTACTGGCTGTTTCACTGGGCTCAATTGAATCAAGCACTACATTTTACAGTATGGCGGGAAGTTGTGGGTTTTTATAGTATGGCAGGAGAATTCTCGTGGATAACAAGGATGATGTTCTAAGAAGAATTGAATTCTAGGGCAAAACAACTGCGCCATATGGGACAAGCAACGTTTTACATTGATTTGAATGGGGCTTTAACCCCTTGAATGATAGTGTGGACTCCAACACAATACAATGCTTTGCAGAATTCTCTAGCATCCAAGGGACTGAAAGCCCAATAGAGATATGGGGAAATGTAACCCCTTAAGGACCAGTGGTACTGGGAAGTTACCTTCCCTTAAAGGGATAGTAATGTTTCACAATAAATGCAGCTTCAATTAATCTTCATAGTATTTGAGCCATAGAGAGTGTTATTTCAATGCTGTCAGAGTTGTAGTTCAAGAGTAATTGAATGATAAAGTATCCCCCTCCCGCCCCTTTTACTGGTGTAACACTGCTCTACTCAGAGCAGCAAGACTGTCCAGATGGATTGCAGAGAGGGACAGTCTTCAGTGAGCATAAGGAAAAACCTGTCAAGGGGGGCAGGGTTTTCTCTTATGCTCACAGTAAGAAGATTGTCCCTTGCTGTGAGCTGTCTCAAGACCAGATTCCACATCTGAGAGGAGGTGGCTTGCACTAGGTAAAAGGGGTGGGATGGGGATACTTTATCATTCAATTATTCTTGAACTACAACTCTGACAGTACTGAAATAACACTCTCTATGGCTCATATTGGAGCTGCTGTTTTTTGAAACATAGCCATCCCTTTCCGGACCGCTTTGATCCTTGCCGACGTGCCGGTACGCGTAACCTGTTACGAGAGAAACTGATCCAGTCTTGGAGCGATCAATTTCAGACCCCGTTGTTACTTACAGTGCTCCTACAGGAGCGCTGTTATTAAAAAGTAAGTGACGTGCAATGACGTCACCTGTTCTTAAGAGTCATAGCATGTCATGTGGTCCTTAAGGTGTTAATTTCTCAGCTTTTGTGCAATTGGTTTGCACCAGAATTGCTCCAATTTTTTTAGTTAATCAGCCTCAACATTTGCCATTGTATACATGAGGCCATCTTAGGACACAGGAGAGAAAATATTCAGAGATTGTGCATTTTCTGGAGATGATCACCTCACCCAAGAGACATACAGATTTACTCCAAGAAAAAAAAATCAATCAGTTATGGACAGGCCCCACGTGTCAAAAGAAAATGTCAAATATGTTTTTCACAGAATATTTTATGATAGGTTTAGTAGGAAGAGGAGCATTATCACTCAGGGAGAACTTTGTCTGTCCATATGAGCATATGAGTTGGGATTTCCTGCTTAACTCCTTCACTACAAATGTGTTAAAAATGCTGTTGCTAGAAGAGGCAATAAAACAATACACATTCTTCAGGAATATTTTAAAGGAGCAGTACAAATTTTTAGGTCATATATACTGCAGTTCTTTTTCTGCCAAGTAAAACAAGGGTAATCTCATTTGTGGAAGATTTTTAATTCAAAAGTTTTCACAGATCAAAAATCAACTCCAATAAATGCATTAGAGAACTTTCTAGAATTCAAAGGATTAAAAACAATATTTTAAGCAATTAGTTTGCCCACAACTGTGTTTCTTAAAGGGATAGTGATTGTTTTAATGCTAAAAAATATGTTGTAGGGTTTATTCTTCTGAGTAAAACAAGGATACTCTCACTGCTGAGAGGTGTTTTATTAAGGTGTTATTACAACTCAAATCTGAATTTATAGGTGCAGTATTTCAGTGACCTGAAATTGTACAGTGGTGCTATTGCTACATCATCCCATGAAGATTTTTCATCAACTGACCAGAGTTGTCCATAGGATGGTGTAGCAACAGTGCCACTGTACAATTTCAGACCACTGAAATACTGCACCTAAAAAATCAAATTTGAGCTGTAATAATAAATCAGTCATTTAATGATTTGGGAGATTTTCGCTCATGCATCAACAAGTGATTATGTAGCCATTGTTGTACTCTTAAAATTTGCCTTTTCCCTGCGAACACAGTCAACAAGATTTCTAAATGCTCCAAGATCAAATTCTTGAATGACCTTTGCTTAGTTAAGACAGGGGACCGGGGATGCAATAACATTCTCTGGCCCATATGACTCTACCCAGTCCTTCATTGTTACCCCTAATAGATACCCTCTTGTTCCCTTGGCCCAAAAGCACTCTAGTCACTCCCATACTTAGAAAGAAAGGTCACAGATGCTCAGCTAGGCTCATGAGATAGCAAACACACGCAATAAGCTCTCTAGGACTGCATCCAGTGCCCAGAGTGCAATCTCTTTTAGCTCACCAGTACCATATACACAGAGAAGAAATCTTCTGAAGCACATCATACTACTCCTTCCAAATGACAGTCCAAACACAAAATGCCACACAATTCCTCTCTGAACAAGAGAAAGCTAACCCCAGATATTTATTTATTTATTTATTTATTTATTTTTTTTTTTTTTTTTTTTTGGGGGGGGGGTGCTTTGTTTGTGAAGTACAGCAAATTCCATCCCCCATTACTCTTAGGGTGACCAACCCCAAGAGCAATTTGCATACGTAGAAAGAAAGACATACAATTGTGAGGTGCAACCATCAAGCATAAAGTGTCTTGTTCGAGGCATGGTAGCCTCTCACTGGTGCTACAACTCACATTTTACATTCCCATCTGCCACTGCAGAAAAGAAATCTCCATATCCTTATCAGACTGGTCCTGCCCACAGACAGTACAGCTCCAAATTATCAGGCAGATAGTGTGGTGCAGCTGAACCCTTCTAGGCCCATGGAAGCAAAGGCCCATGTCTGCATTGCCTGTATACTTAGGGAAACAAACAAATGTGAGGAGCTCCCATCAAGTGCAAAAGAGTAAAGTGTCATGTTCTAGGCATGGTAGCCTCTCAATGGTGCTACAACTCAAGTTTTTAACCCCCATGCCACCACAGAGAAAAAAAATCTCCATGTCCATATCTAACTGGTTCTGTTCACAAACAGTCCAGTTCTGAAATGTCGGGCAAAACACACAAGAGAGACAGAAAAAACCACAGACATATGTTTTGGCCTATGTGGACCTTGTTGGCGTAGTGCAGCTGAATCCCTCACACATGGAAGCAAGGGCCCATGCCTGAGATGGCCTTATACTTAGGGAGACAAGCAATTGTGAGGAGCACCCATCAAGTGCGAAAAAAGTAAAGTGTCTTGTTCTAGGCATGGTAGCCTCTCAATGGTGCTAAAACTCACATTTTTTACTCCCATGCCATTGCACTTTGTGCGCTTGATGGGTGCTCCTCACAATTGTTTGTCTCCCTAAGTATAAGGGCATCCCAGGCATGGGCCCTTGCTTCTATATGCCTAGAGGGATTCAGATGCAAAACACTGACAAGACCAACATAGGCTGAAACTTATGTCTGTGGTTTTGCTGAGAGGAGAGGATTTGCTTGACATTTTGGTTAGGACCAGTCTGATATGGATATTTCCTCTCTGCAACGGCATGGGAGTGAAAAATGTGAGTTTTAACACCGTTGAGAAGCTACTATGCCTAGAACAAGACACTTTACTTTTTTGTGCTTGATGGGTGCTCCTCACAATTGTTTGTCTCCCTAAGTATAAGGGCATCCCAGGCATGAGCCCTTGTTTCCATGTGCCTATAGGGATTCAGCTACACCACGCCGAAGAGGCCCACATAGGCTGAAACGTACGTCTGTGGTTTTGCTGTCTCTTGCGTGGAGAGGATTTGTCTGATGTTTCAGAGCTGGACTGTCTATGGTCAGGACTAGTCTGATATGGATATGGAGATTTCTTCTTTGCAATAGCATCACTGAGAGGCTACCATGCCTAGAACAAGACACTTTACTTTTTTCATTCTTGATGGGTGCGCCTTACAATTGTTTGTCTCCCTAATTATAAGGACATCCCAGGCATGGGCACTTGCTTCCATGTGTCTAGAGGGATTCAGCTGCCACACATTGATGAGGCCCACATAGGCTGTAGTTTTGCTGTCTCATTCATGTGGAGAGGATTTGCCTGACATTTCAGAGCTGGACTGTTCGTGGTCAGGACCATTCTGATATAGATATAGAGATTTTGTCTCTGTAATGGCACATTGGAGTGGAAAACGTGAACTGTAGCACCATTGAGAGGCTACCATGCCTAGAAAGAGACACTTTACTTTTTTTTTTGCACCCTGTGTGCAGGATGTAGTCCTAGTGACCTTTTGCATGTATTTGCAAGTTCATGAGCCTAGTTGAGTATCTCTGAGCACCTGCACCTCAATGACGAGACATAAAAAAGGCCAAAACCTATGTCTTGGGTTAGCTGCTTCCCTTGTTCAGAGAGGAATTTTCTGGCATTTTGTGTCTGGACTGTCATTTGGCAGGACCAGTATGATGTTTTTCAGAAGATTTCCTCTCTGTCTGCTAGACTTAAAGGTTTGCTTTAAACCAGACTCTAAGTAAAAAAGACACATCAGCCACAAATAACACATGACTTACGGTGGATTTAAAGGTATGAGAACAACAATAGCTATCGAGCGTAGGCACAAAATAAACACGTAACACAAAAACCTTCGTTGCACCAGTTTTCGCGTCACTGTGCATCCCAATCACCCGTTAAAGCACAACTTAAGTCAAAATGTTATTTTATGGCTGGAGTTGGCTAGCAACCCTGATAGATGCAGAAACAAAATTCAAACCTACAGCCAATCCCAAGGCCCCAAAGTTGCAAAAATGTTCAAATACACCTATATATACCCCAAAATAATGGTCACACCCTGTCTGTGTTTCTAGTTTTAGCGAACTAGGGCACAGGACCCAGGAGTGGAGGCTTGTGATCGAGAGAGAGAGAGAGAGAGAGAGGCATGTACACTTGAGGTAGAAGGAGTTTTTGGAGTTTGGTGAGAGGTGCACTGATTACGTCACATATCACACTTTTGCACATATCACACACACCCATACAAACATAAACATATACACATACGTACACAGTCTTACACATTTATTAACCTTTATTTTGACAGTGTGAATCTGTGAGTGAAAGAGTGTGACAGAGAGTGAGTGGGATCGAGTGTGTCTGTGAGGGCCTGTGCGAGTGCCTGGGTGTGAGTGGTTGAGTGATGGATAGGAGAGGGGGACAGGAGAGAGGGATGGGGAGAGTAGTGGAGGAGGATGAAGGAGAGCAGGACATCCCTGTTGAGAGTAGGGGTGGGAGAGGGAGATCCGCAGGGTGGAGGGGGACCAGGCCCAGAAGAGCAAGCACACAGAGGACAGAGACAGAACCTGCAGTGGGATGAGGGGTACATGGTGGGAACCACCATACACAGGCAGGGACAGTGCAGGCAGGGCAGTCTGGTTCAGACTCCTCGCAAGCCGGAACTGAGGAGGAGAGGATCAGAGATCCACATTATACAGAGGAGGAGAACAGGGCACTCGTGGAGGCTGTGCTGGAAAGGGAGACTATCCTGTCCTCGAGGGAGTGGGTCCCTGACCTGGCTGTGAGGAGGAAGGCTGCCTGGAACCAAATCTGCAGCCGGGTCAATGCGGTGGCCACCTGCAGGCAGGACATGGACTCAGTGAAAAAAAGAATGGGCGACTGCAAAAGGCAGGTCAAGAAGAAGATGGGAGATGCCACCCTGCACACCCGAGGCACCGGAGGTGGTCCCCCTGTCCCTATCACCTTCTGCAGATGGGAGGAGAGGCTGCAGCAGACCTTGTCATCTACGTTGATTGAGGGGGTCCCTGGAGGATCTGACACTGGGTATGAGAGGAGCCTCCTTACTACCAGTAAGTGCATCATCCCATAACTACACACCACATCAAACCACACAACCATCACACACAAACACAGTCACATCCCAACATATGCCCATCATTCATCCACACATCTGCACCAACACAGCACCCTGAGGGTTAAAACAGGACGCAAGACAAAGTAAAATGTCAAGGTTCAACAAGGCCCAAATCTGTCCAACTCCCTGGTTAACCCTCATGTTGCTGTGCTGATCACACACAATACACACAAACCATGCTCAGATCTGATCCAACACAATGTCACCCATGTACCCACAGGGAAACCAGCACATAACCCCATGAGTGCTAGAGGGATTATCAATGCATCGATCAACAATGCTTTGGCAACCCCTACGGTACTCAAAGGGTTAATCAGACAACAAACACAAGTCGATAGGTTAACGATTACATGCCACACAGGGGACATTCACTAAGTGGTAAAAAAGAGATGATGGAGAGAAATGAACACTTACATACCCTCACTTCACCAATCCCAATGTTAGTCTATGGAGAATATCCAATAACATGAATCAAGTTGCAAAGGTCCCATTGTATAGACTCCATAGAAAACATTGCAAATGGGGAAATGAGATCACTGGAGAAGTCAGCATCATGTTCAGTTCACCAGGTCTACTTCACTGCTTACTGAATCACAAAAAGGATAGAGCAGGTCACAAATGACAGTGCCACTGAGAATTACTGGTTGTATGTGCAACACACAGGCCTAAAACAACTCCACAACATTAAAGGTGAAAAAGTAGGCCTTGTTGTTGTGTATGCAATCATTTACTCTAACTTGAAAAATATATATCTCACATTTGATTCACACATGGATTCTCAGGAGTCCTGATGCCATGGATGGATGGTACACCAGCCACTATTTGCAGGATACATATGTGAACCAAATATGAACCATTGTAGTTTGGTCAACAACAGGCCATGAATTATGGATATCTATGATTGAGTACGGCTGCCTCACTCAGAAGGATGGATGGGCTCATTCAGAAAATGAAAATGATTTCAATCAAAGATATCCTTCAATACTGGCTTGATTGTTGCCCTTCAGGATTCGACTGGAACAGACCTCATGGACAGGATTCTGTCAAGTACATCAATCTCTGACTGCCAGGGTGGTATCCCATGCATCACAATGCAATGCATAGGATACCATCATTACAACCAGAGAGTGACATGTAAAATAATACAAAATCTTGCATTGTACAGAATTAACTGATAACATAGGGATGAATACCACTTGAATCCCACTGCAGATCTGTTCAAAAAAGATATGTACACAAAGAAAAACTGTCAGATATGTATGTGGATAGGTACCTTTCAAATGGGTACAAATATGTCCCAACAAGATGTGAACTCAGAGATCAGTTCAGTACGTGTGATTGTCTTACTGCCCATATATGTGCACCCATCACAAACTAACTCTTATTGATATCATCAGAATACACATACCTAGTATATTCCACCTTACCTTACCTTTGTGATGGGTGCACAAATATAGGCAGTAAGACAATCATGTACTGAACGGATCTCTGGGTTCATATCTAGTAAGGATATGTTTGTACCCATATGGAAGGTACATATCCACATACATATCAGACCATATTCCTTTCTGTGTACCTTGCACTGGATGGCAATGGTTAATTTCAGCTTGATGTAATTTTGTAGGCATTGTAAAAAGATGTGGATCAATGTTAGTCCTATCCCTCCGACCCTCATGGTTAGACAGATATTGCTGTATGTAATAGCTGGAGATATCTGTAATTTGACCACACGGAGGCATTTCAGCAGAGCCAAAATTGCCCCGTTTGGAGATGAATACGTTTTTGGAATGGTCTACAAAGTGTGCCTGGTTTCCAAGCACACTCTGTTGACCATTCCAATGAAGTATTCATCTTCAAATGGGGCAATTTTGGCTCTGCTGAAGAGCCTCAGTGTGGTCAAATTACAGATATCGCCACCTGTAACATACAGAAACACCTGTCTAACAATGAGGGTCGGAGGGATAGGACTAACATCGATCCACATCTTTTTACAATGCCTACAATATTACATCAAGCTGAAATTAACCATTGTCATCCCGTTAAAGGGATAATAATACTCAAAATGTGAAAGGGAAAATATATGTTGTTAGGTTTCTCCCCAGAGTAAAACAACGTTATCCCCACTGCTGAAAGGTGTTGTATTCAAAAAGTCTCACAGCTCAAACCTGAATATTTCAGGGGCAATATCCCAGGGGCCTGAAATTGTACAGTGGCACTGTTGCTACACCACCCTATGGACAGCTCTGGTTTCAGGACCATGAATCTCCATAGGATGATGTATCAACAGCGCCAATGTACAATTTCACCCTTCAGCAGTGGGAGTACCCTTGTTATACTCAGGGGGACAAACCCTACAACTCATATTTTTCTTTTCACATTTTAAGTATTGATATCACTTTCATCCTATCATGGCTATGTTTACTAATCACACAATCTCATTTCTACACACAGCTTGTGGGCCTCCAGCACAGCAGGAGCCATGGAGGAGGCTACCTTACCACCCAGTGAGGAGTATACAGAGGAGGGGACCAGCCGCTGGCCACCGTACTCACTACCCACACCTCCTCCACAGCTGCCACCACCTCCACCGGCTCTGACCCAACTGGCTGCACCCAGGGCTGGATTTTCCATAAAGCAGAGTAGGCATCTGCCTACAGGCGCACCCTACAGAGGGGTGCCTGCCATAGAAATCATTTATTTTTTTTTTTTTAAAGTGGCATGCCGCGCTGCACCTCGCTACCCGCTGTGGCTTCTTTGGCACAGACCTGTAGCTGCTGAGCTCCCTTGGCTCTTTAGTCATACATAGCACTGGGAGATGACATCATCTCCCAGCTCTCTGCATTACTAAAGAGAAGACTGCGCAGGAGCTCCAGCGGTTACAGGTCTGTGCAGAAGCACAGATCTCTCCTGCTGCTGGACCACCAGGGAGGTAGGAAATGTGAGGCTTAATGTAGAGATGGGGCAATGTGGAGCTGATGGGGCAATATGTGGGCAATGTAGAGCTGATGGGGGCAATTTAGAGTTGATGGAGGCAATATGGAGTTGATGGGGGCAATGTTGAGATGATGGGGCAATGTGGAGCTGATGGGGGCAATGCTGAGATGATGGGGCAATATGAGGGCAATGTGGAGCTGATGGGGCAATGTGGAGATGATGGGGCAGTGTGGATGTGGAGTTGATGGGGGGCAATGTGGATGTGGAGCTGATGGGAGGCAATGTGGAGTTGATGGGGCAATGTGGAGCTGATGGGGGTAATGTGGAGATTTGGAGCATTATGGAAATGGCCAATGGAGGGGGCACTTCAGATTTCTGTGCCTACAGGCTCCTGAGATGTAAATCTGGCCCTGACTGCACCTCTACCAGCTCTGACCCAACTGTCTGCACCTCCACCGGCTGCGACCCAACTGGCTGCACCTCCACCGGCTCTGACCCAACTGGCTGCACCTCCACCGACTCTGACCCAACTTGCTGCACCTCCACTGGCTCTGACCCAACTGGCTGCATCTCCACCGGCTCTGAACTAACTGGCTGTACCTCCAAAGGCTGCGACCCAACTGGCTGCCCCTCCACAGGCTGCGACCCAACTAGCTGCACCTCCACCGGCTGTGACCCAACTGACTGATCCTCAACTGGCTGCTCCACCCCAGTACAACGGTTGGATGCAACAGGAGGAGAGGTGGATGCATCCCACCACCAAAAGGAGCTACTACCCTTCAGCAGCACCACCACCACCACCACCAGGGAGGCAATGGCTGCCAGGGACTGTGTCCACCACCCAATATGTGCCTTATGCTATACTGACGGACCTACCCTCCTGGATGGCTCCCTAGCATGGCCCCAGGTATTATCCCAGGTGGGGGCCACGCACATACCAGTGACTAAGATATGACCCTTGGCCACTCGACTATCAACCCCTGGGCCTGATTGGGGAGCCCCAGCACCCTCTACAGAGGGAAATATTCACTCCACCACCAGGACAGACATCATTGGGCAGCAGTGAGTCACATGATGTGGTGGGCATATGACCATCATCTGCCCCAGCCACTCCAACAGCTGTCACAACAGCAGCAACCACAGCACACACAGCAGCTCAGGGCACAGCAGCAGCTCAAGACACAGCAGCTCAGAACACAGCAGCAGAGGACACAGCAGCAGCAGGAACCCCACCAGCAGTGTCACCGGGCACATCCACCTCCAGCATTGCACAACCCAAGGGGATGGAGGCGGAGTGCAAGTCCCTACAGAGGAGGCTACTCCGGGCATGCCACAGGATCAACTAAAAAGTCACAAGGAGCAGAAGGGAATCCAAGAGGAACACATCAAGAATCCACGCAGGGATACATGCCCTGGAGTTGGAGCACACAAGACTGAACACACAACTCCATCAGCACCACACAGGGATGATGGACATGCTTGGGCAGGTGCTGGTGGAGTTGTGAGACCACAACCGCAGGGAGAACCTGCATGGAGAGAGAGCTGCGGTCCACAGAGGGGTCCACTGCACCCACCACTCCCTCCAGCGTGACCCCTGAAGCCACACCTAGGGGTCAAAGGGTGACCAGGCAATCAGCCAGGGCATCCACCTCTGGCACCCAGTCTAAGGTCCCCCCCAAGAAAAAAAAATAAACTGCCCAACTTGTCATGTTCCCCCTCAATAAAAAAACATGGTGCTTTTGGATCCTGTCTGATATGCTTCATGTTTGGTGATAGCTTGGGTGGCAGAGTTGTCTCCAATGCATTGCCAAGCAATGCAGTCAACACAACTTCTGCCTAGGTAACATGTTTATGGGATGTTACAACATGGGTTCACACACACACTGTTGTACAAATTCAACTGGCAATCCATCCCTGGAGTCATATAACATGACAGTGTTATATGGCGATGTTGTGGGTTGAATTTGAACAAAACGTACCCCTTAGCACAACAGCTGGTGCAACACTGAACATTCATCTACATCAATTATTTTGTTTAAGGGGTTAACCAAACAAACAGCTATTTGACTTAGCAGAGAACTAACAAGCAGGACAGATGGAACATGCAGAGAAATAGTCTTTGATTAACATTGTTATTGTGATACTGACTTACTGGGGAACCCAATGTTCACCATAGGATTTCAATGTTTAGCACACACATGGAAATCCAGGAGTGAGCACTGGATTCTCCGGTAAGTTGAGTTGTTGTTTTACTAAGGTTGTAACAGACTTCAACAGTGATAACACTTGTCCACTTAGTCTGGTTGTTTGTTGATGTAAGCCATGTACTGAGATATGTCAAACTAAAGCTATCTCAGAACATTGATTATATTGAGCAACACAGAAACCGTGGACATGACATCACTGTGGAAGTATGTCCCCTGGACCACCTCTTTATTACTCCCAACACACATTAGTGTATATCTACCATCATCTGTTTGCATGAATACATCACAGAATCCACTCACTGGCAAACAAGTAGTGTACTCCTGTGATGTGGGTCATGACTTCCCATGTATGGGGGATACTCTAGCCTTGTGGTTTATGCATTGACACGTGTAATCCAACATTTTTTCATACAGTCACAGATTTTATAGTGATGGTTCTTCTTTATTGTGTCTGAAAGTACATTACAACATACATGTTTTTTTCTGGGTATATTACCTATATGCATTAAATGCTTGTATGAGTACACTACATGTACTTTGGAACTAAATATTAGTACTTAAGAAACACTACTGTACTGCTCATGTGTGATCCACAAGGTCGGACAACTCTGTAGATAAGCATTCCAACTGTATATGTTTGATATCTGGATGTTAGTACACACATGAATTCGTGTTTTCTGTGTCTATATGAGAATGTTCCAGTAGAGGTTGCTGTGAACATCAGGTCAAGTATTGCATCACCAACACAAACACTTGAAACACCAAGAGGTGAGCTTCATAGAAGTGTTGTCAATACATCAGTCCAGTCACATGGAAGATCTTCTGTCCAAGGATGGATCATGCTATGGATGCCTGTGGGACAAGAGGACAGGATTTGGAGCAGCACCCTTGAACTGATCATCATGCAACAACTTCAACTTCCTAATCCCCTCAGTCTTTTTCTTTACAGGTGAGTACACAATCCATTGCTTTGTAATGTGTTGTGTACTCATCTGTAACCCATTATGTAGAGAACTAAGGAAATGTTGACTCTAATGGCCCTTTAACCCCTGATGTGACAGAATGTTATCCAATGCATTGCACTGGATAACACTCTTTCGCTACAAGGCTACCATTGTTGCACTGGCTATGATCATGGCAAATCACGTTAGTTGCTGTCAATCAAGCCCTGTCAGATGCTGAACATGGGTTATCTGTTGCACACGCCCCGTGGGATAAGCCAAATAGGAAGTGTTTTGTGCCTGAATCCCTCTGTACCAGATTGCTGGAGATGTACCATTCCTTGAAAGCTTCAAGGCACGTTTTTTGAGAGCCTTTTGCAGACAGATGGGTATTCAGCTCTCGTTCTCCTTGGCTTACCATCCACAGTCTAACGGTGCTGCAGAGAGGTATAATCAGGTGCTGGAACAGTTTCTCCAACCATCATGACAACTGGGCGAACTTGTTACCATGGGCAGAGCTTGCCAGAAATAGTGCGTTCATTTCCTCCTCTCTGAACTCTCCCTTTCTGATTAACTATGGGTTCCAACCTTCTCTCCTGCCTGAGTCCTTTGAGGCTCAAAATATTTCTGCTCTGGAAGAGCACTTGAGGGCACTCCGCTCCACATGGGTACGGGTTCAGAGATCCCTGCAGAGTTACACATTGCACTATAAGAGACAAGCAGACCGTAGGCGTCTACCGGCTCCAGTGTTCCAGGTGGGAGAGGGAGTATGGTTGTCCTCACGCAATCTTCATGTCCAGGTGCCTTGTAAAAAGCTGGCTGCCCAGTTTGCGGGCCCCTTTCGGGTTCTCCGCAGGATTAACCCTGTCACCTATGCTCTTGACCTCCCCGCTAACATGTGCATTTCCAATGTGTTTCATGTGTCGCTACTGAAACCTTTGGTCTGTAATCATTGTGCTTGTCTGTCCTCTGGCTCTGGCCACTGTCTCTCTCCGTGTAGTCTCTGGTGTGTCTGACTTGCCTGTCCTTGGGCACTGGCCACTGACTCGTTCCGTGTAGTCCCCGGTGTGTCTGACCTTGGACTCTGGCTACTAACTCACTCCATGTAGTCCCCGGTTTCTCTGACCTGTGGCTTTGGGTGCCTACTCGCTCCGTGCACTCCTATCTTGCCTGACCTGTGCCTCTGTGCTCTGCAGTTCTGGCCTGTTCTCTGCTCCCTGTTGCCTCCGGTCGCGAGACCCGGAGGGGTCACTTACACTATACAGACTGTTCACTCTGGTGTTCTCCTCGAGCCTCTTCCCTAGTCTCGGTTCACGCAGCAGTGAAGTGCACAGCACAGTGTGCAGCTCCGGATGGAGCCTGGGTCCTATCATACTGTGGTCTAGGGTTGTGTGGGCTATACTACTATAGCTGTATATTAATAAAGGTGGTTACATTTTATATTGTGTCTGCCCTTCTTTGCCTGAATACGTGACAGTAACATAAAAAATTCCTCTACCACCAGTAGTATTAATAAACCATTTTAAAACACTGAAGATCTCTCCTCTTCCAACTTTAACTGGAGAATGTCCCCTTACCTAGCTAATTCAGAATATTTCAAATCCATCCTTAGATTTGTACTGAATGAAGCACAATACATAACTCCCATTATCTACTGGCAAGCCTCGAAGGCAGTGTTTTGAGGGCATGTTATATCTTATATAGAGAAATCTTAAAAAGAAACCCAGGCAATTTTAGTGTGGCACAGAGTTCACTAACCAAAATATACAAAGATCACTTCCGCCTTCACACCCTAACTGGCATACAGAAGTACCTTACGGTAAAGTCCACTTATGACTCAATTCTGGAAACAGCAGTTCAATTCTATCTTACAAAACAAGTGGGTAAATACCTTGTTTCTGGCAACAAACAATGCAGACGCCTGGAAAACTTATTGAGGGCCTTGTGGGGACATATGGGGATTCTGTGTATAAAAGTGATGGGTTCTAGGTTATCAGTGGACACCTGGGAAATTACTGACTCTTTTGTACACTTCTACCGGGACCTATACAGCTCAGATGTGGATGACCTTGAAAGGGGCTCTGCTTTTGTATTGTAGGCCAACATCCCCAGACCAACAGGAATAATTAAATAGCCCAAGTGAGTAACAAGATATCCACTTAGCAGTCTCTTCTCTGAAAAACATGATATCCCCAGGCCTGGTATCACGGTACCCGTAATCTCGCTCTGGTAACATTGATAATTCCTGTATGATTCTTGCTGAATTCTTATTGGCTGCTGGGTCCTGTCTCCACCCAGTGCTAGCCATTTTAACCCCAGCCCTGCCAGTATGCTGGTGCCCTTTCGTGGTGTGCCTGTTTCATGAGTACGCTGCAGACTTCCAGTGTATATCCTGTGTATGACGTGGCCTGCCTGACTACTCTTCGAGGATTTCCGATTCCTTCTCTGTGTACCGACCCAGATTGGCTGAAGCTCCCACTCCGTGTATCGACCCGGCTTGACTGACGTTCCTGCTTTGTGTACCGGCCCGGATTGACTGACGCTCCCGCTCCGTGTATCGACCCAGCTTGGCTGACGTTCCTGCTCTGTGTACCGACCCGGCTTGGCTGACGTTCCTGCTCTGTGTACGACCCGGATTGGCTGACGCTCCTGCTCCGTGCATCTGCCTGGCCTGGCTGACGTTCCTGCTCTGTGTATCAGGTTGGCCTGCAGGCCTTCCTGCTCCCTGGTTATTCGGTCTACCAAGACCTGGGTGCAATTACCACCGGTACTGTGACCCATTCTTACCTCCACCCGCGCTAGCTGGGTTCGCCTCACTCCGGTGTTGCATTCCTCTTGGGTTAGCACCCTGGTATGCTTGACCTGTCACGTTCATTTTATCGAGGTTGGTTGTAGTTCCTTGGACGCCTCGGTTGCTTCATTTTGCCTGCGGCAATTATCAGGTCTGAGCGTACAATTACCCTCTTTAGGGTTGGTGCAAGTTAGTGCTTGTGGGTCACAGTTACTGTGCACTTCTCCAGTTGGTACAGTTGCCTTGTCACTATGTATCGCCCTTCTCTTGGGCCTTATCATTACCCTGCCAGTTCGCTTACCCTAGTTCGCTAGGGTTCTGTTGCGCTTAGCGATCTGTCAGTAGTTGCCTACTGGCACGCAGAGTTTCTAGTCATACTGCTCCAGTAGCTCCGCTATACCTTACGCGTTAAGGTTCTGTTATCTATATCACTGTCAGTATCCTGCAACTCTGTTGCCTCGGTTCAGCTGTCTAGGAGTTACTGTCAGTATCATTTCAGAGGGCCATTGGTGTTCCTTGTTGCCTCCCATCCTGGGTCGTTATCATAAGTGTAGATCGTAGTGGCCCCTTACTACGACTACTCCTCAGTTGTGTTGCTGCCTCCTCCTTGTCTATCTTAGTATCAGAGGGCTACCAGTCTGGACTCCACACTACTAAGGTCTGATCACTCCTAGGCCTAGTAGCTTCCTCCTCGTATCACGGTGCCCATGATTGCTGGATTTTTCTGTCAGTCAGCTGTGGGGGATCTCCATTGGTTGCCTGTGATTAGTCCACCCAGTATTGCCTATATAGACTGGGTTCCTGCACCCTTTCACTGCCCTTTCATGGTGTCTCTATGTCTCTCTCTGCCTGTGGATTCCTGTGTCTGCTGGAGGCCTGCTTGTATCCTCTACTGCTCCATTGTTAGAGTACCTACCTTAACAGCCAGTATACATTCCAGAGTGGTTCCTGTCTCCGTTCCTGATCCGGTTGGGCGGACGTTCCTGCTTCCGTTCTTGACCCGGTTTGGGTGACGTTCCTGCTTCTGTTCCTGACCTGGTTTGGCTGTCTTTGCTGCTCCGGTATCCTTTCCTGGCCTGGCTGTCGCTCCTGCTCCTGGATCCTGATTTAGACACCTTCCTATTGACTTGGTCGCCTGGGCAACATTCTGACTACTGGTTTGCTCCACTATTACACTGGTTGCTTGCTGCCTCCATTATGCACCAGTAGGGCTTCCGTGTTGTCCAGTACGCGGTACTGGCTTGCTCCGATATTACACCATTTGCTTGCTGCGTCCGTTACAGCACTGGTAGGGCCTCTGTGTTGTCCAGTACGCCGTACTGGTTTGCTCCACTGTTACACCGGTTGCTTACTGCCTCCATTATGCACCGGTAGGGCTTCCGTGTTGTCCAGTACGTGGTACTGGTTTGCTCCACTGTTACACCGGTTGCTTGCTGCCTCCATTATGCACCGGTAAGGGCTTCCGTGTTGTCCAGTACGCGGTACTGGTTTGCTCCAGCATTACACCGGTTGCTTGCTGCGTCCGTTACAGCACCGGTAGGGCCTCCGTGTCGTCCAGTACACGGTACTGGTTTGCTCCACCTTTACACCGGTTGCTTGTACTACCAACCCTATAGCACCGGTAGGGCCTCCCTGTTTGTCCAGTACGCAGTACTGGTTTGCTCCAATATCTCACCGGTTGCTTGCTGCCTCTGTTACAGCACCGGTAGGGCCTCCGTGTTGTCCAGTACACTGTACTGGTTTGCTTCACTGTTACACCGGTTGCTTGTTGCCTCCGTTATGCACCGGTAGGGCTTCCGTGTTGTCCAGTACGCGGTACTGGTTTGCGCCGATATTACACCGGTTGCTTGCTGCCTCCGTTACAGCACCGGTAGGGCCTTCGTGTTGTCCAGTATGCGGTACTGGTTTGCTCCACTGTTACACTGGTTGCTTTCTGCCTCCATTACAGAACCGGTAGGGCTTCCGTGTTGTCCAGTACACGGTACTGGTTTGCTCCAATATTACACTGGTTGCTTGCTGCCTCCATTACAGTACCGGTAGGGCCTCTGTGTTGTCCAGTACACGGTACTAGTTCGCTCCACCTTTACTCCGGTTGCTTGTATTACCACCTTACAGCACCGGCAGGGCCTCACTGTTTGTCTAGTACGTGTTACCGGTTCGCTCCACTCTGTCACCGGTTACTGAGGCTACATCCGTTACAGCACCAGTGTGGTCTCTATCCTTTGTGTCACCTTGATAGGTTGCCTTGCCAGGTATTTTGGCAAGGCCGGTAGAGCCTCCTATATATTGTTGTGCCAGTCTCCAGGCTGCCTTGCCCGGTATATTGGTAAGGCCGGTAGAGCCTCCTATATCTTGTTGTGCCAGTCTCCAGTCTGCCTTGCCCGGTATTTTGGCAAGGCCGGTAGAGCCTATTTCATCTCGTTGTGCCAGTCTCCAGGCTGCCTTGCCCGGTATATTGATAAGGCCGGTTGAGCCTACTTTATCTCATTGTGCCAGTCTCCAGGCTGCCTTGCACGGTATATTGGTAAGGCCGGTACAGCCTACTTCATCTCAATGTGCCAGTCTCCAGGCTGCCTTACCTGGTATTTGGCAAGGCCGGTAGAGCCTATATATATATTGTATTTTTGCTTGCTACTCTATTTGAATCTGTCGTGTGTCTGTAACATATGTGTATGTTCAGGACCTGTGAGGGTTCTTATTAACTTTTCAATAAAGTTGTGTTTTTATCTTAACTCTGTGTCTGAGAGTCAAAATAAACTGTGACACCTGGGTACTGTGTCTCTCTTGTGGACTCCTTTGCCGCTCTTTAGATACACACGAATTGCCTGTTAACCTGATCCTGTGTCAGTATAGTATTGGACTATACTGGACCCGTGTGGGTTACAGAATTATTGAACTGTCTGTTAACCTGATCCTGTGTCAGTGTGGTATTGGACTGTACTGGACCCACGTGGGTTACAGAAGTAACAAACGGTCTGCTCAACCTGATCCTGTGTCAGTATTGTATATGTCTGTACTGGACCCGAGTGGGTGCAGGAGTGTTAACTATCATTATCTTAAATAAACTGTGTTTTACCAAACCTTACGTGTCTGTGTGTCAGAAAAACCGTAACACCTGGATGGTTTATCTAATGAGTTCTATAAGATCTTGAAGGACAACATTTCTCAGCCACTTACTTCACTGTTTAATTAAATCATTTGTGTTCAGATACTCCATGACTATTTCACTTTGGCCAAGATTATAGTTCTACCCAAAACGGGAAAGGACCCTACCTTTGTTTCCTCCTATCGACCATTTCCTTACTAACTACAGATTTTAAACTTCTTAGTAAGATACTAGCAGACCATCTTAATCATATCCTACCATCCCTAATCTCTTCTGAACAAACATGTTTTGTTCAGTGCAGATGCTCTGTAACTGCTATTCATACAGCTATCAGAGTCAAACTTCGCTTCTCAAACCTCCCATTCTAAGCAAAACCTCATGATCAATCTTGACGCGGAGAAATCGTTCAACAGAATCTCCTAGAACCACCTCTATAGATTGCCAGATATAAAAGACTTTAGTCCGTATTTCATGTCTTATGTGAAGTTGATGTACACTACCCTCAAGGCCTACCTCACTATTAATAATTTCAACTCCCAGATGTTTGACTTATATAAGGGTACTAGAGAGGGTTGCCCACTATCCCCCCTCCTTTTCAATTCCTGGACACAACTAGATCCTGATCGGGGTATAGAACAAAAGATAACTGCATTTGCAGATGATATGCTACTGTATGTCAATTACCCACAATATGGACTACCGGCAATTGTGTATCTCTTACATTCCTTTGGAACTGTATAAGTCTTCCATATCAGTTAGTAGAAGTCAGAAGCCCTGAGGCTAACTATACAGCCATCTCCACTTGATTCAGCTGTCTACCTCTTTAAATGGGCAAAAGACAGCATTAAATTTCGGGCATAAACATCACACTCCTCCCCTTACCTCTGAATTTCATTGGTAGGATTAATTTGATGGTATCTTTCCCATGTCTATTATATAAATTGCAAATGCTTCCTCTCTATCTCCTCTCTAAAGGTGTCAAATACCTTCCCTTTAAATTTCAGAAGTTTATTTGGAAGTGCAAAAAAATGAAAATTAGTCTCGCCAAATAGCAACAGTCAAAAGCTAATGCAGGGTTCCATTTACCTAATATTAGATCTTACAACGTGATAAGCCTATTGAGATATGCCAAAGACTGGATAGCCTATACCCCCCATATACAGCCCTGGATAGAGATCAGTCCTTCAGTCCTCAAGTTCACTTAACTTATTTAGTTCATGTGCCTAAATCCGGGATGCCACCTCAATGTCTCTTAAACCCTTTACTTATCAGTACCATTAAAGCTTGGCAATTCACAAGACAATGCCCCTTCAATGACAAATACTCATCATACTTTCTCCCTCTTATGGGAAACCTAGAGTTTCAATGTGGGCAATCTGACCCTAGAAATACTTACTTGGCTCGAAAGGAACTGGAATATGTGGGCTAGCTGATTAAACTGAATTGCCTCCAGCCCCTCCTATTTGAAGACCATAGACTAAAATTCAGTCTTTTTACTAGACATATATAGGCCAGACATTATCTTTTATCAGTCCTTCCAAAGCTCACACTAAGATTATTAACAACCCTCTAGATAAACATATCACGCAAACCACAATCTCCTGCATAAATACTTCCCAGTTTTATCTCTTTATCCTCTTGATTAAAATCAGGTCTCCTCAAGTCTAGGGAAATGGCTCCTAGATATCCCAAAAGTTACTTTGGCAGATATTTTTATTGCCTTCATTAAACATCTGTGAAGCTCCCCAGCAAAATATACCAGGAACTTTTTTATTGATTACTACATTGCTCTTATGTCTCACCATCCCGTGCAAAGCTTATAGACTTTCAACAATCAGGTTACTGTTTTACATGTGGAAAGATTTCACATGCTGTACTCCTGCTCTAGCATACAACAATTCTATCAACAGGTACTAATGTTTCTTAGAGACCACATTCAAATTAAATTGAAATGCATCCGTGCATCCTTTATTTTGTCACTACAAATTCAACGCTCGACCACTAACTGGAAATCTAATTATTTGATCTTATTATGCTGGCACTTAAGTGCATATTGACTGCAAAGATGTTCACAGACAAGCTGATGTGCTATGCCAAGCTGCAACACTATGCCATGCTGCACTTGGTGAATGCTCTTCAAAATAGGCAACTAGATGGAGAGAATTTTTTCTACTATGGGAGCCTTTTCTTAACACCCTTTCACATACACAACAATCCTTTCTCCTAGCATTCAAATGCACTACTTGGATGGGCAACAGGAGTTAGATTCATCTAATTCCTCACCTCTCATAGGCAGAATAGATTCCCAACAGATTCTGCATATTAGCTCTTCTACTACTTGAGGGTCTGGGGATGTATGGGTTTGAGATGTTTGAGATGCTTGGTCCCACTTTGCAGGGTCAACCACAGAACCTCCCCTCCTGTTCACCCCCCCACACCCTTCCCCATCACCCTCCTTTGCTGTGCCCTTCTTTTCCCTCCCCTTTGTTTTGTAAGGTAGATGAACAGCATTTCTCCTTACAGACATCTCTGTATCATTACAGAAAAGAAAAATTCAATAAACAGTACCTTAAAAAAACCTGAATATGGCAATGTCACATTCTAGGGTTGATGTTGTAGTGGAGGAAGGTGTAGCAGTTCAACCAACTGCTGCATCTTATAGTAAGACTAACAAGTACAACGCCTGTCCTGAAAGTAGTAGCAAACATTCTGAAAATCCCTCTAAGGGGAAAAGTAAAAAGAAAAATACTTCAAAAAGACTAGATCAATATAAAAGTAGTGGGGAAGAAGCAATGGATGATGGTAAGCCTATATCAAAATAAAAGTAGTGTGGAAGAAGCAATGGATGAAGTTAATAATTATTGATTATGATGTTGATCTAGAATATATCCCTCCAGCATCATCCTCTTCTTCAGATACATATGAAGATGAGGGTGAGAGAGATGATGACATGGCCATAAAATTGGCTGAAAGAAAACAGTTCAGTCTTCTGCCACTGAAAAGGAGCAGTATGTCATTTATAAGCTGTCTGAGCAATCAGTTGCATTTTCTGACTCTGCGCAAGTAAAGATGCCTAAACATACACAGTCATCCTTTGAGTCATCAGCATTGTCACCTCTTCCAGTACCATGCCCTCTAGATCTCGGCCAGTTTCTCTCCTGCCTTTTGCTTCTAAGCTCTTGGAATGCCTAGTCTACTCCCCCCTCCTTGACATCCTTAACACACGCAACCTTCTCTTTCCTTTACAATCTGGCTTTCACGCTGCTCACTCCACTGAAACTGCACTCACAAGAGTGGTCAATGATCTTCACAATGCCAAATCACAAGGTCACTATTCAATACTTATCTTGCTTGATCTCTCAGATGCTTTGACACTGTTGGTCATGCTTTCCTTCTCCAAATTCTTCACACCTTAGAATCCATAACTTAACACTGGGCTGGCTATCCTTTTATCAAACTGACTGATCCTTCAGTGTCTCCTCTGCCACCTCTTCATCCTCTCTTGTCCACTTCTCTGTTGGCGTTCGTCATTTTAGGACCACTTCTGTTCTCTCGTTACACAATAACACTTGGTGACCTTATTAACTCATTCAGACTCAGATATCACCTCTATGCAGATGACACCCAGCTTGCCTTATCTGCATCTCTACTGACTTATGATATTCAATCTAAAGTCACAGATTGCCTCTCGACTATCTCAGACTGGATGGCTCATAGGCACTTCAAGCTCAATACGTCTAAAACGTAGCTAATCCTCATCCCACCTAGGCCTGACCCAGTAGTGCCCTTCCAGGTGACTGTAAATGGCACTACCATAAGTACCATATCTGAAGCACCGTGTCTAGGGATGATAGTTGATACTGCTCTATCAATCTTTCCTCTTATTAATGCCATTGATAAATCCTTCACTTCCGTTGCTTCAAAGCTAAAATTCTTACACAAGCACTCATCCATTCTCATGTGGGCTACTGTCACTTTCTTCTCTCTGACCTTCCTGCCTCCCATATCCATCCACTTCAATCCATACCAAAGGCTGTAGCACAAATTACCTAGGACTGTCCCCGCCCCTTTTCTCCTCAAATCTATCCAATGGACAGAGGAATGAAGTGTACCTGTTTGGTTAATTGAACAGCTACTACAAGGATGGTGGTTTTGTCTTGTGAAGACAACAAATCTACTACAAAGTCCATGGCCACACTAACCCAAAGTTGACTTTGGACAGGCAAAGAGAAGACATGGTTGTCAGTGATGGAGTAGTTTATTGCAAGCACAAGTCTCAGAAGACAGTGAGTATGTTGCCCACGTTAGAATCTCTTTACGGAGCTTGGGGTGAACATAATATTTATCAGAAGAGAGATTCGGGTTAGGATTAACTTGTGTTTAAGCATTTTTAATATTAGCAAGGAAGGAAAGGGACAAAGTAGCTAGAATAATATCAGGGGGCATAATATAACAAGAATTTGAGGAAACTGGAGTGTCTTCAAATTATTAAATATTGCTACTACAAGTATTGCTACTACAAGAATTGTGGTTTTGTCTTGTGAAAACAGGAAATCTACTACAGAGTCCATGGCCACACTAATCCAAAGTTGACGATGGAGAGGCAAAGAGAAGAAAGGACTTGGGGGTCAAAGATGGAGTAGTGTATTGCAAGCACAATTCTCTGAAGAAAGTAACTAAGGTGCTCACTTTAGAATCTCTTTATGGAGCTTGGGGTGAACATAATATTTATCAGAAGGGAGATTCAGATTAGGATGAACTTGAGCTTAAGCCTTTTTAATCTTAGCAAGGAAGGAAAGGGACAAAGTAGCTACACAAATATCAGAGGGCACAATATAACAAGAATTTGAAGAAACTGGAGTGTCCTCAAATTATTGATATAGGACATCTGCCTTGGTATTGTTTTAAACTGCTTTGTTAGGCGATAATGTACTGAACTTGCTTGGAGAGGAGTTAGAATTTGGCAGATTACAAGTTTTTGTGCTCTATAAAAATCATCACTGTGAAGATCCCCACTAATAGATGGCTAGTTTCACCACCAAAAGATTGCCAACTGAGGATGTGGGGCAGGACTGGAATGACGGGGAGTGTGAGTTTGATCCAAATGCATTTTCATTGGCTAATTTCACACTTCTTCAAGGTTATCATTGGGGAAGGTATCTCTGAGCTATATTTATACCCTAAGGTGCAACTAGCAAATGGCAAAATTATAAACGTACTCAAAGAACTCGGCAGAACTTCTGCATGCCCACCAGCCACCATCCTTATTAGTAATATAATAATAAAATAATGCTTTAATAAAACTATGAACATGTCATTAACACAATTATTCACTGCAGTAATGACCAAAGTGACATTCTAGATTAATTATTTTATATTTAACTAGTGGCCCCTTCAGGAAGACCCCGAAATGCCAGTTCTCTATATATAAAAAAAAAAAAATTAAATAAATAGATGCAATTCCCATGTAACCAAATCAAAGATGTATTATTAATAACTTCAGAGGTGAGGAACTTTTTGTGCTCTCACAAGGACATCTAATTGACAAGGCTGAAAAGTGATTAGAACATAACCATGGTTGCCATACATAGAAGAAATTAAAATAGGTATACTCTTGCAATATAATGGAATATTCTTATCAGAGGTCCTAAGCTGATTCTATACAATTGCACCTGAAACAGAATCTACAAAAGATTGTGTGTCTGCAGAGTAGCCTCCCCAGCTAAGAGTGGTGGAGGAGTAATGGTTGCAATGCTTGGATAGACTTCTCCAACTTCTCCTAAGCTTTGACATTTCCTGACTTTACTTGACACTTGCAGACAACATGACATTTTTTCCCACAATAGAGGGGTAGACCAAGCATTCTTATTTTGTCTTTCCTTCAGGTTCCTCTGAAGTAGGTTGTTCCACTGACGCAGTAAGCAAAGTTGAAATGGAGGGTAAAGCAGAAGAAGCGGATGTATCTTTCTCTCTACAGTTTTTCTCTAGTTGTCATTACTGCATCCTGGAATTGAGCTTCAGCAGAGGGTTATGATACCCTTTAAGTCCTAAGGAATGTCCCAAATTAGAGAGTCATTTAGTTTATCAGGCAGACCTCTTAAAAATGCTGCCTTTAGGGCACCAGCATTCTAGTGTGTTTCATATGCAAAGGTTCTGATTGCAACTCCTAGTGACTGAGAATATGGTGACATTTTTCACCAGGGGCATCAAAACTAGTTTGAATACATAGATGAATGAATTCCAGTCATCAAGATTGGGAGCATTCTGCTCTACTAAAGGTAATGCTCAGGCCTCACACTTCAGTAGTGAGATATGCAGCAAACATATTTAATAAGGGAAAAATATTTGCGCCTTCTTAAGTGTGCCCACAGTATTAAGTCATAAAATGTTGTGTTAGGGGATTGTTGTACATGTAATGTACATAGCTATAGGTGTTAGAAGGAATACTATTGCTACCACGATTATAGTGGAAAGCTCTTTTGCAGAAAGAGATTATATTTATATTAATACAATATAACACTAGGACCCCCAAAGGAGCATATAAGTCAACAAACAATGTACAAAATATATGTTGAAGGCAAATATAACTAAGAATGTTCTCACATATGTATGTAATGCAGTCACTATTATGTCCCTTAGTGGTCACTAGATTCCTGTCCTTATGAGTAGGAGTGGAAAGGAAAGTTTGTCCTCCTGTCTGTGATAGTATGCAGTCCATTTTTCATGGCAACAGATAGTGGGCAAAGGTAGAATGAATATCAGTTGTTGCTCTCCTGTCTGTAAGGCTGCTGTGGGCAGAGATATGTCTCTCTCCTATCTGTAGTGTCCCCAACGTTGCTGTGGCCTTGAGAATAAAAACTTCTTGGGTAGATCGGGTAGTGAAAGATAGTTCTTATATTGCAATGGGGTCTGTGTTAAAAGTAAAACTTCTTATATCCAATATGTTTTGTATTCTTTGACACATATTTCATCAAGAAAAATGGAAGTAATGAGAGAGAGAGCTATATCTCTGCCCACAACAGCCTTAGTTATATTTGCCTTCAACATATGTTTATATATTGTTTGTCGACTTATATGTTTCTTTGGGGGTTCTAGTGTTGTATTGCATTATTTTAACATATTGTTAGGTATATTTTAAGAAAATTCTGTTTAGACACAATATAACTTTTTAGTCACATTCCTATCGGACTCATTATAAAATAATTTATACATGATCGGTTTCTGCAAAAGTGCTCTGTGCTATCATCTTGTTAGCATTAGTATTTCTTCTAGTAATTTTCTTGGATTTCACTCAGTCTTTTTTTGTCTGGTAGCGACTTTGCAGATATAGTTTAAACTATATTCATCATTATATTTATCTATGTAATTGCAAATGTTATTTTGAAAGTATTTATAGGGGAAGCTTTGAATGCCAGAGAAGTGCCCAACTCATTGGGGGAGATGCATTAAGGCATGATAAAGAGGGGATAAAGAGGTGATAGCGCAAAGATGACTTCTCCAGATAAAGCCACCACTTCACCAAGGCCTATATTATTATATTGAGCCAATGCACTAAGATTTCTCCAACACTGAAGATCTTAGTGCAAAGACTCCATAGAATAACATAGGAACTTTAAAAGTGATATCACTGGAGAAGTCATCTACACTTTATTGCCTGTTATCATGCCTTAGTGCATAAACCCATTTGTGTTGCAATGGGTTGAATACCTGTCGGGGACTCAAAGGATTTGTGTATTCAATAGATTTAGCTTACTAATGCAATGTGATGCAATCTATGTGTATGCTTGCATAAATGAGCAGCCCAATCTAGCAACTTCACATACTACCAATATGACACCAAATTAAACCTACTTACTGAAAACTCCTTTTACCTGGCATTGCATAATGTTTATTTTCCATGTGTAATACATTCTAATTAATGTACCACTTGAATATACAATTATTGAAATATAAATCCCCAACAATAGGTAGAAATAAATTATACAACCACACCTTAAAGTCCAAGATCAACAAAAGCAGAAAAGAGATATATATTTTATACATAATACAGCCTTTAGTTCCCATTTCTGGTGGAGGAGTTGCAGCATCAGAAGAGGCAGCTGTTGAGGAGTTTGATAGGAGAGTCTGAGGCAGTGGTACAGATGTTGGAGATCACTGGGCTGCAGATGGCTTTGCAGAAGCTGGAGGTAGTCCACTACATCCTACCACTGATGGGTCTGAGCTGCTGGGTCAACTGCACCACTACTTCCAGATGTTCCTGGGGCATATCTGATGCCAGCTGCTGCATGTACTCCAGGCTCTTAATACCTTGAATGCTTGAGAGGTTTGAAACATATAATTAAACAATGTTTTGTTGAAAACAATAGTTCAGATGATGGAGTTTGTTTTGAAATTGGAATTTCACCACTATGGTACATGTTGTTTGCCTAAAACAGGGTTGAGCAACCTAAGGCCCTGAGATATTGAAGCCAAAAGCAGCAATCTTCACTTGACAGTCATTGTCTAGCCAGGAATGATGGGAGGTGTAGTCCACAACAGGTGGAGGTCCTCAGATTGCCACACCCTGTCCTGCTGGCTCAGGGCATGCATTGTGATTCCTTGGGTGGCAAGGATTGCCTCAGTTTGTCCTTCCCAGAGTTGAAGTTCACAAGCACTGGTGGTCCTCCACCAGTGGCACACCTAGATTTGCCCTCCGTGCAGTCATAGTTCATGTGCTCAAGACACTGACAGTGTTCCTGATAATGCAGATAGTGTACAGGTACTCCTGGATCAGCCTCCATACTTTCTGGTACTGGGCTTCTGTGGTGGAACTGTCTAGGGTGAATAGGTGTTGGCTACAATGCTACAGATCAGCATTTCCATCTCCTGTTGATAGAATTTGGGGGCCCAGTGATTCTCTGCTGTGGCAGGAGACCTCTGTTCCTGCTATGGTGGCCTTCCTCTTCTTCCCAAACACTCCACCCCATGACCAGCCACCCCCACTATCCCTGAGGTTGAGGGCCTTCCTACATCTAGAAGCCTATCTGATGCCCCTACTGGCCTTCTTATACTCCACAATTCTGTTCCCTCCCTATTCCTCTCCTTTTCACTACTTGGCCACCTTCTCCCATCCCCACACCAGCAAACATACATACACTCAAATGGGTGCTTGCTCTCTAAGAAACTGACGAATTTGCAGAAAAAAATCAACAAGAAATTGAATGGGGGAATGTAGTGGTAAAAGAGAATATGTGGTGGACAGGGGGTAACATGTGGACAAATGTGTATGTATGCATATGTTTAGCTATGCGTGGTATATTAGTGTAATGTTGTATGAATGGGTGTGAAAGTGTATTCATATATGTATAAACACAGTCAAAAAACTCCTCACTATGTCCCAAAGTGATAAAGACCAGAATACAGCCAAGAAAATGGCATTGAGAAGCCCCTTATAAGAAATCAATCCAGTTTTTCTGCTCAATGTGATAATGGAATCAGTTATTGGCTTTTAAGATTTAGATTTGGGGAGCAAGTTTTCAACCATTTACTTATTGGTTAAAGATAGGTGTTTGGTATTACTAATGTTGAAAAACCACATGAGATATCAGCCAGGATTCATTATTATGGGTTTGGCAGGATGGTTCTGTCATTTTCAAGGAAATCAGTGGTGCAATTAGCTTTAATTACATTTGCCAAATATTGGACTGAGGTCTTTTACCAAATTAGAAAAAGCTGTTTGTTAGGAAAATGCAATCAGAATGGAGTCTTGGCCTATATCTATAAAATCCTTGTAGCCCCTATGAATTTTTCCTGTGCACAGTGGTTCAAAACTTATAATCTCCAAACAAAACTAGATGCCTTATCCTTGAAGGCGGACATGACAGTTGCTAAAAGGACCTCAAATTCTGCTCACTGCACACAGAAATCTTAACCCTTCTAAGTGAAACTAACATTTTTAAAATCACCTATTTATGTTAGCTTGTGTTTATTTAAAACCACAGTTTATTGGATATTTAGCTTTATTTGTCAGTTTATGTAAAATGAACTAGTACTTCCTGGTAGGAAGAGACAGTTGAGATGAATGTTAGCATCTGTCAAACCCGGCTGGCAAATATAAACTGTCACGGTACACTTAGGATAATGAATCACACAACACAGGTACAGGTGAATTTAACCAGTTTATTAAGATCAATACACAGGAGCTAATGCACTTCCCCTAACTTCCCAGGAACAGGAGTTAGGACAGTGCGCAGTCCACTACCCAGGAGCTGACACTGAGCTACAACCTGCGACCGCTGATCGCCAGAGCAGCAAAGGAGGTAGAATCTAGTCTATGATTCTACAGAGAGAGTGTGCAGAACCATAGAGAGCTAGGGATCAGGCAATAGAAGCGAGACTGGGTTACAGATAGGTAATAGCCTCGGATGTATAGCTAGTCAAGGATTCACGGAGCGAGACTTGTAGAGCAATATCTGGGGAGATACTAACCCAGAGATACCGAGCAGAAGGTAGCCACAACAATACAAGGGAGATAAAGTTTGCTTGAAGGCTGTGCGGAGCGAGAGCCAGCAAAAGCCATATGAGAGTGGAGAGTCAGACAGTACTCGGGACAGGCATGGAGCAGGTAGTCAGACAGGTCCAAGGGTCAAAACCAGATCAGGTAGTCAGCCAGAGCCACAGACTTCACCGAGCGGGTAGTCAGCCAGAATCAGGGTCAGATCGGAACGGGTAGTCAGACAAGGCTTAGGTCATACACCGAGCCGGTAGGCAGACATAGCCACTGGTCAATATTGGAACTGGTAGTCAGACAAATCCTAGAATGGAATCGGAGAATCAACGGAAGCTAAGCAGGGGTCAAACGAGAGCACAACACACAGAAGTAATGCACAAGTACTCCACGAAAGGGCAACTAAGCCCAGTATTCAGGCCATATATAAGGTCACAGGAGAAGGTAGGACACAATTGGCCAATAGTGCCGAAGGCTAGAAAACAGGGAGCGAGATGTCAATGACTCGAGCCTGCGACAGAGAGGCCAGCAGACAGGCGGCAGTGGCCGGCAATGCCCCTGCCTGCTCGCCAGAGGGAACAGGACAGGCACCCATATAATCACTGGCACTGTGATAATAAACATAGTAACCATTTCTTAAATTAAAGGATAACTAACAAATATGAGTCATTTTAACCTTAGTTCCACTTTAAGGACCAGACAGGTGTGCATTGCATTGGTTGCATTACTTAAAGGGTAAAGTAGAATCATGTACTCCTGGGTGTTCACAGGCCAGCAAGAGGGGGGGCACTTGCCATTCCGCCTACGATTGCCCTCCTGCATAAACATAAGGGCTGTGTAGGCTGGCCTGGGGGGGCATATTATGGCTTTACCCCTGAAAAATGTCTCCAAATGCCTGTGCATGCACTCTGCCCACTTCAGTTTAAAACAACTACCAGTAACAGTTATAAAATCCAGGACTAAATGAAGATATTATTTCTTGAACAAGTTTCACAAACACAACAGCACAAATTAATCTTCATAGTATTTGAGCCATAGAGAGTGTTATTTCAATACTGTCAGAGTTGTAGTTCAAGAGTAATTGAATGATAAAGTATCCCCCTCCCACCCCTTTTACCTAGTGCAACACTGCTCACCTCAAATGTGGAATTTGGTTGCTTGACCAGACAGATAACAGCAAGGGACAATCTTCTTACTGTGAGAACAATGAAACCCCTGCCCCCCGTTACAGGTTTTTCAGTTTTTTTCCCCTTATCTTAATTGAAGACTGTCCCTCTCTGCAATCTACCTGGGCACCTCCCTGCTGCTCTGAGCTGAGCAGTGTTACATCAGTAAAAGGGGCAGGAGGGGGATTCTTTATCATTCAATTACTCTTGAACTACAACAGAATTGAAATACCACTCTCCAATGCCCAAATACTATGAAGTTTAATAAGAGCTGCTTTTATTTCGAAACATTACTATCCTTTTAAAGGAAGTGGGAGTGGTTATTAGGAGGTGTTAGTTTTTATTTAAACAGTAAGTAGCATTTGTTCAAACAACAGTCTGTTAGGGATTTACTTAATGTATTGGTAAATATGGAAACATTCTTGTTGAATGTGGGATTTATTTTTCCTGTTAACCAATATTGTATTCTATTGGCTTTAATATACACTATTTCAGAGTCCAGACTACCAAGCTATCCAAGTCCCTAGAATGTGCATTTGACAGCCCTGTTGTTTGTATATCCTATTTTGTGTCAAAAGTAAACAATCATATAAAATATAAATTATGTTTATGTACTTAAAGATTATATTGCCATGGCGGAGGATTTGATTAAAACAGCTTATTGGTAAATGTCCTTAACATGAAGTTATTATCTAGTCACAAGAGGTTAGTCAGAGGTTGGAAGTGTCTCTGAACTACCTGGACACTATTAAAGACAGAGCTAGGTCTTCAATGTAGAGGTTAAAACTGGGTAAGGAAAATATGTCCATTCTAGATATACTCACTTGGGTTCCGTGGCTCTGCTATACACTCCCACCAATACCCAAGTTCACCCTTCTTCCGCGTGTGCATAATCCTAGCACATTGACTTCTGATGGTCTGAAGACAACACAAACATCTTCACTTTCTTTTATCCTTCCCAGAAGATGTTAATTTTTTGGTTAATTTTCTATTACTTATTTCACCCTTCATTTCCATCATGCCTATCCCATCACATATAAAGAAAGCTTGAATATCCACATTCTTTCACATATGCTTTAAAGGAGAAGTAACCCCTATGAATTTTGGCCTCGTGCCTTTGTTCAAAAGACAATATCTTCAATTAGTCTTGAAAATCATGTCCACAGAGACAGACATGACAGTTGCTGACATTCTTTTACCAAACAGAAGTAGGGACAGTGGAGTATTTCTCCAGAATATGCTTGTCTATAGTAAATATCCATCTCACTGTACTGTCTTTCACATGTTTCTTTTTGTGGTGTCAATAAAAAAATGATTTCTAAAATTATAAATAGCTACCTAGGCTTCAAGTGTGGTAGTCCACTTTGTATGGTTTTTAGGAAAGGAGGAATCTTCTGACTTTGCACTGATGTACTTAGCCAGTACTGAAAATGCTTTGCACATCTATATTCATATTTATAATTTGACCTACTTGATTATATTCCACTAAGAGACAGCAAAACAGCAAGCTGCTAACATGTGGCTGCTGAACCTCGGAACATACTGATCTGCTAAAGTACTGGAAAAGGACTCATCAGTCCCATTTCTGTCCATATGCCAGATAGCTAAAATGGTTTATTTGTTGAGGTTGTACTCAAATACTTAAATGCAATTTTAATGTGCAACATATCTAAAATACTGTAAATGTATGTATTAATTAAGCAACCTTTAATTCTTCCACTTACCAAGAAGAACATTTCTCTGCGAGACTAGCCAAGAACTCTTGCTATTTTTAATTTCTCTTTTGGCACATCTAGTAGCAAAGCTAGAGGGCAGGCCAAATCTTCAGCAGGAATGAAAGCTTGATTATAAAAACAGCAGAGAAACACTCTATCTATCTAATATATCTATCTAATATATGCCTCTGTCATTATCTATAAATCTATCTTTCTATCTATCTATATAATATAATCTATATATCTATCATTATCTATAAATCTATCTATCTAATCTTTATATCTATCACTATTTATAAATCTATTTATCTTACCCTCTCTCTTTCGTTCTCACTTCCACTCAATGTTCTCTCTCTTTCAAATTATTATTTAACTTTTATTTCAGCCAGTAATACCAAATACAAAGGACTTTATGTTTAAAATAATGGAGCAATCCTGGGGCAAGGCAACTGCACTATAGGAAACACACAATGACCCTGTTGATTGAAATGAGGCATTTAACCCTTGAATGGTAGGAAGGACTCCATGATTTGCTTTGATTTATTTACATTGCAACGGATACCGCTCTAGTAAAGAACAACTTCAATGTCCTGTTTAAAGGGATAGTATTGTTTCATAATAAAAGCAGCTCCAATTAATCTTCATAGTATTTGGACTTTGGAGAGTGTTATTTCAATTCTGTCAGAGTTGTAGTTCAAGAGTAAATCAATGACAAAATACCCCCCTCCCGCTCATTTTACTAATGTAACACTGTTCAACTATAGTGCAGTTCGTGTACCCCAGAACTGAAACTGTGGTAAGCACACCATATCAGATGTTCTGCTCTTCAACCCAGTCATTGGCAGACACCTTTGGATATCACAAACACACACACACACATGCATATATTTGGTTTATTCATATGTCTGCCACATAGATTTCTATTGGATCTTCAGTAATAATCAGTGGTCTTCAAGCTGGAAAATAAAATGACCTCCATACACCAGGAACATTGGAATTGTTCTAGACACACTCACAACTTAGAATGTGGGTTTAACTAGCACGGCTGAGGTGCCTTTCAGAACTTGCCACTCTAAGCAGTTGCCAAATTTGCTTAATTCCCCTTCCCTTGAATGTTTCACAAGGCAGACCTCCCTAGCATTCAAGTGGTTAATAAAACTTTTTAAATAATGGGAATTTTGGGAATGCTTCTTTGTGCCATATGATGCAGTTAGTTTGTCCCACAAATAATCCAGTTTGCTTTTATACATAAGGCCCTTGGTACATATCTGTAAAATGTTTTGTCAGGTTTTCATAAGATCTACCACATTTGTTCACTGTCTTAGTTATCTGTCCAGGAAAAGGTAAAAAGGCCCATTCTCCTATTTAAAGCCTTGGTGTTTTTGTGTCTGCAACTGAAGTAGACCATTTATTTCTGCAATGAAATGTCCAAATATTCCCCAGAATGATGAATGTTGAGACTGTACAGTGTTGCTGGAAAGCCAAGAGTCTACTATACATATGAAAAATATTGCCTTTGGACTCATCCTAGCAGCACAGTTACTGTAGTTCTGAAAGTCTCACTGCAGTGCTGTGTGTTCTTGTGTGGGAACTAGTGCTTGGATTCCTTGTCTTCCCTGTTTTCTGACATTGACCACGTGGCACAAATCATCTCAGACTTTGCTCTGATTGTTATACCGGTAGATGCGTATTTGCTCCCCACCACTCAATGACTGAAAGATGCCTAAAACTACAGATACAAAACGCAGAAGAATCTACCACATAATAAGAGATGGATTCATTCTGGAAAACCCCAATGGCCCCATAGAGGACAAATAAGCACTTCCATTGATTTAAATGAGATTTTTAATCACTTGAATGCTAGACAAATCTCCAAATGTGTAGAAAACCTCTTTAACATATAAGGCGTTAAAAGTCCTATTTAAATCAATAGAAATCTGTGGAACTTTTATTTTTCCTCTTTAGCGCTGTTAGTTTGTTCCAGAATTGCTGCATTATTTATTACTAGTGTAAAGCCAGTGTACACAGGCCAAGGTCCGGGCGATGTTAACCCTTTGAGTGCCAGAGGGGTACGCAACGCATTGTACTCAAAGGCACTCAAAGGGTTAAGAAGCCGGTTCTGCTCTGCGTCCTGACGCTGATGCAGTCATGCACTGTAGAGAATGCCTGAAAGCACAGAATGCTCCCAGCACAGAACTCCCAGCATTCCTACACCTCCCAGCATTCTGTGTGTTCGGGCAGTCTCTATTGCGCATGACGGCTTCTGACAAACATCCTAGCAAATTATTATATAGGATTATTTAATCAGTCTCAAAGGACTCTATTCCTAATACTCAGCTCTTTCTAGCTGTCATATTTAAAGGCATTTCCATATGGGATATTTTTATTTGTCTACAAACGTATACTTTTTTTACTCCAGTTCATCTTAGTACATCAGCTTCCATCTTAGTACATCAGCTTGTATAATGGGGGTATGCAACATGAGGCTATCCAGCGGATGCCAGACTACAACTTCCATCATGGTTGGTGGGGGATGATGGGAGTTGTAGTCTGGCAGTAGCTGGAGGACCTCACATTGCTCTTCCTGGTTGTACAGAGGCGTAACTAGAAGCCTCCAGGGCCCTGGTACAATAAGTGCCACGGGCCCCCCCTCAAACACATTGACCCCCTCCACAATGCCCCCATATCCTATTTGGAGCTCCCGCTTGGTCCTCTTAGTAATGCAAAGCGCTGGGAGATGATGTCATCTCCCAGTGCTCTTCATCACTAGAGTGCTGGTGGGAGATTGCGGGCGCCAGGTGGAGGGGTCACAGGGGGAGGCCTGGCCCCTAGAGTGTACAGGCCCGGTTGCAGGTATGACCCCTATAGTTACGCCACTGTGGTTGTATAATAATCACAAAATAATCTGGACAATCTACATACTTCTATTACATTTGCCAGGGTTCTCCCAAAAGGTTGATTTATGTGGCTTTTTCCAATTCCTTCATTTACGATTCTTAACAATTATCACTAAACAAAACTTTCTATTTTTGCTTTGTTCTGTTTGTCATAAAAAGTCATACTTTAATGTGGCTCTCAGAGAGCTGGCTTAAAATACATTATGGGGGCATGTACTAATACAATTCATTGCCCTAATGTGTTGAAACCAATTTCTATTTCCAATTTACTAAGCTACTTACCTGCTCCAATGTGAGGGTAGTGTGAGAATGTATGGGCATTCCAGAATCCTTTTCCTATGCTCCTTGTCTAGCTCCATACATTAAAACAGGGAAGCTCAAACCTGTGCTCATCCCCTCAATGGGGCAAGTGTTCCACATCTTATCGCATGAACACATTTAAATTAATCAGTGGTACAATCATTCTGAAGTATCTTCATGAGTTAAAGGGATAGTAATGTTTCACAATAAAAGCAGCTCCAATTAATCTTCATAGTATTTGGGCCATGGAGAGTGTTATTTCAGTACTATCAGAGTTATAGTTCAAGAGTAACTGAATGATAAAGAATCCCCCTCCCACCCTTTTATTGATGTAACACTGCTCACCTCAGATCCAGATGGATCGAAGAGAGGGACAATCTTCAGTGAGCATAAGGAAAAAACCTGGAAAAACAGTGAAGGGGGGCAGGGTTTTCCTTATGCTCACAGTAAGAATATTGTCCCTTGCTGTGAGCTGTCTGGTCCCAGGACCAGATTCCACATCTGAGGGGAGGTGGCTTACACTAGGTAAATGGGCCAGGAGGGGGATACTTTATCATTCAATTACTCTTGAACTACAACTCAATTTCATTTCCCTGTGCATGCTTGGGACTTGCTGTACTTACTGTCTTAAAGGGAACATTCACATTAGAAAACCATTTTGTCCATAGGCTTTAGTCAGTACAACTATATTAGTGTTGGTATTTTTCTTTTTTACTTAGGTACTGTTAAGGTTATGAAGATTTAAAATCGGGCATTTCCACGTTCTGCAGCACCCTGTATGTTCGGCACAATGGCACAGTACTTCCCACCTCCCTCCCAGCTGAGCTTGCAAGCTCAGTAGCATGGCAAACGGAGCTCATTGTAACGGTAGCCATATAAATGCCACCATGAAGGAAAGTGTGAACACACTCCCTGAGGCAGCTGGGAGGAAGGTGGAAAGTCCTGCGCCGTTGTGCCGGACATACAGGGTGCCAAATAATGTGGAAGTGCCCAATTTTAGTCTTTATAACTTTAATAGTAGCTAAGTAAATGTTTTAAAAATACCAACGCTGATATAGTTGTACTGACTAAAGCCCATGGACAAAAGTTTTTCTAATGTGAATGTTCCCCTTTAATGGTGGAGAACTGTGTGTTGACAGTATACATTAAAGCAACCATGCAGTCTAGTGTATACCCTCGTGTGCACATTGGAGCCTAACACTAGCCGAGCTATTGGATTTGTTAAATTTTCCCAATCATTTCAGTCAGTCTTTGCAATCTCAATTTTTAAATGCAACTGGGTAGGCTTTTCTGTTGGTTTAAATAGTTTTCAGCCAATTTTATATTAGCTCATTACAGAAAACATATTTCTATAAGTGAATCAGTATTTTAATATCCTAACCCTCTTATTTTACAGCAATAAGATGGAATAAGTATACATAATGCATATAACAATCCAACTGATGGATTCCATGACAGGTATAATAAATTGATTGATCAAAAGCTTTTCCCACACTGTTCTCAGACCTAGTTTGTGCACATGGCCAACAAAGGTACCACTCAGCGGTGAGTCACTTGAAGTATTTTGTGGAAATGGATTGTTTCCAACTTGGAAATGGATTCTGACCACAATTCCACTGTGGTCATTTAATAGACGTCACATAAGAATGACATTGGGTCATTGCTGACGTTTGATGCATTTATAGCCATGACCAAACAATGAAGAAAATTCTTTAGTCCTGAACAGACAAGCATTTTGGATTTGAGTCTGGGAAAGTTTTAATACGTTTGTAGTCTTGCTTAATGGGCACTGCATGCTTATAAAAAATATTTCCCAAGGGGATTCTTATTTCAAATGTTAGCATATGATATATATTTATCAACGGATGTTGAGGCTTAGCACTACTTATCCCACATTGATGTAAATGCACATTGAGGAGGGTTACAATCTTTGCAAGTTTTCATACATCTACTGAATTGTGAGGGATGAGATATTCATGGCATTACTTTCAATGTAATATTTTAAGAACTTACATGACTGCAAGGTTGACATCTAAAGTTTTATAACGGAGACTGCTAACAAAATGTAATTAGTCTTTACCCAAGATATATTTCCATTCCTTTGCTAATGAAACAGACTGTAGAGCTGCCATTCTAATCCCCAAAGCTTTTAGAGGGATAGTAACCCCCCAGAAAACTTGAAGACAAATGCTAGTAAGAAGCACAACATACCTAACTCCTTTATCCCCATCTCTCAAACCGTTATGGTTTGAGAGATGTAAGAAGAGAAAGACCTCCGCTCCCTCCCCCTTCTCATGCGTCAGCTGTATAGTGGACATCATGAGATACTGCTTCCGAAACCAGACGGCGGCTCTGCAGGAGCGCTGTCATCTCGATATCTCGGTATAATTACTTCATCGGTATGGTCTAAAACGTGTGCCTGGCTTGCAAGCACATGTTGTAGACCATACCGATGAAGTAATTATACCGAGATATGTAGATGACAGCACTCCTGCAGAGCTGCTGTAAGTCAATCGACCAGATTCTGCCTCTGACAGCTTTACAGCTCGTCAGGCAGAAAGGGGAGGGAGCGGAGGTTCTTCTTCTCTTACATCTCTCAAACCATAACGGTTTGAGAGATGGGGGATAAAGGAGTTAGGTATGTTGTGCCTCTTACTAGCATTTGTGTTCAAGTTTTCTGGGGGGGGTTACTATCCCTTTAATCCTCTTTGCTGATCTAATATTTTATGTATGCTGATGGACTGTACTTCAACACACTTCTGCTCGCTTGTCCACAACATGAAGGCATCACTGGACTGAACTATGCCTCATAGCACTCTCCTCTTACCTTAGGCTGTCTTAATAGTACTAGCTTTGCTAATGGACTGTACCGAACCTGAAAGCACTTAGACCTTCTGCTTTCCTACAATGGCTGCTGCTGTAATGTAAAGGTATCTTTATGTTGGATAAATAGGATGGAGAGAGTTAAAGAGCCAAAAAATTAGAGCATGTTTACTAGGTGTTACAAGCAATGAAATAACGGTCTCTAATACAGATGACATGCATTTTTATTAAACCCCATACCCCCAATTTGCACACACAACTGTTGCTCTGTTTTCTGTTCAGGTGAAGCCACAAGCTAGTGTAATGCCTGAAGAATGCACACTGACATTATTATTATTTATTATTATTCCTAGGTACTCTGTGTTCCATTTATTTGGAAGGACCAAGAACATTAAGTATATACTGTGTACTATGCTCTTACATCCGACCTAGCAAGTTAGAAGCTCCATTTAAATCAAAGGAATTTGGAGACATTTTATTTGTCCCCTATGGTTCAGTTGATATGCTTAAAAATTATCATTTTGCTTTCTGCTTCATGCTGTATTGTGTTCTCAAGCCTTCACTCTTCATTTATAGTCTTTACTGTGGCTGTGGGCCACAATTGCCTGGGACGTCTGTGCCTTCTCTATGCTAAGTTGCTCTTAGTAGCATTTTGTCTACAGTCCAACACTACATCCCTGACATGTGAGCCTAGGCCGAGGGTTGTGAGGAGACCAGTGATCCCCTGAAAAACAGATTATCTACTGTTTTAATGCAAATATATGAGAAATTTGGTGTTATGATACCTTTTTTATAGACTAATATTTTATATTTTAAGACAAACGCTTGAGAGACCAACTCCCTTCAAGTCATACTGGGGTGAAAGTACATTGACTCCACCGAAATTAGGAGCTGTAATCAATAAAAAAAAAAAACTGAAAAAACAAAGGGGGGGGTTAGCACCTTATCAAATGATACACTAAAAATATACGAATATATAATTTACACTCACATTTAGTGATAGCACAGGCACTCTAAATCACTGTTCCAGAAGCTGTAGAGACGGTGAAAAAAGCTGGTAGTCTAGCAAATAATTTTATATTTATTGATAAAGTAAATAAAGTAAACCACTAAAACACTAAGCATTTCTCAGCACTACACACTGCATTATCAAGTGTGTGGTTGTGTGAGAGAGTGAATGTGTGTTTGAGCAGTTGTGTTATACTAAATGAGTATGTGTGTGTATGACTGTATTTATAAACATGTTAAGAAGCAGTGGTCCAAGTACCAAACCCTGAGGCACTCCACTCTGAACTTCAACCTTTTGAGTGTCAGAGAGATATGCATTGCATTGCTCTGCAATGCTTTGCATATCCCCTGGCACTCATATGATTAACTGTATTGGAAAATTTTCCATTTTCAACAACACATTATTTCCTATGCTTCAACTATTTTTTTTTCTTATATCAAGTTGCAAAGGATATCACCTAGCCCCAATTTCCTTATTTTGTACACCATGCTCCTATGTTGCACTATATCAAATGTCTTTGTAAAATGTAGACCAGCTATGGCAAACCTTTTTGGGCTCGAGTGCCCAGTTTTCAACACGGACACAAGGTTGGAGATAGCAAAGTGCCAGTACTGAAAATTTACCATGGAAAGAAAATTTTTTGGTGCATACATATGTAAAAAGACAGCTATATACAATTGTGTGTTCCCTATAAGTTATCAGACAGATGGAAACATTTTTTTCTAAGAATAAAAACACATGAAACAAACATCTTAGACGTGTCATTAATGATGTGAAGCAAGGCAAGTGATACCACAAAGCTTACAATTAAAATGGTGCTAGACTAGTGATACCACATAGTTTAACATTGAAATGGGGCTACACTAGTAATACTGCATTGCTTAAATTTGAAATGGTGTTTCTTTTTCCCCTTCCTGCCTCTTTCTCACTCCTCTTACCCCTCATGTCTCTTTCTCACCCTCCTCTCTTTCTCAGTCCTCTTGCCCTCTTCTGCTTCTTTTGTCTCTTTCTCCCCCCTCCTGCCTCTTTCTCACTCCTCTTTCCCCTTCCTGCCACTTTCTTCTCATTCTCACTCCTCTTACCCCTCATGCCTCTTTCTCAATCCTCTTGCCCCTTTCTTCTCCTTCTTGCATCTTTGTCATGCCTTTCTTTCCCCTCTTGCCCCTCATACCTCTTTCTGTCCCATGCCTTTTTTAACTCCCTCTTCCCCTCCATGCCCTCTTTTTCACTCCTCTTGCCCCATGCCCTCTTTTTCACTTCTCTTGCCCCCCATGCCTCCATTTCACTGCCCTTGCCCCCATGCCACAATTTCACTGCTCTTGTCCCCCATGCCTCAGTTTCACACATCTTGCCCCCCACATGTCTCAGTTACACTCATCATGCCCCCCATGCCTCAATGTGACTGCTTTTGCCCCCCCATGCCTCAGTTTCATGGGCAAGAGGAGGGAAAAAGAGGCATGGGGGCAAGAATGAGTGAAAAAGAGGCATGGGAGCAAGAAAGCAAGAGGGGAAAGAAAGGCATGAAAAAGAGACATGAGGGGTAAAAAAAAATCCTTGGTTAGGCTTTATCTAGAATATGGAGTACAGTTTTGGGCACCAGTTCTTAACCCTTTAAGTGCCAGAGGGGTACAGAACGCATTGCTTTGCAGTGTTTTCCGTACCACTCTGGCATTCAAAGGGTTAAAAAAAGACATTGTTGAAATGGAAAAAGTGCGGAGACATGCAAAAAAACTGATAAAGGGATCTGAGTTATAAGGAGAGACTAGCCAAATTGGGTTTGTTTACATTTGAGACAAATACATTCCAGGTCAATACAAATAACTATCTAATTAATTATTTAAGCAAAAAGCTGAGCAAAGAATGAAAGGGTATCTGTTAAGACTAGAGGAAAGGCACATTCAACTAAAACAAAGGCAAGGGCTGTACAGCTATGGAACTTTTGCCTCGGGATGTTCCTCTGGATCAACAGGGGTGTTTTTTGGCATGGGCTGGACTTGATGGACGCATGTGTTTTTCAGCCTCGTCAGCTACGTTACTGTCTTACTATGTAGGTGAATGTATGTTTTCAATAATTCACACATAATTTCTGGGGGGAAGTGGAAGGGGTCCACTCCCAGGGACTATTTCCTGTTTTTTCTTAAGTAATATGGTGGATTTAGACCCACTATTAATTCTTTTTTGGCATTCTTGCCCTAAAAATAATGTGGGTTGACTGTGACCTTCATATTATAGCAATATATGCGGAATTGCTATTTTGTAGGTTCTGCAATTATTTCCAGCTTCTCAATTCTGCAAGGCCTAAATTGGAATGTTACATTTTTATTTTTTCTCTCCCCAAATGCCCTGCAGAAAGATGTTGAAATAGGACTACAAAGAGAGTTGTATTTATGTTGTTTTCTTTGGGGTGGATCAAGGGCAACTGGGGGGGGGGCAATAGCCATAATATGAAGGCTACAGTCAACTCATATTATGTTTCAGTACAAGAATGTAAAAAATAATTAATATGGGGTCTGAAGCATTCTACTTCCCCCAAAAAATGTTGTATGAGAATTAATGTAAAATATATACTCACCTTGGTGTTGGAGGTCCAGCTGTACCCACAATTAATTCTATCTATCTATCTATCTATCTATCTATCTATCTATCTGTCTATATCAAATCATCTTCTTCTTCAGTCACTGCTGATCAAATGCAGGATGAAGGCCTTTTCCAATAGATTCGGTATAGTGCTTTTTATTGCCATCGTGTACCAGCAAATATGGTAATTTCATCAGATCTTCTTGCTATGCGACCTGGCCATTTCCATTTTAGGTGCTTTACTCCTTCAATTATGTCATAAGCCTTTTTTAGCTGATGAATCAAAACATTCACTTTTTAGTCGCTATTTGTTATGTTCAGAATCTGACATTCCTTACTTTACCTTACCTTTTTGTATGGCTTTTGCATTTAGTGTCCATATTTCACAGCCATATGGAAGAACAGGGAGGACACACTGGTCAAAAACCTTTTGCTTGAGACAGAGTTGTACATTTGTCTTAAAGAAATGTTTGCCATGCCAATTTTATTCAACACCCAAATTCCATCATGGTGTTTCCATCTGGCCTTATATTTAACAAATGTTGATTTACTTAAAAGTTCACCCACTCCTTTGTTGGGTTGGAGGAAACACACTGATTGCAATGATTTCACAGTCAATCCAGCAATGGATGGATAAAGGTTAGCCTGCTTAAGCTAGTGGGGTGGGGCTAGAGTATGTTCATTTTTTGGGCAGCTAACTCATCCAGTGCCAGACAGTTTACAACGTATTGCACAACAATATGTTGCAAAGTGTCCATCATTGTAGGAGTTAAGTGGAACTTATGTGTGTATGGGTATGGTAGTTGGGTGCAGATGGGGACATTGGTGAGTTGTGGTGGTGATGGAATTTTGAGGCTGAATTGGCATTTTGTCCTGACCTGCTGGACATGAGAAGGCTAACAGCTACATAAGGGAGCCTTTCAAAGGTCATCCTGCTACAACGTGATAATAGAATGGCCATTCGCATTGCTACTTTTTTATGAATGCCAATTTGCAAAACTCAGCATACAGGCTAGCTGGAATGGAATTGTAAGAGTCAGAAATGGCTAATAATAATCTATTTCCTACTTTTTTGCTGACTTAATTTCAATCCGGCTTAATGGGATCTCTTAATGATTCAGTATTACTTGACTTAACGAAGGGAATAGATTTCATATAAGTGAAACTGTTGAAACATCAGGAATTATTGGAGATTTACAAGTTGGAACCTTCCGATCCCAAAGGAATTAATGAAAAAAGAGATTTTAATTTAGTTAACATTGCGTTTTGTTTTTTCTGTTTTATGCATCTTTATATATTTGCCATCTTGTTTATCATTACTTCATATGGTCTTCTCTCTATCCATGGCAGTTTGTATCATCTTTATTATTGTATATGTTTGTCTTTTCTGTTCCAGAGCCTGTTTCTGTGTTTTTGAGCATTTTTATTTATTTTTGTTTTTAAGTTCACTGTATTGTTAAGACTATATGTTCCTTTTTCTTACTAAAGATGACATACTTTGTTGCCAAGTCATGGAGACTTCTGTTTAAAGTTTAGTATTCAGTCACTGAAGAGTCAATCTGTTTTCTGATGAGACAGCTTACAAGCATAGTAAACTGTCACGTTATTGTTTACATTATACTTGTCATCTCAGGCAATTGATTGGCTGTTTTATTTTGTTAGGAAGTTCTCCATGATGACATCAACATCATGAAACCTTTGGCACACTGACATCATATCATCATGACTACAGATTAATTGAGCCACCAGAAGACTCTTGATTGACGGTTGTCACACAGACTCTGGGAGAGGTGGCGAAACCTAAAGGAGAGGGAGTACTCAGGAGCAAAGCTAGAAGGCAGTGCTAGGAAAATGTTGGCTGTCTGCAAAGGAGTCGTGCTGTGGCTACTAGGGCAGGTGCCAGCCACAAGGCCAGATGACAAACCCCAGAGGAGCTGGAAATGAGCCCAGGATGGAACCTCCACAGGCAGCACCTTTTTTTCCTGCAGGGGAAAGTGATGGCTAGGGGATGATGAGAAGGGTATATAGTTGGGCTAGTACAGCACAACTCTCCTAACACACTATCATTGAATATAAGATAACAGCAAGTATTCACCTCCAAGGGAGAGAAAAGACTTGTCCAGATGGGAAGCCCTACAATAGGAAAGATCTCGAGAAGGAGCAGAGTCTGGACTACACTGACTAGGTAGGTCAAGCAGCTACAGGGTAAAACAGGAACAATATGACAGGTCAAATCCAGGTCATGCAATCAAAATTCATACACAGGCTTACAGGATCGGTACAGAAAGAGAAGCCAGTATCTTTGTCAAAGCAAGCAATAGGTCATACACAGGGTGGCAGGAATTTTAAAGAATCAGGAGGCAGTAAGCAGTGAGAGACAGGCTAAAATCAGCAACTAGACATCCAAATAAGCAATAATCTGGCCTGAGAGATGACAAGATTTAAATGTCACTTTATTTAATATTACAGGCATTAAAAAAATAAGTAGATCTGTGTAAGTCTTATCTCTCAAATCTTTATGGTTTGAGAGATATAACTCGCTAAAGTTCCCCCTCAAGGCCACTTCACAAAAGTCTGCCATCTAGCTGACAGCAGGAGATTCCAGCTGTCAGGATCAGCCTGCATCTCTTCAGCAGAGCCAAAATCACACTATTTTGAAATAAATACTGCATTGGAATGGTCTAAAAAGTGTGCTTGCAAACCAGGTACATTTTGTAGACTGTTCTAATGAAGTATTTATTTCAAAATAGTTTGATTTCAGCTCTGCTGAAGAGCCGCCATCCAGTCAAATGACCGGAATCTGCTGCTGTCCCATAGACACTGAAGCAGCCTGGAGGGGAGGAACTTTAGCGAGTTATATCTCTCAAACCATGAAGGTTTCAGAGATTAGACTTACACAGATCTACTTATTTTTTAATGCCTGCAATATTAAATAAAGTGAAATTAGATAAACTAAACATCACTACATATATATATATATATATATATATATATATATATATATATATAAACAGAATCGAGGCTATAGGAGGTGATGAATAGATATATATACAATTTTCATTATTTCATTTGCACCCATGAAACCATTTTACCCATTTTGGAGGTCATAGTCTATAAAAATATTAATTTCATTTTAAATTATAACTTTTTCAATATTTTAATATTTAACCCCTTGAATGCTTGAGACGGTTACAATGCATTGCTTTGCATCTAATTAGACATCTCTCTAGCATTCAAGAGGTTAAACTACTAATTCATCATTTTAGAACAGGCTTTTAAAGGGATAGTAATACTTAAAATGTAAAAAAAAATATGTTGTAGGGTTTATCCCCCTGAGTTAAACAAGAGTACTCCCACTGCTGAAAGGTGTTTCATTCAAAAGTTATTAATTTTCAAAGTTGAATTTTTTAGGTGCAATATCACAGTGGCCTGAAATTGTACAGTGACGCTGTTGCTACACCATTCTATGGAGATTTATGGTCCCGGGACCAGAGCTGTCCATAGGATCGTGTAGCAACAGCGTCACTGTACAATTTCAGGCCACTGTGATATTGCACCTAAAAAATTCAACTTTGAAAATTAATAACTTTTGAATGAAACACCTTTCAGCAGTGGGAGTACCCTTGTTTAACTCAGGGGGATAAACCCTACAACATATTTTTTTTTACATTTTAAGTATTACTATCCCTTTAAGTTTCAGCTCTGAGTGGAATTCAGATGATGAAACCAAAATGAAGAAAATAGAAAATGTTATGGAGGCATACAACAGAAAATTAAAACTGTGGGCAAGAACTGAATAAAAAGGATAGTGAAACGTTTTATTTGAGCATTAGTATAAGTGTCAGAAAGGGAAGTATGTGGCTCCCTGCACTAATTCCTGTCTGAAGTTTGGTTGTTGAATGTACTATCACTACATGTATTGGGACTCGATGGGGGAGATACACTAAGGAGTTATTAAGAGGTGATTAAGTGGAGATGACTTCTCCAGTGGTATCACTTCTCCAATTCCTATGTTATTCTATGGAGTCAATGCACTAAGATTTCTCAAACTTTGGAGATCTTAGTGCATAGGCTCCATATAATAAGATAGGAACTAGAAAAGAAATATCACAGGAGAAGTGGTCTCTGCTTTATCACCTCTTTATCACACCTTAGTGCATAACCCCCAATGTACTTTTGTAACAAATAAGTCACAAAAGGGATGTAAAAGTGACACCTTTTAATGGCTGAGAACATAAGGTCCCTTCCTTAGGCATGGGTAACTCGTATGTGTTTTTGTGCATGGGAGGGTAAGACAGTACATCATTGAAAAGTTCTTCAGTTGTAAGTACGCATGTATAAATATATCAGACAGATACCACTGTCAGTGGAGTAAAAATAGGGGTTGCAGGGGTTGCATCCGTGACCGGGCCCATCACTCCAGGGGCCTGGCTGCCCACTGCAACTCCCTGCCTGGAGCCCGCAACAGACCTCTAGTAGCTGAGCTCCCTCTTTGGCACTCTAGTAACGCAGAGCACTGGGAGATTACATCATCTCCCAGCGCTCTGCATTACTGAAGAGAGGGCCACGCAGGAGCTCTAGCTGTATAGAAGTCTGTGCAGAAGGAGGCACAGACCTTTCTTGCCATGCCGCTGGACCACCAGGGAGGTAGGAGATGGACACTGGGGGGTCAATAAGGGCAATTTGGAGGTGGAGATTGGGAGCAATATGGAGATTGGAAGCAATGTGGAGACTGGGGGCAATGTGTAGATTGGGGGCAATGTGAAGGCAATGTGGAGATTGGAGGCAATGGGGGGCAATGTGGAGGTGGCCAATGTGGGGGGGGCAACAGGGAGATGGCCAGTGGAGGTGGCCAATAGGGGGGCAATGTGGAGATGGCAAATGGGGTGGGGGGCAATGTGGTCGGGGGGCCATGGCAATTATCGTATCAATATTACAATTGCAACTGACTTTATATTATATTTATAATATTAATGTAATTGAAATGCAAAGAAAATTACACAAGGTGATGCCATATAATTTCTGTAGAAATGTTATACAATAATGAGGATTTTCTGTATACACATGAACACATATAACACATGGTTATGCTTGGGGACATGCCATAGTCATAGTAACTAATGTGCTTTTGAGTGGTGTCTAAAAGAAACACTAATGTCAAAAATGAAATAGGTTGAAATAACTTTAAATTGAACCTACTAACTAGTAATAATTGATTGTGATTAGTGCAAATTGTTCATGTTTTCACAGAGGCTTTTATTTTATCTAAGCTCATTTACAGATGTTCCTGGATAATCAACGAGATCCCTGGAACTCTGGAAAAGTCAAGAATATCTGCTTTCTTAGATTATATGTTAGACTAGATGAGAGGCAGAGGATATAAGGTCCAAATAAATGGAAAAGAGAGGGGCAGAGAATATGTGGTGAAAAGAAAGAGGCAGATGATGTGGGATCTCTTATAGGAGGAGAAATGGGTGTAAGGAAAGAGGGAAGCGTGAAAAAGGGGGCACAGGCGACGTGAAAGGAACCAAGGTCATTGGTGAGTCAGTGTGTATGCTAATGACCAAATTCTCCCTGCTATAAATCACATCTTGCAACCTAACACTTACCATGCATAAGCGATCACTCATAAATTATCATTCTACAGATAATATGCTGTCTCCAGTAAAACCCAATGTGTGCTCTGTGTGCTTCAGTGCACCTTAACTGCTCTCCTTCCCAAAAGTAGAAATAAAGTGTAAGAGGGGATGTGAGGTGCTTCATTTTTTCAAGACTATTTTTATTAAACTGCAATTTTCTTTTGTCAGCAATAGCAAGAGAAGGAATGGGGTGGCGGGGCTGGCAAAGTTGCAGGACTGGGTACACTGCACGCTTTGCACCGCCTAAAACCAGCCCTGGGGCAAGTGCATGAGTTAATCTAAAGTTGTGGGTGGTTCAGACCTGGGTACAATACTTTTTCTTTTGTTTATTAATTATCTAGAAGTGGGAATTGAAAGTAATGTCTCAAACTTTGCTGATGACACTAAGGTGTGTAAGGAAATAGATACAGAGTAGGATGCTTTTTCTCTGCAGAAAGATTTAGATAAACTGAGTGAATTAGCAAAAAAGTGGCAAATAAGGTTTAATATTGATAAATGTAAGGTTATACATTTGGGCTGTAGAAACAAACATGCTACATACTATATACATTGACTAAGAAACCTCTTTGGGAATCCTCATTAGATAAATATTTAGGAGTACTGATAGATGATAGACCTCACAGCAGTGTGCAGTTTCACAGTTGCTGCAAGAGTAAATTGGGTACTATCCTGCATAAAAAGGGGTACTGATACAAAAAAACAATGGATACCTATCTGAGAATTATGACAGATGCCTTCAATGCAGATAAGTTGCCGATCCAGGTAACTATCTGACTGTCATTTGGAGTCAGAAAATAATTTCTTTACCTACTTGGGTCTTAATTGGAAATGGCGTCAATGTTTTTTTTTTTTTGCCTTCCTCTGGATCAACAGGAGTGATTTGGCATGAGCTGAACTTAATGGATGCATGTCTTTTTTCAGCGTCATCAACTATGTTAGAATTATGACAGTTGGCTTCAAAGCTGATAGGGAAATATCTTCATGCCATTTGGAGTCAGGAAGGAATTGTTTTACCCACTTGGGGCTTAATTGGAAAATGTTTCAATGTTTGTTTGTTTTTTGCCTTCCTTTGGATCAACAGGGTTGATATGGCATGGGCTGAACTTGATGGACACGTCTTTATTCAGCCTCATCAAATATGTTACTGTGTATTCATCCTAGTGTTTGTCGAAAGATTGACCAAAATGGCTAATTTTGTTCACACCAAGAAATTGACAACTGCTGGAGAGGCTGCTTCCTTGTTTATCTGATATGTGACCTATCTTCATGGTGTTCCAGCTGAAGTCATATCATAATTCTCCTAAAAGTTCTGGAAGGCATTCCTTTTATTTTTGCATATCAAAGTCTCCATATCTTCGGCCTTTCACCCTCAGCTCAACAACTAGATGGAGAAAGTCAATCAGTCCTTGGAACTGTACTTGAGATGCTTTACATCATACTAACAGTATATTTGGATCAATGTTCTTCTCCTCGCTGAATTTCCATGTCCATGCTTCTACACGTAAGTCTCCAGTTTATGCCAATCATGGCTTGCATCCTGCTTCCTTTCCCAGATTATACCCATGTCACAGGTCCCTGAGATGATTGCTAAGTGTTGTGCCCTCGCTTCCATCTACCAGACTTTGAAGACCAACATTATACCTGTACAAACAGAGTACATGTCAACTGTTGACTGTAAACGTCACTCTCTTGTGTCATTTCACCTTGGTGAAAAAATGTGGCTCTCCACTTAATATCTGAACTGGTCTGTTCCATCAATTCTTTTGGCCCTTTTTGAATCCTACAATATAATTGTATAATCGGTACTTTGTCCACACTTTTTTGTCCGTCTGATTTTTTTACATTTCCCTGCTGGGTTCTCCTAACATCACCCCAGGTCATGTTTCTACTCCTCCTTCTCCTGGACTAGTGGAGGGACAACAGATATATGAGCTTGAGTATATTTTGTATTCCCAGCTATGTAGAGGTCATTATCAGTACCTTGTACAATAGAAGGGTTATGGTACTAAGGGTCATTACTTGGAACATGCTTCTTTCATCAATTCACCTACTGTTCTCCAGGAATCTCATAGGGTTCATCCCTTATGCCCAGGTCCTGACACCTAGAAAGCACCCATGGGGGTTGGTGGTGCAATGCCATGGTCAGTCCTCTGGACTTGCCTCTCCCTGGGCTTGAGCTGGCTACTTTTAGGATGCGGGTCCTGTGACGTGCACTTCTGCCACCAGGGTATCTTTTCATCCACAGGTTGTTCTGTACCATTATTATCCATTTACTCTTCCTGTATCCTGGGTCTTCCTCCAACCACTGATTGATTAATCACCTGGTTTTGGGGACTGTTTAAACAAGCCTGCCTGAGCTCCCAGTGATCAGTTCTTAGTGCTCTGGTGAAGACTCTATTTGCCGTTTCATGTTTTTTCTGTATTTGATTCTTCATTTGACTTTGGCTTGTTTGAATTCTGCCTCTCTTGACCTCAGCTTGTACCTTGAGTTTGCTTGAACTCCAGCTGTCTTGACCTCGGTCTGTACCCTGGCTTTGCTTCACCTCCATCTGCCTCAACTTATTGTCTTGTCTAGCCTACTCCTCATTCTCTGACTCCAATCTCTTTGTTTTCCCCATACTACCAGTGTACCTATACTGGTCCAGCCCCTGGCTCAACTGGGGTGGGATGTATGGCTTCCCAACCAGTATGTTTAATATGACCACAGCAAGGGTACACTGGATGTTGGCTCCGCTCCCCAGCCTCACACTCAAGTTCACTCCCTAGCTTCCTCTGCAGAGACCTTGAGCCTTACGCTTATTCTCAGGCCATTATCCAGCCTTTGGGGATTCAGTCTCCTGTATTCCTTACATTCTGCTACATTCAGTATCTGGATTCTGTATGATGAACTCCTAATTAGAGAATTCATGTTACATACAATAATAATACATACATACCTATACCCTAACTAGGTTAGTCCTTCTGAAATAATCACTGTGTACATGTACACTAAATAAGTAAAGATGCTGTGCAAACATATATGAATTCTGTATGATGGAATCCTACGAAGGTAAGTCCTTCTCTTATACACAGTAATAATGTAGACAAACCTGACTGCTATATGCTGGATGTGCTACATACAGTAATTATATAGACATCACTGACTGCTGTATGGTGGACTCCTACTTTGGTAAGTCATTCTGTTACACCCAGTAATTATATAGATAAACATGGCTGCTATATGTACGACTCCTACCTAGATACTTCCTTCTGTTATATATTGAATAATAGAGATATACTGGACTGCTGTGTAATGAAACACTATGTAGGTAAGTCCTTCTGTTACACACATTAACTAGACAAACAAGATTGCCTTATGGTGGATTTTTTCCTAGGGAAGAACCACATAGTTGTTGACCTAGATAGAACAAGCATGTGAATTGTGCTTGATTGTTCAAGACAAAAAGAAAATATTTAAATAATGACAAACAGATGGAGGACAAGGAACACAGATTTGAGATTTTATAATCCATCTTGCTTGATCAAGCACACTTGACCAATCAGCAGAATACAAAATAACAAAATAGGATCAAACATTATAAGCACAAAATCAATGAAATGCACAATGCTTGAATGTCCAACAAACAAAACTAAATGTCATTCAAGCATGTGAAGTACACTTCAGTGATCAAAAGAAAACAAAAATAAAAAAAATGATGAAGCAAGTAAAGCACACTGGTAAAAATCATCATTTTTTTTTATTTATCATAAAACGTTTGAAATAATGAAAAAATTATTGTTAATGTTCTCACAAACAAACAAAAGCATAGAAATTCAGGTTTAAACTTTCTTGGACATTAAATTGGTTCAACACCTGTGATTTGCAAATAGCAGGCAATTTTGAATATATACATAATTGTTATAATTGAGATGTTATCTACAAGGCACTGGTGGGGAGTTATTGTTTGCTGAAAGCGAATTTCCATGTTTTTTCATGCGAGTGAAACATTAAGAGATGATAAATTGTAGATGACTTCTGCATTGATATCACATCTTCAGTTCCTATGTTGGTCTATTAAGCTTATGCACTAAGATTTCCAAAGTTGAAAAGCCTTAGTGCTTTGGATCCATTGATTAACATAGGAACTGGAGAAGTGATTTCACTGGGAAAGTAATCTCCACTTTATCTCCTCTTTATCTCACCTTATTGCATAACCCCCTTATGTTCTAAACTTATTACTTTGCAGGTTTAACAACTTTACTACAAAACTATTTCTTCTTCCTGTGCTATGCATGTTTTCACAAATTTGATGCTACTTAAAGTCAAATTAATATTTCAGCCATTTTTCTTTGAAAAACCCACAGGTCACACACTGTTTTCTTTAGCAGAAACTGTACTTTCAAGCTACAGAATTAGTTTGGGGAAATGCTGTAATATGTAATATGCCCAGAATTTCAAAAAAATATTTTTTACAGTACACAAAATTACAATTTCAGGGAGCAGTCATTTGTTTTTCTACCTGAAGACTGGACTGATATGGAATATCTCTACTTCAAAGGTAATGGAATCTTTAAAGCACACTGCATTTCATAACAAGATAGGCATATAGAGACCTCCTGAATAAAGCAGCACCAAATTGGTATGATTTTTCATTCCTTAGGGGAGGGATAGTCAATTGCTGGAGCTCCAGCTCTTCAAGACTATGACTGATGGGAATGCCAGGAACACAAATCTGCATGGACCACAGTTTGTTAATTTTCTGCCTTTTTTGACAGCAAAAGAAATGGTAAGAACTGACAAACTACAGGGGCTATCATAAGCACAAAACCACATTTATTACAACATGTTCTTTTTCTTACATTCATCAAATATAATCTACATTTGATGACTGCCTGAAGTCTGTGGCACATAGACTTCCCCAAACACTGGGTATCTTCTCTAGTAATGCTCTTCCAGGCCGTCTTATCAGCCAGTAAAACACATGCTCAACTGTATTCAGATCAGGTGATTGATTTGGCCAGTGGTATTACATTCCATTTTTTGGCCATGAAAAAACTCCATGGTTGAAGTGCCTTCCAATGAGTTTTGAGGAAGTTGGTTAGATCTGAGCAGATAAGATTTTTCTGTACACATCTTGAGGAAGGCCCCGGGGGGTCTAAACGTTGATCTGTCTTAATAAATTTATTATTTTCTATATTTAAGACCCCAGAGTGCTCTTGCTGTTTGATGCAATTTTATCTCATCTGCAAACCCCATATATATATATATATATATATATATATATATTTTTTTTTTTTTTTTTTTTTTTTTTTTTTTTTTTTCCACCACTTCGAATATACTAAAGTTGTTGATGACAATTACATTTCGTATTGTATTCAGCAGCCAGCACCTACTGCCAGTCCTACAAACTATGTTACCCTATTGGATTAGGTTTAACATGGTTGCTCAGAGCAGCACAAAACTACACAACACATTTAGATTTAGGCAGAATTTTTAATGTCCTTTTAAGTCATACTGAATTTCCAATAGTGCAGCACCAATAAGATGATAAAAATATAAATATCTTTGTCTGAAAGAAGAGCCTCTCTCCTTTCAATATAGGGTACTCTAGCACACTCAGTAGGGCCATCATTTGAAATAAGTGTTTTTTTGTCTCTAAGAACTGGCAGGGATGACACTAACACATTTGTTTCGAAAGTCGGGATCTCTTCTACTTGGGTGGGGAAGAGGTCTGAGATATTGGTTTCAAAACAGAGATTCCCTAGCAACTAACATACATACAAAACATTTTGTATTATTATTTTATACCAGGTGATCACATGTAATTACATTTTAGGTTACAGCAATTTATCCTGAGAACATCTGGCATTAATCCTTCTATAATTACCCTTGTTGGAATGGGGATACTCTCCTGTTTGCAGGGAGGTGCCCTTTTCTTCCTGGAGATAAGGAGATGAGAGAGAAGCTTCATTTCAGCTCTCCCCACCACCTTTAAATTGGCCTCTTTCATTGGTGTTTGAGTGGACTTTCAGGATCATACTGATATCATTACCCATGCTTTCAATGAAGTCAGTATTCCCCCACTGTCCCACTGTGTTGAAGATGAGAACTACTAGTGGAGGGCCTGATAAATAAAACGTTTTTGTCCCCAGCATCCCCAGAAGCTTTTTATTGCTGAGAAAGTATTTAACAGTCAAGTTATTATGATAATAACTTAATATCACAATCAAAAAGACATGCATAAAATTGCACCAATAACAAATTTATATATTATAAAAATCAAGACAAAATTGATTATTAATTACATACTTTTATATATTTATGGTCGTGTGTGCATGCTTAACTCTAGCCCCAGAAGTCAGCATGAAACATAATACTCTCTAATACTAAAAATATGTCTCTAATATTGAAAATTCTAAATGAAACATATGATAACATTATTAAATTAATATCACAAATGGAACATATGTACATTTTGTAGGGAGGAATACTTGCACAGTTCTGTATTCAAATACACATGTTCGAGTCCTTCAGCCTCCCAATAGTATTCCGGCATAGAAACCAAAGGAATTAAGGCCCTAGCATAATGCAACATGATAGAAAGATGAGCACTTCTAGTGTAATATGTCTCAATGCTGGACCTCCACCAACATTCCATTGTACTTACAATATAAAAGTCCATTAGTAGTGGTTAGATGGACAGATGAGGGATTCAAGACTGCACCCATTCAATCACTCCTCAAATGAAAAAGGAAATGGAATGCTGCTCCCAAAAACAACATAAAGAATTCCCCAGGATCCTTATCAAGACAAATTAACAGCAAAGAGTGGCACACACTACAATATTGGACTAGAAAGTGAATAACAATGTAATCAAAGTAAATACTCACATTTTCTGTATCGAATGTTCAACTGCTTCAAATAGAACGCCACGGCCGAAACTCACATAAAGAGAACTACTGGCCACTGGTGTGCATAGCCAGTAATGGACATGCAAGGTATTTAAATCCACCCTGCTCAGAGATACAACTCCCACTGGAGAAGAGCAAGAAACACTGGATCCACTTGTATATAAAACAAAAAACAAATTTAATTAAAGATACGAAAATAAAAACACTAATGCAGGGCTTAAAATTGGAAGTCCTTTGCTACTAGCCAGACCTGAAAAGTTACTCGCCACTGCAAGCCATAACATACCCACCAGGGCTGAATTTCTACTCATCAGGGCTAAATTTTCACTCGCCATTGGGTAGTGACGAGTGGAAATTTTGAGCCCTGCACTAATGCACATGTAGTTTCCAAGCACGCTGCTTTTTCTTCAGGAACAAAATTGGCCAGCATAAACTTAATGTTTATGTTTATGTGTTTTGGCAAACAAGATAATATACAAAGCCCATGTGACTTGCTGAGGTGGGTGAAAAAGACCTACAAAGTGGACTGACTGGTGGAGCTTCCGTCTTCTCCTAGGCTTCCGCTCATTCACTGCAAGCCGACTGATGGAGCTCTGGGGGAAGATTCACAAGGCATGATAAAGAGGTAATAATCACTCCAGTGATATCACTTCTCCAGTTCCTATGTTATTCCATTGAGTCTATGCACTAAGATGTCCAAACATAGGAATTTGAGAAGTGATAGCACTGAGAAAGTCATCTCTTCGTTATCATCTCTTAATTACGCCTTAGTGAATCTCCTCCCTGGTCTTCTTGGGCTTCCACCGACTCACTGCAAAACAACACTGTTTGAAACAGATGAGTCTCATCATAAAGATATTAGAAATTGCGTTTTTAACCCCTTCACAACCATTGACATGCCAGGACCGTCACGGCGGATGGCACTTAAGGACCAGTGATGGTCCTGGCACGTCATGGAGTTCAGGGCTCCCGACGCGGCTGCACACCGCTCCAGGAGCCCTGAACTGGAAGTACTACGAAAAAAAAGGTCAGTGGTCAAGTGCGCGCACCAGTTCTTAAAGGGTTAACTAGGTACTAAGCTCAATGTGTTATTTACAAGAATTCATCAGGGTCATTTTTAACTTTGATAGGAATGATTGTGTGTGTTGGATAGGACTCACTTAAAATTGGGTACCGTAATGTGGTAAGCGAACTTAAAGATATTTTGGCAAAACTATGCAACAAAAAAACTCAAATTTATCAACACAGTCATATAATATATGCTTTATACAGGGTGCACATTTGGATAATTTGTATGGAGGAGGGCAAGTCTGTTTTTTGTTTTAGATTTTGTTTTAGGTCTTGGCCTAACTTTTTTGGGCCTGGAGAACCCCCTACTACCTTGTTCCTATCTATACCTTATTCACTTTGGTTCTTATTTTATTTTGTATATTATATGTATACTAGTTGAACAGCCCGTTACACTGGCCACAGTGCCACCCAGTCGTGGGGCAGTCACGAGCAGCAGAGACTGCCCGCGCCGCGGCTGATACAGAACTGGGCAGTCTCTACTGCGCATAACTACAGCACGCGCAGCAGTGTCTACTGCGCATGTTGCGGCGTTACACACGATTTAGCGAATTATTATATAGGATGTTATGGTGAACTAGAGTTTTTAGTTTATTTTCTTTGTTGCTCTTGCATAATAAAACATAGCAGTTCATCTGTACATGAATTCCTCAATACACACCTTTGACTTAAAGTGACCATCTCAAGGTCATTTAATTCTTGAATATTGACCCACCTCTTTACACAACTAATGCCAAGAGGCAGACACCGTTAGGAGTATATGGACGTATTTCGGGGCTGGGTGTTCTATTCCCCAACTCCTTATTTATACCCAAGGTGCAAAGGAACTAGGCATAAATTTGTTCCACTTTCCTGTACAAATAGAGGTCACATTCTGGACTTGTTTCTTTAACCTCTAAAGACAAGGCCAGCATGCAAGGACCACCAAGTTTTTTTTTTTTTTTTTTTTCATTCTAACCCAGAGCTTCATACTCATACTTGTTCAGGTAAAGTATGAATGCAGTAAATGAGCTGCACTGCTGGATTCATGCATTCCTTTGCATGTGTATTAAAGAGTTTCTGTGTAATATAGTTTGCTATTTAAGCAGTCTGACCACTGGCAATGAACTGCCCATTAGATACTTGCAGAATATAAAAGCATTCAATGAACAAAAATATTTTCTGCATTTTAAAAGGACAAAATTGATGAGAATCAAATATATCAAATGCATTTGTTCTTGAGCCAGCAAGATAAGGAAATCCATCTTAAATGGACAAACAGTGTCTATAAAATTCCATGAAGGAATGTAGGACAGTATTTATGAAGCTAAAGATGAGCAATTGTAATGTATTTAGGAAGTATTTAAGAAGCAAAAGATGTGCAATTGTTAGAGCGGACAAATGAAAATATTCATTGATTTAAATGGGACTTTTAACCCCTTGAATGTGGGAAACTGGGGAATCTGTATTTGTCCAGTATGACTTTGGTTGGCTCAAGAATGACACTTCTTAATAATAATCCTTTATTTATATAGCGCACACAGATTCCGCAGCGCTTTACACTCATATTGGTTCCTGTCCCCATTGGGGCTCACAATCTAAATTCACCTATCAGTATGTTTTCTGGTGTGTGGGAGGAAACCGGAGTACCCGGAGGAAACCCACGCAAACACAGTGAGAACATACAAACTCATTGCAGATGTTGTCCTTGGTGGGATTTGAACCCAGGACCCCAGCGCTGCAAGGCAACAGTGCTAACCACTGAGCCACTGTGCTGCCCACAGCTTCCTGAATACGGTTTGTGTTGTATACCAGGTTTGAGTGGGATGAGTGTTAATTTATCTACTCATCTGGCAGTTAAAGAGTTAAATCAAATGGCCATACCTGGGAACATTCAGAATGAGGGGATCCCTGAGATGTTACAGACCCCCCCCCCCAAAAAAAGCTGTGTATACAGAAGTACATACAGTAACATAAGTTCTAGATGCCTGATTTCCAGTGGCAGACCATAGGTTGCTGAAAAGTCACCTTTTTTGGCACATTAACGGTTAATCTGTTGGAAATCCTGCTAATAGGACCCATCAGTGCAATGTGAATGATAACTGTTGGACACCACTCAGCTGAGCCATGCCCAGCAGTAACGAGTGGCAGTAGCAGACACAACATGACATGCACATTTACCAAGGATTTCGTGGATGGCGACTGGTTTGCTAGTGGTGCCTTCACATGCCTGTTAGTTATTGTGTAAGAGCACAGTATGGAAGGTAGTCAGAAGGCTGTTAAATTATATCTAACAGAAATATTAATCAGATCTGATTCAGGCAATACCAAGCTGATCAAAACTAAGATACACCACTATTTAACACTTGTGGTGCACACTCTACCTTCTGCTCTGCTACTCTTCAATGTGACAGAGCGACGTAACATCATAAAACTTTTGCTTTTCCTCCTCTGTGCAGTATTTATGTGGCCAGTCACATGTCCAATGAAACACCCCGGGCGATAGGTGCTGGTGTTTCATTGGACAGTCTCAGTCAGCTCAGAGTAATTCATTTTTTCTTCAGAAAAGCTGCACAAAAGCATCAAATGTTTTCCTGGACCCGGAGAACTTCAGGCTTCATCCAGAGACCGGTGACACAGCCCAAAATCCAGGAAGGCAACTCACTTATTTATAAATGTCTGCCTGCTATTAAGCACAAGAGAGACTAGAAACGTGTGGAGAAAAACAAACAGGCAGGTGGGTGCACTACGTGATAATGCTATGGTGATGTCTGTCTGTCAATGTGTGGTGAACACATTGCCTTGTTGATACAGAGACACATTACCATATGCACTAAGCATTAGAGATGCAAATGTAGGGGAAAAGATTGTGATCATTAGCATACCACAGTGGGGTAAAGGTGTTGATGTGTTGGGGAAGGAATGGAGGTAGCAGAGAGGAAGCAGAGTGACCAGCAACAAGAATGGCAGCAGCCCTCATGTAACCTTTTGAGTGTCGTTGGCTTAAACAACACATTGTATAGCAATGCATTGGATACCTCCCTGGCACTCAATATAGTGCTCCTTTTTTGGTTATTAACACTCCTCTTAGTTTTTGATTCTCAAGCTGTAGCACGTGTTTGCTTTAGATGCTGCTGTGAAAGGAGTGCAGGGGCTTTGAAAGTGGAACGTGGTCGGACTTACTTCTGGAGTTGGGTTATGGCAGGAAGTATCAGTGCTTGGTGCCCAGGCTCTGCTCTACTGCTGCTACTGCTTCTTGGACTTTGTTTACTTGAGTCAGCTGTTTGGTAGATAGCTCACTGAAAAGTTGATTGAGTAAGAACAGAACCAGAAAAGAAGCTGTTCTACGTTACAGCTTATCTGCCTGTTCTCTTGCATAATCAACTGTGGCACTGAAAGTGTTCAGAGAGGAAATCTGTTGTCCCTGCTCTGCAGTAGAGATAGTAAACTGCCATCTGGCTATCGAAAAATACCAACATTGCATGTTGGGACTGTGAATTTTGACACTAAATGCTGCTATTGGAGCTTAGTGTGTGTAGCAAACAGCCGCATTAACATATAAACACACCCACATGAATACAGCAGTGTTTCACTAACCTGTATTTCCATAAGCAAATGAGCAATTGTTGAGCAAAATTGTAAACTTGTCAAAGGCATGGCGGGTTCATGACAATGTCAGCAGATTGGTGGTGGATTCACAGGGATGCAATGGTGAAGACATTTCAGTGCATAGTGTTGATATGGCATGCACACAAACGTGTTGAAATATGACCATCCTGCCCCCTTATTGACCTGTAGTGCACCTCCTTCAAGGTTAATTGAGTATATCTATGCACATATTTTTATATCCATACATTGCAAAGCAATAGCACTCAAAGCCAAATTATAAGCTGCAGAGGTCATCAATACATTGTAAAGCAATACATTGTAAAAGGGATTACAAGCCCTATTTAGACCAAAGAGAATTTGCTCCATTTAGTGCAGTTAATTTTCCCTATAACTGAATCTCCTTAGCTTCTTGAATACGGTCCTAGGAAAGATAATATCACGTTTGTTTAACAACAGCATTTTAGGTTGCTTCAGAAACCCAAAGCATGGCTTAATTATTTGGCATGATCAATTCTTCATACATGAACAAAAATATATCCATGGACAATTTAAGTCATGTCCATAATGTCTGTGATTCACATAACAGTTTAGTTGACTGAGGAAGAGTATTGTAACTAGGGGTTGGTCTTCTGTTTTGTTGAATTCCCATTTGTATCATATTACTAGAATTAGGAATGGTCTAAGTGCTGTGACAAGCAATAAACAGTGTTACACATAAGGATAAGGTTTCTTTTTATTCTCCATGATTAACTCCTCAGTAATCCAGAGTGTTATTAAAGGGGAAGTAATACCTCCTAATAATGACTCCCACTATGGCCAGAAAATCCTAATGGCCCATCAGGAATGTTTCTTCCCTCCTTGATTCAAGCGCTAATCAAACCTGTTTGTTGTGTCTTGGAGGCAGAAATTAACCCCTTCAATGCCAGAGGCTTGTGGAATTTTCTGTACCCTGTTGGTCAGCAATTTTGCTATTCATCTGCTTAGGCATGATTTCCACTGGTAGCGTTCTAGTTATATATAAAAAAACAATATATTGGGTTTTTTTCTGAACTAATTCAGCTTTTTTCATGGTTCCTCAAAAAACTTTAATTTTGCATTGTGTTACAAGCTATAATGTCACAAATACAAAAAAATTTACAAGTACATATTTTGCCAATATTATTATACTTATATTTATATAACGCTAACTTATTCTGCAGCGATATATAAGAGGGAATAGACATACCAAGACAGTACAAATGGAACACGGAAAACAAAAGTATCAGCGGGCCCTGCTCATGAGATCTTACAGTCTAGAGCAGGTTATCACGGCGCCCGTGATTCTTGCGACATTTTGACAGGCTTATTTCCTGGTGCCTTTTCATTGGCTGCGCTGTACAGCTCCTCCCAGTGACAGCCTTTATATACTCTGGGCTGTCACTTAGGGGTTGCCCTTTCGTGGTGTACCTGATGCCTAGCGCTTATTCCGTTTGTTTGATACCAGTGTATGACCCGGACTGCCTGACTACGCTATTAGCTACTGTTCCTGCTCCTGTGTACCGATTCGGATTGGCTGACGTTTCTGCTTCCTGTTCTAACCCGGTCTGGCTGACGTTCCTGCTCTGTGTACTGACCCGGCAAGACCGACGACCCTGCACCTTGTACCGACCTGGCTTGGCTGTAGTTCCTGCTCCTTCCGTGCCTGGCTGGGTGAAGATCCTGTCAGTGCCTGTTGCTGTCATCTGTGCACTTCACTCATGTTATCGTGCACCACAGAGCTACGGTACTCCGTTACCGTTTGTAGTCCAGTCCGTGGGTTTGAGTCTCATAGTGCCATTAATCCTCCACACCGTTCACTTGATCGCTTGGTCTTACACTCTTGGGTTCAGTTGGGCGCATCCGGTTGCCTTCCGTATTCTGACCATAGCGTTCATTAACCCCTCCGGGGGTGGTGCCTTGTGCCACTACTTGTTTCACCACTGTCATCCTCATCACCGGTATACTTGTTCGCTTGGTCTTCCGCTCTAGGTTCAGTTGGGCACTTTCAGTTGCCTTCCACATTAAGACCATAGCGTTCATTAACCCCTTTGGGGGTGGCACGGGCACACGGTGGTGGATAGTCTGAGTTGGGCATACGTTCCTGGCACTGACTCACGCAGTTGTCGTTTCGCCTTTCTATCCTTTGCCTGGTTTTCATAACAGTTTCCAGAAGGTGGCGCTAAAAGAAAAAAAGTAGGCTTTATTTTTACCTTTCCACATCTTCAGATTACTAAAATCTTTGAAAATTATGGCATTTATTACTGCATTAGCTTCTGCTCTTATGAGAAAAATTGCATCCCACTGATATAGGTTGACTTATAGTAGGGGCGCCAGAAGTACAAAACTACGCCAACTACAAACTCTCATTTTTTTTACATTTTTCAAAAATGGTTGTCCCAACTACTGAAATGAAGAAAACGTAGACAAAGCACACCATTTTGGGAAGAACATACTGTTGGGGCTACCAGAAGCACAAAATTACACCTACCGTTTCTTTTTTTAAATAGACTTCCTGCATTAAAGTGGTCATAACTATTAGAGATGTGAAGGAAAGCTAGGCAGGTCATACCATTTTGTCAGATTGTTACATGCGTCAAATGTGGGGTTGTTTACCTTTCTAACCCAAAGGCTGGTGTGCACAATTATTTCCAATTATTTTCACCACTTCAAAGATACTAAAATCTTTGGAAACTATGGAAACTATGGAATGCAGTACTTTTTAAGAAAAATGGTACCACATTGTTTGACTTGACATACCTTTAGGGGTGCAAGGAACACTAACTTATACTTGCCACTTTTCTTTTATGCCTACACTAAAATGGTCATAACCATTAAAGATATGAGGAAAAGGTCAGTAAGGTATATTATTTTCAAAAGCAGATATTCACTCGCATCAAATCAGGGTCCACTTGCCTTTTTACCCCTAGGCTATTGTGCACAACTCTTTCTGGAAAATGTTGCTGTAGGAAAGAAATACATAGTTTTTACATTTCAGTCACTTCAAAGATACTACAATCTTTTACCATCATGATATTTACTAGTCTATCCAGTACCTAGTGCCAGCCTGAGAAAAATGGTACCCCATTGGTATTGGTTGACAAACTATAGTAGATGCCAGGAGCATGGCTACTGGAGGAGCAGGCAGTATACGTGCTATTCAATGACTATCATTGGAACAAGGCTGGGGTGGTTCAAAATGTGCATTCAAAGGTCTGCGTCTAATAGTGGGCAGTGAAACAAGGCTGTATGGTTTTAGATTTTGTACATGGGGATCTGTGACTTCTAGTGGGCAGTAGATCCAATCTAGGTGGTCTGACAGTGTATGTGGGGACCTTTAGTGGGACCAGGCAGGTGGGGTCAGATGGGTGGCCTGGACAGTGGATCAGAGGCCTGAGGGGGCGAGTTTCAAGGGGACTGTCCAACGCATTGCAAATAAATATGTTGAACATCCCCTATTATTGACTTTTATTGTTATTATTGTATTTGATGTTTATTTGTTTTTAACCCTTTGAATTCCAGAGGTGTACCAAATGCACTGAATACCTCTTGCACTCAAAACGTTAATTCAGACCTTGTGGGGGGCATCAGGACACCTCCTGGTGTCCGCCCATCTACTCATCTCTCAGCTGACTTGTCTGGGTAAGGAAGGTAGCAACATGACTCCCCCTTCTTCCATCCTACCCGAACTTAAGGGTTGGAGTTGGTGTGATCAGGGAAAGCCTTCCATGTAACCTGTGACATGACATGACATGGAAGACTTTCTCCGGCCCTGCTCAATCCTACACAGAAGTTCGGATAGGATGAAAGCAAGGGAACCACGCGGTTCCTCTTTTTCACGTTTAATGATCTCCCAGGAAAACTGGCTGGAAGATTAATAACTGGGAACATCAGAAGGGATCCTAATGTGCTCCCACAAGGTTTGAGAGGTTTTTTTTAATTGTGGTCACTGCAAGCTGTTAATACCAGCTTATGTGTTGACCACAATTAGGCGGTAAGATGTATGGCCTGGACAAGCCCATACATTGTACCACCAAAGTGTTAAAGTTGCCAGAAGGACCAAAGTGGTGTGCAGTGTTTTGCAATCCCCTCTTGTCTATTAATGGTTAAATAGGCTCATGCACTGTCATGTTGCCTCCATGAATATGACACCCAGGACTGATTGAAGATGTTTTCTCTTGAACAAAGACACAAGAACAAAGTTCACAGGAGCCATTAGGCTATTCTGGCCATAGTAAGGTAAGTGAGGAGTTTTTATTAGGATGTCGTTCTTTTTCAACCCTCAACCCCTCCAATCCCCTAATAAAATAATAATGCAGATATCAGCAGCCAGTGTTGAGGGAACTGTTGAGTATAAAAGGCCCTCCTTAAAGGGGTTCAGTGAGTGTGCAGCCCTCTACTATATTTCAGTTTGAAATGTCTGTTTTATACATTATGCTGTTTCAGTTTGTTGAGGTAGCAACAATCAGACCACTAGTTGTCTGATTGTTGAGGTAGCAACAATCAGACAACTAGTGGCATATGCAATCCCATTGCAAGGCAACACTTGTTTTGTGTGCAGACATGTAGAAATATTCAAGATGAACTATCCATATCCATCTGCCATTGTTTCCTCTGAGAAACAATATGTAAAGAAGCAGCCATTATCATGAAGAGTAAATGTCAATATTAGACCACTGGGTCACTCTTGGCAAAAGCAGCAGCAGGACAGCAACAATAAAAAAATATCAAGTGTCATCTTAATCAGTTAACATTATAACCATCATCAATGCAGCACATGCAATTCCCTTGTTTGCATTCTCGTGCAAATTAAATAATGTTATGTTTTCACCAGAATCTACATATGTGGGTGGAGGAAAATTACACGAACCACTGGCTGGTTCCTTAGAGTTTTCAAAGTGATACCTATAGTAGCAAACAGTTGCAGCAACATCAAGGCAGAATATGTCCCACATTCCTTGTTTTGCCCATATGCTAAATATTATTATACAGTATTAGTGTTTTGGCTTAAGAAATGCTAGTGGCTTTGTTAGTGACTTATAGAATATGTTCCCGTTTCCATATTTCATACAAAGCTCACAATGCCTTTTATTGCCTGTAACAGATATCCAAAAAACAAAATGGTGAAAAGATGAGAAGTTAAATTTTTCTTCTAAAATTCCTTTAAAATGCCTTCTTCAAGTAGTATTTTTTATTTTGCCCGAAAAAAATGCCAGAAATAATATAAAATAAATGACAGCTAGGAGAAGATTTTTTAAATGCCTTACTACATGAAAATAGATTAAGAAATGGTAGCTTTCAAAATATCTGGGAATTCACAGACCATGATGTAAATACTTAATTACCTCCAATTTTTTGTTACCATAACTTTTTGAACAAAGAAACCCTGTTCTCAAGTGACTAAGGCCTGCATTACATTTCCATTGACAACTAAATATCCCCATAGACTTCAGTAGGAATCTGTGAGATAAAACCAGTGATAATATTTATTACATTCCATGTAAGTAGTTATTCTTCAGTAATTGTGCATTCTGAAATAATATTTTGTGCTACAGATAGATTATTACAGATCTGCACTGCAATTTGCTTACAGTGTGCAAAGATTGACTATTCTAAGGATGAATCAGAATTGGATGTCAGTGAAATCTGTGGTCTCAAAACCTGAAGAAGAGTAAGTGTACTAAGAATAACAACGTACCTTTTGCCTATAATCCTTAATGGAGTCTTTCACTACTATCTTGCACCATCAATTAGTAATAGGGGGTACGAGAAATTCTGTAAGTTTGGTATGCTTTGTGAAATAGAAATTTTGTTTTTGCCTCTGTTTTCCTTTTTAACCAAGTAAATATCAGGAAAATCAACCATTTGATGTCCAGAAAAGAATAGGGAACATATATCAATCTCAACAAGTTTCCTATCCAGGTCATTCATCTGTACAGAGTAGGAGAACTTCCTTGAGCAAGTCTTTTGGACATGTCTTCTCCTTTCTCACATATCTCTCCTCTTTTCCCCTACTCTCTCCCCATCCTTCTGTCTCTCCCGTGTGATTCCAGCCCCAGTCCCCCTCTCTCTTTTTTCTCTCTCTCTTTCTCTTATACCAGCCTCTCCTCACTTCCCATCTTTCTTTTTCATATGCTCCCCCACAACTGCCCCCTTGTGTTCTTTATCACCACCAGTCCAATAGAACCACTACCAATAATACTCAATGCATTCAATGATCAATGCATATGCTCACACGTTGCATGTCTTATGGTTGCGTGATCGTTATTATCAAAATGCAGCTTTTTAGACTAAACCCGTCTTGTTTTTGCTTACTACCTTGCTAGTTAATTATGATCTATCTGCTGGCACAGCTTATGGGTGGGTGAAGGGCATACCTGGGAACTCTCAGGGTTTGACCCTGAGACTCATGGTTTGGAACCAAATCTCAGGGTCTCAGGGCGAAGGGCCAAATTCTCAGGGTGAGCAAATCCAGTGTGTCCTCCTATATGATTTACACCAATTTACTGCCTATTTATTGTCCAACTCCATGACATTTCTACCAGAAAGGCAGGAGGGCGAGTCCTCCTTGCCTTATGAGTGTATAAGAAGTTATATCTCAGAACTGTAGCATGTAAAAGGTTCCTTAAAAATTGATTGGATTATCTCTGGTTTAGAGCAAACATTGACATAACACATAGATCCTGCTTTCTTGTGGGTGTTAAGGGTTAATACTTCAAATATCTCAGGGTGAGCTCATTTCAAGAGTTCACAGGTATGGTGAAGGGTGAGTAAGTGATAGGAGAATATTCATGTACATTTTCTATCATATCAATCAGAAGAAATGTTTAAACTAGGAAAGACATGCAGCATATTTTTAAAGTGTTTTATTCTTGCTGACTGTATATTGAGGGAACTATAGATATTTAAAAGACAGTGTGCCTATTGGACAAGTCCTTAATCACATATTTGGTTTAAAAAATAGTTGCATCTTGTATTAATGAAGTGATGAGAGAGTTAAGGTACTTTCAACCTGTTTAGGCAGGCCTGTAGTGTTTAATGATTCTTAATAACAGGCACATTGGGACTCACCCCTTCACTACTGAAAGGATTAAGTTATATTTTCATCTTATCCAGTGTGAGCAAATACCATGTAATTGTGGTGTTCTGATGTGACCTTGTGGGTCATGTGCCTGACTCTTTGGTCCCACAGGCTGTGCTACTACAGTAAATCTGAAGCCAAGACTTGGGAGAATCCTGGCTCCCTCACACTGTTTTTTTTGGCTGAGCTCTGTAGATTCTCAGCCTGGCAAGAAAGCACCATTTTGAAAGAACTGGCAACCCTGATGCGGTTGGTCACAGCATTACTTATGATTTAGAGTCCTGATTTAGGCTTAACACTGTGCTCTTTTGTTTGTAAGTGTTTGTTCATCATTTGCAAGTTTGTATTAGTTAATAAACGTCCTAAGAGTGTAGTATGTCTGGTATTGTGGTATGCAAGTCACGTATTTATAATTTAAGCCACAGTGACAATTGCTGAGGTAAAGTGAGATTACTGGATCCTGATTAAGTGGTGCCACAAAAATTACAATCTAGAGTAATTAAAAAGTTATTCTAAAATGATTTTGCTTCACCTCAATATAGTACTAAACTGCTGATCTACAGGTATTTTTTGCTTGTCATGATGATTGATTTAGAACATGTTCTCAAATAAAATAAAAAAAAATTAAAATAAATATATAAAGAAAAAAAATCCAGACTAATAGACCACATTTTTTTGGTATTGTCTATTACTATTTAATTTTTGTTTATCAAAAGTGTGGAAGGATGATTGATTTAGAACATGTTCTCAAGTAAAAAATAAAAAAAAAAATTAAAATAAATATATAAAGAAATAAAAAAGAATTCCAGACTAATAGACCACATTTTGGTGTTGTCTATTACTATCTAATTTTTTGTTTATCAAAAGTGTGGAAGGATGATTGATTTAGTACATGTTCTCAAATAAAATAAAATAAGAAAATTAAAATAAATATATAATGATTGATTTAGTACATGTTCTCAAATAAAATAAAATAAGAAAATTTAAATAAATATATAATGATTGATTTAGTACATGTTCTCAAAATAAAATAACAAAATTAAAATAAATATATATAAAGAAATTTAAAAAAAATCCAGACTAATAGACCACATTTTTTTGGTGTTGTCTATTACTATTTAATTTTTTGTTTATCAAAAGTGTGAAAGGAGTAAACTATTATTCTGCTCTTGCAAACTAGTAATTGTGCTAAAACAAGAGTTGGTAAATTAAATAGAAATAAATCAATGACTAAATAAACAAGCTCAACAGATTGAGATGGAGAGCTATAGACCGAGACACTGTTGAAAACAATAACATTTCCCATTGATTCAAGTGAGGATTTAAAGGGAGAGTAACATAAAATATATCCCTCTGAGTTCCAGAGAGGTACACAGCATTGCTGTGCAATGCGTTGTGTTCCACTCTGTCACTCAGGAATATATTGCAAGGTTTATCCTGCTGAGTAAAACATGAGTACTCCTATTGCTGAAAGATGATTTGTTCAAAGAATATTTTAGAACAAACTTGTATTTTTTGAGTACAGCACTCCCATTGCCTTGAATGTTTTGGTAGCGCTGTTGCTACTGCAGTCTACAGATAGTTCTGGACAGTTGACCATAAACCTCCATATGATGCTTTAGCAATAGCATCACTGATAGTTTTCAGGTCCCAGTGGTCACTGCATGTAAAAACTAAAAATATGAGCTGCAATAACTTTGAATACAATGTCTGTCAATGGTGCTTCTTTAGCCTCTACTGCTGTATCTTGACATGAAGGGTTTCTCCCTTGCTGCTCCCTACCTCTGGAACTCCCTTCCACCCAGCATTTGCCAAAAACATCTTTTAAAGTGGAACTATCATGCTAATAACATTGCCCCCAATATATTTATAATCTAGCAAAATGGAAAACCTTCTTGTCTTTAAATGCAATAAGTCCATGTTGTTGTTGAAAATCCACTTCATTTGCAGGCATATGGCTGCACAGAGCTTAAAAGAGAAGCTCTGTGCACCTGCGCAGTCATGAGCTTCCGTTACCTCAAGGAAACCAAATGACGTCGCCACCAATGCTGCAGTGAAAGGGACAGACAGACTCAGAGGTGCGTTTGTTCTAAGATATCTCTGCTGTCTGTCCTCTGGTTCCTGCAGAAGAAGTGGTTTTTCAGCAATAACACTGACTTATTGAGCTTAAGAACAAGAAGGCTTTGCATATCGCTAGGTTAGAAATATAATGGGGGGCAATGTTATTAGCATGATTGTTCCATTTTAAATGAAGAACTACTGTAATAAGAAAACCTTACCTCAAATGCACTATCGGAACTTTTATAAATTGTACTTCCTCCTCTACCTGATTGTATCTGTATGTTACCCATCCCATGTTTAGAATGTAAGCGCTGCAGGACAAGGACTTCCTATTCCTTAGTGTACCCCTTATGATAAAGTCTGTATAACCACTTAACTACTGTACTTACTGTATCTCCCTATACAAAATGCAAACTGTAAAGCACTAAAGGTCGTATGTTCAAAGGGATAACGACAAAAAAATGTTGTATGAATGACAAAAGTAAGTATTGTGTGCATGAACAACATATTTTCTATAGAGTATACGACAAAAAAACTAGTAATGACCGTTGTGTACAACATAATTCCAGAATTGCCAAGCAACATATGCCATATGTTCAAAGAGCTAAACAGCTTTTGTCGTTTACAACAGTACAGTGTCGTTGAGATAATTAATATTTTCAGAGAGTGTCAGTTGTGAACAGAAATATGTTGTTTGTCCTGACTGAAATTGTTGTATGTAACAACAAAAAAAAGTCTTAACTAACGACAAAACAATGTCTTTAAAAATGTCTTAACTAACAACAAAAATGTCTTAACTAAAGACAAAAATTCTCACATTCAGAATTTCACATTCCCTCCACTTTTTTCTTAACGTACAAATTTTGTCTTTTGCGAGACATTTTTTTGTCGTTAGTTACAATACATTTTCTTTTCCTCTATACGACACTGGAGAATAGCTTAGCCCCGCCCCTTGCCCCGCCCCTTTGCCCATCAATTCTGGATACTATTTTTTTGTAGTATACTCTATAGAAAATCTGTCGTTCATGCATACAATGATTTATTTTTGTCTTTAATACATTTTTTTGTCGTTATCCCTTTGAACATAATGCCCTAAGTACAACTGATGGATGGTGCTATATAAATACAAATCTACATACATAACGTAGGAATACTGTTGTTTTACTCAGCAGGGTAAACCCTGTGACATATTTTTGTTTGACTATTGACTGCCTCTATCCATTTAACCTCTTGGATGCTAGAGAGGTCTCCCAAAATGAAGCAAAGCAAAGGTTTTTAACCCCTTGAGAATGAGTGACATGCCATGGCCATCACAGAAATCTGTCCATTAAGGACTGATGATGGTCCTGACATGTCAAGAGTTAATGATCAAAGCACACCTCAGGGCGTGCTGCAGTAATTGAGGGCAGGCTAAAACACACTGCCTCAGGACTGGAGCAGTTAGTTTCATCTATTCTTCGGTGGCTCTGCACAGGTAATCTCTGCCACAGGGACCACATGTAGCCAAATGAGAGCCAAATGACAAAAGCAATGTATGTATACAATGTGAATGATAAACAGGTGATAAAGCGGAGATGACTCCTCCAGTGATATCACTTCTCCAGTTCCTATGTGATTCTATGGCGCCTATGCACTAAAATCTCCAAAACGTATGAAATGTTAGTGAATTGGCTCCCTTGAATAACATAGAAATTGGAGAAGTGATATCACTGGAGAAGTCATCTCCACTTTATCACCTGTTTCTCACACCTTAGTGAATAACCCCCATTGTCTTTGTCACTGTTCTATACCTCTTTCTTCCTCACTGTGATCATGAGGAAGAGAGAAGCAGAGAACAGAACTCCCAATGCCCCAGATGGCCAAAGATGAAAAAAAAAGAAACGACACATTGACCCCTCATTGTGTAAATTAATAATTTATTAAGGGCAAGACCAAAGTATTTTATTTACCCCAGACTAATTTATAAACACATATACTGCAGTTTAAACAAATATTAATATGAGCTTTGTTGCTGTAGAGGGATGTGATACACACACACACACATATATATATATATATATATATATATATATATATATATATACACACCACACAGTCTGATATGCTGAAAGAGGGACACCAAGAAGGGAAAGAGGAACAGAGAAATGTTCGTCTCAGAGGGACAATACCCCCGAAAATGGACATTTGGGAGGTATGATTGAACATTCATATCTTTTATCCAGTCTCTGTTAAAATGCACTAATTACACAAATCATCACAGAAAAACCTATAAAAATGTGTGTTTTTAATTTTTTCCAATTTTTTTTATTACTATCAAATTAAATGGTGGGTCAAACATATAAATTTGGTAGCAAAAGAAAGTCCTAATTATGCTTAAAAATTGTATATAATTTGCGTGCATGGACTAAATGAATTAGAGGGAAAATTCGGTTGAATGAAGGCATACTAAGAAGGCAAAAATTGCTCCTGTCCTCTGGTGTAATAAAGTCCTCACCACAAAAACCCCCAATTTATTATTTCACTATGTTGTAGTTGATTTGCTTCAGAATTATTGCTCTTTAGGTTCCTGAATACAGCCCTACGGGTTCGCTTTAGCCTTCTTGTTGATATGACCCATCGATACATTGCTACTTCATCAGCAAATACAAAGCATCTGACAAGGTATAAGTCTCGCTGGGCTTTTTCTGTTGATACATCATCATGACCTGTTAGCCACTGCCAGAAAAGCCCCATTTAATCTATTGTATGCCATTTGTCTGTTTGTTTGTCTGAATAGTTCACCTAATTCCTTCTAGGTGATTTATAATGTGGAAAATTTTGCAGAACATCGGAGCTATGTTCTTTGTAATTAGTTGGACCTGCCATTGTGTGCCTCTGACTCATGCACTGAGCATTTATACCACGTCTTTTAATTGAACTTAATGCAAACAACCTTTGTTTTTTTATAATCTGTGTACTTAAAACATGTATTTGTCTTGATGTGATGAGTGACACAAGCCCATTGAATGTGCAGAATTTAAGGTGATACAAATGCTTTGCCACTTTTGAAATTTTGTGTTGGAAAACATTTGGCTACTTTCAGCTACAAGGGCAATTAACTTGTATGTTTCGAGACCAATCTTGTTGACAATATAAGTAATTGAGCAGTACACAAAATGTTTATCTGAAGCAGTGGTGGGCAATGTAAAGCTCTCCAGCTGCTTCCAGACTAAAACTCCTATCATTCCCCATCAGCCAATGCCCATACCTTAAACCTTCTCATTGATTTCCCTGGAGAAACACATGGCTATAGATGAGTGTGTCCTAATGATTCTATTTACATCAGGATGTGGGGAGAAGGGGCTTAACTGGGATGAGATGGGAGTGTCCATATGATGCTATTCATATCATAATGTGGGAGGGGCTTAATCAGGATGACTCAGAGTTAGAGGGCTGAGCAGTGGGATTTACATCTAAAGGGGTAGGTAAGTGGAAGGAACAGTGTGAGAGTGGGTGGAATGGGTCAGTAAATAGGTAGAGTTACCAACAAACTTTCAAAGCTGAAGTATCAGCCTCAGTTCCCGGAGACTTGGTTACTCATTCTGAAAACTGGAGTCTTTGTGGCAGATCCAGAGATTTCCCAGGTATTGTCTGGCAGGGAATGATGAGGATTGTAGTTTGGTAGCAGCTGGAGGGCCTCATTTGCCCATACTTGATCTAGGGGGTTTTGCTAGTTATGCGCAACTTACTGTTCATTAACAGAACAGTACACAGGACAAGGGGCCACCCGCTTAGACTTGAGGAAAGGAGATTTAATCTACAACAGCGGAAGGGTTTCTTTACAGTAAGGACAATAAAAGTATGGAATTCACTGCCTTAGGAGGTGGTGCTATCGAAAACATTAGATGCCTTTAAAAGGGGCCTGGATACTTATTTAAAAGAGCATAACATAGAGGGCTATGTACGTTAGTATTGGGATGAATATTTAGTTGGGGCTTGTTGATCCAGGGAGAAATCTGATTGTCATTTGGAATCAAGAAGGCAGAATTTTAAATTGCTAATTGAGGGGGGGGGGGGTTGCCTTCTTTTGGATCAACGATGGTAAACAGGAATGGACTATATGGACGCAAGTCTTTTTTCGACCTAAATTACTATGTAACTATGTTACTATGTTACACTGAGACTTAGTGTTCCAAGAATGACAGAGAATAAGTGGTGTTCTGGCAAAGAGACAGCAGAATGGTTTATATACAAGTGGCTCTTGTGAGAACAGACCATGGAATATAGGGCCATATTCAATACTCTTAAACACCTAAAAATAAATTGATTTATAGATATTTATCATGCACTTATAGCTAGTATCTGTAAAATTATGTATTTTATGTTAGAGTCCTAAAATATAATCCTAAACTTAGTTTGAGTGCCAGAAGGGTATGCAACGCATTGCTTTGCAATGTGCTACATACTCCACTGGCACTCAAAGGTTTAATTAATGCATATGTAGACTGTTCTATTAACACACCATTTGGATAATTTTGTTTGTGCTGTTTATAAGGAGAGAAGAGCTAAGACACCTGATTTATCAAGGTTCCACTGCTCTTGTATTCAAACAGACTGGTACCTTAGGCCAGGCCATACCTGGACAATACAGCACTATCTTATCTCAAACACTTATCAAGATTGTTACAGTAATAAAAGTCAGGGCACCCTGGAAAAAGCAAGACTGGAAGCTCAATGGGGCATTTTCATTATTAGATTTTAGGCTACAGAAAACAAACAGATATTTTTTGAAAGATGCTAGCATTAGGAACAGGGTATTTACTTGTGTATAACCCCAGTTCAATTTCAAGTGTTAGTGTTCCTTTAAGAAGTGCAGGTTTAGAGAAAAACAACTGCACCATTGAGGAAAACTGCAAAGTCCCATTGATTTAAATAGAAACTTTAATGCAAGGAAGGTCTCCAGTGCATTGCAAGGCGATCAAATGGCCAGATATGATTGCTCACATAAACAGCACATACAGGATGGAATATAAGTGTGCGGTATCCAAGGATATCTTAAACCTTTGAGTGCCAGAAAGGTATGCAACGCATTGCTAAGTATAGTGTTGCATAGCCCCCTGGCACTCAAAGGGTTAAAGAAGCTTACCTAAATATGGCACTCTTGTTCAGAAAACATACACTCTCTTCCTGCACTGTGGCTGTGCACCGCTAACACCAATGCATTTTGAGAGGTGGCCAATCAAATGGTTAATATATATGTACTGACCTCTCTTTCATGTCTGTGAAACAGTGTTTATGAAGGTACATTAAAAAATGCACACACTCTCTTGCCTCTCATCACGCTATTTTGTTGTGCGATATAACACTTTCACAATATTTTCTTGGGCAAGATCAGAATGTTGGCCTTTTCATGTAGGCGACATTCTGACCTTGGGGTTTTAATTGTCGGCAACAATCCTATATTATAATTTGCTAACTAAGTTTGTCAGAAGCAGTCATGTGCAGTACAGACTGTCCACGCTGCTGATACGGAGCGGGACACTCTTAATTCAGACCGGAGTCCTACCGGTTGAATTCGAAGCGCCCCGCTCTGTATCAGCCGATGCGCGGGCAGTCTCTACTGTGCATGACTGCACCGCGCCGTTGCTGGGTGGCACTATGTACATGGGCTCTTCAACTAGTAGGGTGATATTTCTATAGTAAACTGGTATTCAGTACCTAGAGATTGGAAAACAGAAGTCATTATTTTTAAGAAAACATTTGCCGCATTTTTAGCAAAACATGGTTATGCAGGCCTATATCAATTAATTTAAATGGATGAATGAGACTGACACATTTTGAGTAACTGCAAAAAAACACACAAATGATGCGCTCCTAGTGTAATATCAAAGGGTAAAACTTGTCCCCTCCCTTCACTTGAGTTTTGTTATACTCACACTTTATAGTGCCCAGTAAAACAAGTATATGTATACTGGGATTCAAGCAGGTGGGATTTTTCAAAACTGTCCCCATGACAGTTTACCAAGGGTGATTGCTTTCAGAAATGAGGTGGGCTGCTCCTATCAATTGTCCAGCCAGGTGCTTGGAGGTATATAGAAGAAACAAAAGAAAACACAAGGGCGCCCTAATACTGCCTGTTAAACCTCTAGACACAAGTTGATATAATAGAGAATGGTACTCACTTTAAACGTGGCTGGTACATGGCATATATCATAACCAGCTATAGAGCATGCAGGGAAATACCATCTGTCCAGGCTCAGGTCGCTCTGGTAATATTTCTGGAGTAGAGATGTGGACCCCCAAAAGGTTCTGGAAAAACTCCAAAACAAACAACAGCTGCTCCAATTTTTTCTTTGATAAAATTTATTCTTAAATAGAGTAATTTAAAAACTAAAAAGCCAATTGTCAGGCTAAAAGATGTTTTGCAGCTCGCAGGCCGCTTTATCGAATTAACTGGCTACAATTTGAAACAAAGATTTGATAAAGCGTCCTGTGAGCTGCGAAACGTCTTTTAGTCTGATATTTGGCTTTTTAGTTTTTATATTACTCTAATTAAGATTGGATTGGAGCAGCTGTTTCTTTGTTTGGAGTTTTTCCAGAACCTTTTGGGGGTCTACATCTCTACTCCAGAAATATTACCAGAGCAAACTGCAGCTCCAGTTAATCTTCATAGTGTTTGAGCCATAGAGAGTGTTGTTTTAATACTGTCAGAGTAATTGAATGATAACGTTTCCCCCTCCCGCCCCTTTTACCTAGTGTAAGCCACCTCCCCTCAGATTTGGAATCTGGTCCACAGACCAGACAGCTCACAGCAAGGGACAATCTTCCTACTGTGAGAACAATGAAAGCCCTGCCCCCATTGACAGGTTTTTCCCTTATCTTAATTGAAGGTTGTCCCTCTCTGCAATCCATTTTGACACCTCCCTGCTTTTCTGAGCTGAGCAGTGACATTAGTAAAAGGGGCGGGAGGGGGATACTTTATCATTCAATTACTCTTGAACTACAAGTCTGACAGTACTGAAATAACACTCTCCATGGCCCAAATACCATGAAGATTAATTGTAGCTGTTTTTATTATGAAACATTAGTGTCCCTTTAAGATCAAATAGCCAGTGGATTCATTGCGATTATTATGTCTCTTCCTCTGGGTCAAAATATTATAGATCTATCAAAGGTTGAACTCGATGGACATTTTTTTCAACCTCATCTTACTGTGTAACTAGAAGGCTTAGGGGTTGCTTGCTTTCCTTGTCAGTTCGTCATAAGGTACATGTTAGTCCTTAGTACATACATTTCTAAAAAGCTTGGTTGCCAAGGTGACTCCTTTAAAAGAGATTAAAACCCTTTATTGTTTAAGTACGTGATTACGTTATACCCTTATGTCTATGCAACGAGAACATAATGTAATTACATTTAACATCAACATGCTTTAGCATGAATTGCTATTATTACTTCATTCCTCTTTCAACAATAATAGACAAATATAAATTTTTAGTTACCAAATAGTGCATGGATTGAATATCTTTTATGTACTTAGTGCATTAGTTTGAAATTGGAGCCAACTTTGATGTAAGATACCAGTTGGAAGCATTTCAAAGATTAAGCCTTTTCTTTAAAGACTTAACTTAATAGCAGAACTGTTACAATTAGACAACAATCTAATGCAAACTGTCCCAATTAGTTACATCAGACCATGTTTCTTAGAAACCGTCAAGAGACTTGCTACAGATATCAGTGAATGTTTAGTAGAATTACTCCATTTAAGAAATGTGGGACCCACTCTGAATTTTGATTGCCCTCAACCTCCCACCCTTAAATGTTACAGAAGCAATAGTAAGTGACATCTAGAGAGGCCTCTTACATATTTGGACTAAGCAAACACATACAAGGTGAGGGGGTTAAGAAAACAAGGCTATAGTTCATAAACTGTGCTTCTATAAACAGTACTTTTGCTGAATGAGCACCCACATCTGTGGTTATGTGCAGAAACATACAGTACATTTTGATGCACAATTCTTCCAATGTAAATCTCAAATAAGAAAGAGTACTTATTGTCTCCCCAATGTATATACATATATTTGGGGGAAATGTGTTACCAATCCTAAAAATGTATTTACAAAATCTGCTGAGAAATGGTACTGTGGTAAACTGTTCTCCTAATTATCAATCTCAAAGTCTATTATTTAGCAATCTAATTTCTAGACTTGTGGGAATTGGTTCGGCCAATTTCGAACGAGTAAGGGTCATTCGTCATCATTCGGGCCAGCCAAAAGGCAAGGGCCGTTCGTAAAAAAAAAAAAAAAAAACAGCCCTGGTCCAAAATTTTGTTGTAAATTTTGGAAATTCTTACAACGGTTTCCTGCACTACTCTCATTCTTCCTGCTCACACGCTACTTTCCCTCCCTCTCTAGTCGAATTAGCTTCTGCATTTCATGATGTGGGTTGGATGGGGGGTTGGACTAATTACAGAGACACCCATACAGCCTGAATTTCCTGTTAGTCCCCTGTAGGAGTTCAGAGAGAGAAGAAGATGAGAGAGAGAGTTTCAGAAATGTGATTTTATTAGCCAGTCTAGTGTCAGTCTAGTGCCTTATTGCCACTGTTAGGAGCTGCAATTTCTTTCAGAGTGACACAGCCAATCTGACAGTTGTTGTGTAGGCAGGCAGGTAGCATTAGGCAGGCAGCCAGCATTAGTGTCTTATTGCCACTGCAAGTCATTTTTTTCCTGTTGAAAATAAAAATATTAGTAATTTGTCTTAATAATCATTTTCAGAGTGACATAGCCAGTCTAACAGTTGTGTAGGCAGGCAGGCAGCTAGCATTTGTGCCTTATTGCCACTGCAAGGGAGTGTCATTTTTTTTTCTGTTGAAAATAAAAATATTAGTAAATTGTGTTAATAATAATTTTCAGAGTGACAGTTGTCGTGAGGCCAGGTTTTAAAATTTTAAAATGATTATAGTACACTACCTACTAGTGTTGAGCGAGCATGCTCGGCCGATGCTCGGATCGGCTCGAGCATCGCTCTGCTCGGCACATGGCGGTACTCGTACGAGTACCGCATGTGCTCGCCCGCCATGTTCGGGTCTCCTCCCCGCACGTTTTGCGGCTGCTGCGCAGCCAATAAACGTGCAGGGGGGCTCTGACATCGGTGTAATGCCAGCAGCCATGTTGGCTGCTGGCATTACACTGATTGGCTGGCCAGAACCCGTGGTCGGGTGCTGTATAGCACCTGACCAGCGAGTTCGGCTCAGTCTTAGCCAGGGAGAGATGAGGATAGGAAGGGAAAGTCAGTGTAGGGAGAAAAAAAGCAAAATTGTGAAAAAAAAAGAACCAAAAGTCCTTTTTAGGACTACTGTGTGTGGGGGCAGCAGGTTATTTTGTGTGGGGGGAAAAAAACAAACAAAAAAAAATGTTATATATTCTGTTTAGTGTGCAAAGTTGCAGATTAGAGCACATTCTGTTTAGTGTGCAAAGCTGCAGATTAGAGCACATTCTGTTTAGTGTGCAAAGTTGCAGATTAGAGCACATTCTGTTTAGTATGCAAAGTTGCAGATTAGAGCACATTCTGTTAAGTCTTCAAACTAAAATATCAAAGTCACATATTCCATTCAGTGTGCGTCGCCGCAGTTTAGCAGCACATTCTGTGTACTGTGCAGAGTTGCAGAATAGGAAGAAATACTGTTAAGTCTTCAAACTAAAATATCAAAGTCACATATTCCATTCAGTGTGCTTTGCCGCAGTTTAGCAGCACATTCTGTGTACTGTGCAGAGTTGCAGAATAGGAAGAAATACTGTTAAGTCTTCAAACTGTAAAATATCAAAGTCACATATTCCATTCAGTGTGCTTCGCCTCAGTTTAGCAGCACATTCTGTGTACTGTGCAGAGTTGCAGAATAGGAAGAAATACTGTTAAGTCTTCAAACTAAAATTTCAAAGTCACATATTCCATTCAGTGTGCGTCGCCGCAGTTTAGCAGCACATTCTGTGTACTGTGCAGAGTTGCAGAATAGGAAGAAATACTGTTAAGTCTTCAAACTAAAATATCAAAGTCACATATTCCATTCAGTGTGCGTCACCGCAGTTTAGCAGCCTATTCTGTGTACTCTGCACAGTTGCAGAATAGGAAGAAATACTGTTAAGTTTTCAAACTCAAATATTAAAGTCACATATTCCATTCAGTGTGTGTCACCGCAGTTTAGCAGCCTATTCTGTGTACTCTGCACAGTTGCAGAATAGGAAGAAATACTGTTAAGTTTTCAAACTCAAATATTAAAGTCACATATTCCATTCAGTGTGTGTCACCGCAGTTTAGCAGCCTATTCTGTGTACTCTGCACAGTTGCAGAATAGGAAGAAATACTGTTAAGTCTTCAAACTCAAATATTAAAGTCACATATTCCATTCAGTGTGTGTCACCGCAGTTTAGCAGCCTATTCTGTGTACTCTGCACAGTTGCAGAATAGGAAGAAATACTGTTAAGTTTTCAAACTCAAATATTAAAGTCACATATTCCATTCAGTGTGCGTCACCGCAGTTTAGCAGCCTATTCTGTGTACTCTGCACAGTTGCAGAATAGGAAGAAATACTGTTAAGTTTTCAAACTCAAATATTAAAGTCACATATTCCATTCAGTGTGTGTCACCGCAGTTTAGCAGCCTATTCTGTGTACTCTGCACAGTTGCAGAATAGGAAGAAATACTGTTAAGTTTTCAAACTCAAATATTAAAGTCACATATTCCATTCAGTGTGTGTCACCGCAGTTTAGCAGCCTATTCTGTGTACTCTGCACAGTTGCAGAATAGGAAGAAATACTGTTAAGTCTTCAAACTCAAATATTAAAGTCACATATTCCATTCAGTGTGTGTCACCGCAGTTTAGCAGCCTATTCTGTGTACTCTGCACAGTTGCAGAATAGGAAGAAATACTGTTAAGTCTTCAAACTCAAATATTAAAGTCACATATTCCATTCAGTGTGTGTCACCGCAGTTTAGCAGCCTATTCTGTGTACTCTGCACAGTTGCAGAATAGGAAGAAATACTGTTAAGTTTTCAAACTCAAATATTAAAGTCACATATTCCATTCAGTGTGTGTCACCGCAGTTTAGCAGCCTATTCTGTGTACTCTGCACAGTTGCAGAATAGGAAGAAATACTGTTAAGTTTTCAAACTCAAATATTAAAGTCACATATTCCATTCAGTGTGTGTCACCGCAGTTTAGCAGCCTATTCTGTGTACTCTGCACAGTTGCAGAATAGGAAGAAATACTGTTAAGTCTTCAAACTCAAATATTAAAGTCACATATTCCATTCAGTGTGTGTCACCGCAGTTTAGCAGCCTATTCTGTGTACTCTGCACAGTTGCAGAATAGGAAGAAATACTGTTAAGTCTTCAAACTCAAATATTAAAGTCACATATTCCATTCAGTGTGTGTCACCGCAGTTTAGCAGCCTATTCTGTGTACTCTGCACAGTTGCAGAATAGGAAGAAATACTGTTAAGTTTTCAAACTCAAATATTAAAGTCACATATTCCATTCAGTGTGTGTCACCGCAGTTTAGCAGCCTATTCTGTGTACTCTGCACAGTTGCAGAATAGGAAGAAATACTGTTAAGTTTTCAAACTCAAATATTAAAGTCACATATTCCATTCAGTGTGCGTCACCGCAGTTTAGCAGCCTATTCTGTGTACTCTGCACAGTTGCAGAATAGGAAGAAATACTGTTAAGTTTTCAAACTCAAATATTAAAGTCACATATTCCGTGTAAGATGAAGAAGGCGGGTAAAAAGGGACGGGGAAGTGGACGTGATCCTGATAGTTCAGGGCGCGGGTCAGGACGCGGAGAAACTGTGCCTGGTGCCAGAGCACAAGAAAGAAAGACATCCACCATACCTAGCTTCATGTCTAATTTTACAGGGCGTCGCAGGACATCACTCTCGAGGTCCGACCACTGCTAACAGGTGGTCGGTTGGATGTCAGCTGATACTGCTTCCAGTCGGTTAAGCACCACCCTGTCTTCCACCAAGTCCACTCTCAGTAGCCAAGAGTCTGGTCAACATAATCCTCACTCTGATCATCCTTCCTCCCACCATAGACGGTCTGGTCAAAGAAGTGATCCCACACTGGGATATAGTGATGAGCTCGTCTCATCACCAATCCTTCATTTGACCCTCTCTCCAAGCACGCTTGCAGAGGAACATGACATCATGTGCCCTGATTCACAACCTCTAGAGGGTACCCAATCACAAGAAGATGACAGATGTGAACGGCATTTAAGGTCAAAGGAAGTAGTGGATGATGATGATGATGATGAGACACAGTTGCCATTAAATCAACCACTATTACTGTCTCAAGACCTTGTTGAGGAGAATGTTATACAGTTGTCAATGACTGAGTATGTGGTGGGATCAAGACATGGGGAGGATGATCAGAGTGAGGAAGTGGAGGAGGACTTGGTGGACGATGAGGTGACTGACCCCACCTGGGAAGGTGTAGAGCCGAGCGATGACAGCAGTCCTGAGGGTGAGCCATCTGCAGCACCGCAACAGGCTGGAAGAGGCAGTGGTGTGGCTACAGAAAGAAGGCGGACCGCACCAAACCGGCCCGCAAATGTTCCACGGAGCACCCCCTTGCGTAAATCTCCCTTGCCAAAGGGTAGGTGTTCCGCGGTATGGCGTTTTTTTAAGGAAAGTGCGGACGACAAAAGAATTGTAGTTTGCAACCTGTGCCACAGCAGAATGAGCCGAGGCATGAACACTAGAAACCTCACCACCACCAGCATGATCTGACACATGGCATCCAAGCACCGTAGTAAGTGGGAGGAACGCCTGGATCGCCCATCTGTGTCTGCAGGCCACACCACTGCCTCCTCTTCCCCTGTTTTCGGTGCCGGCCAATCGCCTGTCGAAGGCGCAGGCCCGCATACCTCCCGTCCTGCACCTGTACCATCTGAAGCACCATCAGCGACCACATCCACTTCCCTGTCCCAGCACAGCGTCCAAATTTCGTTACCCCAGGCATTTGAGCGCAAGCGAAAATACCCAGCCACCCACCCACAGGCCATAGCACTAACCTCACACCTTTCCAAATTACTGGCCATCGAAATGCTGCCATTTAGGCTTGTGGAGACTGAGTCCTTCCGCAGCCTGATGGCAGCAGCTGTCCCTCGGTACGCGGTCCCCAGCCGCCACTACTTTTCCCGGTGTGCCATCCCCGCATTACACCACCATGTGTCCCGTAACATCACCCGTGCCCTGACCAACGCAGTTACTGGGAAGGTCCACTTAACGACTGACACATGGACAAGTGCTTGTGGCCAGGGACGCTACATTTCCCTGACGGCACACTGGGTGAATGTCGTGGAGGCTGGGAGCTACCCACGCCGAGGATTGCGGGCCCTACCTCCATCAGGGTTTCCGCCAGCACCTACGTTATTGGCTCCTCCTCCTCCGTTTCCACCTCCGAATTCTCTACACGCAGCGCCACTCCCCCATCAGCCAGTAGCTGGAAGCAGTGTAGCACTGCAGTGGGGAAGCGTCAACAGGCCGTGCTGAAGCTGATCTGCCTTGGGGACAAACAGCACATGGCCTCAGAGCTGTTGCAGGGGATTAGTCACCAGACCGAGCAATGGCTCTCGCCACTCAACCTGCAACCAGGCATGGTTGTATGTGATAATGGGCGTAACTTGGTGGCGGCTTTGGAGCTCGGCAAGCTCACACACGTACCATGCCTAGCGCATGTATTTAATTTAGTGGTTCAGCGATTTCTAAAAACCTACCCCAATGTGCATGATCTCTTGACCAAGGTGCGCCGCGTGTGTGCACATTTCCGTAAGTCATCTACAGCTTCGGCCGGCCTGTTGAAGCTGCAGCAGCGCTTACAATTGCCAGCTCACCGGCTGCTGTGTGACGTGAGCACGCGCTGGAACTCCACCTTCCACATGTTGGCCCGGCTTTGTGAGCAGCAGAGGGCAGTAGTGGAGTACCAGCTGTTACACGGTCGTCGCCTCTCCGTTCAACTTCCTGTAATCAGAAGTGAGGAGTGGGAATGGATGTCAGACCTCTGTGAGGTTTTACGCAATTTTGAGGAATCGACACAGATGGTGAGCGGCGATAACGCTATTATCAGTGTAACCATCCCACTTCTGTGTCTACTGAAACGCTCGCTGCTCACAATTAAAACCGACGCTTTGCATGTGGAAGAGGTGGAAATGGGGGAGGAAGAGCTTACACAAGGTGATAGCCAGAGCACCCTCACTTCGTCTTCTCAGCGACAATTGGAGGAGGCGGAGGAGGAGGAGGAGGAGGAGGAGGAAGACACGGTTGCCTCCGCTACAGAGGGTAGCCATGGAACTTTAGTTCCATCTCTTCAGCGTGGGTGGGCAGAAGAGGAGGAAGAGGATGAGGAGATTGAGAGTCATCCTCCTGGTGAGGACAGCGAAATCTTGACTGTTGGTACTCTGGCACACATGGCTGACTTTATGTTAGGCTGCCTTTCCCGTGACCCACGCGTTGTACGCATTTTAGACAACACGGATTACTGGGTGTTCACCCTTCTGGACCCCCGCTACAAAGAGAATTTCTCATCTCTCATTCCTCCGGTGGAGAGGACAAGCAAAATGGTGCAATACCAGAAGGTTCTTGTTGAAAAATTGCTCCAAAATTTTCCATCTGACAACGCTGGCGGCAGAGTACGTGCTACCTTGGCCAACCGAGAAGGGGAGAAAAGGGGAGCACACAGCAGTTCCGACAAAGGCAGGGCAACACTCTCCAAGGCGTGGGACACCTTCATGACACCCCGCCAGCACCCTCACCCTGATGCGCAGCCTAGTGTCACAAGGAGGGAAAAGTTTTGGAAGATGGTGAAGGAGTACGTAGCAGACCGTGTCAGCGTCTTCAATGATCCCTCTGTGCCTTACAACTACTGGGTGTCCAAGCTGGACACGTGGTATGAACTGGCACTCTACGCCTTGGAGGTGCTGGCCTGCCCTGCCGCCAGCGTTCTGTCTGAGCGGGTATTTAGTGCTGCTGGTGGCATCATAACAGATAAGCGTATCCGCCTTTCCACCGACAATGCTGATAGGTTGACACTTATAAAAATGAACAAGGCCTGGATTTCCCCTGACTTCTCCACTCCACTGGAGGAAAGCCCCGGGGGAACATAAACTCACTTTATATATGTTATTTACAATGATGGGAATACTCTGTATTCCCATTCACCCCTTCCACCCAAAAAACGGGTATATGGTTGACTCTTAATCTTCTCATCCTCCTCCTCCTCTTCCATATGCCCTGTGCTATAATTTTTATATAGGGCCAGCTCACCAGCGGGCCCTGTGATATAATTTTTATATAGGGCCAGCTCACCAGCGGGCCCTGTGATATAATTTTTATATAGGGCCAGCTCACCAGCGGGCCCTGTTTGACAATTTTTATATAGGTCAGCTCACCAGCGGGCCTTCTCATATAATGTTTTATTGGGTCAGCTCTCTAGCGGGCCCTCTCATATAATGTTTTATAGCGTCAGCTCACTAGCGGGCCTTCGCATATAATGTTTAGGATGGTCAGCTCCGCAGCAGACCCTCACCCATAATGTTTTAGATGGTCAGCTCAGCGCACGTTTCCCTCTTAATCATGGCCCCAGTTCTGAAAAATCGAGGAAATTTTTGGGAGAATTTGTCTTTGCGCACGTTTCCCTCTTAATCATGGCCTCAGTTCAATAAAATCAAGGAAATTTTTGGGAGAATTTGCCTCTGCGCACGTTTCCCTCTTAATCATGGCCTCACTTCAGAAAATCAAGGAAATTTTTGGGATAATTTGCCTCTGCGCACGTTTCCCTCTTAATCATGGCCTCACTTCAGAAAATCGAGGACATTTTTTGCAGAATTTGCAGATGATATACAAGTAAATATACAGCAAATATTGTTTTGTAACAATTTTTCGCCTAAAGTCGTTTTTATTTTCCTTTTTGTGTGTTTTACGGTCAGTCTGTAAAAATGGCGTACTACGGGCGAAAGATCGTTCCCAGCAGCGATGTTGGAGTCCAAGATGCATCCAGACATCCTCCCTATGCTGTCCCTGAACCATTTCTGTGGTGTTTCCATCATTTTCTGCCCTTTTCCTATGGACCAGGCACCCTCCCCTCATCAGAGCAGGGGGTGCCTGGTGTAATGCTCGAGTCCTCCCATTGACTTCAATGGGGCTCGGGTGCTCGGCCGAGCACTCGAGCCTCCGGGGGCGCTCGGTCAGAGCACCCGAACACCCGAGCATTGGGGTGCTCGCTCATCACTACTACCTACCTATCTGTAATGGATTTGAGTCCTAGTGAATAACCTGATGTTCCTTGTCCTGGTACCAGCTGCAGTGACCCAGCAACCACCAACACCACCACAGTGCTGTTGCTTTCAAGCAGAGCTAGCAGCAGCAGGCGGCAAAAAAAAGAGGACTTTCAGTAGTACTAGTAGTCAATGTCATAGTCAGACTCAGCAGCCACACTCTAAACTAAAAAATAGAAAGAACTGCAGGTCGTTCTACCTCTACTAGCAGGGTAGAGATGTCCAGGTCCTCCTCTGAGACCACGAAGCAGCCAGCATCTGTTTCTTGTCAGCTGTTTTGTGATGATCCCCCCAGAACCACCTGCACAATGACTAGTGCCACTGCCAGTTTCTTCACCACCTCCTCTACAGCCAGTTCTATAAACCTGGGGACACCTAGCATGTTTAACACTACTGGTCAGAAACTGCGGGCAGTATCAACGCAGGATTTTTATAGCGAGAATCCATGTAAGTAGCCCAAATGGGAATTATTGCAGTATTTGGAGAAAATCTCTCCTGCCACCACTGTCACTGCCACTGAGAACATATCTTCTCCAATAAAGGTTACTGAGGGAGATAGTTTACCATTTCCCAGTAGCCACCAGGCAGAAGAAGGAATTCAGCAGGTCTTCCCAAAATCTGATGCTGCTGATTTTTCTTCCTGTCCAAACCTACAAGAGGTAGAAGAAGAATATGAGGTACCAAGGCCTCCTAAGCTTGATTTTTCCCCTGAGCTTGATTTTACTCCTGCTGCCCATAGTACTCCTCCTGTTTTTCCAGCTACAATTTTGCCTTCTATTGAAAACTCAACACCTGCCTCTCCAGTTCCAGCTGATTCTCCCAGGCAGGTAGTAGTTGCTAGTGTCTCTGCCACCACTGTTACTCCACTATCATCCTCCAATCCCAGTCCCAACATCCCTGCTGCCATCTTTAGGTCTACTAATACCCCAGTAAAGGTACGTAGAACAAAAAAGCATAGTGAGGTTGCTCCAGCATGTGAAGATCAAGAAAGTGTCACCTCAGTTTCTTCTTCTCCACCACCTTCCATTTCAACTGGCAGAGTCATCCGTCGTTCCAAAGCATGGGATAATTTTGTTACACTTGACGATGGCCAGCTATCTAAATGTAAATTGTGTGGCAGGGAAGTCAGCAGTGGGAGGGTGTTGGGTCATCTAACCACCTCCAGAATGAACCAACACCTGAACAACTACACAAGTCAGTGTTGATAAATACAGAAAGTGGCACTACTATGTATACCAGTGTCACACTCACCACCAGTAGGCAGGAGATAGGGCAGGGGGATCATGACACATCTGGTCATAGTAACAGCAGACAGTCACAGCCTATCCCAAAATCAGTACAGGCAACAATGGAAGATTTTGGTGGGTTTCATTCAAAGTGGATGTGCAGACAGCAGTCCCAAAAAATTACACGCCTCATTGCACAGCTCAAGCCATTGGGTGTGCTACTTTTAATTTGGTGGATGTCGAGCCCTTCCAACAACTTATGGAGGCTGTCGCACCCCGATAGAAAATTCCATCCCGCACCACATTTAGTTGAACTATTGTTACGGTTTTTTGACACTCAGATACCGGTAAAAAGTAAAAACACAGTTTTATTGAAATAATGGTTAAGAACAGCGCCCCTTGGGGCCAAGACAGGTATAAATGGTAATGACAATGTACAGGCCCAAATATGTGTAGCGAAAAATATACTGATCAGGATAACATACATTCAGGGGTTAATGTAGAGAAACTGAACAGTCTCAGTAAAATTAATTAGCCAACGCCCAGTAGGTAAAATCAGTCTCTTGATGGTGCTGAGGGAGGTGTATTGTGTGACTGAACTGAATCACTCTCAGATAGCTGTGCAATCGAACGCCCCAAATGAACAGCAAAGATTGACCAGAGCTGAGCCAATACCAGCTTAGTGGGATAACAAGGAGGATAGCCACTGCAGGAGCTAACGGGACCAGAACCTGAATCGCCCTCAACACTCTCACGGAAGTAACCCTGCGTGTGCCAATGGGACCAGAGCCCTAAACACCCTTGGGTGCCAGAACGTAGCAACACTGCACAAGCGATCAGCGAGCCAAAGCACTGGTAGTGAGGTAGATAGCGTAACACATAGAGCACTTGGAGACCAGAGCCGGGACACCCTTCCGGTGCCATTACGGAGCACACACAGCAAGAGCAAACTGGAGGTACTAACGCCAACCGGCGCAACCATGGTGCTGCACGAGCACCGGAACAGACAACTGCTCTGCTAGTGTGAATGGATAGGCTAGGTCTATAATGCACAGGCTCAGCAAGTGTTAAATGACTCGAATGGGACACACTGGCTTGGCAAGTGTACGAGGACAGGCTCAAATAACAGAGGCAACCAGCACAGCAAGGGTTAATGCAGGTACGGTAATGGGGACTACAGCTCAGCAGCGCTATGAGGACTGGCTCAGTGCCCAGGAGGCAATAGCTCAGTAGTACAGAGAGATGATTAGCCAGAGCGACACAAACAGTACAGTTCAGAATGTCGCCGGAAAGGCGACCAAGATCACATGGGAACACAGGATACAATCACAGAGCAGGAACGTCAGCCGGAACCGGATCAATGCATGGAGCAGGAACGTCAGCCAGAGCCGGGTCAATCACGGAGCAGGAACGTCAGCCAGAGCCGGGTCAATCACGGAGCAGGAACGTCAGCCGGAACCGGGTCAAATCACGAGCAGGATCAGCAGAATGGTCAGACGAGCCAGGTCGGTACACAGGAACGCAGGAACACAGCAACAAAAAGCAGGATCAGGAACACCACGAAAGGGCATCTGACAGGTGCCATAAACCCAGTATATAAAGGAACATCCTGGGCGGGCCAATCAGCCTCCTACAATGCACAGGTAATAACAAGAGAGATTGACAGGGAATCACGGGGACCGTGATAACTATAGTGCCCTCACTGTACCGGTCATGCGTTGAGCTTTTGAAGGACCTGCTAGGAAAGTCTGGTGACCAGTCAGTGCACTTTGCCACTGACTTATGGAGTGCTCCGAGTGGCCAGCATGCCTTCCTGTCATTAACGGTGCATTGGTGGCAGCCCAATGTGTTGCAAGACACATTATTACTGATATAAACAACAACAGGTTCTGGTGCAATAGCCAAGCAGGGGCACCGCTCTTTCCTCCTCCATGCTGAGGTAATGAATCAGCAGCACACCTCAGATAACATTCGCAAAGCATTGCAGAACATGGTGACGCAGTGGCTAGGGGAGCAAACAGGCACACAGGCACAAATGGGGTTTGTGGTTACTAATGATTCAGCTAACATGACAAAGGCTCTCTGGGATGGCAGATTTGTGGGTGTGCACTGCTCAGCACATGTACTGCAACTGGTAGTTAAGGCTGCTCTCGATGATGGCAATAACACTGGAAGGTTGTCAACACTTCTGGAGTTGTGCTGACAAATTGCTGGCACTTCCATCATAACGTCAAATATAGCCAGCTCCTCAGGAACAGAAAAAGGCAGACCTCCCAGAGCGCCACCTTAGATGTGCTAGAGCATATCCTGGAACAGAAAATGGCAGTTCACCACTCCTTAAAAATTGACGACTTCCATGCCCATAGGGAACTCTTGCCTGGTGCTGAGGGTAATATAATTCCCGATGTTGCTGCCCTTCTAACAAGGCTGAAAAAGTAAAAAGTAAAGTAAAGAGTGCATGGACAATTGCCCGGAGGGCAATTCCCTGGAGGGGACAATTAAGAAGTTTCCACAGATGAGCTGGAGGAGTGTGGTGGTCTTCCGGGACATATCAGTAGCAATCCCAGTGGCACTTCATCTTGTTCCAGTGGAGCAGCTCCTGCTTTTTATGTTGAGGCAATGGACAGATGATGCTTCGGACAAAAGAAACAGCTCCCCATAAATAGAAAAAGTGCTGAGTTTGAGGTTATGGCTTACCTTACAGAACCTTCTTTGCCCCCAAGTACAGGTCCCTTGATTCAGTAGATAACGGACTCAAGCCTGCAGTCAGTATCAGAGCTGGTCTACCAGAGTCCCAGGTCCACACTAGGTTGGGTGTCTGCTAGGTAAAGGGAGCAAACGTAAGAGTAATCAGACAGAGCCACAAGTCAACACCAGAGGCGGTAGTCAGACAAGCCAGGTCATGCACAGTTCAGTTAGTCAGCCAGAGCCACAGGTCTGCACCAGGTTGGATGTCCACTAATAGGGATACGCAAAAGAATAGTCAGACAGAGCCACAGGTCAGCACCACGTTGGATGGAAGACTAGCCAGGTCATACACAGAGCGCAAGGTAAGAGAACTGCTAAGCACAACAACACAAGGGCAACTGAGTCATGACTCAGTCTGCCTTTTAAACCCCTCCACAGGAAGTAGGTAGGAGGAGCAGCTCAGAGGGAGGAAGTAGGTAGGAGGAGACTACAGGAAGCAAACACATAAAACAGAGGCCTGCTGCATGCTTGAAGCTTCGTGCCTGTAGATGACGCTGAAACTAAGGTAAGCTGTAACAGTACCCCCCCAAAGACCCCCCCTTTGCAGAGCTGGCTGGGGTTTGTCAGGGAATCAAGCATGAAACTTGCGTACCAGTAAAGGAGCGTGGACATCACTGGCAGGTATCCAGGAGCTCTCCTCAGGACCATAGCCCTTCCAATGAATGAAGTACTGTAAATGCCCTCGAACCAGTCTGTAGTCCAGAATGTTTTGGACTTCATATTCCTCGTGATCTGCAACGCTCACAGCAGCAGGACGAACAGGAGCAGAGGTGTACCGGTTGCAGACCAAGGGCTTCAACAGGGAAACATGGAACACATTATGTATACACATATTGGCTGGAAGTTCCAACGCATAAGCCACTGGATTAATCTTGTGCGTCAAATGAAAAGGACCAATTTTATAGAATAAAACAGAAATACTGGTTTGCCTGTGTTTTATTAATTGCATATTGGTAGGGATAAAGGATTCCATTATTTTTCGAGACCTAATCCAGTGTTTCTTAGTCAATGTCCTCAAGTACTAAGTTCTTTAGGGGAGGGTTCCCTTCCCAATGTATGATTCCTTTTGCTGTACTTCATCCTGTGATAATAATGCAGTAATCACACACTTGATATAGCACAATTCATCAACTGCACATCAGAATATGTCATATACTTATTAGAGTGTGCCTGTGACTATAAGTATGTGGGGAGCACCACCAGACCCTTAAAACATAGATTCCTAGAACACAGGAATAATATCCTCACGTTCAACTGCAAACACATGGTAGCCAGGCATTGCATCAAATGCCCTAAATTTCAAAATATTAACAATCTCAGCATCTCAGGTATCAAACACAATCACTTAAACAAACTTGCAAGGCAAGAGAGAGTTATTGGATATTCAAGCTAAGGACTATTAAGCCAGGTGGGATGAATGAGGAAGTAGATCTGTGATGCCTGTAACAGCAATGAAATATATGTACATAATCAACCAAAAACTCCATATAACCACCATGAATCCCTTACTCCACGCCAATAAGCATCCAAGAGGCCTGACACCAGCACCCACAAACATCTAGGGGCACCTAAAAACTATCTCAACTCTAAAAAATGATCATAACTCATTGAATGAGCCCATAAGAGCTCCCTCTCTTATTCCACTAGCTACTAGTTACCCCCTAGTTCCTATGTTCAAGTAAGAAGATACACTACTACACTTCGTAGAATACCAGCCTTTCCAAATATAATTATAATTTTTGAAATGCCAGATGGGGACCACCACTATAGCAATTATTGGTCTATATTCACTGTTCTCCTACTGGGATTATAAACAACAAGAAGATTTCTGATGTATCTCCAAATTACATGATCTCCTGTAAGAATTTAACGAGAATGCTATGGCTACTTTCACATACATTTGCTGTTCTTTGAGACCAACCTGATCCCTCTGAAAATGTCTTTATTTATCACCAATAATTGTAAGCTCATTCCCAGCCTTCATCTTCTCAGATGTCTTTGTATACCCGTATGACCAATAAACATAGCTTAATACGGGACTCCAGCATGTTGCGGAGCCAAATCTAGTCTACACCGTGTCAGTACTCACACTCAGTATCTCGAGTTTGGTGTCAAGACTAATGGATAAAGAACTGTCAAATATACTGGAATAAACATTCTTTTGAACACCTAAGATTACACCTAAGCTCTCAATCTAAGTGCGTGACTCCAAGACATTGCGGAGAACATCCTATATAATAATTCACTAGGATGTTTGTCAGAAGCCATTATGCACAGTAGAGACTGTCCACGCTGCAGTCATGAGCAGTACAGTCTGTCTGAACGTGTTATGGCTGATACGGAGTGGGGCACTCCAAATTGGACCGGAGTCCTCTCTGTGCACCTTCCTGGGACCTCTTGGTGAGCAGAGAGGCTCTGGGCACCAGCCGAGGCTGCTGGGTGGCACTGTGGCCCTTGTACATTGGCTTTTAAACTAGTGAAAAATAACTGAATTTTCAGAATGTAATTCATATGTGATGTATCTATCACAAATCAGGTATAAAGCATCCACATATATGTACATCAATATTTTTATGACTCCATACTCATTTATATACATATATATTCAAGTTTGACTTATAAAGAACTATCAAGTTTATTTAACATGGATCAGAAGATATTGCTTCCATCACCAATTCAACAATTCATTTACCACTGCATTCTAAGAATTTTAGCATTTATACAAAAAATTGTTTTGCTGTAATTAATTAGATGACATTTGAATGCAACGAGAAAACCAATAGCAAGACTGACCATCCCTTTTTAATCACCCGGCAAACCATGATGTCCAATTAGTCCATAAGACTATCTTGAGAAAGGGAACAAATATCCCGAAAGGTGTCAGTAGCACCCAAGGATTGGATCATCAACTGTGCCACAACAAGACCACGAGAAGATTATAAGGATACAGATATATGTGGTAGATTTAAAGGCTTGAGTTAACAGCACCGTTAATGGTAAAAGGTACATCGCATGTAAATAATACATGATTTACGGCAGATTCAAAAGGTAGTCTACAAGAATAGCACACAAAAGGTACATTTAAACTAAATATGAATACTTTGGAAACACTATTGAACTGCACATGTGTTGTCCACAAGGTTTGGTAACTCTGTAGATGAGCATTCTTACTGACCAGGTTTGATACCTGGATGTTAGTACACACATGAATTTGTCTCTTCTGTGTATATGTGTATGTTCCAGTAGAGGTTGCTGTGAACATCATGTCAAACACTGCATCACCAACACAATCACTTGAAACATCAAGGGGCAGTGACATGGTGAGACAATGAGCACCCATGACCCTGGGCATGCTTCCTCTTGCGTAAAAGCCCTGCTTCACATGTGTCCACTCCAAGTCAGCGGTGGTGTGCCAGCACCCTTGATAATGTGGCCTGTGACATGCCAGATGCATAACCTTCTGTCGAATGGAAGGCGCCACTTGCCATGAAGTGTATGGCACACATGTGTTTTTGCAAGCCAGTTAGGGCATGGTTGTGGATGTATATGGGATCGACTTCATCCTTGATGACCTCATATGGGGCAATGATGCTGTGAGGCCTCAACCTGTAGGGATCAATCACCTCGTCATCGGTCATTCCAAGGAGAGTTACCCTTGGGCGGTATACCCTGGGCCTTGGTGGTCATCTATACATCCTACGCTGCTCCAGGGGTCCCTGTGGCAGCTAGGCAACATCCTGTTGCTGCAGCTGTGCATCTGCAGGCAGGTGCTGTCTTCCAGGTGGGGATGGGCTCCTGTGTGGCTCTTCAGCCAGAGCCTCCTCACTTGCAACAGGTAAAGGCTGTTGATCAGGTGGGCCTGGAGGTTACTGGTTTTCCCTAGCTCTCGTCCTTGCACGCCTTCTCCGTAGTCTTCTCATCAATATGTAAGAGAACATATTTTTTGTTCTCTATCTCTTTCTCTCTCTCTCTCCCTGAGTGGAAAACAAGCCACAAGTGAGTGTGGTGAGCTGTCCCTTTAAGTACGTGGTAGGGTGTTGTTTAGGTGTGGTGATGAGGTGATTGATGACCAATGGGAAGGTGTTTGTTGTCCAAGTAAGTGTCTGCCGGTATGTTTGTGTTTTAAAATGTGCTGTGTTCTGATTGCTGTGTCTCTATCAGTTGCCCGTGTGGAGTTGTGGGGTTCAGGTCGTGTCTGGATAGTCTGGTGATGTTGCGCAGGTGAGCTTGTTTTGTATTGCCAGGTGTCCGTTTGTGTGATAACCCGCATTGTTCCGTGCCATGTTGTGTTGGAGTTTTATTGTAAGGCCTTGTTCCTGTGGTGTTGCTTGGTTGTTGTGTTGTGTGTGAGAGTGATTTGTGTTGCATGGGCATGTTTTTTGTGTTATTTTGGCATTGCACGGGTTAAATCTTCCATTTGCATGCTTGTGCGGTCTGTGGTTTGTCTTATTTTTTACCGTTATATGTCTAATGGCTAAGAAAACTGGGTCTTAACTTTTGCCCATTAACTGTATCTTTTTTTCAGCCGTTAGCAGTAGCGCACATTTTAAATGGCTCTGGGGAATCTTGTTCCATGAGTCTCAATGCACGTAAGTCTGTCGACCTTAAGGATTATCAAACTGCTGTTAGCTGTTACAAAGACAGACCTTTAAATGGCTTACAACACGTTTCCGCACCCGTTAGTGTTTTTATCACTAAAGCTTGCCTTTAAATTTACCCCATAGTCAGCTGGGGGACTGAAAGATCACCTGTTTCTGGACCAAGTACTCATCTGACGGGCTTAACGTTCAAGAAGTAATCCGGTGAGCAGACTGTAATAGCGGTGTGTCTATGTGATGGGCTATGTTATAAAATATCTATCTGTTGAGTAAACTGTAACATCTGTGCTCTTTTAATATCACACCTCAATACTTCAAGTCTGTCCACATGCATATCCGGTTCCCCGCTTATACTATATAAACATCTGACACATCACTCCTTTAGCTAAGGGTACAATAATCCTCATCTAAGGGAACCGTACATCAGCATCCTCACGAGTCACAGCCTGTAATATTACAGAGAGGACTGTTCCATCCCTTTCTGTGTATGTTTTCTATACTTTTTATATATTGTGCATTTGTACATTTTAGTTCTATTAAAAGGTTCCTACAATAAAGTGTATTAAATTACTTAATATGAGTAAATTATTCCAAATTGTCTTTTTACTCACTTCAACCTTTTTGACAAGTGTTACTAATCTACTACACTCAGATCTTTTTGCGCTGTTTTCTCTTTCTCTTTTACATATACTACTATCCCAAGAGGACTCCGGGACGCTTACCGCAGCATTAAGAACTGAGAGATTAAGAGGGAAATATTAAATTGTGATCTATAAAAAAGACTAACAGGACCCTGATCTCCATACATCATCTCCACTAATCATCATTAAACTTTCATTTACTAACTACTATTATCTGCATGTCATCATCTTGGACTTGGACTTGGACAATTCCAAAGCTGATCATTTGACAATCCGCTCAACAGCACTTTGGAGGAACTTTGTTTGGTGACAAGTCTTACCATAACCTTTCTACCTAATTTTTCATCTTTGCCATCTATCATTGACCTCTAACGGAGAACAGTATATATTAATGCATTGACTATTACGTTTTAACAGTTTTTCATATATCTATACATGTTGCTTGGACTAATATTATTGTAAGTGCTCTATATACCCTAAATATTGCAAATAATTGTTTATCCTACCTTGTGATATGAAATATCATTGCATATTGTGCATTAGTCTATGGTGTACACACTATCTCACATCAGGATAAAAAAGAGAAATCATATACTACAGAACATTTCACTGCACTAAACAAATAAAATTCAATCAAGGACTGTTCTCCCATACCCCACGGGTTCTGAAACATTTCCCCCTCACACCTTTTCAGGCACATGCTTTTGCCCAGTGAGTGCCGTTCTACACATATTTTACCACAATGACACTTTAGTCTGATGCTTTTTAACCATGTCCTGTGTTTTAGCATTGTACTATTTCTGTAAAGCTCTGTGTACATACATGGTACTATATAAATAAAGATACAACCCACAACAAGCCGCCTTAACCTCAACATTGTGTTTTTGGCCGTAGAATGGGACTCAAGATTACCCTTTCTCTATCCCTCTGGTCTTTGCATTTAAAGAAATAAATAAGTGATTAAAGAGGTCAAGAGGAGGCCAATTTCGACACTGTAGGTCAAATACCAAAACAGTGCATTAACTACATTCCCTAATCATCTTTACCTTTAGTTAATCTCCTGCCTGAAATGCCCCACACACCAATAGGGTAATCGTCATCTTCAGTCTATCACAATGAATCATTAAAATAAAATCACAGCATGAAGAAATCTAAAATCAAAAATATTTTCACAGAAAATATCACCTACTTTTGCAACCTATGTGATGGTTTAAAGAGTAAAGAGAAATGCTGAATAAAAATATGCAATGTTCTGCAGAACATTGTGGCCTTATATCAGTAGACACAGAAAAGATGGAAAAGAAGAAAGATACCATATGAAAAGGACATAAGCCTAAATGAGCTAACAGGACATATATGTTTGTGATTGTCTGGTTTATTTTTAGAGTGAAGTGAACATAGCAACTGGATATATTTTATTCCACAACAGGGCCAATCTACAGTTGTCTGTCTTTGTCTTCTGTACTGATGAAGGGGTAGAAAGAGGTGTCAAAATGTTGATTGTTATACACAGAAAACAAAAATCCTTAAAAGGAAATTGTTGGGTGACAAGATAATTTCTACATCTGAGTTTTGATTTCTGCAGTGTTCACCACTGCCAGCATGCAATATGAATACATTTAAAGCAGAAGCTTCCAGACCTAATCTCATTTGCAGCAAATGGGCCAAGATTTAAAGTGATAGTAATGTTTCACAAAAAAAACAGCTCCAATTAATCTTCATAATATTTGGGCCATGGAAAGTGTTATTTCAATACTGTCTGAGTTGTAGTTCAAAAGTAATTGAATGATAAAGTATCCCCCAAACAGAACGTCACCAAACATTTCACCAAATACCATGCTCAAAATCCAGCAGTTATTAGTTTGTATGTACTGGAGAGGATTCCACCGCAAGCACGTGGAGGGGACCATTTTATCAAATTAGCCCAGAGAGAATGTTTTTGGATATTCAAATTGTAAACTCTCATTCCAGATGGCCTCAATGAGGAGCTGGATTTATGGTGCATGGGATAATTGTAAGATTGACATGTTCCTGTATTACCACATCTGGGAGGATTCCAGCATATAGTAATCAATACTCCAGCTTCATTCAAATTTAGAATTCAAATTTAAAATTTACAATTTCTAAAATACTTCAGAAACACATTTCCACCAATTGGTTTATCCCAATACTCTCAGACCCAAATAGATTAAAAGTATCCATTTCATGAGACTCCCTTAGATTTAGTAAGAAAGTATCCAAAACATGATTTAATAGTACCCTCAATCTTTTAAATGAGTCAATGTATGAGATTTAATTCATCATGCTCCCTAAGAATAAGACAATATGAGCTTCACAACTATGTATTATTTCCTTTATTGTAACATTTTATACCAACACTTAATGTTATAAGACATCATTTGTATCGAAACAATGTAGGCACACTATAGCCTGATTGGTGGGATGGGCTACAAATGAGGGTGAGACTAGTGGCCGCCATAGCTCCAGAGGAAGGCTCAGTTTAGCACTGAAATGCGTAAGCGGACATGTGTTGGGAAGGAGACGCCAAGGGATACATTGTGACACTGAGAGCATCTGGAAAAAGTTCAGAGGCGTAACTGGGATCGGAGGTGAGAGGAGGAGTGATTGACAAATCCGGAGGTGAAAACGTGACTGGAGACGAGAGGAGGAGTGAACACCAGACCATCAGCACAAACACCCATTGCTACGAGAGGCAAATGAAAAAGAAAACCGTGGACTGAGATCTGATGAGCGCTCTATCAATTGGAGGTCTAGTAAGCATGCAGCCATTAAGTTAAAAGATAACGTGATACATCTTACTTAAACTGTTATCTAGTAAGCGTCCAATTTGACCTTATATGTGCATGTAGTATGGTCACTAGACCTAGCCTATACCTTGTGTACAAAACCAATACTGACTCTCCACACAATCACTACTTGGCTTTTTTCTTAAGACTGTGTGGTATATCTTACCATAGACGTTATACCATAACATATAGCCCTACAACAAGTGGACTACTATACACAGCCTTTTTTCCAGCCGTGATAAAAGAGTTATTATACTCACTATTCCTATAATTTTTTCACGTTGTATTTTATTTGTTGTATATGATTAAAAATAATTTTTGTTTTTTACGTCACTTCAGTATATGGTGAAGCATCCTTAGTGAGAATTATCTGATTATACACACCCATTTTACATCGATTTAATAAAACTTATTTGTCATGTCATCTGAATATGCATTATTTATGAATTTATACTAAATACTACACCCCCAACCTTTTATCTTTCTCTTTTTCTTCTACATGTGCAACCTTGGATCAACGATGACATTGGGACTCATTTAGTTTGAACTTAGGGACATGAGGCAAAGATAAAGGGAGATACTATTTACATCAAGATATAGATTATATATCGAGACTGTAGACCTTGGGTTAATTTGAGGTTTACTTTAGTTATACAGACTCTTAGAACCGATTCCCCTTTGTTATCCCACCAACAGGGCTACCTAATTCCCCTTGGGTGCTGTGTCACAATTGTTTTCATTTTTCTGTGTATACATTTAAGGCAGAAGCTTCCAGACCTGTTCTCATTTGCAGCTAGTGGGCCAAGGTTTAAAGTGATAGTAATGTTTAACAAAAAAGCAGCTCCAATTAATCTTCATAATATTTGGGCCATGGAAAGTGTTATTTCAATACTGTCCAGGTTGTAGTTCAAAAGTAATTGAATGATAAAGTATCCCCCTTCCTCCCCTTTTACCTAGTGTAAGCCACCTCCCCTCAGATGTGGAATCTGGTCTCTTGACCGGACAGGTCGCAGCAAGGGACAATCTTATTACTGTTAGCATAAAGAAAACCCTGCCCCCCTTGACAGGTTTTTCCTGAAGCTCACTGAAGATTGTCCCTTGCTGTGATCCATCTGGACAGTCTTTCTGTTCTAAGGTGAGCAGTGTTATATCAGTAAAAGGGGAGGGAGAGGGATACTTTATCATTCAATTACTCTTTTTGTGAAACATTACTATCCTTTTAATGATATGGTGCCAGCACATGTGAGTTAATTAAAATTGATTAATCAATGGCTACAATAACAGTGCTTCTTTACTGTTATCCTTAAATTCTTCCTTGTTTGTAACCCTTGAGGACAGGTTAGAAATCCCTTGCACGTGTATCACCTTTATAGCAATCTAAGTCATATCCCATACATAAGTGAGACTTACTTATATTTTTATGGCTTTTCTTGTACAGAGAGAGAGTGTTAGTTTTAACTGGGGCCTTCACTAATATGGTGTCAGTCTTCCTTTAAGTTCAAAGCCTTCTGTTATAAATAGTATTGGTTGTGGTTGCGCCAGTTGGAACTCCTGTAGTTGAAGTCAATAATGTGGTCCCTCCAGAGCTCAAATATGATTAATAACCCATCAACATGTAACTCCTGTCCCGCCTGGTAGTAACCATGTCTGGCAGTTCTTGTGGTTTCAGTAAGCATGATCTGTAAGTCTTGGGCTAAAAAGACATGTGAAAGTGGTACAGAGGTACAGAGACTAACCTATGAGGGCCTGGCTACAAGCACTGTTGCTGGATTAAGATGGATGTGATGATTGTACGAAAAGTAATCTACAGGTTCATATGAATAAACATATTTTTCATATGCTAAATATCTAATACCCATTTTCTAAATAGTAATAACATGAGTCAGGAGTGAAGAATCAGAGTGCAATATAATTTTTGAGATATAAACACAAAAGTAAAAAAGGGGATAGGAAAGAGAACATGGAGATCCCTGATATTTGCATATTAACCCCTTATGGATACTAGAGAATTCTCCTGTGCATTGATTTGCAATAAGCTGGATGAGTCTCTAACAGAAATAATAGATTTTTATATAAACCTTTCACACCATAGTGAACAAATAAAAATTCCCATTTATTTAAATGTGGATTTTTTAAACTTAAATTCTTTAGAGATTGCCAAAGGAATGCAGTCTACAGCATTCATGAGGTTAAAAGCTCCATTTCAAATAATTGTCAATTTTTATTTGTCCATCGAGTATAGCTGGTTTGCTCCTCTGTGACCGTTATCCTCACTTTTTGGTCTATGGTTCTGACATTGACATGTACTTCTAATAAATATGTACTGTCTCTACAATGGTTTAATAGATAATGCAAATTATTCTAACTTTCAGGATCTATATTGGACTTGGGCAACCTGAGGCCCTCCAGCTATTGAGGACTACAATTTCCATCATGTGAAGGGTTCACTATTAAAATGTCGCCCTCTATTTGGCGACCAACCCAAGGGCGCGTTAAAAATGTTAATGGGTTTGTGTAGGCTCCAATATCACGCAAAAACTTTAATCCTCAAAGGCAGCTCTAAGATACACCTATGCACAACCACCCAAAATGCTTAAAAAACATTGAAAAACGTGATTTTCGTATCTGAGCGCCTATAATAAATAGCAGTTCTACAAACTCCTCTATATATCCTAAAGGAGGTGCTCTGTTAAAATTATCAGGAAAAAAATATAAAGATATTATAAAAACAATATTAACATTCAGTATCTTCCAACACATGTACTCGCTCTTAAAAATGATATTGTGATCATAAATACATGTGTTGTAGAAATGGACAGTTAACCCTTTTACTCCTATCACCAAACAATAGTTTGACAAATAATAATCAAATGTCACAAAACTAATTATTTTTTGTACTTTCCTGAAGAGACCAAGTGTTATACAACCTTATAAATATCTATATATATCTATATATATAGTAATATATATATTATATATATGTCGTAGTGATGATCGAGCACCCCAATGCTCGGGTGTTCGGGTGCTCTGACCGAGCGCCCCCGGAGGCTCGAGTGCTCGGCCGAGCACCCGAGCCCCATTGAAGTCAATGGGAGGACTCGAGCATTACACCAGGCACCCCCTGCTCTGATGAGGGGAGGGTGCCTGGTCCATAGGAAAAGGGCAGAAAATTATGGAAACACCACAGAAATGGTTCAGGGACAGCATAGGGAGGATGTCTGGATGCATCTTGGACTCCAACGTCGCTGCTGGGAATGATCTTTCACCCGTAGTACGCCATTTTTACAAACTGACCGTAAAACACACAAAAAGGAAGATAAAAAGGACTTTAGGTGAAAAATTGTTACCAAACAGTATTTGCTGTATATTTACTTGTATATCATCTGCAAATTCTTCCAAAAATTTCCTCGATTTTTCTGAACTGGGGCCATGATTAAGAGGGAAACGTGCGCAGAGACAAATTCTCCCAAAAATTTCCTCGATTTTTCTGAACTGGGGCCATGATTAAGAGGGAAACGTGCGCTGAGCCGACCATCTAAAACATTATAGGTGAGGGTCTGCTGCGGAGCTGACCATCCTAAACATTATATGCGAAGGCCCGCTAGTGAGCTGACGCTATAAAACATTATATGAGAGGGCCCGCTAGAGAGCTGACCCAATAAAACATTATATGAGAAGGCCCGCTGGTGAGCTGACCTATACAAAAATTGTCAAACAGCGCCCGCTGGTGAGCTGGCCCTATATAAAAATTATATCACAGGGCCCGCTGGTGAGCTGGCCCTATATAAAAATTATATCACTGGGCCCGCTGGTGAGCTGGCCCTATATAAAAATTATATCACAGGGTATATGGAAGAGAGTCAACCATATACCCGTTTTTTGGGTGGAAGGGGTGAATGGGAATACAGAGTATTCCCATCATTGTAAATAACATATATAAAGTGACTTTATGTTCCCCCGGGGCTTTCCTCCAGTGGAGTGGAGAAGTCAGGGGAAATCCAGGCCTTGTTCATTTTTATAAGTGTCAACCTATCAGCATTTTCGGTGGAAAGGCGGATACGCTTATCTGTTATGATGCCACCAGCAGCACTAAATACCCGCTCAGACAGAACGCTGGCGGCAGGGCAGGCCAGCACCTCCAAGGCGTAGAGTGCCAGTTCATACCACGTGTCCAGCTTGGACACCCAGTAGTTGTAAGGCACAGAGGGATCATTGAGGACGCTGACACGGTCTGCTACGTACTCCTTCACCATCTTCCAAAACTTTTCCCTCCTTGTGACACTAGGCTGCGCATCAGGGTGAGGGTGCTGGCGGGGTGTCATGAAGGTGTCCCACGCCTTGGAGAGTGTTGCCCTGCCTTTGTCGGAACTGCTGTGTGCTCCCCTTTTCTCCCCTTCTCGGTTGGCCAAGGTAGCACGTACTCTGCCGCCAGCGTTGTCAGATGGAAAATTTTGGAGCAATTTTTCAACAAGAACCTTCTGGTATTGCACCATTTTGCTTGTCCTCTCCACCGGAGGAATGAGAGATGAGAAATTCTCTTTGTAGCGGGGGTCCAGAAGGGTGAACAACCAGTAATCCGTGTTGTCTAAAATGCGTATAACGCGTGGGTCACGGGAAAGGCAGCCTAACATAAAGTCAGCCATGTGTGCCAGAGTACCAACAGTCAAGATTTCGCTGTCCTCACCAGGAGGATGACTCTCAATCTCCTCATCCTCTTCCTCCTCTTCTGCCCACCCACGCTGAAGAGATGGAACTAAGTTCCATGGCTACCCTCTGTAGCGGAGGCAACCGTGTCTTCCTCCTCCTCCTCCTCCTCCTCCGCCTCCTCCAATTGTCGCTGAGAAGACGAAGTGAGGGTGCTCTGGCTATCACCTTGTGTAAGCTCTTCCTCCCCCATTTCCACCTCTTCCACATGCAAAGCGTCGGTTTTAATTGTGAGCAGCGAGCGTTTCAGTAGACACAGAAGTGGGATGGTTACACTGATAATACCGTTATCGCCGCTCACCATCTGTGTTGATTCCTCAAAATTGCGTAAAACCTCACAGAGGTCTGACATCCATTCCCACTCCTCACTTCTGATTAGAGGAAGTTGAACGGAGAGGCGACGACCGTGTAACAGCTGGTACTCCACTACTGCCCTCTGCTGCTCACAAAGCCGGGCCAACATGTGGAAGGTGGAGTTCCAGCGCGTGCTCACGTCACACAGCAGCCGGTGAGCTGGCAATTGTAAGCGCTGCTGCAGCTTCAACAGGCCGGCTGAAGCTGTAGATGACTTACGGAAATGTGCACACACGCGGCGCACCTTGGTCAAGAGATCATGCAAATTGGGGTAGGTTTTTAGAAATCGCTGAACCACTAAATTAAATACATGCGCTAGGCATGGTACGTGTGTGAGCTTGCCGAGCTCCAAAGCCGCCACCAAGTTACGCCCATTATCACATACAACCATGCCTGGTTGCAGGTTGAGTGGCGAGAGCCATTGCTCGGTCTGGTGACTAATCCCCTGCAACAGCTCTGAGGCCGTGTGCTGTTTGTCCCCAAGGCAGATCAGCTTCAGCACGGCCTGTTGACGCTTCCCCACTGCAGTGCTACACTGCTTCCAGCTACCGGCTGATGGGTGAGTGGCGCTGCGCGCAGAGAATTCGGAGGTGGAAACGGAGGAGGAGGAGCCAATAACGTAGGTGCTGGCGGAAACCCTGATGGAGGTAGGGCCCGCAATCCTCGGCGTGGGTAGCACCTGTGCCATCCCAGGGTCCGAGTCGCTCCCAGCCTCCACGACATTCACCCAGTGTGCCGTCAGGGAAATGTAGCGTCCCTGGCCACAAGCACTTGTCCATGTGTCAGTCGTTAAGTGGACCTTCCCAGTAACTGCGTTGGTCAGGGCACGGGTGATGTTACGGGACACATGGTGGTATAAGGCAGGGACGGCACACCGGGAAAAGTAGTGGCGGCTGGGGACTGCGTACCGAGGGACAGCTGCTGCCATCAGGCTGCGGAAGGACTCAGTCTCCACAAGCCTAAATGGCAGCATTTCAGTGGCCAGTAATTTGGAAAGGTGTGAGGTTAGTGCTATGGCCTGTGGGTGGGTGGCTGGGTATTTTCGCTTGCGCTCAAATGCCTGGGGTAACGACATTTGGACGCTGCGCTGGGACAGGGAAGTGGATGTGGTCGCTGATGGTGCTTCAGATGGTACAGGTGCAGGGCGGGAGGTATGCGGGCCTGCGCCTTCGACAGGCGATTGGCCGGCACCGAAAACAGGGGAAGAGGAGGCAGTAGTGTGGCCTGCAGACACAGATTGGCGATCCGGGCGTTCCTCCCACTTATTACGGTGCTTGGATGCCATGTGTCGGATCATGCTGGTGGTGGTGAGGTTTCTAGTGTTCATGCCTCGGCTCATTCTGGTGTGGCACAGGTTGCAAACTACAATTCTTTTGTCGTCCGCACTTTCCTTAAAAAAACGCCATACCGCGGAACACCTATCCCTTGGAAAGGGAGATTTACGCAAGGGGGTGCTCCGTGGAACATTTGCGGGCCGGTTTGGTGCGGTCCGCCTTCTTTCTGTAGCCACACCACTGCCTCTTCCAGCCTGTTGCGGTGCTGCAGATGGCTCACCCTCAGGACTGCTGTCATCGCTCGGCTCTACACCTTCCCAGGTGGGGTCAGTCACCTCATCATCCACCAAGTCCTCCTCCACTTCCTCACTCTGATCATCCTCCTCATGTCTTGATCCCACCACATACTCAGTCATTGACAACTGTATATCATCCTCCTCATCAAGGTCTTGAGACAGTAATAGTGGTTGATTTAATGGCAACTGTGTCTCATCATCATCATCATCCACTTCCTTTGACCTTAAATGCCATTCCCCTCTGTCATCTTCTTGTGATTGGGTACCCTCTAGAGGTTGTGAATCAGGGCACAAGATGTCATGTTCCTCTGCAAGCGTGCTTGGAGAGAGGTTCAAATTAAGGATTGGTGATGAGACGAGCTCCTCACTATATCCCAGTGTGGGATCACTTCTTTGACCAAACCCTCTATGGTGGGAGGAAGGATGATCAGGGTGAGGATTATGTTGACCAGACTCTTGGCTACTGAGAGTGGACTTGGTGGAAGACAGGGTGGTGCTTAACCGACTGGAAGCAGTATCAGCTGAAATCCAACCGACCACCTGTTCGCAGTGGTCTGACCTCGAGAGTGATGTCCTGCGACGCCCTGTAAACTGAGACATGAAGCTAGGTATGGTGGATGTCTTTCTTTCTTGTGCTCTGGCACCAGGCACAGTTTCTACGCGTCCTGACCCGCGCCCTGAACTATCAGGATCACGTCCACTTCCCCGTCCCTTTTTACCCGCCTTCTTCATATTACACGGAATATGTGCTGCAAATCTGCAACTTTGCACAGTAAACAGAATGTTCTCCTAATATGCAACTTTGCACACTAAACAGAATGTGCTTCTTATCTGTGGCTAGGCACAGTGAATGGAATATGTGACTTTGATATTTTACACTTTGCACAGTAAACAGAATGTTCTCCTAATATGCAACTTTGCACACTAAACAGAATGTGCTTCTTATCTGCGGTTAGGCACAGTGAATGGAATATGTGACTTTGATATTTTACACTTTGCACAGTAAACAGAATGTTCTCCTAATATGCAACTTTGCACACTAAACAGAATGTGCTTCTTATCTGCGGCTAGGCACAGTGAATGGAATATGTGACTTTGATATTTTACACTTTGCACAGTAAACAGAATGTTCTCCTAATATGCAACTTTGCACACTAAACAGAATGTGCTTCTTATCTGCGGCTAGGCACAGTGAATGGATTATGTGACTTTGATATTTTACACTTTGCACAGTAAACAGAATGTTCTCCTAATATGCAACTTTGCACACTAAACAGAATGTGCTTCTTATCTGCGGTTAGACACAGTGAATGGAATATGTGACTTTGATATTTTACACTTTGCACAGTAAACAGAATGTTCTCCTAATATGCAACTTTGCACACTAAACAGAATGTGCTTCTTATCTGTGGCTAGGCACAGTGAATGGAATATGTGACTTTGATATATTACACTTTGCACAGTAAACAGAATGTTCTCCTAATATGCAACTTTGCACATTAAACAAAATGTGCTTCTTATCTGCGGCTAGGCACAGTGAATGGAATATGTGACTTTGATATTTTACACTTTGCACAGTAAACAGAATGTTCTCCTAATATGCAACTTTGCACACTAAACAGAATGTGCTTCTTATCTGCGGTTAGACACAGTGAATGGAATATGTGACTTTGATATTTTACACTTTGCACAGTAAACAGAATGTTCTCCTAATATGCAACTTTGCACACTAAACAGAATGTGCTTCTTATCTGCGGCTCGGCACAGTGAATGGAATATGTGACTTTGATATTTTACACTTTGCACAGTAAACAGAATGTTCTCCTAATATGCAACTTTGCACACTAAACAGAATGTGCTTCTTATCTGCGGCTAGGCACAGTGAATGGAATATGTGACTTTGATATTTTACACTTTGCACAGTAAACAGAATGTTCTCCTAATATGCAACTTTGCACACTAAACAGAATGTGCTTCTTATCTGCGGTTAGGCACAGTGAATGGAATATGTGACTTTGATATTTTACACTTTGCACAGTAAACAGAATGTTCTCCTAATATGCAACTTTGCACACTAAACAGAATGTGCTTCTTATCTGCGGTTAGGCACAGTGAATGGAATATGTGACTTTGATATTTTACACTTTGCACAGTAAACAGAATGTTCTCCTAATATGCAACTTTGCACACTAAACAGAATGTGCTTCTTATCTGCGGCTAGGCACAGTGAATGGAATATGTGACTTTGATATTTTACACTTTGCACAGTAAACAGAATGTTCTCCTAATATGCAACTTTGCACACTAAACAGAATGTGCTTCTTATCTGCGGTTAGACACAGTGAATGGAATATGTGACTTTGATATTTTACACTTTGCACAGTAAACAGAATGTTCTCCTAATATGCAACTTTGCACACTAAACAGAATGTGCTTCTTATCTGCGGCTAGGCACAGTGAATGGAATATGTGACTTTGATATTTTACACTTTGCACAGTAAACAGAATGTTCTCCTAATATGCAACTTTGCACACTAAACAGAATGTGCTTCTTATCTGCGGCTAGGCACAGTGAATGGAATATGTGACTTTGATATTTTACACTTTGCACAGTAAACAGAATGTTCTCCTAATATGCAACTTTGCACACTAAACAGAATGTGCTTCTTATCTGCGGTTAGACACAGTGAATGGAATATGTGACTTTGATATTTTACACTTTGCACAGTAAACAGAATGTTCTCCTAATATGCAACTTTGCACACTAAACAGAATGTGCTTCTTATCTGCGGCTAGGCACAGTGAATGGAATATGTGACTTTGATATTTTACACTTTGCACACTAAACAGAATGTTCTGCTAATCTGAAACTTTGCACACTAAACAGAATGTGCTGCTAATCTGAAACTTTGCACACTAAAAAGAATGTGCTGCTAATCTGCAACTTTGCACACTGAACAGAATGTGCTGCTAATCTGCAACTTTGCACACTAAACAGAATGTGCTGCTAATCTGCGGCTAGGCACAGTGAACGGAATATGTGACGTTTTTTTTTTTAAATCTCTGCCCCCCCAAACAAAATAAACTACTGCCCCCACACACAGTAGTCCTGAAAAGGACTTTTGGGTCTTTTTTTTTTTTTAAATCGCTTTTCTTCTCCCTACACTGACTTTCCCTTCCTATCCTCATCTCTCCCTGGCTAAGACTGAGCCGAACTCGCTGGTCAGGTGCTATACAGCACCCGATCACGGGTTCTGGCCAGCCAATCAGTGTAATGCCAGCAGCCAACATGGCTGCTGGCATTACACTGATGTCAGAGCCTCCCTGCACGTTTATTGGCTGCGCAGCAGCCGCGAAACGTGCGGGGAGGAGACCCGAACATGGCGGGCGAGCACATGCGGTACTCGTACGAGTACCGCCATGTGCCGAGCAGAGCGATGCTCGAGCCGAACCGAGCTTCGGCCGAGCATGCTCGCTCATCACTAATATGTCGACTCACTCGTTTCCTAAAACAAAGACACGAATGACACCATGTTTCACAAAAAGATAGTTCCATCTATTATACCAGTAGTTGGCTGCACAATACTGATCTCCCCAAGTATACCAAATTTTAAAACCTCAACAGGTATCGCCTGTGTTGCTCAATTATACTGGAATTAATCCAATCCAACTTGTAAATGCACTGGAAAGCACCACAAACACGTGATCATTGCAAGCTGCAACAATGTTAATCGGGTTATAAGCTCTTTAATGGATCTGATATAAACTAGTGTTTTAAGATGAATAGATATTTGTCATTTTCTTATGTTTTATTATATGTATTTTTATTAAATTGTGAAGATTATATACCTGACACATTGTTTTACTTTTGGGGTTAATGGTCTGTTTTGCTCGCTTGTTTGTGGTGCTTTCCAGTGCATTTAAAAGTTGGATTGGATTAATTCTTGAATAATCGAGCGACACAGACGATACCTGTTGAGGTTGTAAAATTTGGTATACTTGGGGAGATCGGTATTGTGCAGCCAACTATTGGTATAATAGAGGGAACTGTCTTTTTAGTGAAACATGGTGTCATTCGTGTCTTTGTTTCAGGAAATGAGTGAGAGACTTGTTTACTATATATATAGATATTTATAAAAAAAACAGTAATGAGAGGAGAGCGCTAGTGAAATAATTAAAGACAATTTAATGCATAAAGCCTAGGATACAGAATATCTAAATAACATTCACTTTAATAAAATAAACAAACAATCCTAGTAAAACTAGTTTAAATTAGTGAATTCACTAATATCAATAAAAGAAGTAATAAAGGAACCAAAAAAAAAAAAAAATAAATAAATAAAAAAGCATTAACCCCTTGATGTGCAATGTTCAAAAATTAGTCTCATGTATACAAAACGGTACCGTAAATAAGCTAATATCCAGCGGGCAGGTGCCTTATAGATGATATTCACACTTGATATACTGAATCTCTCCCGTCTTCACAGCTGTATCATTAGGGATCCATTTCACAAGTATAAGGATCTTACTTATTCAACAGCGGGCAGAGGTGTACGTTTTTCAAGCACATATGTCAGTGCTCCCTGGCTGTGAGTCCAAATGTCTGAATCCCAACAGGAGTCTGTCTCAGAGGCAGTGGATAGCAGCTGATACTGCCAGGTGAGCACAATCAGGCTGGTCTGTAAACCACAATCCACAGCACCTCCTGGCTATAGGAGTATAAAATTCCAGCTATTCATGAGACCGTATAAAAGTTGTAATGAAATAAAAACTGTATAGAAGCACAATGGGGTCAACAAGGTCTGACGCGTTTCGTATCTGTAGATACTTCTTCAGGGATATGAGTGCAATAGATTTAATGTCAGTTAAATAGTAGTATCATTCTGTTTTGACAAATCAATGGTCTCAGCAAATGAAGCAAATCCAGGTGAAGCATGTTAATTATAATGAATCAACACATACATTCTGTCTAGTGCTGCAAAAACATGATCAAATAACTACAATAAAAACCTGACCCTCGCTTGTTTGTGGTACTTTCCAGTGCATTTAAAAGTTGGATTGGATTAATTCTGGAATAATCGAGTGACACAGACGATACCTGTTGAGGTTTTAAAATTTGGTATACTTGGGGAGATCGGTATTGTGCAGCCAACTATTGGTATAATAGAGGGAACTATCTTTTTAGTGAAACATGGTATCATTCGTGTCTTTGTTTCAGGAAACGAGTGAGACGACTTGTTTACTATAGATATAGATATTTATAAGGTTGTATAACACTTGGTCTCTTCAGAAAAGTACAAAAAATAATTAGTTTTGTGACATTTGATTATTATTTGTCAAACTATTGTTTGGTGATAGGAGTAAAAGGGTTAACTGTGCGTTTCTACAACACATGTATTTATGAAAACTCATGTATTTGTAATCACAATATCATTTTTAAGAGTGAGTAAATGTGTTGGAAGATACTGATTGTTAATATTGTTTTTATAATATCTTTATATTTTTTTCCCGATAATTATAACAGAGCACGTCCTTTAGGATATATACAGAGGAGTTTGTAGAACTGCTATTTATTATAGGTGCTCAGATACGAAAATAGAGTTCATTAAAAATGTTGCCTTGTTGAAAAGAAAGACATAAGAATGTGGGCCTCATGAAAAGGGAAACATTCTGATGTCGTAACCATCAATGTTGCAACATAATGGTATTAGTCCTTCCCTCCCTTCCATAGTGGCCCTTGTGTCAATCTCTAAACACACATATTAAAGCTACATTAACACTTTGAATGTCAGATGTGCAACATATTGCAACTTAACTGTTTTTCAGTAAAGGAATTTAAAAATGTAGCGGTACAGGATTGGTGGCATTAATAACATGCAGTGGTACTGTTTTTGTATTGGTATTCTCTCTGACACATGAAGGGTTATGCAAAACTGACGAGAATCCCCTGGTTTGTCTCACAGCCACATTTCTTTATTTGCAAAGAGTTAACATGCAGGATGTTGAGCTTTGCGGTGCACCCTCTGCAGACAGCCATGCTGCCACGCCTGGTACAGAGTGCCAGTCAATCAGAGGGCAGAGCCCTGCATTATAAGCAACACTGGATTTACATCTCAAGCATCTCTAGGCACAGCACCCTCTGGTGCCCTTAGCCCATCCTTGGTCCCACTACTAACCACAACCTCTTTTGTGGCCAAACCCATTTGTAGATTTATTCATCACATTAATGTGAAATTTTCCAGAAATAGATGAAAATGCTCTATTTTTTTATCCATTTTGGATAAATCTAAATACCTTTGGTCCATAGAATAATGGTGGACTTTTTTTTGCTTTATTTTTGTTGCTCAGTTTTCACAAAGATTTCTTTATTCACACACCTCTAAAGCTGTAGGCATTGGCTCCATAGAATAACACAGGACTTGGAGCACCGCTTTTTTTTTTGGTACAATTTTCTTGCTCCATTTTTTGCCCTGTTTTCTTGCTCTATTCTTTGCACTGTTTTCTTGCTGCGTTTTGGATAAATATTAATACATTGGCTCCATAGAATAACATTGGACTTGGAGATCTTTTCTTTACTCTGTGTACCCAAAGTCCTATGTTTTACATGTATCTAATATATTAAGATTTCTCCAAAGTAGAGCAAGAAAATGGAGCAACAAAGGTGCAAAACAGAGCAAAAATTGAGCAAAAAACTGTGCAAAAAAATAGAGCAATATAATGGTGCAAAAAAGCTTAAATAATGGCCTGTTAGCCTGGAGGACCAAACCTGGACACCTATGCTCTAGGGAGCCAATGCACTAAGACCTCTAATGTTGGAGAAATCTGTGGGCATTGGCTATATAGAATTGAAGCTCCACTTTATTTTTGCTCAGTTTACTTCTTGCTCCATTTTTTTCTTGCTCCATTTTTTGCTCAATTTTCTTCTTGCTCCGTTTTTTGCTCCATTTTCTTCCTGCTCTATTTTTTGCTCCATTTTCTTCTTGCTCCGTTTTTTTTTGCTTCATTTTCTTCCTGCTCCGTTTTCTGCCCTGTGTTCTTCTTGCTCCATTTTTTGCTCCATTTTCTTCTTGCTCAGTTTTCATCTTGCTTCACTTTTTGCTCCATTTTCTCGCTCCAGTTTTTTCTTGCTCCATTTATGAATCTGTTTTCTTCTTGTTCCGTTCTGGTTGTGGCCAGCACAGCAGAAACGCCCTCAAAATTTGGAGATCTAGGCAGGTGACTACTCTGCCTATTGGGAAATCCAGCCCTGATTATAATGCACAGTTCAATCTCTGCACATGCATGTTAACCCTTTGTAAATAAAGAAACGCACCTCAGTTTTGCCCTCCCTGACTTATATGGCATTTATGTGCTTTTGTAACAAAAGTAAGAAACACCCAGAGGTTTGCTGTGCAGAATCATAATAGTCAGTCCCTAGGGTCCCTTAGTGATTGATTACCAAAGTTCATATGATGAACATGAAAGTGGATCTATCATCTCAATTCAAGTTTGTATATTTGAAAACTGCATTAAAAACTGTCTAGATGTCATGTTAACTGAAAGGCCATCAAACATACAGTTCAGGAGATATTCACACTTCTTTCATATGCTAATGTATGCTAATTGTGGCACAATGCACATGAGTAGTGTTTCATATGCTAATTAAAGCGGAACTACCACCCAATAATAAGATAGCATCACATCATTGGCCATCTGGCGACTAGCTGCTCAGTAGCGCTAGTCGCCAGAATTCTTACCGAATTAAAGAGTAATCTCTATTCTTCATTGACTGCCCTAGTGACGTCCATGCATCTGCGCTGTCAGTCCTAGCCGGGTCTAGGAGGCGTTGCTAGGAACGGGACGGCTCCAAAAGAGACTGACAGCGCAGGCATGTGGATGTCACTAGGGCAAGATGTCCGCGCTCCGTCTTGCTGTCTTTCTTTGACCTACTCACACACATTTATTTTTTATTTTACGGCAAGGCTTAACCCTTAGAGTGCCAGAGAGGTACAGAACGCATTACAGAGCAACTGTATTTTCTGCTTAGTAACCCATGTTTTAGACAACACCAGATTTCCCATTAGTCCGAGTAGAGAGCCATCTAGAGTGCCAAATTTTGAGAGCTGCTTCAGCTGTGTGTGTATGTTTGTGTGTCACAAGAGAAATCCTAATTTCCCTGCACTTGACACCTGCTAATGGTTTATGGTGGCTACTTTATTTACCAGTTTAACCCCTTGGATGAAAAGATAGAAGAGGGAAAGGAAACATATTTAAAGCATCAATTCCACCCCTAATATCTTGAATGTGATAAAGACTCAGGACTGTGACCCTTAGCAAGTAAATTATATAAAAAAATGAAAACAGCTTTTACTTTAAGTGTGAAAGCTGAAAAAAAAGGTAAAATCCAGCTAATTAAAGCTTTTAAAATGGGACATAAGGCTGCACATGCTCCTGACAGCACAGACACTGCAAATGAATTAAAAAACGTATGATTTTTGCATCATGTGAACACGCACGTAGTTCATTGCTGAGCCACACTGTCACAAACTGTATATTTAATTCCACTGTGGATATAAAAGCTGGGTGTTACCTCACATTGCCTAAATTGATCTCATCAATAAGCATTTCAGGGTTAAAACTAACAGATGAACATTTGTAACAATCATGGATCTATAAATCCACCAGAGACTAATAACGTTCATAGCAGCATACTTCTCTGTGCACCCATTAGAGATGCATATAAATATTGCTGGGGCACTGCAAGCTTGTACAATTACAGAAAAATAATAGTGCTTGTTTCCTCACATTCATTGTAAAAAAGTGTCAAGTGAATTGAGAGTATAGTTCAACAAAAGGGAGACATTTTCATCTTACCAATATTTCCTTTTCTTCTGTGTCCCTCCACAGCCATTGAAACAAATTGGGTATATGTCTTCTTCTTCTAGCTGGTGTAGGACCAATCAATAAATACTTAAAGGGGAACTATCACCCCTATGCAAGTTTGACTTAAAAGTAAGTTTATATAGTGACTAGCTGGAATACTGTTGTGGTTTTTTTTTTAAATTCGTTGTTTGGCTGAAACTAAACATTTAACAATGATCCTGTGCCTTCCTTCTGGACAGACTGTGGGTACAGCTCTGCACTACAGTCTGTCACTCTTCCTCTGCTCCCCTCCCTCGATCCAGCCTCCTTCAATGACAGAGGATTGCTGTATGTAAGCTGGAGCGCTCTCATTGTCCAGAGAGAGCTCCAGCTTACATGCAGAAATCCTCCTTCATTGGAAGAGGCTGGATCAAGGGAGGGGAGCAGAAGAAGAGTGACAGACTTCGGTGCAGAGATGTACCCACAGTCTGTCCAGATGGAAGGCACAGGATCATTGTTAAATGTTTAATTTTAAGGCAATACACGGAGGCTCCTATTATGCAATAACTCCATCTTTACTAACTCAGCATCAAAGTTTGAATGGTTTGAAAAACAAAGTAACATGATAGTTGTGATAGTACTTCATTCTAGTTCATTTAAGCATTGTAATATTAAATTGACGCATGCATGTTCAAGTACATTTCATTTCTATTACTTTATGGTTTTCTTATATGTCATACTTTTATAGTACAACTCTTTACTTCTAATATTATTGCTTTATCCTTTTCATATCTCTCTAATTCTTAACACTGGAATTGAACTTTAGTCCCTTCACTGGCCTATATGTCACTTTTTTCTGTCTGTTTAGAGTGTTTTATTCCTACTATGTTACTAGCCAGTTTCCCCGACTTCCACTCGTAAATATAACGTTTACCAACTTAAACTATAACTTTCTTCCACTCCCTGTTGCCCGGCGGCCATTCTGTCTTAGGGCATAATATCCACTTCCTGGTTGTCCCGCGCATGCGCGGGTTCTTTCCTCTATGCGAGTGCATTTGACAGTTGCCTGCTTATCGACAGATGCCACCTACTGTTCCTCCTTATATTATTTGTCTCTTTGTGGCATTAGAATTTGGCTTATTTCATTCAGAAGTGCTATACAGAAATACAGCTGTGTTGGTAGCATAGTGGTTAAAGCACAGGCTCTTTACAGTGCAGTCCTGGGCTCAATTGTGGCGGCAGCCTGGTACAATATACAATACCTAATTTAATATAACTTTAATATCACTTGTTATACATTATTGTGGCATGTCTTTCAAGAAATAGTCTCCCACTACACCCTTAAAAGGGCATAAGATACCACCTCATTTTCTTATAGAAGACAATGTTTCTGTTCACTCAAGAAGAGATGGCATTGAATTCTAAGCATAGTGATGAACATTTTCAAGCCATAATGGATAAAACCGTGAATAAAACGGTTTCAAATGCCATTTTATCCTGCATGTCTCAGGTTACAGAAACATTAGCTAAATCACTGGCTGAGGTATTACAGCAACAAAATGCTAATAACCCCGTAAATAAAAAATCTCAGTCTGTTGGGGCTAAATATGCTTCAGACTGTTCTCCTGAAGGAGACATTCAGGTACATCTTGGGCAAAAAAGAAAAAGAAAAGTCAAACATTGTGCCCCTGAAAGAGAATCTATAAGCTCTCACTCTGAATTATCTGTCAAATTGGGTAACTTGAAACTTGTCTCAGTACCACGACACAGAACCTCCACTTGGGAGAACAGCAATCCGAGTTAAAGAAATAAAGTCAGATCAAAGCCTGACTCCTTTTGCCTGACTTCTTCTTCAGTTGAATCTGATTTGGAATAAGAGGAACTGTCATATCATTCCTAAGATCATGAATATACCTCTGAAGAGGTTAATATTGATAAAGACGATGATGTTAATGATGACATTGTACTAGATGAACAGGGAAAACCCTTATTTGATCCAGGAACCATAAAATACCCATGGTCTTCTGAGTGGGTCCCAAAGGATCACGTTGCAAAATACATTGATTTATGGATCAGAAAAACTTTAGACTCTAAAGCAAGGAACAAATTAAGGTCTCAGTGCCCCAGACCATCTATCAGTAAGACATGTGAGACCCCTATAATGGACCCTCAGATGGCAAAATACATTGCCAAATCAGGTAGAGATGCTCGCAAGGGTGTTGAGAGATCGCTTAAACAATGCCATGACAAATTGCTTGATATTATAGGGCCTCTGGCAAAAATCTTTAATATGACAGAGGAAGCATTGTCCTATAACAGGTGGACCTTCCCACCCTAAGGGGATGGATCCAAAGAACTGTGTGTTTACTGGGCAATGCCAATACGGCATTATCAACCAAAAAACAAAACAATGTGGCTAACCAGTAAAGTAATCCATGAAATAAATAACAAGAAAGCGGCATTTAACAAAACCTGTCAACAAAACCTGTAAAAAGGCTATTAAATTAGCTAGACTGGAGAATGAAAAAAATATTGCTAAGGAGAGCAAAAGCAACCCTAAAAAATTCTTTAAATACATTAATGGCAAAAAATTAAAGTCTGATAATGTTGGGTCCTTGTTATCTGAAACGGGTGAGATGGTCAAAGGGGACAGAGAGAAGGCAGATATTTTAAATAATTTATTTTCTTCTGTTTTTACCAAGGAAGACCCAATGGACAAGAATCTGCAAACTACTTTTATAGAACAGTCACAGCAAGCATGGGACTGGCTAACACAAGAAAAAGTGTTAAAACAATTGAATGGTGTTAAGGTAGACAAAGCTCCGGGGCCAGACGGTATACACCCACGGGTACTTAAAGAGCTAAGCCAGACCCTGGCCAGACCGATATATCTGATTTTCAGGGATTTTTTTATTTCTGGTATGGTGCCCATGGATTGGCGTAAAGCAGATGTGGTGCCCATATTTAAAAAGGGATCAAAGTCCCAGCCAGGAAATTACAGACCTGTAAGCTTGACATCTGTGGTAGGGAAGCTGTTTGAAAGGTTGCTAAGCGAATATATTTAAGAATTCTGCTGGAACAGGAATATCATTAGCAATAGCCAACATGGCTTTGTGAAAGATAGGTCTTGTCAAACGAACTTGATAGCATTTTATGAAAAAGTAAGTAATAATATAGATGAGGGAGTGGCGGTTGACGTGATCTATTTAGACTTTGCCAAGGCATTTGATACAGTTCCACACAAGAGGTTACTGTACAAATTGAATGAAATAGGACTAGGGGAAAATGTTTGTGTGTGGATTGGAAATTGGCTGAAAGATAGAATGCAAAGAGTGGTAGTAAATGGCAAGTTCTCCAGTTGGATAAACGTGATAAGTGGAGTGCCTCAGGGATCTGTCCTGGGTCCTCTTCTTTTTAATTTGTTTATTAATGACCTCCCAGAGGGCATAGGAAGCCATGTATCAGTGTTTGCCGATGACACAAAATTAAGTAAGGTAATAAAGTCTGAACTGGATGTGTCTTCATTACAAGAGGATTTGGACAGATTGAGTAACTGGGCAGGCAAATGGCAAATGAGATTCAATATAGACAAGTGTAAAGTTATGCATTTTGGGTATAATAATAAAAATGCAACATATAGTTTAAATGGAGTTTCTCTGGGGAAATCTACTAATAAAAAGGATTTGGGAGTAATGGTAGACAATAGACATAACAGTAGCATGCAGGGTCAACTGGCAGTTGCAAAGGCCAATAAGATATTGGCATGTATTAAAAGGGGTATTGACTCAAGGGAGGAAGATATAATTATGCCTCTTTACAGGTCCATGGTAAGACCCCACCTAGAATATGCTGTTCAATTCTGGGCGCCCTTTCTGAAGAAGGACATTATTGAACTAGAGAAAGTGCAGAGGAGGGCTACAAAACTAGTAAGGGGAATGGAAAGTTTTAGTTATGAAGAGAGGCTAGAAAAGTTAAACTTGTACACACTAGAGAAACGGCGTCTTAGAGGGGATATGATAACACTATATAAATATGTTCAAGGCCCATATAAAGGGCTTTCAAAAGACCTGTTCATTAACAGAACAGTACACAGGACAAGGGGCCACCCACTTAGACTTGAGGAAAGGAAATTTAATCTACAGCGGCGGAAGGGTTTCTTTACAGTAAGGACAATAAAGGTATGGAATGCACATCCGGAGGAGGTGGTGCTATCAAATACATTAGATGCCTTTAAAAGGGGCCTGGATACTTATTTAAAAGAGCATAATATAGAGGGCTATGTACGTTAGTATTGGGATTAATATTTAGTTAGGGCTTGTTGATCCAGGGAGAAGTCTGATTGCCATTTGGAGTCAGATGCCTTCTTTTGGGTCAGCGATGGTAAACAGGAATAGGAAAAGGGTTGAACTGGATGGACGCAAGTCTTTTTTCAACCTAAATTACTATGTAACTATGTAACATAGAGTAATACTACTTCGTATCGACCCCAAGCTCTCAGACATAGCTTCTACTGAGGCAGGACCAGACGCCAATGGATTACTCTTTGGTGATTCATTTACTGCCTTGGATAAGGCCCAATCTAATAGAAAAAAGATCTTCGATAGGAGAGTTTTTGTTAGGTCTGGGAAAGGACAGGGTCGCTTTCCCGGCCAACCCTCGGGTCCCACAAGAAATCAGTATGGGAACCCTCAAGACCCAACATCATATGGACGGGGATCTTTCTCAGGAGACCAGACCCCCTCCCCCATTTTACCCACCAAGTGACAGAGTTTAGCGGGCGAAGACTTTCAGGACCTTTACTCATTCCAGAACTTTCTTGGGTAAGAATCATCATTACCTTTCCAGCAAGGGAAAAAGTGGGTGGCAGACTCACACATTTTTCCCAAGCCTGGTCTCAAATTTCCTCGGACCAATGGATACTCCAAACAATTCAAGGGTATCAAATAGAATTCTATACCCATCCTCAACAACTGAAAATCCCAACTTCTATCCGATTTTCAGAAGAGGATTTTCATCTAGTAGATTTGGAGATTCTGTAACTTCAGAAAAAAGGCGCTATTATTCCCGTCCCAACTCAGGAACCTGGGTTCATAAGCAACATCTTTTTAGTACACAAAAAAGAAGCGGGAGTCCGCCCCGTCATAAATCTAAGAGAAGTAAACAAATTCATTCTTTACAAACATTTCAAAATGGAAGGCATTCACTGTCTCAGAGACCTTCTTTTACCAGCAGATTGGATGGTCAAAATAGACCTGAAAGATGCCTACCTAACTATTCCCATTGCACGTCGCCAACAACATCTCCTCCAATTTCTCGAGAAGGAGGTCCTATGGCAATTCACTTGTCTCCCCTTCGGCTTATCGTCCACCCCTTGGTGCCTCACAAAAATCATGAAGCCAGTAGTTTCTTACATGAGCAGCAGGGGAATTCGCATGATTAGCTATCTAGACATTAGGTTAATCATGTCCCACGACCCTCTGATTCTTGTGAACAATTCAAACACTATCAGACCTCAGTTTCCTCATAAATTGGAAAAAGTTGGTTACGGTTCCAACTCAAAACATCAAGTTTTTGGTGATAAATTCAGAAGAATCCACTCTACTCTTACCTCGCACAAAATTAAAGAATATTCAGAGAGAGATAAGGTCCATTCTGACAAAAGACCTTATTTCCTTACGGGTAATTGCAAGAATAGTGGGACTATTATTAGCCTCGATTCAGGCCATATACACAGCCCCTCTTCACTACCGGGCTCTTCAAAGATTGAAAATCTCTCACCTCCGCAAAGGCCTCGGTTATTCCGATCTGATTCCTCTATCTTTAGAAGCAAGAGAAGAGTTACTATGGTGGCTAAATCATATGGAGACATGGATTGGAAGAGTAATTTTTGGAATGTCTCCAGACATCATTATCGAGTCAGAAGCCAGCAACTTGGGTTGGGGAGCGAGATGTGGTCACCTCACCACTGGAGGGAAATGGTCCCTCGAGGAAATGGACATGCATATAAATTGTTTAGAACTCTTGGCAGGATCTTTCGCAATCAAGAGCTTTAAGAGTTGCATACTCTTAAAGATGGACAATGTATCAGTAGTGAGATTCATAAACCATCTAGGAGGCACAAAATCCAAAACCCTGGCTATATTGGCAAAAGAGCTTTGGCATTTTTGCCTAGACAGAAATATATCAATAACAGCAGAATACTTACCAGGGCTTTAAATACCATAGCAGATTGGAACTCGAGACACCTTGTAGACTTGAGCGATTGGATGTTACACAAAAAGATTTTAGTTTATTTAGATTCAATCTGGGGACCCTTAACATTGGATCTTTTTGCATCCAGATTGCATGCCCAAGTACCAAATTTTATCAGCTGGAGACCGGACCCAGAAGCTCTAGTTCTGGATGCCTTTCTCCAGACTTGGCCCCCTCAATGGATAGTATAATTTCATAATGATACCCAGGGTGATTCTTGAGGACAGGAAGCAGAAAATCACCATAGTCTTGATCACCCCTTTCTGGACTGTACAACCGTGGTTCCCTCCCATGCTGGAGATGTCCATAGATATACCACGTTACCTATCGCCATTCCTGATGTTATTGCGGGATCCAGCCGGGAACCCACACAACTTTCTACTTCAGAATCAACGTCATCTTTTAGCGTGGCGAATTTCAAAAATACAAGAATTAGCTATGAATTTTCAGAATCGTCTAGATCCTTCATTTCTGGGCTCCAGGAACCAGAGCATGTTACAACTCATGCTGGAATATCTGGACACGTTGGTGCCTGGAACTGGCTTTGGATCTTCCAGTCTAAATTCCATTCTTAATTTCCTTTCAACATGTTTTCAACAAGGGAAAGCTTACAGGACCATTAATTGTTATAGGTCCTCTATCTCAGCTTCCCATGAATATACAGACAGTATCCCCTTCTGTCAACACCCATTGGTTCGTAAATTAATGAAAGGTATCAAAATATCCAGACCTCCTAAGGCAAAATATTCTGTTTTATGGGATGTCAATTCGGTTCTCACGTTACTAGAATCGTGGCCACCTAACGTAGACTTATCACTCAAACAACTTTCTGCAAAACTTACTATACTCCTTTATCTATTTTCTTTTTGTAGGGTTTCTTATGTACACGCTCTAGACATTTCTAACAGGTTTAACGAACCTGAAGGAGTACGTTTTCTGACTGCACCAAATCTTCTACTAGGGAAATCTTTTATCCCAGTTTCCCTCAAAATCCCCAACTGTTTCTTAAGGTTTATGACTCTGTTACTACTAGAATCAGAACTAATGATTCTCAATTATTGATTTCTTTTGTAAAACCGTATTTACCAGTTTCCTTAGCTACTTTAGCGAGATGGGTTCGCTGGATCATGCAAGCTGCCGGCATTGATATTACTTTGTTTGGAGCACACTCCTCTCGAGGGGCTATGGCTTCCAAATCCTACTTACTTCGAGGTAGCCTCCAAGATATCCTTAAAGCAACAGATTGCTCCAGGGAATCCACCTTTAAGGCTTATTATTTTAAACCTATTAAACACGTATCTTCTAGCATTATTAAACAGCTTTAAACTTGCATAATAGGAGCCTCCGTGTATTGCCTTAAAATTATCCCCTCCAGTTTTTAACCCTTCTCTTTTTCTTGTGTTCTTTTTCCACTCAGGCTGAAAGATCCTACTGTTGAAAATCTACTCATACGAAGTTTCCAGTTCACTCAAATTCGAGAACCAGTTCCTTGAGTTTCCACAATTGAAGTGTTTCCTCTTAATCTTACACCAAAGAAAGAAGGACTCCCTAAGGAGTTGTGATTGGATGAATATATGTAAAGGGTGGGGTTGAATAACCATCATGTTACTTTGTTTTTCAAACCATTCAAACTTTGCTGCTGAGTTAGTAAAGATGGAGTTATTGCATAATACTCGCCTCCATGTCTTTATTAAAATCCTGATTTTCCGTCACTATAGTAGGAAAATCTACAAATTTCGGCTAAAAGCAAATTTGTTCCAGCTAGTCACTATATAAACTAACTTTTAAGCCAAACTTGTATAGGAGTGATAGTTCCCCTTTCAGGCAGTTCTCCAAATCTCCCATCAGTAATTTATTGCCAGATTTAAAAAAATTAGAATATAGACAGGTTAGAGGGCAGGGTGTGCTGTTGAGGGACACAGAAGAAAAGGAAATATCAGTAAGATAAAATTTCTCCCATTCTTCTGTGTCCCTATCCACAGCCATTGAAACAAATGGAATATATTCCAAAGCCGTGAATACAGAGTGGGAGCATAGTGTAGGAGAAATACCAACACCATGCAGTGCACATCTGCCCAACTGTGCACTCCAATAAACAGTAAACAACACTAATACAGTATGGTGCAATCCGTGAAAAATTTTAGGACAAAATTAAATATAGTTTACCAGATCCAGAGGTATCAGCTTTAAGGATCTTTCACCCAAACTTTGTGTCAGAAGCTGATTGGACATCGATTCTGTAGTGTTTGATAAAGGTAGAGATAGTGGACCAGGTTGCAGCCTTGCATAGATCCTCTGAAGTAGCAGAACCTTTTGCTTCCCGTGAGGAATTCTAGTAGAATGGGCCTTAATTAATTTAGGTGGATTTTTTTCCTGCCAGAAGATAGTCTTCTTTGATACACTCTGTAATCCACCTTGCAATTGATTCTTTTGATGCAGAGAAACCCTTACACTTCCCTGCAAAGTGAATAAACAAAGAATCTGACTTCCTAAAAGGCTTACTTCTTTCCAAATATTTGAAAACACATCTTACAAGGCCTAAATTATGAAAGTGAAGTTCTTTTTTTTCTTTAGGATTGGATGGTAAAACAATTTCCTGATTCAAGTGGAAAGAAGAGACTACCTTGGACATGAATTCTGGTCTGTTACCTAGAACCACTTGATGAAATACAATATTGGGTTCCTTGGAGGATAAGTCCTGAAGTTCGCTAACCCTTCTAGCAGACGTGATAGCTGTCCGAAGAATAGTTTTTAAGGTTAGAAATGTTAAGGGAATCTTGTCCAAAGTTTCAAACTTTTCAGACCTGGCCAATTGGTCTAGTACTTAATTTAAGTCCCAGGGAGCAATAATATTTTTTCTTCTAGGTCTTGCTTTAGTCACTGCTATTAAATATCTTTTGACAAGATCATCATCTGCAAATTGCCTTGCCAAACATGCAGAGATCACGCATAACTAGACTTTTAGAACTCCCCATGAAGAATAAGAAGGGGAGGCATGACTGAGCTGGGGGTGGCAAGAAATAAGCTAGAGGTTAGGGGCAGGAAGGGAGGTGAGGAGGATAGGGTTAGTATATATGGAGGTTGGCTAGTTGTCACTTCCTTTCGAATGATAAGACTGAACAGCGTGGACCTGCTCAGCTCTTGCTCATTTCATCCAGGCTACCCATTTGCTGTCGGTGATTTGTTGCTGTAGGAGACTGACGGAGGCTCTCGGAGGTGGGATCGGATGGCGCTGAGGCAGGGTGAGGAGACGCAGCCGGGTGTTCCTGACCAGCCAGGGCACATCACGCAATCGGGCCCTGAGGGGGGGAGGAGTTGGAGTGCTGCCCGGCTAGGCGGGGTTACAGTCTTGTGGCGGTGAGGAGGGCTGGATCCAGCTGGTGAAGCGATTGACCATCCTCTCAGCGAGAAGTGTATTCATGAAGGATGGGCCGGCAGGTGGGTTAGGAGCGGAGCCCAGAAGGAGGCGCTATGTGGCTGGTGCTGCATAGGGGGAGATTGGACCAGGTGAATCTGCTAAGCGGTGGGGCTTCTGGATCGGTCCTTAATGGACCACATTGTGGTCCTGTGGCCCTGATGTACCTCTGATCTGTGTCCCGCCATGTTCCCTTCCCCTTCCCTTTCCCATCTCCTTCCTACTGGTCTGTGTTTTCTTCTTCCCTATTTCTACCTCTGTGCTCTGGAGTGTCTTCCTGCAGGGCTGTTTCCTTCATGTCCCCCCCCCCACCCCTGTTTCTTGGCTACAGGTGGTATACTGGTGGCCGACGGTGGTCTGGGTTCCCCTTCCCATGTGTGAAGGGGGGTAGGTGACATTCATGGTTTTCCTTCCAGCAGGGGGTTGGGGTCTGGTTGAGCCTCTGGTGTGCAAGGGATTATGTGTATCTGGCATGTTCTTGTCCATAGTTGCAAATACAGTATGCATTGTATAAATAAAATAAAAGACTTGCAGAAATTTTAATGACAATTTATAAGGAAATGAACACATGAAGATACCATGTGGTGGGGTTTTGGGTGGTTGTTTGTTTTGTGAGACACAGGGGTTCTCTTTTTGGGTGGTATGTGTATGCTGTTTTGGTGGGTAGGTGCTGCTGTCATTATAACGAGGGGTGTTGCGAATGGGAAGGATCAACACAGTTGGTGAGGCCAACGTCTAGAGTACCACAGCCGGTCGGAGAGCTTGGTTCGCTTGGTTCGCTAAAGCTGATTTGGAATCTGACTTTACGTCTTCTGCCAGTTCATCTGGGGAGCACTCCTATGTGGACCTGTGTCTTCCCAAGGGGTGCTCCATATCGTTTGCATTGTTCGACCGTTTCGGTACCTGCTTGGTGGGTGGTGCAAAGGGAATCGAGAATCCTGCGCTATCTAGAGAATTTTTTCAGCATGGAACCTGGGGGGCTGAATGTGTGTTGGCGGTTACTGCACTCATTACAGCAGATTTGCTTTGACTTTGGGGTACCTTTGGCTAGGGGCAGACAGAAGGGCCGACTACTTGCCTGCGCTTCCTGGGGATCGTGCTGGATTTGATCACCATGTAATGAAGGTTGCTGAGAACAAAAAAGGGTGGCTTTCCGGGAGGATGTGGTCACTTGCCGTCGGGCTCGGAAGGTGTCCCTTCTGGCTTTGCGGGTGTTGTTGGGCACTTTCAATTTGACTGTTGGATTATTCAGATGGGTATAGTTGTTCACCGGTGGAAGCACAGGACACGGGGGGAAGGGGTCTTGCTCCCTAAACCATCACATATGGATGTCGTTGCTTTTGAGGGATGATTTGTGGGTCTGGCAGTAGTTTTGGCGGTGTACAAGGGTTGTTCTTACTGGCCTCTCTGGTACAGTCTGTCTTAGAATTGGATCACTAACTTTGCGGGATGGCTGGCCTTGGGGCATTGTTCTATGCTGACTGGTTTGCCGAGCGGTGGTACAAGAGGTGTGTTATCTCTCAGCTTCATCTCCTCCTGAGTTAGTCCTGTTAAGGCATCTGTATCACGGTGCCCGTGCTTACTGGCAACATTCTGTCAGTCTCACTCAAAGCTAACTCTTATTGGTCGCAGTGCCTTGTCCCGCCCAGTGTTTGTCCTTAAATACTGGGTCCTGTCACTTCGCTGTTGCCCTTTTGTGATGTTTCCGTTGCCAGCACTTGTTCCACTTTTTCGTGTGACCTCTGTGTACCGACCCGGATTGCCTGACTACTCTGCTGTATCTGTTCCTGCCTGTGTACCGACCCGGACTGCCTGACTACTCTGCTGTATCTGTTCCTGCCTGTGTACCGACCCGGACTGCCTGACTACTCTGCTGTATCCGTTCCTTCTCTGTGTACCGACCCGGCCAGGCTGACGTTCCTGCTCCGTTTACCGACTCGGATTGGCTGATTTTCCTGCTCTGTGTACCGACCCGGATTGGCTGACGTTCCTGCACTGTATATCGACCCGGCCCGGCTGACATTCCTGCTCTTTGTACCAACTAGGATTGGCTCGTTCCTGCTCTGTGTACCGGCCGAGTAGGTCTACTGCTCCTGTGTATTGGTGCGACCTGTGGTCCCATTCCGGTCCTCGATTTGGGGTTCCACTTTCAGGCTTCGGTCTCTGAACTACCCTTTGAGCCTCAGTGCCACTTGTGCAGTCTAGTCTCGATTCGGTCAGTGTCACGCGGGCAACATTCCGGTGTCTATTCCATCAGTGCACCACGGTACGCTTGACCCTCCTTCCTGCCTTTAGCTGAGGTTGGTGTTTCGTTGGGCGCCTCAAGCTGTGCTTCCATCAGGCAATCATTGCTGGTCTTGGCGTTCATTAACCCCTTCGGGGAAGGTGTCACTTGTCACCGGTTATTCACAGTGCAGTCTCCGTTGGGCATACTGTCTCAATCCTCCATTATTGCTAAGGCAGATCTAAGTTATCCTGGGCCTCCATTGTCTAGGGCGTTTCTCGCTATTTAAGCACTTCCTTTGCAGAGTTGGAGTCTCAAGGGCCTCGCACTATTAGGGCCTGTTCGCTGTATTGGCCTAATAGTAACCCGTTCCTGGCTGCCTCTGTTTGAGTTCACACGAACATAACCTGACCTGTGTCAGTATATTGTAAAGTCTGTATTGTACATATACTGGACCCGTGTGGGTATACATTGTATTTTTGCCATAACCTGTCCTGCGTCAGTACTGTATTGTGTTACCTTTACTGCTGGACCCCTGAGGGTTATATTCGGTAAACCTGTTCAATAAAACTGTGTTTTATTTCATCTACTGAGTCTGAGTGTCATTAAAACCGTAACAATCTGGTCTTGTGTTGGCTGTGAATGCATTTTCTTTTCAGGAGTGTCACGTTCTTGGTGTTCTGAACATAGCGGCTACTGCATTGGCTCCCTTCCAGGTGGTAGCATTTCAGGAGGTGTGCCCGGGGGCGAAGACAATAGGAAAGCCTTGCCCCACATACCTCTGGGGGATTGGAGTGAAACAGTTCCTCCTGGGTGGAGCACTCCGTGATGCCGGCCACATGGGCGCAGTACGCAGTGGCTTGGAATGGCTGGATCTGACTGGGGATATCTGAGGAGATTGCTGCTGTCTGTAGTGGCTATGGGATTGGCCTGCTAGGGTTCTGTCCTCTGTGGCTCATGCGGCACATGTTGGGTTTGGCCTTCAGCTTTACAAGAGGGGGTGTGAAGGCGTATCCAGGGAAGTTATGGTACTCATGGCTTTTGTGGGTCTGCAGCGGGGGTGGGCATCGGTGGATTTGTGTAGTCTGATTTTGTTTTATTTACGGAGTAGGCTTGTTAGTGTTATACGGGTTGTCTGTATTAGTTGGTCTGTGGCGCGTCTTTGCGGTGTGGCCTTTACCTTAGGTTTTTTTTTTCAGAGCGTGTTGCATCGGATACTGGTTAGCGAGATTCGTGTTGTTTGATTTAGTTTCATTTACGTAGTAGGCTTGTTGGCATTTTAGGGTTGTCTGTACTAGTCGGCCTGTGGCGCTTCTTTGCGGTGTGGCTTTTACCTTATTTTTTTTTTTTCAGAGCGTGTTGCATCAGATACTGGTTAGCGCGATTCGTGTTGTCTGATTTAGTTTCATTTACGGAGTAGGCTTGTTGGCATTTAGGGTTGTCTGTACTAGTCGGCCTGTGGCGCGTCTTTGCGGTGCAGCCTTTAGTATTGCGCAGTGGGGAGGTTCTTACTCGCTTTCAGTTTTTTCGGATATTTACGCTGGGGGCTCTCGCATTTGTCTGTTCTTTCTGGGGATTTTTGGAGGGAATTCATTTTGGATTGGGGATGCCATGCTGGCGGCTAGAACGGGTTTGGGTTCTGTGTCCATTATAAGAATAGGCCGATGGGAAGTGGGAATATTTCAGTCTTCGGTTAGGCCTTTTGAAGTGCCTGGGAACTAATGGTTTGGGGTCAACCTGTTCATTATTCTTTGTGTGGTTATGTTTTTCGGGTGCTAGTATTCAAGCAATTGTGGATCGTGGGCCGTTCGTTTGTCTTCTGGGAGATTCAGAGGGAAGCAGCTCGGGGGAGTGGTTTGAAGATGTTCGTCGGCAGCTCGTTTGGTTCGTTTTTTTAATGGGGTATTGTGTTGTTCACTACTTTTACTGGACGTTTATGGCTGGTAGGAGTTTTGGTGGCGGTGGTGCGAGTTTCTGGTAGTCCATTTGGGGGGTAATGTTTTGGGGTTTTATTCCATCTGGGTTGTGGGGTGAGACATTTGGGGGGATTAGGGCAAGTTGTTTTGCGTTTTTTTCCATGTTTACGGATAGTGTGGTTGGTCACAATACCCGACGGTGTTGGGCGGGGGCCAGGGATCTCAGAGCTTTAGGGAAAGGCTGCATTGGGCCATCATACCAGAATCTTCCCTCCTGAAGGCGGCTGGGCTATGTTGGATTCTCTGGTCAAAGGATAGCTGAGGTGGTCGACAGCTCGAGAGCCGTCGATGTGGTGGTGTCAATGTCGAGGGTCAACTACATGCCAGAGTTAAACAGGGCCAGCTGAGATGAAGTCGACGGTGTGGGGCGTTGACAATCAGGATCCGGCTAGGAGTTGGTGAGTCGAGGTGAAGGTTCGAGTCGAAGTCGGAGAATGCTGGAAGAGGAAAGTGAATCAGTTCTGGATGCTTCTCTTGGATGGGAGTCAGAGAGGACTCTTTAGACCATCCAAGAAATGACGACACGTAGAAACTTCTTAGTCTAACACAAACACACTTTATTAGAACCCAGTGCTGTCTTTTATACATCTAGGATATGGCACTCATATAATACAGCACAAAGGAATACAAAACCAAGTAAACAGAAACTCAGACATTATACAATAGGGTAGACATGATTGAGTTAAGCACAAAGGGACTTGGGCAGGGAAAAACAATGAACAAAGGCTTGAGGGGCTGGAATACACATTTGGGTAACAATGCCAGAGGGTCGAAACCTGTTTGCATATTTGGCTTCAACCCCTGGCCAATCTGCGGCCGCCTGTAGTCGGCTGTCAAATAAGGGTAGTTAAACGTCCTCCCGCCAGGAAAGCCCATCAGCATTCTGGTTCTTCCGGCCAGACCGGTATTTGGTGGAAAAATTAAAAAAAAAGGTTGGAGGGCCAAGCTCCAGTGCAGTAGTCGCCTATTGTCCCCTTAGACTCGGTTGAGCAACACCAAAGGGCTGAGATCCATCAACACAGTGAATTCGTGGCTGTAGAGATAAGGCTGAAACTTCTTGCATGCCCATACTAGAGCAAGGCACTCCTCCACAGCTGCATAGGCCACTTCCCTTGGTAGCAATTTTCAGCTCAGATAGGCAACAGGGTGTTCTTTGCCGGCTTGGTTCACCTGGCTTAGGACTGCCCCTAGTCCACAGTCGGAGGCATCTGTGTGAACCAAGAAAGTCTTGTTAAAATCAGGTGCTGTCAACGGGTTCCCTTCCTAATGCCTCCTTGAGGGCTTGAAAAGCTTGTTCACAAGACTGGAACCAGTCTACAATACCGGGCAGGGCCGTTTTAGTTAGATCCGTAAGGGGCTTGGCCAGGGTGCTGAACTGGGGAACAAATTTTCTGTAGCACCAGGCTGTCCCCAGGAATGCCAGAACCTGTTTCTTGGTCCGGGGCATAGGCCAGTCTAGGATGGCTGTGATTTTGGCTGGTTCTGGCTGCTGCTGTCCGCCCCCTACCTAGTGTCCTAGGTACTGGATGTCCCCCATCCCTATCTTGTACTTGTCATTCCAGAGAACTGCGCGGTTAATCCTCCCCAGAATGGCTTTTAAGTGCAGGAGGTACTCTTCCCAGGAGTCGCTGAAGATATCGATATTATCCAGGTAGGCACAGGCAAATTCATGTGCCCTTGCTAGCAGATGGTCCACAAGCCACTGGAAAGTAGCCTGGGCGTTCTTCATCCCGAATGGCATCACCTTGAATTGCTAGAAGCCAAAGGGGGTGATGAAGGCAGATTTGGCTACCACCTCAGGGTCAAGCAGAATCTGCCATTACCCTCGACTAAGGTCGAGGGTAGAGACAAAGCAGGCACCAGCAAGCCGGTTGAGCAACTCGTCTACCCAAGGCAAGGGGTAGGCGTCAGTGACCGTCCTGTCACTTATCTGCCAGCTGGGTGGCTTGGTTGATAGTACAAGGGTCTTGGTCTCTCACCCAATCTCTCACAGTATCAGGGATATTCAAAAAGAAATGCTCCAATGTTGTTGATCGACATGCAGCATTTGACATATTCATTCAAAATCATGAAGGAACCCGTCAATGTCTCCCTTGGTATAGTCGAACACTGGGAAGGATTGATGGGTCACAGGCAATCCCGTCCCATCTCACTCCAAGTGGGACTCCGATGTCGAGCTGTGGCTGGGAGGACGAGTCGGCGGAATTTCCCAGAGGTACTCATCTCGAGCATCTGCCACGAGTCTGTTCACTAATTCCATAGGGGGAGTTAGGTCCATACAATTGGAGTCAAATCGCCACTATTCAAGCTACGGGGTCCTCGTCTTCAACAGCCGTCGAGTCGTGCCCGCATGATCCACTGTCAGGGCTTGACTAGCAAGGCTGAACTCCTCTGGTAGGTCAGTCTGCCTCGCCAGTTTGACCGTCTCCTCATCCATCTGGTGTAATGCTTGGATTAGATCCTGCCTCCTTAGACCGGCCGCATTGCGTCCTCGCTGGGCGACCATATCTCACAGGGTGGCCATGGAAGCATTCTTGTAGATGTCTGACATTTCTCTGCCAGCCGGGTCCCCGGGTGGTGGTTTGGACCTCTTAGGAAAGAAGATTCCACCGCTGCCACCAGTGTAACGGGAACCCAAGACGCCAAGTGTCCTGGGCTGTTGTACCGGAATCTTCCCTCCAGAAGGCGGCTGGGCTATGTCGGATTCCCCGGTCGAAGGATAGCTGAGGTGGTCGACAGCTCGAGAGCCGTCAATGTGGCTGTGTCGATGTCGAGGGTCGACTATATGCCACAGTCGAACAGAGCCAGCAGAGATGAAGTCGATGGTATGGGGAGTCAACAATCAGGATCCGGCATGGAGTCGGTGAGTCGAGGTGAAGGTTCGAGTCGAAGTCGGAGAATGCTGGAAGCGGAAAGTGAATCAGCTCTGGATGCTTCTCTTGGATGGGAGTCAGAGAGGACTTTTTAGACCATCCAAGAAATGACGACACTTAAAGACTTCTTAGTCTAACATGAACACACTTTATTAGAACCCAGTGCAGTCTTTTATAAATCTAGGATATGGTACTTGTAATACAGGACAAAGGAATACAAAACCCAGAAAACAGAAACTCAGACACTGTACAATAGGGTAGACATGACTGAGTTATGCACAAAGGGACTTGTGCAGGGCAAAACAATGAACAATGGCTTGAGGGGCTGGAATACACTTTCGGGTAACAATGCCAGGGGGTCAAAGCCTGTTTGCATATTTGGCTTCAACCCCTGGCCAATCTGCGGCCGCCTGTAGTCAACGCCATGAGACTGGGCGAGAAATTCACGGCTGGGAACTATACACAAATGTCTGACATACTTAGTTTTTAGCCCCTTTCATCTGGACTAACCCACCAGGGCCCAGGCTTAAAGTTCAACCATGATGCATCCATTTTAACAATGAGCCGGGAAGTCTGTCGGCTCCTTAAGTTTCTCCAGTATATGGAGGTTGGCTAGTTGTCATTTCCTTTCAAATGACAAGACTGAACAGCATTCCTCCCTCCCTTCTGGTTGTATGATGGTTTGGTGGTTTGTTGTTCTGGGGTCCTCACTTGTTGGGGTCTGTAGGCTTTTCTATGTCACAGCTTTGTGGGCACTTTGGGCCCTTGCCAATGTGGAGAAGGTCATTAGGTTGGATATGATTACATGATGATGTTAGGCCAGCAGCTAAGGAGCAATGACACCCGGACTGTGTCGCGGGTTTGGACACCGGCCTCATTGAGCTTCATTGACCAGCTAATGGGGTGCGGAAAGGTGAAACAAGATTGGGGCGAGTCTAGGGGCTCAAAAGGAGGGATAGGCAAGTAGGGCCTATCAAACTGGGGACTGGCAAGGGCTTAAATGCTAGAAAAAAATGTATGGTAAAATGTTTATTATGTATTTGAAATAAAGCTGTGGCCTGAGTCAAAACCCATAATTAGTTGGCTGTGTTTTTCTTGAACCATTACCCCATGCATAAGACAAGTGATGCTGGTTGCCCTCTTCATTCCCTATTTGTAGAAAGTGGAGTATCTGAGATGGAGATACCAGTTCTTTCTATGCTGTTTTTGCACAAGGAAGGGAATTTTCTCTAAACTCTACAGTAGATCTTAGCTGTAGAGGCCTTTCTGCCAGATATTATGGTTTGACCTGACTCTCTTGGACATTTATTATCCACCCCAAACACTGAAGATGAAGAAGGGATAAGGATAACAGGTTTGCCAAATTATCTTGATGGCCCGATATAAACCAACGGAGGAACTGTTCCAATGCTTGATTAGACCTCTCTGCAGCATCGTTAGACTGAGGATGGTAAGCTGACGAGAATTAGAGTTGAATGCCCATCTGTCTGCAAAAGGTCCTCCTAAAACGAGACACAAACTGACTCCCGCGATCTGAGACTAACACCTTGGATATACCGTGGAGATGGACTACCTGTCACGGTTTGTTTAGACTCTCAGACACAGAGTAAGATAAAAATCAAACTTTATTGAAAAGTTTAATGGGAACCCTCATGGGTCCTGAACATACACATATATCACATGTACATAATGGATTCAAACAGTAGTATTAGCAAGATACATTATGGTAGGCTCTACCGGCCTTGCCAATATACCAGGCAAGGCAGCCTGGAGGGTTACACGACAATCAGAATATGGCTCTACTGGCCTTGCCAATATACCGGGCAAGGCAGCCTGAAACATGGCACAGTGGAATGGAGACAGGCTCTACTGGCCTTGCCAATTTACCGGGCAAGTCAGCCTGGAGGGTAACAATCAATCTGAATATGGCTCTACCGGCCTTGCCAATATACCGGGCAAGGCAGCCAGGAGGACAGAAGGACAGCTCCACAAATGCTGAATAGATGGAACAGCAGCATAAGATGGAACAGTGGAGCAAACCAGTATCGCCACCAGGGAAACCAAACCGGTTCTATACAATGGAGACTGCAGCAACCGGTGAATGAAGGGTAACAGTACCGTGTAATGGACAACAGTAAGCAAACCGGTTCTATACAGTTGGATCAGCAACCGGTAATATGGAGTAAACCAGTATTGTGCATTGGACAACAGGAAGGCCCAACCGGTTCATTCATACAGTGGAATCAGTAACCGGTAAATGAGGAGTAACCCAGTAACGTGTATTGGACAACAATAGCATCTAACTGGTTCTATACAGCGAATCAGCAACCGGTAAATGTGGAGTAAACCAGTACCACGTACTGGAAGACAGGAAAGTCCAACCGGTTCTATAAGCGGAATCAGCAACCGGTTAATATGGAGTGAACCAGTATGGTGTAATGGACAACAATAGCGTCTAGCCGGTTCTATACAGTGAATCAGCAACCGGTGAAGTGTGGAGTAAACCAGTACCACGTACTGGAAGACAGTGAAGCCCAACCAGTTCTATACAACGGAATCAGCAACCGGTGAATGTGGAGTAAACCAGTACCGCATACTGGACAACTGTGGAGCCCAACCGGTTCTATACAGCTGAATCAGCAACCGGTTAATGTGGAGCAAACCAGTGATCAGAATGTCCCCCAGGTGACCCAATAGCCAGTTGATAAAGTGAGGATACAGCTCAGGAACAGCAGACAAACCAGGATGTCCACTGGAACCACAGAACTGCCAGCCAGGTCAGGAATGGAGCAGGAACAACGGCAACACAGGATCAGGAATGGAAGCAGGAATGACAGCCCAACTGGATCTGGAACGAAGGCAGGAACCACACAGGAGAGGCACTGACTGCTGGAGAACGCTGACACTGGTAGCAAAGAGGAACAGGCCCAAGGAACAGGTACAGGAACAGGCAGGTGACTGCTGACATAGAGACACCACGAAAGGGCAACCAAAGGGTGCCTCAGCCCAGTCTATATAGGCAATACTGGGCAGGTAAAAGACAGGCGGCCAATGGAGAGTACACACACCTGACTGACAGCAGAAGTCAGCAATCACGGGCACCGTAATACTACCTCTCTGGCAAAGATCTCGGCCAACTCCCTCGAGGAAGGGAGTTCCTTCAGAGGTAGGAAATGAGCCAGCTTGGAAAATCGATCCACGATCGTAAGGACGACTGTGTAGCCCTCTGATACTGGCAGTTCCACCATAAAAATTGATGGATAAGTGAAAACAATGACTTTCCACATTCAGAATGGTTTGAATGAGCCCCGCCGGAAGGTGTCTCGGGGTCTTGGTCTGCGCACATGTTGAACAATCGGACACAAATGCAGAACAGTCAGCTCTCAGGCTAGGCCACCTGAAAAGTCTAGACATGGACCATATGAGTATCACTGACTGCTGGTCAGGAAGGGGTGCTGACCAACAGCAGTAAAAGTAAATAAATAAAGTGAACCCAGAGAGCAAGGAAACCAGCACACACACAATTAAAAGGAGCACTCAATGAAACTGAAAAGAACAGGGTGTAACGGTTTGTTTGACACACAGACACAGTGGTTTAGGATAAAACAGTTTTATTGAAATCACAGTAATATAATAACCCTCACAGGTCCTGTAGTATTTAAGCAGAATAATACAGACACATGACAGGTTACATATACATATGCCTACACAGGTCCAGTATAACCATAGAGTCCATAACAGCATATACTGACACAGGTCAGGCAGAATACAATGAATTCCCAGGAGAAAGGTACTGCATGGGTTAATGGTCTTCAATGAGTGTAAACACTCCCACGTGAAGAGAGGTCTGTGATGGAGCTCACGCCATATAGAGAGCTTAAGGATACGTAATGCCCAGAAATAGGTTAGCAGAACAAATGTGAACTGCCCGAGTAATATCAGGAATTGAGCAACATATGACACTGCCGTAGCAGTAACGGAGACCAGGCCATTTGCACTCTGCCGGAGCAGTAACGGAGACAAGACCAATGGCACACTGCTGTAGCAGTAACGGAGAGAGACACTTGCATCTGCAGGAGCAGAAATGGAGACAAGGCTGATGGCACACAGCCATAGCAGTAAAGGAGACTAGGCCACTTGGGCTCTGCAGGAGCAGTAACGGAGACAAGGTCAATAGCACACTGCCGCAGCAGTAACAGAGACAAGGTCAATGGCACAATGCCATAGCAGTAAGGGAGACAGACACTTGCACTCTGCAGGAGCAGCAACGGGGACAAGGCCAATAGCACACTGCCGTAGCACTAACGGAGACAAGGCCAATGGCACACTGCCATAGCAGTAATGGAGACTAGGCCACTTGCGCTCTGCAGGAGCGGTAACGGAGACAAGGCCAACAGCACACTGCCGTAGCAGTAACAGAGACTAGGCCACTTGCGCTCTGCAGGAGCAGTAACAGAGACAAGGCCAATGGCACATTGCGGTAGCAGTAACGGAGACTAAACCACTTGCGCTCTGCAGGAGCAGTAACGGAAACAAGGCCAATGGCACACTGCCGTAGCAGAAACGGAGACTAGGCCACTTGCACTCTGCAGGACTGGTACAGAGACACAACTGAACACTGCCGTGACCGAACTGACTGGGCAACCGAGCAACTCGCCCTGAGGTCGTAACCAACCGGAAGGTCACAAAATGACTGATGGATAGGAATATCGCCAAGGTGACACAGAGGCAGCAAGAGCAGGAACATCAACCAAGCCGGGTCGAATCACAGAGCAGGAACGTCAGCCAAGCCGGGTCGGTACACAGAAGCAGGAACATCAGCCAAGCCGGGTCAGTACACAGGAGCAGGACCGTCAGGCAATCTGGGTCGGTACACAGGAGCAGGAACATCAGCCAAGCCGGGTCGGTACACAGGAGCAGGCGTAGAAGAATGTTCAGGCAATCCGGGTCGGTACACAGGCAGGAGACGAGATGCAGAGTAGTCAGGCAGGCCAAGTCGGTACACTGGGAATCACTGAGCAGAGACAAGCACTGGTACAGGAACACCACGAAAGGGCACCGGAGGGGTGCCAGAGCCCAGTATATAAAGGCCATACTGGGCGGGACAAACACAGAATAGCCAATGGGAGCAAAGCACAGTGTAGACTGACAGAAAGTAGCAAGGGGAGCACGGGCACCGTGATACAGGATTTCTGGGCAACTGGGGACAGGGCCTCTGGGCAACTGGGGACAAAGTCAGCTCTGGAACTCAAGGGGTGCAGCAGCCTACACTGGAACTTAAGGAGTGCAGCAGCCTGCACTTGAACTCAAGGAGTGCATCAGCCTACACTGGAACTCAAGGGGTGCAGAAGCCTGCACTGGAACACATGGGGTGCAGCAGCCTGCCCTGGAACACAAGGGGTGCAGCGGCTCTGGAACACAAGGGGTGCAGCAGCTTTGGAACACAAGGAATGCAGCAGGTCTGCACTGGAACACAAGGCCCAGGGTCAAAAGGAAAGGAAACTAAACAGGGACTGATCTGGGCTTATCAGTATCTGGCCCAGAGCAAGGGGAGAGACTGAACTAAATAGGGAGGAGGTGATTGCAAGGTGGGGCCAGCTGGGACCAGAATCAGGTGTCTTTAGTCTGAGTGCAGCAGCCTACAACAGCACCACAGACAGGTAGTGGCACTGAGAGGTACTGCACCAGACTGCAAAGAGAACAGAATCGTGACAATGAGTTGGTCACTACCAATGTGACCAGCCACCTTCGAGGCATTATAAGTCTTCAATAATTTTGTGCGTAGAGACTCAGGCACAAAACAGCCCTTTCTGGGCTTGTCAACTGGTGCTTGAGCGACCAATATCTCCTCTCCCAAAGGAGAGGTAATACTCTAGCGTATATTAGCCAATATCCGATTGGAGGGAATGATAGGAGTCGGGGGACACTCCTACTCGGAATCCGCCCCGAACTGCCGGGAAAGGGCATCTGCTTTAATATTCTTCGTACCAGGGAGGTAAAAAACCACATATTTGAATCTCGACAGGAGCAAGGCCCATCTGGCCTGTTGTGGTGATAACCTCTTGGCCTCAGACAGATATGTGAGATTCTTGTGGTCTGTCAGAATCAGAATTGGAATGCTTCTCCCCTCCAGCAGATACCTCCATTCTTTCAGGGAGAGAATAATGGCGAGTAGTTCACGATCGCCCATGTCATACAGACTCTCGGTTTTAGACAAATTCTAAGAAAAAACTCCACATGGACTAGTGTCTTCCTCTTTAAAGGAATACATCTTATTGAATCTTCATGAAGTTGAAATTATTTTATCCCATTTGGTCCATTCAGCTTTAACCAAATCTGCTACTGAATGTTGTACCGGGAAAACAGGTGATTCCTTCTTGTTACCCAGGAAAGCAGTGTAAAGTATGCCCTGCTCTTTGTCTCTTCTCATCAGTTTTAAAAAGGGCTCTGTTCTTTCAATGCTAAAGGTACCTTCTTCCTCTTCCGCGATTTCACCTTCTTCCTCTTCTGTGATTTCTCCTTCTTCCTTTGAGGAATAGTTGGACATAATATCCTGGAAACTGGATGCTTCTATTACTTCCAATCTAGAAGTACCCTCTTCTGGATCTTCTATTCGCTGTCTCTTTTGGGGGTTTGTGGTCTGCATAGATGAAAACGTTATCCAAGATAAAAAGTCTGACAACTGATTTGGGACATCACTGCCAGCAGATTTTTCTAAACACTCAGAACATACGTTTGCAGGATCTGTGGTGGACAAATTTCTATAACAACCAGTTGGTGTCGTGCTTTCCAACATGGAACACAGAGGCCAACTGGATATAGATACAATGGCAAGGTATATACATAGAGATACTTTCCAGCCGTCGTCACTAGAACTTGTGTGCAGACCCAGAAGCTGTAGGATCTCTGCCGGAGCAGATCACTGCTTCACTGGGGGCAGGACATGCATGTTAGCAAGGCCCATGTTTTCCACTGTGGAAAGCAAACGCTGAGGACTCCCAAGCCCGAATTTGGATGCCACTCTGAATCCTCGGCTTGATCTTAGACAGCGGCATTAATGAAAATATACATCCTCCATTTGGGCAGCAATGAATATGGCCACACTTCCAGGAATAACAAAAATAAAAAGATGAGAGGATTGCATACACTCCTACTTCCAGTTTGGTGTAGGACCAAAAGATTGATGGGAGATTTGGAGAACCACCTTAAGTATTTTTCGATTGGTCCTACACCAGCTACAAGGAGGAGACATATACCCCATTTGTTTCAAAGAAAAAAAACCCACATGGTAGTAATGGTTTATTGGAAGCCAAGTGCTGGGACAGAAGGGCGCCTACTCCAGACTCTGGAGCATCAACTTCCAGGATAAAAGGTAGGGTGGGATTCGGATGGGACAGAACAGGAGCTTTGGCAAAAGCAGACTTCAAGTTCTCGAAGGGTTGAAGGGCACTGGGTGATCAGTTCGAAGGATTCGCCCATTTCTGTGTCATGTCCATGAGTGGTTTGACCACAGTAGAGAACTTTTGTATAAACCTCCTGTTGTAATTTGTGAAACCCAGGAACCTCTGTATGGATTTCGATCTCACCAGAAGCGGCCATTGCAAGACAGCCGAAAGCTTTTACCGGTCCATGATTAGACCGGAGGAGGAGATAATGTAACCCAAGAATGTCACCTGGGATCTATGAAATTCACATTTCTCCAGTCTACAAAACAATTTGTTCTCCCTCAACAGTTGTAGGACCAAAGACACATCTGCCTGATGAGCCTCTAAGGAAGGAGAATGGATGAGAATGTCGTCCAGGTAGACCACGACACACCTTTGTATTAAATCTCTCAAGACATAGTTTATGACTTATTGGAAGACAGCAGGAGCGTTGCGCAATCCAAAGGGCATCACCAGATATTCATAGTGCCCGATCTGGGTGTTAAATGCTGTCTTCCTCTCGAGGTCCTCCTTTATTCTTACAAGATTGTAAGCGGCCCTGAGGTCTAACTTAGCAAGCACTGTAGAGCCCTTGATCCGATCGAACAGCTCAGTGATTAAAGGAATGGGGTAGGCGTTCTTGACCATAAACTTATTTAGACCCCTGAAATCGATACATGGTCTTAGTTTCCCATCCTTTTTCTTTACGAAAAAGAAACCTGCCCCCACAGGAGAGGAAGACTTGTGAATTATACCCCTAGACAAGGCATCAGCCACGTAATCCTCCATGGCTCAGTTCTCCTCCAATGAGAACGGATAAACACGACCCCTGGGAGGTCTAGCACCCGGAACCAGATCAACAGTACAATTGTACGGCCTATGTGGCGGCAACGTACTGGCCTCTACCTTGTTAAATACCTCTCTGTAGGACTGGTACTCTGCAGGTAGAGAGGTAGAGGTACACAATATTCTCTTAGGCTGCTGTAGGCAAGGCTTCGTACACTGAGGGGACCAAGCTACAATGTCACAAGTTTGCCGATCAATCCTCGGGTTGTGCAGCTGCAACCAGGGAAATCCCAGAATAATACTGTAATGAGGAGAGTGGCTGACCTGAAACTGCAATGTCTCCACGTGGAGAGCCCCTACCCTCAGAGACAAGGAACGAGTCTTGTGACTAGCATGTAGCAGTTGTAGGGGCCTCCCGTCAATGGCCTCAATAGCCAACGGAGAGGAGCAGGGCAGCAGCCGAATAGAATGTTGGGCTGCAAATCCTGCATCAATGAACAACCCAACAGCCCCTGAGTCTAGCAAGGCTGAAGCAACCACCGAAGAACTCGGCCCAAGACAGGACTACCTCAAGGATTGGTTTACCCTGTAGAGTCTCTGGGGACTGTGAAACTCCACCTAGGGACTGTCCCCTATATAACCCTAGGTGCGGGCGTTTCCTGGCCGGACGGGACAAGAGCACAACAAGTAACCGGGCTTCCCACAATATAAACAGAGGGCCTCTCTCTGGTGGAGAGCCCACTACTCCACCAAAAGGTGAGTAAACGCTAGTTGCATAGGTTCCCCTCTGGCGGAGTCAGAACCAGGAGGCATGAGAGGCGAGGGAGGATTGGTTGGGTACACAAAGTTGGGTACCAAACGGGACAGAGGCCTATGCATACATTCTTTGAATGAAGGTCTCTCCTGAATTCTGGTACCTAACAGAATGGTAACTGAAATCAGTTCCTCCAGATCACTCGGCAGCTCACGGGCTGCAATCTCATCTTTGTTCAAGTCACATAGGCCCTGGGAGAATGCAGCTACGAGTGCTTCATTGTTTCACCTTACCTCTGCTGCCAGAGTATGGAAATCTATTGCATATTCCGTCACTGTCTGCGTGCCTTGGTGGATGGTCATAAGTTGCTTGGCAGCGGAGACTGTACGATCCAGAATATCAAAGACCCTTCGAAATGAGGCCACAAACTCTGCGAAATTGTAAATAATGGGTTTGTCCATCTCCCAAAGAGGATTGGTCCATGCCAATGCCTTGCGTGGCAGGAGGGAAATCAGGAGTCCCACCTTACTTCTTTCTCTTGGAAATGCACGCGGTACCATCTCTAGAAAAATCTCCAGCTAAGTAAGGAACCCCCGGCAGAGTATAGATTCCCCCTCGTAGCGTTGAGGTAATGGAGCGGAATCAGCTAACCCTCTAGCAACACCAACCTGGTTGTGGGGAAATATAAGCAACAATTCAGACATCAAGTTATACAATACAGATAAAGACATAATACTGTATGCATGGAAGAGGGAAACTAGAGCAAGACATCATGCCCTGAAAGGATGAAGATTAAGATATGGTATTAGCAAGTATGCCAACATATTCCACAGCATAATACTAATTATGCTTGGGACCAAAAGAGAGTGGAATAATTCTGGAGCAAGCCAACTGCGCCATATGGGACAAATGAATATTCTCATTGCTATATATTAAGCTTATAACATGTGACTGCTTAAGAGATCTCTAGAATTAAAGGGGTTAAAACCCCCATTTAAATAATTGAACATGTGGTAAGATTTTATCTGGGCCATATGGTGCATTTGGTGTGTTTCAGAATGACTCCACTTTTGACTTTGTGCAAATGGCCCTTAGTATACCCCACCTCCATACCCTACAAAAGGCATGTCAGTCATGGATCTAGAAGAAGTAGCAGAGGTTAAACAGTGTGGAATTTCAAGAACAACCAGGATAGGCATGTTTCATTTCAGCAAAAGAAAATGACAGACTTTCTCAGTACTTGATAAAGTATTTGATAAAGATGGAATCTCTGCCCCAAGCCATACATTACTGAGGAAGTCATCATACGGCCAGAATGGCAAGAATGTTTAAGTGTGCTTCTTATTAAGGACCACAAAATATTTATCTGTTAGGCAGTTATGCTGCCATACGAGTACAACTTATTAATGTTATTGGTTTTTGACAGAAGATGAAGGAGGACCAGGGCATTGAGGATACCTCTGGAGCTTTTGCATCAATATAAGTGTTATGACTAGGGTGGACATAATATTAGGAATATTGGTGAACCAAAATTCTGAGCAACCAAACAGGGAGATAAACAAAATTAATGTAGTAAGAATATATATATATATATATATATATATATTTATTTAAACTGAAAAGGTTATGGTGGGGAAAAAAGTGAATGAAAACCCCTTCTACCTGAATTTGGTGGGTGGTAGATACAATGTTAAACAAAAATTTGACACACCAGTCAAGCCGTAAGACTTGCTTTTCTCAAGTCTCCACATGTGCTCCACATGTGCACCAAGCCTCAATAGCAAGCCAGTAAAACCAACCCCATGCTGATGAGTGGCATTAACAACGAAACGGCCATCCATGAGTGGTTCACTGGCTTTGCATCTCTTCCTGAGTTGTGTCTTAAAGCTGTTGCTCAGCATACACACACTCTAAAGAATCCATGTACAAAGTGGAATCTGAGGCAAAAAGGTGATTCCTTGTTAAACTTATTTGCATATTCCTACCCAGAATCCCTTGCAGTAGTAACAACAATGTGGGAAAAGCAAGTCTTACGGCTTGACTGGTGTGTCAAATTTTTGTTTAACATCGTATCTACCACTATATATATATATATATATATATATATATATATATATATATATGTAGAACTGTATGTATAATGCAAAAGATAATTGATCACATATAACTGATTACTGTATGAAACACACCTACATACATAGTTCATTGGTTAAATAAATTAAGGGTAAATTTTACAAACTTAGCTTCTTCCATCAAACAGCCTCTCCTAATAACTGATTTGAACATATTCTTCCCTTTGTTTTATTTTACTTCTGCTCTGCTTCCAACTTCTGCAGCTTCCAAGTTTCATTCTTTGATCATAACCTCTGAACCTTGAACCTATCACTTTCCCCTCCGACCTGCCCCACAGGCACTTCCATCTGCACACACATGGAAATATACATGATTGTGACCCCTTCCTCTTAGCTAGAGCCATTTCTTCTAATTTCCACACTTTCCTGTCCCAACCTGAAAACCTGCTTCTAAAACATTCTTACTAAATTCTTAAATACCTTTGGTTTGGTCTCCATTCACTATTGGAGGGGCATCCAACAGAAAAGATAGCACATTGGGGTAGGGATGACTCTAGGTATTTAGGGGTCCTAAGCAAAAAATACCTACTTTACTCCCATATTTGTATGTCTAATAAGACTGCCATCTGATTTTGTTTACATGTGGCAGCAGTTCTGTATATGTGTTGTGGGGCCCTACTACCAAGTGGTCACTTATTCTGCTTATATTGTAGCACTGATTAAATTATAGTAAAGTTATTTAGAGAGTTACTGATTCCAATCTCACTCTCTATACATTCTTGTTCCATTAGGGCTATCACATGTCTGGATTTGTTCCATTAGGGTTATCATATGACTTCCTATAAAGGGATAGTAATGTTTCATAATAAAAGCAGCTCTAATTAATCATCATAGTATTTGGACTTTGGAGAGTGTTATTTCAATTCTGTCAGAGTTGTAGTTCAAGAGTAATTCAATGACAAAGTGTCCCCCTCCTGCCCCTTTTACTGATGTAACACTGCTCAGCCAGAGCAGAAGGGAGGTGCCCAGGTAGATTGCAGAGAGGGACAATTTTCAATTAAGATAAGGGAAAAACCTGAAAAACTTGTCAAGGGGGGCAGGGATTTCATTGTTTTCATAGGAATAAGAGTGTCCCCTTCTGTTATCTGTCTGGTCTATGGACTGCATTCCACATCTGAGAAGAGATAGCTTACACTAGGTAAAAGGGGCGGGAGGGGAAACTTTGCTTGTGAATATCTCTTAAACCATAAAGGTTTGAGAGATAAGACTTATATTATTCTTCATATTTTTTTAATGCCTACAAAATAAAATAAAGTTGAAGCGAAGTATTACTATCCCTTTAAGAGTCTGTCATGCTGGAATTTCAGATTATGCTGTAAATGTTCTGGATATCCTTGTAGGAGAGATCCCCTCCCCTCTATTACATGCTCTGTGGTGAGTGTGAGAACTTCCCCATATACTCCAAAAGATGCAACAATGTTTCTGCTGTTGCAGGAGCATGTGAGTCCTGCAACTGTCTGAGTGTGACATGACAGACACCCTAAAACAGTGAACATTTCAGGTTTGGCAGACCTGCCAAATATAACCTAATGATGGAGGGAGAGAGGTGAAGAGGAGAGTGACAGAAAGAGCAGAAAGTTAGAATAAAGGAGACAGAGTAAGGGTCTGAAGGTTTTGTGTCATTGATGAATTGACTAAAGGACTGTCATGCTTTGATGTATGTGTTGGGGCTACGGCTCGTGAGATGATCTTTTGAAGATAACGGAGGTAAACCATCAAGGCAGGATCAGATTGATGAAGGAAAGTAGGCGAGTTGGTTGAGGCATCATTGAAGAACAATTCTGTAAACATTTCTGAAATGTAAAACGAGATAGGGTGTCAGTAGCTGAGTTGCAAGGCCTGTAACATATGCAAAATAAATTTAATAAAAAGTATAGTATAATGAAAACCAGGTTAATTTTCTCAAAAATATCAGTACTTAGGGAGAAGATGACCTGGATTTTCATATGATGTCATGAGTTGCTAGGTTATCTCTGCAAAAGGTACCTGGAAGACCGGACTATGATGAACCCCTTAGACCAGCTGTGGCCACAATTGGGATTTCAAAAAGATGGGAGGTGTGTGAAAAAACAGGAATGTCTCATATTTCTGATGACCACTTTTCAGCAAACCATTCATCACTGAGCATATCTGCAAAACCATGACAGGATGAGGCATCAGAGAAAAAAGTGTGGGTATGTGGAGGTTTGAAAAAAGGGAATACAATCTGGAAAGGATGGGGGTATGAGGGGGTTATATGAGGAGGAAATCATCCAGATAATGGATAACTGTAGGACATCTGGATATGTTCAAGAGGATATATCATAGGTAGTGTTGAGCGAGCGTGCTCGGCCGATGCTCGGATCGGCTCGAGCATCGCTCTGCTCGGCACATGGCGGTACTCGTCGAGTACCGCCATGTGCTCGCCCGCCATGTTCGGGTGGCGGGGATCTGTGCCGGAAGAGGCACAGATCAGAAGACGCTCCGCTGGACCACCAGGGACTGGAGGTACGGGGGCATTGCGGAGATGAAGGGGGCATTGCGGAGATGAAGGGGGACATTGTGGAAGAGGGGCATAGCGGAGATGAAGGGGGACATTGTGGAAGAGGGGCATAGAGTCTATGCCCCTCTTCCACAATGTCCCCCTTCATCTCCGCTATGCCCCTCTTCCACAATGTCCCCCTTCATCTCCTCTATGCCCCTCTTCCACAATGTCCCCCTTCATCTCCGCTATGCCCCTCTTCCACAATGTCCCCCTTCATCTCCTCTATGGCATAGAGGAGATGAAGGGGGACATTGTGGAAGAGGGGCATAGCGGAGATGAAGGGGGACATTGTGGAAGAGGGGCATAGCGGAGATGAAGGGGGCATAGCGGAGATGAAGGGGGACATTGCGGAGATGAAGGGGGCATAGCGGAGATGAAGGGGGGCATTGACCAGGCACCCTCCCCTCATCAGAGCAGGGGGTGCCTGGTGTAATGCTCGTGTCGCCCCATGCATTTCAATGGGGCTCGGGTGCTCGGCCGAGCACTCGAGCCTCAGGGGGTGCTCGGTCAGAGCACCCGAGCACCCGAGCATCGGGGTGCTCGCTCAACACTAATCATAGGGTCTCTGCAAAGATGTCTCTCTTGGAGCCAAAAGTGAGTCTAGTGGTGAAACAATAGTGTTCTTTCAAGCTAACATTGTGTAGATGCCAAAGCAAGGGGGGATTGTAATGAGTTTAAAAGCATGAACTATTTCAGTTTTACAAAGCCGTGCTTCTCTGCCAAGTGAGACAATACCTTGAACAGAGTGAATGTTGCTGGAGTAATGCATAGAGAGTTCCTCTGAAGGAATCAGAGAATTGATACTTTGTATGGGTGAAGAGTGTGGTGCAGAGAAATCAATTATCAGCCTTTTCTTGAGGGAAAATTTGCAAGTAGCAATACTAATAGGGCTAACCCACCATGAGGGAAAGGGGGTGGTGGGGAAGAAATTGGGCCTATGAAAAACCCTACATCTACTTTGTGAGACAAGAATAGGTCAACGCTATCAGGGTCATTGGAGGCAGATAACAAATTAGGACATTCAAATGTAGTTGATGGATAGGAGACAAGACCTGTGTGGTACCCATCAGAGAAGCCATTAGACAGAAATTGAACAAGATGAGGGGAGGAATGATGCTGAAGGAGAAATAATAGATGGGACAACATAACAGGAGATAGTCATTTATTGGAATAGTTTTAGGGGCAGATGGATTTTGAATGAGCCTTTCTGAATATGGAAAAAATATGCAGTATCCGACAATCTCCACAGAAGCAACCTTTTGCGTTAAAATTATTGCAAATAGGAGATTTGCTTAAAAATGGATGGGACGGCCAAACTCATCCAGAGGATGGAGGTGAGGGGGCTCTGGAAATGTGGGTGAAACGGCTGGGGGGAGAAGGGTCTTGGCTACATGACAGTGGGGGGTTGGAGGAGCAAAGGCTGAAGGAGTGAGAGACTGATTGACAGTGGACACAAAGAAGAGTCTTGATGCCTGCAAAATGACAGCAAAATATATTGTTGTCTCACATGCTTCAATCTGTTATGAAGTTAAATTTCGATAGAGCTGAGGATGCTTTGACTGAGATGAGAGATGATAGTGATTCCTCCTTATCCATACCTTAGGTCAACTAAGTTAAATAAATACTGATCCATCTCATGTCTTCGATTAGGGTGAGCTGAACATGAAATTTCTATGTAGATACTGAAAGTTCAAACATATTCCCAAATAGACAATTTTTTGGAAAGGCCGGGATCCTTGGCTTTCATCGTAACCAATATGTTTCTGCAAGAGATAGTTTTGTTTTTGGCGACGTCTTGTGATGCTAATAGTGATATAAGGTTGATGTCTTTGCCTTTAATGATGTCCCTGTGGATGTGACTAGAAACAAGGTGAATGGATGCAATATGTGGTGATGAATTTTCGAAAATGCCTGCTGCAGAAGTAGGTTTCAGAGTCAGAGAGGTTGATGTAAATGGAGTGGAGACGTTCTCTAAATTAGTGAGGCAAGACTGGATATTTGACACTGCTGAGATCAAGTTAATAAGGAGATGGTGAATCTAGGATATTTCAAGAGAGTCTATTGAGACTGGTTGTCTGGGCAATGGGGTAGTAGGGGGAAAAAGAGTGCAAAATAATTCTGGCTTCCTTGCTGAAGCTGAATATGCAATGCCTCGCTTAAATACTTCCTTAATAAGTTTTGGAATGGTCCAGACTCAGATGAATGTGGCATAGGCCTGGGAGTGGATAGATGTTCTGGAGACTAGGATCTGGATCTTGGATACCGAATAGTGTTAGTTTCTGCCATATTGGTTGGCTAGACCCTAAATGAAATAATAAGGGGTTGAATTATTGGAGTGAAAAGTGGGAATGAGCATAAGGGGAGGGGAGAAAAAAGGTGAAGTGAGTCATCCTTTGGCCTCTGAGATAGATGTAAGGAGGAGGGATAGTCCTTTGGCCTCTGATGTAAAGGTAAGGAGTGAATGAAATTTCAGCCTCAGACACTGGTGAGGAGGGACTAATTCCTTTGGCCTCTTCAGATAGAGGTAAGCAATGGAAAACCTTCGGCCTCTGGCAGAGTTAAGTAATAATCCTTCAGACTCTTTGGTGAAGGTAAAGAGGGAAAATTGAATCTGACCTTTAGAAAATGTAAGGAGCTGGACTGAGTCCTTTGGCCTCTAGAGGGAGGTATGGAGTCTGAGTTAGACCTTCAACTTTTTAAATGAGAGGTAAGACTTGTAATAGAGATGAGATAGGGATAGAGTAGGGGAAATATATAGTGGAAGGCATGCGGAATGAAGAAACATAGGGAAACGTATTTACAAACCTAGGAGCCTAAAAGCTTCAAAGAGGGATGCTGAGTCAATTGGCTCTAAAAGAGACTGACAGCGCAGGCGCACGGACGTCACTGTGATGAGATGTCTGTGCTTCCTGCTCCTGTGAGCCTCGGAAAAACTGCAAAATCTTTGGAACCAGGTAATATTTCTGGTGACTAGCGCTACTAAGCAGCTAGTCGCCAGATGAAGACTGAATACATGTAAAGTTATTGCGGGGTGGTAGTTCCCCTTTAAAGCCAACTTATTTTTAACAATTGCTTTCTTTTAAACTGCAACTCTATTTACAGGTAAAGTAGAGATATATAAAACACACAGCTATAATACTGACCATGTAACAGGTGTGATATCCAAAAAAGGAAGGTAACTGGTTCCCTCATTCTGTGATGGTATAAAGCCTTGCTGTTAGCATGTAATGTTGTTTTGTTTTGTTTTTTATTAAGTAAAACAGCAATTTTCTATACTGTCCCAAGTTGGTGCTGTTCCTATCACTTACTATGTTGAGGCATAGTCAGTGACTGAAGCATTCCAATACAGTGCATTATAACATAACATTTCATATGACTTGGTGCTGTTTGAGAGGTAATAACATTTAAATTATCTTCAATCAGTTGGGGTATCTTTGTTTTACTCAACAAGAAAACAAATATATATTTTGTCCTGCTTCTTTAACCCTTTAAGGACCAGAGAGGTGTGCCTTGCCTTATATTTGAGCAGTCCTGGTACATATGTTCTATGCGACAGGCCAAGATGAAGTCATATGCTTAATCTCACTTGTATATTACCACTGGAGTAAATCCCCTGTATCCAGATCTAGTGACGAGTCTTGTTCATCACTATCACCTCTGGAACTCAGACCGCCCCCCCTCCTCAGAACCATGTAAAGGGCAACTAAAGGCTACATGCCCAGGTAAAAGAGGAGCCATTCTGGAACAAATATGCACCATAGGGGCAAATAAAAATCATATTGATATAAATTGAGCTTTTAGCCATTTGAATACTAGAAAAGGCTCCAATGCATTTCTTCGCTTGGCAACAGCTGATGAGTCAAAAGTTGTCTACCCCATTATATGTATTCAGGATTACAGTATTCTGAACAACCACATTTTATGAGGGGTTTCAACATCTGTCAGGGTCACCCATTATGCTATACTAGCAATACTGGAACAGCTTTACATATGCAGTTAATAAAACAAATACAAAAAAAAATACCATGCAGTTGTATGTATGACTAAATAAACATAGAATGTTTTATAAAGGAAGTATGTTATGAATACAGACACTACAGAAGACATCCTGAACAGTAGTAACCATTGTGTGATCCACTGCATTGCAACCCAATGCATTGGAGAAGTATCTGACAGTAATAGGGTTAAAACATTAAGGGCTCGATCCAAATGTTGACGATATAAAAGCTGGTAGGGCAAAATGGATACTGACAGAAAAAAGAAAATGTCTTAAAGGGATAGTAATACTTCGTTTTAACTTTATTTTATTTTGTAGGCATTAAAAAAACATGAAGAACAATATAAGTCTTATCTCTCAAACCTTTATGGTTTAAGAGATATTCACAAGCAAAGTTTCCCCTCCCGCCCCTTTTACCTAGTGTAAGCCATCTCTTCTCAGATAACAGCAGGGGACAATCTTCTTTATATGAAAACAATGAAAGCCCTGCCCCCCTTGACAAGCTTTTCAGTTTTTTCCCTTAACTTAATTGAAGATTGTGCCTCTGTGCAGTCTACCTGAACACCTCCCTTATGCTTTGGCTGAACAGTGTTACATCAGTAAAAGGGGTGGGAGGGGAATACTTTATCATTGAATTACTCCTGAGCTACAACTCTGACAGAACTGAAATAACACTCTCCAAAGTCCAAATACTATGATGATTAATTAGAGCTGTTTTTATTATGAAACATTACTATCCCTTTAAGTCAGTATTCAAATGTCCTACCGGCTAAAAGCACAACGGACGTTAGGCCACAGAAGAGGTTCCCAAAATGCCACTAAATAATGGCAGTATTGGGAAGTTAACAGTAAAAAAGCTAACAATCGGTGCCTGACATACTGCCAAGCACCGATTGTTAACTCATATGTCTTACATTTACCTGTCATCCACTGTCCTTCTCCTTCAGTCTTTTCTTTCTTCTATCTTCTGCCTTCTCTTCATTCTTCTTTCTTCTTGCTGTAAATAAAAAAAAAAGTATTACTACAACGCAGAAACTATGACATCATTTAACTCATTGAGTGGCAGAGAGGTACGCAGCTCATTGCAAAGCAATGCGTTGCGTACCTCTCTGGCACTCAGAAGGGTTAAAACATATTATTGTGCCGTGAATATCCCTCCATGAGTCCGTGAATATGCCTCTATTTAATGCCCGACTAGTTAAAAATGCCATAAATAAATTCAGTATATAGATTATGATATTGGTTACACATGTGAGGCCTATGTGCTCAGAGGAAATGGAGACATTCTGGATAAATAAGCATTCCCAAAATTGTCATTGATTTCATTTTTAGTACTAAATACTTCCCCAATGCATTGTGTAGCATACATGAACAAGAGGTCATGATCTGAAGCTATAGTTTGGAAAAGTCATAAGTAATGTATATGAGTACTACATTTAGGGAAAGGAGATAGACTCATGGTACAGCATCCAAGCAGAGGTGGAAGGGTCAAATACTGTTAGGTAGTTAGTCTATGCTGAGAAGTACGTAAGGTTGTAAATTTTATTTAGATAGGAAAATGGACAGACTGGATAACTAAATGGCTTGTTCTTGCCATCAAAATCTACATTTCCTTGTTAAAAACACCAATGAAATCAAAGAGGTCTTTTATCTCTCTCTCTCTCTCTCTCTCTATGGTGCAGTTGGGTTCCCTAAAATGATTCCGGGGGGTTATCCTCTAAGACGTGATAAAGAAGTGATACAGCGGAGGTGACTTTTCAAGTGATATCACTTCTCCATTTCCTATGCTTATGTTATTAAATAGAGCAAGTGCACTAATATTTCCGAAGTTGGAGAAATCCTAGTGCATGGGCTCCATAGAATAACATAGGAACTAGATAAATGATCCCATTGGAGAAGTGATCTCTGCTTTATCACCTCTTTTTCATGCCTTAGTGCATCTCCCCCAGTTCTCCTTAGTAAATCATTATCCTATGCAGTGGTATAACTAGTCATTGGAGGACCCGGGTGCAAAGATTTTTACTCCCCTCTCTCTCCAAACCCAAAACATATTTTCACTGATGCATAACTAAAATAGGATTTTAGTCTTACCTGTTAAATCCTTTTCTCTTAGTCCATACAGCTTCCAGGTACCATGGGGAGGCGACAGCTCCTCCAACTTGGCTGGAACAATTCTTGATGAATTGCAGGGGGTGGACCCTCCCTCTACTCCCTAGTAGGCTATCCAGCTGCTCCCCTCCAGTTAGATTTGAGACACTAATCCTACTGAGCTAGATAGCAAAAAAACAACTGTGAGCACGGACCCAATAGAACTCCCACGTCCAGCCACAGGAACCAAGCATGGTCACTTTCACTGGGTAGGTGCGACACCTGTAAGCTATATAGACTAAGAGGAAAGGATTTAACAGGTAAGGCTAAAATCCTATTTTCTCTGTCATCCAATATAGCTTACAGGTACCATGGGGATGTATCAACATTATGTTCCCAAGGTGGTAAGAGAAGGAAAGGACCAAGCATCAGTGCCCATGATACCAGATTCCCAATGGCGTATCCGGTACATGGAACAACCCAAACTGCCTCCAGGACTTTCCTGCCAAAGCTGGTTTCAGCCGAAGCTAGCACATCCACACTATAGTGTTTGGCAATGGAGTGCACAGAAGACCAAGTGGCTGCCTTGCAAAACTGGTCAGCAGAGATCTGATTCTTGTAGGCCCAGGAAGCTCCAACAGACCAAGTAGAATGTGCAGTTATGCCAAAGGGAACAGGTCTACCTCTGAAATAATGAGCCTTGCAAATGGTAGATTTGATCTAAGATGCAATAGTCACCATGGAGGCTGCTTTACCAGCCCTGGGACCCTCAGGGATAACAAACAGAACATCAGTCTGATGAAAAGACTCAGTGCGGTGCACATAAAACTTAAGGCAATGCACAACATCCAACAAGTGGAGATCCTGCTCCTTGCCAGATTTAGGGTCAGGACAAAAAGAAGGCACAACAATCTCCTGTGGAATCAGAGACCACCTTAGGAAGAAATTCCTAAAAGGTATGGAGAACAGCTTTATCTTTGTGAAACACTAGGAAAGGTGGCTTGCGGGACAGAGACTGCAACTCAGAAACTCTGTGGACAGAGACAACAGCTAAAAGAAAAACCATCTTCCACGTCAGAAGACTTAAAGGAATGGTAGCCAAGGACTCAAAAGGAGGCCATTGTAAAACACCCAGAATCAAATTAAGGTCCCACTTAGGAGTGGGAACCTTATAGGCAGTGAAAGCATGAGCAACCCCCGAAAGAAGACCTTGACCCCCGGTCAGGTGGCAATTCATCTGTGAAAAAAGACAGAAAGATCTGATGTCTGAACCTTCAGGGAACTAATGCTAAGACATTTGTTCACGCCATCCTGCAAAAAAGACAAGATAGCCGGAAGATCAGATCCCTGTGAGGACAGATCCCTGTCCACACACAATGCAAGGAAAATAGATCAAACCCTATGGTAGACCTTAGAAGAAACTGGCTTCCTAGCATGAATCATGGTGGAAACCACTGCAGAAGAATAGCCTTTCCCCCTCAAGATGGAGGCCTCAACAGCCATGCCATCAAAGCCAGTTGATCCACATCCTCCTTCCACAGGTAACCCTGCCGAAGGAGATCTTCAGTGTGCATGGCAGAGGAAATGGTTCTTGAGCGGATAAAGCCAGTAGTTCTGGAAACCAAGAGTCTCTGGTCCAATAAGGTGCTATCAGAATGGCTTAGGTGTTGTCCATCAGTATCTTCCACAGGACCCTGGGAAGCAAAGGAAATGGAAAGATGTAGGCCAGCCGAAATCTCCATGGAATCAACAGGGCATCCACGACAAAAGCTAGGGGATCCTGCCATTGTGAGCAGAACATCGGAACCTTCCAGTTGTCCCTTGCGGCCATTAGGTCTATAAAAGGAAAACCCCACTTCTGTACCAGGAGGTTGAACACTTCTGGGTGAAGTTCCCACTCTCCGGGGTCCACTGTGTGTCAACTGAGGAAGTCTGCAAGGATATTTTCTACACCTGGGATGTGCACGGCAGAGATAGCAGGCACATTGTCTTCTGTCCAAGCCAAAATAGATTTGACCTCGCCGCGGGGCTTCTTGTGCCTCCTTCCTTGTTGATATAAGCCATGGCATTGTCTGACTGGATTCGAAATGAGCATCCCATCAGTTGAGATGACCAATACCTCAGAGCAAGAAAGATCTCTCTGCGTTCCAAGATGTTGCTAGGAAGGAGAGTTTCCACCGGAGACCAATGACCCTGGACACTCAGGTGATCCAATACTGTGCCCCAACCCAGTAAGCTTGCATCCGTCATCATAATGGTCCAGTATGGAATTACAAATGATCTCCCCTTTTCCAAGTTGGAGAGATCCAGCCACCAGTGAAGGGTCTGTTTCACTTCCACCAGAAGGGAGACAGAATGATCCAGAAGGTCTGGGGTTCCCCTGCAAACATGGATCACAAACCTCTGAAGCTCTCTGGCATGAGCCAAAGAAAAGGGTACCACTTCCATGGTCAATCTTCCCCACCAGAGAGGAGAACTTCCTTGCTGGAGCTGACATCCATGACAGGGCAGATAACACCTTGGAGGTGAGCTACCGAATCAAATCCTCCCTCAGATAGACCATGCTGTACAGAGTGTCGAACCGGAGTCCCAGGAACACCAGATTCTGGGAGGGAACCGAAGCAGACTTGTCCATATTCAGAATCCAACCATGCTGGAGGATGATCTATGCACTCGCTCTTGAACTCGGTGCTCCCGAAGGTCCCTGGAAAGCACCTTGAGGAGAAGGCCATCCATGTAAGGTGTCACTTGAATCCCCTTGGTGTACAGGAAGGCAATCAATGCACCAAGAACCCGATTGAACACCTGAGGAGCAGTAGTGAGCACAAAAGGGAGAGCAGCGAACCGGAAGTGTACTATGTCACATGCAAATCTGAGGTACTGCTGACTCGCTGGATGAGCAGGAATGTACAGGTATGGATCCTGAAGATCCAAGGATGCCAGAAATTCCCCTGGACACATCGCTGCGATGACAGAACGCAAGGACTCCATCTTGTAGTGGGTCTTGACCACAAACTTGTTGAGAGCCTTGAGGTCCGGGATAGGGCAGCAGCCAGCATCCTTCTTAGGACCGACAAAGAGGTTGTAATAATAGCCTGAACCTCTCTCTCCTGCTGAGGAATTGGTGCCAGAACTCCCTTGTCCAAGAGAGACTGGATTGCTCTGTTGAAAAGCATTAGCTTTTTCTATCCCTGAGGGAAGCGAGAAGGGAAGAACCTGAGGGGGGGGGGATTTGAAGGGATTACTGTGACATTCTGGAACCCCTGTAATACCCACTGATCCACAACAGAGCCTGTCCAAGCACTCAAAAACTGCTGCAGGCGACCCCCACTTGACGCAGACAAGGGTTCAGAGAGTCATGCTGAAGATGGTTTGGTGGGTTTAGACTTGGTGGAGGTGTGTTTAGACCTCCACTTCTGCTTGGGCTTGGGGGTGGAACGCAGGGCCTGAGGCACCACTGAGTTCACTCTAAATGTTTTTCCTTGTTTGGAACAAAAAATACGATGCCTTTTTGCCTGAGGGTGGTGTTTAAGAACCTGAGGCAACAATGTGCTCTTATCCCCTGTGGCTTCACTGATGAGGGTCTTCAATTCAGGACCAAAAGAGAGGAACCCTTAAAGGGAAGAGAAATCAGTGATTTCTTAGAGATCAAGTCAGCAGGCCAGATCTTCAGCCACAGCATATGCCTAGCAGTCACAGAAAAGGCTGATGCCTTGGCCTCAAGCCTAACAGCATCAAAGAGAGAGTCAGTAACATAGTGCTGTTCCTCAGAAATGTTGGTCAAAAGCGATAAAAGGTCAGCTTTCTGCACACCTTTGTGGCCCTATTGAACCAGACATAAGACAGCTTCAAGCTTTCTGTCAGTAACGTCCTTAGGAGCTGAAGCATCCGCAACTGCCAAAGTGGATTTAGAGAGCCTAGGAATGGGAGAATCAACCTATGGAGGAGTATCCCATTGCGCCAAGGCAGCTTTAGAAAAGGGATACAGCTTAGAAAATCTCTTAGACAAGGCCAAGCGCCTGTCGGGAGTCTTCCACTCATCCAAAATTATTTAATCCAGAGTGGGATTATGTGGAGAAACAGTTCAGGACTCCTTGTGCCTCTGAAAGATGTTAGAATCAGCCTGAGACTCTACAGGAGTTAAAATTGCCTTAATGGGACCCTCAGCAGAAGATTCCGGGTCAGCTTCAAAGGGGTCACCAGGAAATTTGGAAGAAGCATCTTCAGAACCTATGACATTCTCAGAATCTCCATCTGACTCCCCAAGGAAAGAATCAGATAGGTCAATAATTCCAGGGGCCTTAGGCGCCATAAACCTGAAAGAAGTGGGAGGTCTCCAGGGTTGAAGAACCCTCTGGAGAGAAAGAGGAAACTGTGCCATAGAGAACTTTAACTCCTTGAACCAAGGTGGCTCTTGATCATGGTTGGAAGACCCTGGTGAAGACGCAGGGGCCACAGCGCATGAGGGGCATAAGTGGGAAGAGTAACCAATGGGAAGCCCTGATTGGCATGAGGAGCAGTAAGTAAGAGGGGGGTCAAAGACGCCCCTGAGTCCTTAGCCTTAGGCCTAGCCCCATGACCTAGTGGATCCGACATAGTACAGGAGAACAGTGTCAAAACAGAAAGAAATACCCAAATACTTTCACCCAGATTACAGATTTCACCCCAGAAAGCCTAAAACACACTTGTCTGGCAAGCTAAGGGTTAACCTGAGGAGGAGAGTTGAGGAGACCAAGCCCTGCGTATGATACTCGGTAGAGAGGAAAAACAAAATGGTGACCGCAAAGGGAACCAATCGGAAAACAGCCCACAAAGCGGGCATTTATGAGAAATGTAGTTTCTCAATACAGAGTATCAAACAGCAGAACCAAATCTCCCCAAGGTCCCCAAGACACTGAAACCGTTCACAGGATAGTTAGGCAAGTGTAGTCAAACAAAATGAGTCATCTCTCAACTCAGTACACAGAGCAGTTGCATAGATATGACCCAATATATCTGTCCCATAGAGATCAATGGAGCATTTTGTTATGCGGTAAAGCGAATTAAAAAATAACGTCTAAAGTGAAAAGTGCCTAAAAAGTATAAAAACAAACATTAACACTAAGAAACATAAACATATATCACAATACAATGGGAAAAAATTAGGGAGGAAACCTTCAACAGCCCAAACACTGGCAGGGAAGGGGTTAAATACCACAAAACTGCCCAAATGCTCCAAAGATTCTCAGACAGAATTAACAGTACCCAACATGAGTGCAGGGGTTACAGAGAACTCCACTTAAACCCTTGTGCGGAAGGGAGCTGTGGGAGAAGTGGACCATGGCACTCAAAGGGTTGCTCACCTTTTTGCAGATCTTCTTTCTTCAGATTACCATTGAAAGGAAGAAGCCTCAGAGAGAGACTCCCTCTGGAGAGAGAGACATGGGTTACATGGTTCTCTCCCAGGGCTGAAAAGGTCCAAAAGCAGCTCCTTTAACCTGGACAATCCACCAAGGGCAAGCCAGTAATAATAATCCACCTAATGGGGAATTTTGACACCCCATATCTAAAGAAAATAATAAATAACTAAAAACTAAGTATAACTGTTCACAGTTTTCCTACCAGGATGATGGAACAAATTTAACTGGAGGGGAGCAGCTGGGTAGCTAGTAATGAAAGGGAGGCTCCACCCATTGCAATTCTTCAAGAATTGTTCCAGCCTACTGGGAGGAGCTGTCGCCTCCCTTTGGTACCTGAAAGCTATATTGGATGACAGAGAAAACCTATTGGACCCTGGGGCAGATGAAGCTCCCTTGGTTGCTGGGCCCTGGTACAACCAAACTCACTGCACTTGTACAAAAATGGGAGGTTTGTAAACCACGTACATAAGGATTATGCATTATGACTGATTAATCTTAGTTCATGTTTAGAAACAAAATCCTATGTAATAATTTGTTAAATTGTTTGTCAGAAGCCATTATGCGTAGTAGAGACGGCTGTGCGCGTTGCAGTCATGCGCACTACAGACTGCCCGCTCAGCGGCTGATAAAGGAGCCAGGCTCTGAAATCAGACCATAGTCCTCGACTATGGTCTGAATTCGGAGCACCCCTCTCCGTATCTACTGCGGCATGGGCAGCCTGTACTGTGCATGACTGCACCGCGGCCATTGCTGGGTGGCACTGTGGCCCGTGTAGACGGCCTCTTCAACTAGTACTAAATAAAAAACTATTATGTACATTATAAAAATGAACGTCGTTACATTTTATGTGAATAACTTATTCTTGCCAATGTCACTTTCCACAATCCTATAGTAAGCAAAAAGGAATTTGTAATGGAAACTTTCTATACAGAATTATTTCATTTAGTGATGTTTGGAGGTGTGTCTAATGAGCCCTATTCAATAAATGATATATGAGCAATTCTAGAACAAACCAAACCAAGCAAAACCAACTGTACCACGGGGACAAATTAAAACTCCTACTGATTGAAATTGGAAGTTTAACCATTTGAATGATATAAAGGTCAGACACATTGGGGGTTATGCACTATTGCGTAATAAAGTGGAGATGGCTTCTCCAGTGATATCACTTCTCCAGTTCCTATGTTATTCTATAGAGTTTATGCACAAAGTTGTAGAAATCTTACTGCATGGGCTCCAAAGAATAACAAAGGAACTGGAGAAGTGATACCACTGGAGAAGTCATCTCCACTGTATCACCTCTTTATAACACCTTAGTGCATCTCCCCCACTGTGAAGCAATAACATAGGCATTGGAGAAGGGATATCACTGGAGAAGTTATCTCCTCTTTATCACCTCTTTAGCACACCTTAGTACATGTCCCCCATTATGAAGCAATAACATAGGAACTAAAGAAGGGATATCATTGGAGAAGTCATCTCCACTTTATCTCATCTTTATCATCCCTTAGTGCATAACATAGGAACTGAAGAAGGAATATTATTGGAGAAGTCATCTCCACTTTATCTCCTCTTTATCATGTCTTAGTGCATAACCTCCATTGGTGATATCCCTTCTCTAGTTCCTATGCTATTCTTTGGAGCCTATGCACTAAGATTTCTCCACCTTTGTGGATCTTAGTGAACATCTTTCATAGAATAACATATGAACTGTAGAGGTGATATCACCGTAGAAGTAGTCTCTGCTTTATCATCTCTTTAGCATTCCTTAGTGCATAACCCCAGAGGCCTCAGCATTATCAACAATTGATCACGTCTTAATGCACCTCCCCTCTGGTCTTTGGGAACCTACCAGCTCAAATTATGCTAACTAATCTTGTACATATACATAGCACACTTTGTTTAAAGTGTATAGAGTATAAGTTTACAGAGTTATGTGAAATCTTCCTGCAACAAAACACACAACTGTGCATATTTGTATTCTTAGAATATAAAAACCTACCATTGTTGTCTATGTGATCTGTGCCTTAAGATTTTGCTCAACATGATAAGGGTATTTTTTACCTGTTGGGGTTTAACTCATTCATACATTAACAAAGGCTTACTATTGATAACAACAGAGCAGGTCCACTAAATCTTAGATCAGCAGAAGAAAAAGTAGGGGACAAGGTTACTAGAATGAGACAAAAGGAGCATTTGAACCTCATGGCCATAGCGCATGCATGCTAGCATGAATATTTTCTGCCCACACAGGTGTATTAGCTTAAATTTTTGAGTACCAGAGGGGTATGTTACACATAGATCCACAATGCTTTGCATACCCCTCTGGCACTCAAAGGGTTCAACACTCATAGACTATTTTTCACCTGAAAGGTTCCATTTCATTGATGGGAAGTGTTATCTGCTCAAAAGATGAAGCCAGTTAGAAAATAACTATACCTGAATGTTTCCTATAATATTGCAAAACAAAGAAGGCACTCACAGGACTTGATTGAGGTGAAGATTGTGCTGATTTATTCCATCAACGTTTCGGCCCTTGCATGGGCCTTTGTTAAGATGCCTTACAGAATAAACAGATAGTAACCCTATTTGAACCTAACCAAGTGCAGAAATGGCGCTAAATGACGTCATCAGAATGGGGGGGGGGAGGAATTAAAGAAAAAGCAAAACGAACTGAAACCTAAAGTGCAACTAAAAATAAAATATTAATCCCCACGTGAGATTGGTGTGAAAAAATGAAAATTAGCTACAATTATGAACATCAATAGCATAATCACATCTACATCTTATTAATGAGAAAACCTTAAGGATACAAGGAAAAATCTACCTGAGACACCTGTATATACAGATCCATAACTTTCAGTGCATAAACAACAATAAACATGTTCTAAACCTGCTTGATCATGAACTCTGCTATTGTGCAATATACTAACCCCCCGCAAGCCAGAATGGCATGCAATGCATCGCAAGGCAATGCGCCACAATCCACCCTGGCACCCAAAGGGTCAATGAAACAGCCACTCAATACTTCAACCCATTATGTTAACCGGGTGCCGCGGACCATCACAGCGAAGTCCCTGTGAAACCAACCCAACTGTGACAAGTCAACACAGACCAAGAAGAATCCAAACCTGCAACTTCAAACCCAGCCCGAGAAGATGGAGTAATGAGGCTCAAGCCTTGGTATCCAAAAATCACTGCTGATGGATAAAATCTATCAGCAAGAAGACAACGACGGGTGCCTCCGTCTATCACCTCGCTGCATCACACAGCTCAAGGACAGATGCATCTCATGTCCCCACAATAAAATGGAATCTAGGTATCTCAATATTCTCAATAATAATAATTCCAGTGATAAATAAACAAAATCTGAAATCTAAGATCTATTCTGGATGCGACCGATGCCCCCGTCCGTCACCTCACTACTCCGTAGAGCTGTCAGACCAAGGCATCGTGCACCACAACCTAATACAAGAATATCTATTTGACACACTGTGAACTAGGCACTGGCACTCAACTTTAAGTAGTTATTATGTGTATAGTGCCAGGAGACATTGATCTTCCTGGTGCAGCACTCGGGTTCTGTCCTATGTGCCACCTGGGGAACCCCCTGTCAACCCAACAACCCACAAGATAAACGGGTGCCCACAATAACACATCCATGTCACATGTCGCATGCAATGCACTCGATAAGAGAGCATCACATGTAACCCATGGCATAGAGTCGCAATGCATAAAAGATATACTATCCACACTGACAACGTGACTTGTCATAAACTATAAAGATCAAACTAACTCAGAGTTCAGATTCATTATTGAAATAGGTCAAGATGTATGGAATTGAATCTTCCCTATATGTATCCTCCTTATGTTCTTAACATTACACATTCACCGCAAAGAATATGCATCCATCAGGTTGATGTGAGATAGCCACAAAATGTTCAAGTCATAAGCATGTTTTTCAACTCCATAGCTAGGTTCAAAGGTAAGGGGGGTTGAGGCAGATAACATGTGCTGTGACTGAGGCAGATAACATGTGCTGTGATTGAGCTCATAAAAAATTATCCATGCGTGCCGTAATTAGAGTAGATAGGGTCAAGCCAGGTGACTAATAGTGCACCTGAGGTAAGAAGTCACCTTATCTGAGCAAATTATACTTTAATGTGCATCATCTAATGCTTGTGCCATGTGTAAACAAATGCAAATAAACATATTATGTTCACTCATACACCAAAGATAAGGAAGAGTAGACGTGCCACTATCTCACAATGAGTTCTTTATCAGCAAGGTAGATAATTATGTTTATTTCCATGTGTGAAATTTGTTATTAGACCCAGACTCTGAATCTACTAGACAGCACAACTACTCATGAAAAATAATATTCAAAAGCAGTTAGAACATCTGCATGCAGACATCTCACATTTCACAGCATCACCACTGCCCTTAATCAAGCCCCAAAATTATGCTAAATCTTATTACATATTTTATATGATTCAACATTCATTCCTCTTGGTGCATCTTTGCAAAGTAGAAAAGGTTGACAGATGTGAGTGCCAAAATGTCCATGTGATCTAATCTGGGACCTTAGTTAGTCAGAGCTCTACCCATACTGTATTAGTGAAATATTTCCTCTTTCTTTACCTCAAGTGTATTCACGTCAATCATTTACCAGTACCTGCAAGATTTATAGGTAGTATTGATCATTCTTGTGTGATACTCTTTTCTGAAACTTTTTTGGCTGGAATTTAAAAGGACGAAACTCAACCATTTAGGGTAGAAGTTGGAAGCGCATAACCAAGTTGTCACAGATAATTTTTTTTTGTGTGTGGAAAGTTAATGAGAGCTGAGTCTCTGCTTGCTCATGAGATTTCAGAAAACACAAAAATTGGTTGTTGCCTCTCTCATAATAAGAGTTACATGCCTCCTCCTATTTTGTGCCTTGAAGCTGTGTAGTGATTTGTTCCTGGGAATCAGAGTGTCACCAGAACTCTTCTGACACAGCCCTTTTCACTGATCTTTTCAACTCGTCTTTTACCCTGAGGGCTGCAATAAAGTATGTTAAAAAAAAACATGAATCATATTAGGCTTCATCAAAATTAGTAAACACTGAGGCTGATGTACTAAGAATAAACTGGAGGAATCATTGTGCAACCTAATACGCCATAGGGGGATAAATAAAAATCCCCCACATACATCAAAGAAAATATACTTTGTCCCCTATGGTGCAGTTGATTTGTCCCAGATTTCCTCCAGTTTTATTATTATAAGTCATAATAGGCCTCAACAAGGTTCAGAAAGGAAAAACTATATGGTCTATTTAATAAACCGACTCTGTAACAACACAGTGCAAATTGTCTGTTGCACTTTATGTATTATAATTTTAGCCCTATATTAGCACGAGTCACACATAGCCAAGTGAAACATCATGATGCTTGGCTGAGGAGCAGGAAGAAGTCACAATACAGGTTTTTCTGTTTAGATGACGCAAGGAATACTTTTCCTTGCATCTTTATAGTTTCAGATTCATGTAGTATAAGTACTGGGTGTTCTAAGCACTGTCACAAATCTGATAATAACGCTCAACAGCTAATTTGTACTGTACTTCTGGCTTATTAAATAGATGCTTGAAAACTAGAGAACTCCCAATGTTTTATTCCTGGTAAGATTCTGATTAATGTATTGATCATGTCTTCTGGAAAATAAAGGATTACTTAACCCTTTAGGTAGTGCAGGTCATGACCTCAAACCATAGGAAGGGCACTTCTGCCCCTGCAGAAGGGTAAAGGTGGTCAGAGGAGCATCACTTGTTCATATTCAGAACTTATGACTTATGGCCAGAATTGCCAGAAGGGTCCCAAGACCCTTAAAATGTTTTAAGTGCTCTTTTCTTAGGCAGGTGAATGAACCATTCATGGATCCCTCCTTATCTAAGTTAGACCCTTACAGTTATAGGAGGTCTTTGGCTCAGCTGGTTGATACAACAGCTGTAGAATCTTGAAAACTCAGGGCCGCAGGTTCTAGTCCCAGCAGGGTCAATCCAGCCTTTCATCCTTCTGAGGTAGACACAGTAGCATCACCGGGGGTGCAGAGAGAATGCCCCCCCTTTGCCCCCTTTGCCAGCGCCTGGCACTAACAGTAAGGTTCTCTTCATTGAGTCTATTGAGACTCAATGAAGTGAAGCTAGTTTCTAACTGCGTATGCATGCGTGACCTTGTAACCTGCTCTCCGTGCACAGTCTGTCATCATGGCCCTGAGTGATGACAAAATATACGGGGACAGCAGAGCGTGCCTGGACTCCTGCGTCGCTGCCATGTTATGCTGCCAGGACAATGTGGAGGTGAGGTGAGCACTGTGGGGGAGAACAGTAGGGACAATGCGGAGTTGTATTTATAATGTGGAAGTGGACAATGGGCACAACGTGGAGATGAACAATGGGGGTGCCATTGTGGAGATGGACAGTGGGGGGGCCATTGTGGAGATGGAAAATGGGGGCCATTGTGGAGATGGACAGTGGGGGGCCATTTTTGAGATGGACAGTGGGGGGACATTTTGTAGGTGTACAGTAGAGGCAATGTGGAGGTGACCAATGTGGAGATGGACAATCAGGGACAATGTCAAGGTAGACAATGCGGGCCAATGTGGAAGAGGACAATGGAGAGCCATTGTGGAGATAGACAATGGGGGGCCATTGTGGAGATGGACAATGTGTAGATGGACAATGGTGGCCAATATTAAGGTAGACAATGAGGCCAATGTGGAAGAGGACAATGGGGGCCATTATGGAGATGGACAATGGGGGGGCCATTGTGGAGCCATTGTGGAGATGGAAAATGGGGGGCCATTTTTCAGGTGGCCAGTGGGGCAATGTGGAGGTGGCCAGTGTTAAGGTGGACAATGAGGGCCAATGTGGGGAGCCATTGTGGAGATGGACAATGGGGGGGGCATTGTGGAGATGGATAATGGGGGGCCGTTATGGAGCCACTGTGGAGATAGAAAATGGGGAGCCATTTTGTAGGTGGGCAATGGGGGCAATGTGAAGGTGACCAATGTGGAGATCGACAATGGGGGCCAATGTCAAGGTGGGCAATGAGGGCCAATGTGGAACAGGACAATGGAGAGCCATTGTGGAGATAGACAATGGTGGGCCATTGTGGAGATGGACAATGTGTAGATGGACAATGGGGGCCAATATTAAGGTAGACAATGAGGCCAATGTGGAAGAGGACAATGGGGGCCATTATGGAGATGGACAATGGGGGGCCATTGTGGAGATGGAAAATGGGGGGCCATTTTTCAGGTGGCCAGTGGGGGCAATGTGGAGGTGGCCAGTGTCAAGGTGGACAATGAGGGCCAATGTGGGGAGCCATTGTAGAGATGGACAATAGGGGGGGGGCATTGTGGAGATGGATAATGGGGGGCCGTTATGGAGCCACTGTGGAGATGGAAAATGGGGAGCCATTTTGTAGGTGGGCAATGGGGGCAATGTGAAGGTGACCAATGTGGACATCAACAAGGGGGGCCAATGTCAAGGTGGACAATGAGGGCAAATGTGGAAGAGGACAATGGAGGACCATTGTGGAGATGGACAATGGGGGGCCATTGTGGAGATGGACAATGTGTAGCTGGACAATGGGGGCCAATTTCAAGGTGGCCAATGAGGGCCAATTTGGAAGAGGACAGTGGGGGCCATTGTGGAAATGGACAATGGGGGGCCATTTTGAAGGTGGAAAATGGGGGGCCATTTTGTAGGTGGACAGTGGGGGCAATGTGAAGGTGGTCAATGTCAAAGTGGACAGCAAGGGAGATGGACAATGGGGGTGCCATTATGGAGATGGAGAGTGGGGGGGCCATTGTAGAGATGGACATTAGGGGCCCATAGTGGAGACATTGTGAAGATGAACAATGGGGGGGCATTGTGGAGATGGACAATGGGGGGCCATTGTGGAGATGGACATTGGGGGCCAATGTGAGCAGTTTGGAGGTGGACAGTGTGTATGGAGGTGGTCAGTGTATGTGGAAGAGGACGGGGTGGACATTGTGTGGTGGTTGACAAAGTGTATAGTGTGGAGGAGGACAAGGTGTGAACAGTGTCTAGTCTCTAATATTAATAATTTAATCCTCATTGTGTAAATCAGCAGAAAGGTAATAACTTCCACTTCAAATAGAGCCAAATGTGCTCACTGAACTTAGAATTTCATAATTCTTGAATTTCTAAGTTCACTGAGCTCATATGGTTACATTTGAACAGAAGTTGATATTAACCCTTAATGTTGTCAGTCAATAACAAAAGCATGTTTTATGTATTTTTCTTGAGCTCACAACTCTATTTTAATTAATCTGACAAATCTGTAGTTTTCTGAGTGAAGAAGACATTCATAAAACATGCTTCTATCATTGACATTAAGGGTTAATTAATAGTTATTTATGTTTAAAATTTAACCATATGTGCTCAGTGTGGTGATATTAACTTAGAAATTCATAAAACATAATCTTGTCATTGACATAAAGGTTAATATTAACTTCAGTTTAAAACAGAACCACGTGCTCATTGAATAAATTCATAAATTATCATGCTCTTGTCATTGCACTACAAGGTTTGAGTGCTGGAAAAGTATGCAACGCATTGCTCTGCAATGCATTACTTACCCCTCTGGCACTCAAAGAGGTAATGATATAGAGTATATCATATATTAACCATTTGAATACAATGGCAAGAGCATGTTCTATGATTTTCTTCACTGAGAAAATGTGGTTCTATTTTAAACAGAAGTTAACCTGAAAAATACAGTTTTGAATTTGTTTTAAAAAAGTCATTTTACTTTTTTCTGTCTGTAAAATGATGTTTGAAACAGTGGCATTAAAGTGAATGTGCAACGGCTAATGCTCCCCCTCCCCATAAAATCATTCTAACTCACAATATATGCCAAAGTGGAGCATTTTAAATTCATTAGTTCAGCAAATGTGGGTCACACTCCATATCTAATTAGTTACTATATTTGCATGTTGTGTGGCCAGTCCAAATTAATAGTGTGGTATGGATGTTGATATTTAGAATCATGTGTGCCAAATTATTCAAAATATCATCATACACAACACATTGTATGAAACTGAGTACCAAATGGGCACACATATAAATGGAGTGGCAAATCAGTTACACAACTGATCCACTGCTGTTGCCAAATGTACCAATGTGTATAAATTGTCCAAGTTTGGCATATATTGTGAATTACAATGTTTTTGTGGGAGGTAATGAGGCACTGTGTTGGCATATCATGCTGTATTGCTCTGTTGTTGGAATATAATGACATGTTTCTCTGGTGTTTCTCTATTGTTCTGGTGGTGACATATACCTTTGTATTGCTGGGCTGGCACCATATATGTAATCCTCTGGTGTGACATATAACTGCATTGGTGTGCTGGTGGCATATTTGTATTGCTCTGGTGGTGGCCTATACCTCTGGATTGCTGGGCTGGTCGCATATGTGTTGCTTTGGTGGTGACATGTATTGCTCTGCTGATGGCATATAACTCTGCATTGCTCTGGTGGTGGCATATAATTGTACTGCTATGTTGGTGACATATACCTCTGTATTGCTGGGCTGTGGCATATATGTAATCCTCTAATTGCTCTGCTGGTGGCATATAACTCTGTATTGTTATGGTGGTGGCATATAACTATTGCTGTGCTGGTGGCATGTAACTATGTATTGCTCTGGTGGTGGCATCTAACTCCTGTATTGCTTTGGTGGTGACAAATAACTGTTTATTGTTCTGGTGGTGGCATTTTACTCTTTATTGTTGTGATGGTGACATATAACTCTGCATTGGTCTGGAGGTTGCATATAACACTACATTGCTCTGGTGGCATATAATTGTATTGCTGGGCTGGTTACATATAACTCTGTATTGCTCTGGTGGTGGCATATAACTCTGTATTACTATGGTGGTGGCATATAACTTTTGCTCTGGTGGTGGCATGTAACTGTGTTGCTCTGGTGGGGGCATATAACTCTATATTGCAGTGCTGGTGGCATATAAATGTATTGCTCTGGTGGAGGCATATAACTGTATTGTGCTGGTGGTGGCATATAACTCTGCATTGCTCTGGTGGTGGCATATAACTCTGTACTGCTGTGCTAGTGACATATAACTCTATATTGCTGGGCTGGTGGCATATATGTAATCCTCTGGTGTGGCATATAACTGAATTGCTCTGCTGGTGACATAGAACCGTATTGCTTTGCTGGTGACATATTACTGCATTTCTCTGGTGGTGGCATATAACTCTGAATTGCTCTGCTGGTGACATAGAACCGTATTGCTTTGCTGGTGACATATTACTGCATTGCTCTGGTGGTGGCATATAACTCTGCATTGCTCTGCTGGTGACATAGAACCGTATTGCTTTGCTGGTGACATATTACTGCATTTCTCTGGTGGTGGCATATAACTCTGAATTGCTCTGCTGGTGACATAGAACCGTATTGCTTTGCTGGTGACATATTACTGCATTGCTCTGGTGGTTGCATATAACTCTGCATTGCTCTGCTGGTGGCATATAACTCTGTATTGCTCTAGTGGTGGTATATAACTCTGTATTGCTCTGGTGGCATATAACTGTTTTACTGGGCTGGTGATATGTTGCTCTGGTGATGGCATATAACTCTGTAATGCTCTGGTGGTGACATATAACTGTATTGCTCTAGTAGTGGTATACATCTCTGTAGTACTATTTTTTATTGACTATTTTGACCTTAATGAACTACAAGTGAATTGTTTTTGTTTAAAAGCTCTTGCACTACATAGTAATTAAGGCTGAAAAAAGACTTGCGCCCAACCCTTTCACTGAAGTCTGCCGAGTGCTGTCTCTTCTACCAAAGCCCAGGCTAAGTACACTTTTGTATATACTTTATGGAAAGTGCACCACCATTTTGCTTAATATTCCTAATTTAGTACCACTGCCAACTCCTGCCTGGGTGCTATGATAGGACTGCGGTCATATGTATAAGATAGAAAATATCAAGCACTCACAGGACTTCAATTGGAGATGAAAAGATTATGTTTTATTCGGTCAACATTCCTCAGATCCTGAGGAAGGTCAGCACTGTCTGGCCGAAAGGTTGACCGAATAAAATGCACCAATTTTTTTCCTGCATATATACATGTGTATATATATATATATATATATGAGTGCTCCATTAACTTGGGACGTTCATCCAGTGACTTTGTTTATATAAGCATAGAAATGACATTAAATATTGTCACCCTTGGGTTTCTTCCTGTAAAATCAATGGTGGCATAAAAGTACCCAGTGACATAAATCTTATTTTCAAAAAAATAAACAAATAAATAAAAATCAAACACACAAAAACTCACTGCGTACACACACAACACTATGCACACAAATACACACATCACACACTACACATACATATACATACACACACAAACCACACAATACACACACATTATACACACACATATATAGACACACACGCCTCACACTATGTGCACACATACATATAGACACACACACAGCACACATTACACACACACACACATACATACAGACACACAACACACATACATACAGATACACATGCTACACGCACATACATATACACACATACATTATACACACACACAGACACACTATACACACATACATACACAGATATGAACACACTTTTATTTGCAGTATAACTTTAACTCATATTCCATTTTAAGGGCTGAAAATCATAGAAAAAGTGAAAACACAGCATTTTTGTTAAAGAAAACTGTTTCAGAGCTGTATGTTCTGGTGTTCTTTTGCTCTCATTTTCTTGATCAGATGTCAATCTTGTATAATATGTTCACAGTTAAATGATTCTTAACTTTCAATTAGGAATACAGATGAACAGTACAATCTTGTGACCACATAAATGAAGTGCGTAATAGTCCACCTCCCAGTTTCAACACAGAGAGCCTTATGTATAAAAGTTACTTGGAGCAATTCGGGGCTAAACCAATTGCATTATAAGACAGGGGTGGGCAACAGGAGGCCCTCCAGCTGCTGCCAGACTACAACTCCCATCACCCAAAACTGGACGATGGAAGTTGTAACATGTCAGCATCTGGAGGGCCTCACATTGCTCTCCTCTGCTACAGAGTGAAAGACAAACCTTCCTTATATTCCTGTTGTTTTAACAGGGTGTTTAACCCCTTGAATGCTAGTGAGGTCTCCAATACATTGCTTCTCAATGCTTTGGAGACCTTTATAGCATGGTTAAAAGCTCAATTTAATTCAATGGGAATGTTTATTTGTAAGATATGGTGCAGTTGGTTTTCCCCAGAATTGCAATATTTGACACTTAACCCTTTGAGTACTAGAGGGGTATGCAAAGCATTGCAAAGAAATGCATTGCGTACCCTTCTGACACTCAAAGGGCTAAACATACGGCCCAAATAAATAGGTGCTTCTAGACATGTTCTGGAGTAAACCAACTGCCCCATAGGAGACAAATAAAAATTCCTGTTAAATCAGGATTTTAACCCTCTGAGTGCCAGGGGGTTTGCAAATCATTGCAGAGCAATGCATTGTGCACCCCTCTGTACTCAAAAGGTTAACTGCTTGACTACTAGAGAAGTTTCTTCACAATGCTCTGGAGACCTCTCTGGCATTCAAGGGGTTAAAGAGCTCTATTCAAGCGGATGGGAATTTAGGACCTTTTATTTGTACCCTATTGCATTTGGTTTACTCCAGAATAAGTACAATGTGTGTTTTTAAATATGGGCCATAGTGATTCCTGATCTAGAGTGCAAATAGGGGACTTGTTGCTAGAGAGACTTGGGAATCCTTGTAAATCACAACCTTGGTGTAATGATCTGACAGACTAAGCAGACTAAGCAAACCAATATAAGCTGCCTGGTAGACTCTTTGAAGTAGATTCCCCACAAAGATGTGACAGACCGCTGGTCCCAGTAGGCCAGATGCTAGGGAGATAGCGTATGAAGCTGGTTGGCGGTGGCTGCTGTCTGGGTTGCCTTGCTGTGGCCTAGGCAAAATAGTGGCCGCAAAATAGTGCTGACTGGAGGAGCCAGCCCACACCTCAGATGACAACCTAGATAACAGCAGCTACCCACTGGGATCAAAGAGAATACTGAACAAATAACCCACCTGCAGTATAGTTGTAGGACACTGAGATCTCAAGATCTAAAAAAACTATTTTATGAGGATCACTAGTGAAGGTGAACACCAAATTGTTTTGATTACAATTTAAATAATCTATAAACAATGGAATACGATCCCCATCACCTCTCCATATGATAATCAGATTGTCAATGTATCTCTTAAAATAAACTATATCAGATTGAAACGGGTTACTATCTCCAAAGACGTGGAACTCCTCCCACCAACCCATATATAGGTTGGTGTAAGAGGGGGCAAACTTCGCCCCCATTGAAGTGCCACGTCTCTGGAGATAGTACATCCCGTCAAACAAAAAATAGTTGTGTGTTAACAAATGGTGTATCACCCTCAATAGATAATCCACAAATTCAACAGAATAAGTACAATACTTGTTTAAATGGTAATGAACTGCTGTAAGACCTAGGTCATAGGGTATGCAAGAATATAAGACGAGACACGCAACTAATCCACCTATAGTTGGTTTTCCATCTAATATCCCTCATCTCCTGCAAGACTTGTTTGGTGTCCCTAAGGTATGTGTTAAGCCTCAAGACCAATGGCTGCCAACAGGTGTCAACATAGTCTCCCAACCGCTCATTGAGAGAACCTATCCCAGACACTATGGGCCTGCCTGCTGGACTCTCAAGTCTCTTGTGCACCTTGGGTAGATGGTGAAAGATTGGGATCACGGGTTTAAAAACTTTTAAAAGTTCAGCCTCCCTCTTCGAAAAAAATCCCTCCAAGGTGCCACAATCGACGAGAGAGTCCAGCTGGCATTTGAATTTTATAGTGGGATCACCCAACAACTTTTGATAAGTGTCTGTATCTGATAACTGTCTCAATGCTTCATTCACATACATAGTAGTATCCAGTACAACTACTGCCCCTCCTTTGTCTGCCTCCTTTATTGTAATCAATGTATTATTGGATAGTATTTTAATTGCCAATCTTTCAGCACGAGAGATATTCTGTCTAGCCGCCCACCCCTTAGAACGAACTTGGGTGGACAGCGAGACCAAGTCCCTCTCGACTATATTTTGAAAGGCATCCACTGGGGGGCTTCTAGCATGCACTGGATAAAAACTACTTAAGACCCGTAAATGGTCTGATGGTTTTGGTGCAGGTGAATGAACATCACTGTCACAGTATTCATGATCTATGGGTCTGCCCTCATCACAAAGTATCTGCAAATCCAAAGCTACATTCTTATCACAAAAAAGATTGTCCTGTGGATTGCAAATGGTTTTTATGATGTTACTCATGGTGGGGGCATCGGAGGACACCTCAGAATCCCCCTCCACAACAGCAGCACCCATCAAATTAGATGAAAAATGTTTCTTAAGAACCAACTTACGAACAAATTTATTTACATCTAATATTGTTTGAAAAAGATTAAAGTGTACAGCCAGGGCAAACTTGAGCCCTTTAGCGAATACACTTTTTTCATCATCAGTGAGGATATATGAAGAGATATTGATCACTGAAAGCGATCTCTCTGACACCGATTCCTCCTTGGATATCTCCGATGTGTATTTACATTTTGATCTTCCTCTTCCTCTGCGTATGAATCTCTTGTGTGACTCTTTCTTCTCGATGATCTCCTCCTTACTGCTCTCAAGTTTTTTGTATCCCTACCAGATGATCTCTCACTTGAATCACTGAAAGCTGTTTCCACTCTAGACAGACGATTACTGCATGCAGACGAAATATCAGAGACCATGGAAGAGTCAACATCCGTGGATTCTACCTCTGTATCTGAAAACGCCACGTGTCTAGAGCCTTTTGCAGTTTTCAAAATAGATTTCTGTCGAGAAGTAGTATACCTCATATTAAAACGTGACCAGTTATAAACCTTTCCAGCATCATAGTCCTCTTTATCTCTAATGAATTTACGTTGTTTAACTTCAACAATGTTATTCTCCAATTTTTCTTGTCTCCAATTTATTCACATTTGCTCCTGTTTTTCTGAATTTTTAAGATCTGTATTTGATGTAGTTTTAATGTTAGTAATTATATTTGTTTATTACATACTATGGAGGCTGACACTCTCCGTTTCTTGAGGGGGTTACCGGTGCACATGCGGGTTTGGCACTGTGACCGCAAGGGGTTAATCTGCTGCTAATGTTTTTACAAATGATGCAGTAACTTCTCCATTGCGGGATTTGTTGCCTTGCCAGACAGGCGCGGGTCATGCCTTTAAGACAGGTGCGGGTCATGCCTTTAAGAGATGGTGGTCATTCCCTCAGTCTATGATTAAGCACTCAGGTGTGAAACACGTGAGACAGAAACGATTTGGATAGCGTCCATTGTCTATGTTTTTCAATAAAGAAGGAATTGGTTTTATATTTTACGCTGGAGTGCGGTTCACTTTTGTAAGTTTCTTTCAAGAGGGAACATACCTATTTGTAGGCAAAACAGGACATTCAGATAATGCTTAAATTATTTGGCAGCAGGAAAATTCTTATGATTCTCATTTCTCTGGGTTATTAGGCAAAGTTTGAACTTGATAGACTTGTGTCTTTTTCAACCTAATTTACCATGTTACTATGTTTTGTGTATACAATCTATACTGCCTCAAATGTCCAAAAACAGATTAGTTTCAATTCCTATCATGTATTATATGTCCACTTCCATTAATTCCAGTATGTATTTATATCACCAGGTGCAATCACATATTTAACAACAATACCAGCAGCAATCACATATTATGATCTTTCCTTTAGGTTCAGAAGGCACTTTAGTATTTGCAGTAAACCACAGGCACTGGCAGGAAATCAAGTACCCTTGTTACCTATGTTTGTTTGACTGACTCTCTGTGCACCTACAGAGACAATACTGTTATTAGGTAAAAGGTAGTATTGTGTTAGCCATAGAAAAAGACTGGTAGAGTAAAAGTGATACCATTACTGGCTAAATAAGCAGCTCTAGGATGCAAGCTTTCAAGACAACTTAGGTCTCTTCATCAGGCATATTTTGAATGAAGGCTGAATTCTAAATATGGGAAAGGGTATGTGCTCATGTAAATAATTTTTTTTCTGCAGCAGTCTTAAGGGACCTCTTTACCAGCAGTTGTTTCAGTTTTGAGGGTGGTTTATAAGAGAGAAACGGATGTTTTGAGAGTATTCTTTTTAATCTGCCCTCAGTAGAAATTTTGTATAATACTACAAATGGAAAACTGTTCTCTTCCTGTGGGTGTTTGTATTCCAGGAAATTTCTTCTGGGCACACTGGTGCTCTGTGTATTTGGATTTCTGTGACCTTGGAATTATATCTGTGACTGATAAAATCTCTTCTGAGATTTTTAAGATGTGTATCATGGTCAGAAATCTCAGAGCATATGTGTTATACCTTAGGGCCTGGCTGTAAACAATAGAGCTTTTGTGAGTATTTGGGATGGAAACTGTCATTTCTGAAATAATTAGGCCTGTCTGTTGGCTTGGTGTAGTTGTTTCTAATACTGATTGTGGTATCCAGAAAGTTAATCTTTGCGGGTGAAAGGCTGAGTTTGAAGTTAATGGTGGGATGGAAAGCACTGTAATTTTAGTGAAATGACAAAAGTTCATCTTAAATGGTAGTCCAAATGATTAGGATATCATCTTTGTAGCAGAGGTAGACCAAAGGCTTTAGTTGGTTTGTAGACAAGAACTCCTCCTCTAATATTGCCATGAATAGGTTGGCATCACGTGGTGCCAATCTCATTGCCATTGTATTTAAAATTATTTGCATATATAGTTCTTGCCCACATTTGGAATAATTATGTTTTAATATAAAGCGTATTAGCTGAATACAGGTCCTGTGGGTAAGTCCTCTTGTTCTAGGAATGCTTTGCAGGCTCTGGTGTCGGAGAGTTAATCCATATATGCAATAGACTTAGCCATCTGTGGCTGCAGTCACAAACTCTCCACATGCTAATTTACTGGAGTATAAGGGAAACAAATGTTGTACCACTTAGCCAGCTACAAAAAGATACCTCTACTGGAACCTATGGAATGATTTACACAAGACATTGGTGATAAGGAATTCCCTTCCAGTGGAATTTTAATGTAAAATCAATTTGCATGAGTGCATATCCTGTCATGGAGTTTGTATTCAGCCTTCATTATGAATATGCCTGAAGAAGTGACCTAAGTTTCCTAGAAAGCTTGCAATCCAAAGCCACTTAGTTAACCCTTTCCGTCCCCGGGGGGTACACAATGCATTACACTGCAATATGTTTCATTCTCCTCTAGCACTAAAAAGGTTAACCAATAAAGGTATCACTTTTATTCTACCAGTCTCTACTATTATTAGAGCATGAGAAATCACCTTCCTGCTCATGCATGGACACAGATGAGACGCAAAATCATGGTGTAACCTTCTTCAACTATATATATACAGGGCTTAAAATTTGAAGTCCTTTGCTACTAGCCAGACCTGAAAAGTTACTCGCCACTGCAAGCCATAGAATACCCACCAGGGCTGAATTTCTACTTGCCAGGGCTAAATTTTCACTCGCCATTGGCTAGTGGTGAGTAGAAATTTTGAGCCCTGTACATACATATATATATATATAGATAGATAGATAGATAGATAGAGAGAGAGAGAGAGAGAGAGAGAGATTTGGAGAAATGGAAACATTCATATATCAGAATAAATGCCCAGGTACACAATCCTTAGTTTATAATGCAAAAGTAAAAGAGCATGAGAAATCACTTTCCTGCTCATGCCTGGATAATAAGTAAGCAATTAGTTCAGATGCTATCATAAGTGATTATGGGCACAGATGAGAATCAAAATCATGGTGCAACCTTCTTCAACTAAGTTAATCCCGTGTGTGTGTGTATGTGTGTGTGTGTGTGTGTGTGTGTGTGTGTGTGTGTGTGTATATATATATATATATATATATATATATATATATATATGTGTAATATATTTGCATTTAAGATTAGAGGAACAGGGACTGGACTCCACTGCAGATGATAAAGACTATTAACGGGTTTATGTCAAATTACTATTGAAATATGTGGCCAAATTTGTTGGAAGACCTTTCTATTTTCCAACAGTTAAAACCCCCTTTTAAATCAGTGTGAGTTTGATGGAATTTTTTCTGTGTTCTATGATACACTTTATTTACTCTAAAATTCTTCTAAGTATGTCAGCTTCATAGTTCACCCTGAAATGGAAATAATTCAAGCACATGACAATAAACCCACACATATGGATAATTGTGTTGTTCAATAAAAATCTGGCTTAAATGTTTTTTTTGGAAAATGTTTATGATTGTTAGCAGGCAATGGCCTATGGCAAGGTAAGCCTTGCAAAAAATATTATAGCAGGCTTAGGCCTGGTGGTAGTGAGCTGGGGGGCTGACAATAACAAGTGATTAGGTGGTGGTGGGTCTCTGACTTCCCATGTGTCATGACTCATTAACAAGCAATTATTAAAATAGCAATGCGCCATGTATATTCTACCAGGTGGACTATCTGTAAATGTTCCCTTATATTCTGCATCCTATTTGTTTCCCTATTAAAGGGCACATCATTATGGGCATTTTTGGGAACAGAAGTGGCACACAGTGACATCAACAGCACCTGATCTCTTATGGGACTGTGTAACATTATCAACATAAACATCAGTTTGGTTATGTTGGATGTGTGAATTAGTACAGATGTGACAAGGTGTGATCAGGTTCCCTGCCCCCAAGGCAAAAAATCCAATGCCCATGATTTCTGAGGAGTTGGTGGAGCAGAAAGATTATGCTTACTGGATAGCATCACATTATTTGTCATGCATTCATCATCAATGATCATTTCTCTGTTGCTTACTGTCATAGCTGGTGGCAACTGTGTAAATACCTCCTCCTTAGTACTGTTACCACATGTGCAGTATGTTTCTCTGTCTTGTGGGTTTTCTTTTCCCACTTCTGCTACATACTCGACTGATAGGCTATTATATCATGACTCTTTTTTTTAAATGGAAGTCTACCAGCATTTTTCTTGATAGACGTGCCCTATGGTCAATACCTATATAATGAGCCACACTGAAAAGCTGCTCTAACTGCATACTGGCTGGTGGGCAACTAAGGGTTTCCACAGCAGTATTCATGAGTGCTGACCACATGCACTGTTTTTTTCTTTTTGGCAATACTCAAGCGTGTCATCATTACTACCCAGAACATAATTATCCTGCAAGTATGCTGTCATCTCATATGCAGTGTGCCACTCCTTGGAGATAGGCAGTGTTCATATACATCAGTTACCAACCCATATTCTGGGTGCAAAACCCATAAAGATGTGCCACCCAAAATGTTAGACTTTGAGCAGAAGTGCTTGCAGCTGATGCATGCTTAAGCACATCCCAGCCAATGGCTGTGAGGGAACTGGAACAGAGAATGCCCATATATAAAGGTAGTCTGTGTTCAAATTCCCTTATTGTGGAATGGGAATCGGCCCATAAGGTAAAAGGGGGGGCTCTGCTGCAACTCAGTTTCTCCGCCACAACCATGGCCGCACACAGCGGCGGAGAAATAGAACAGGCCATGGATATTTTTATTTTAAATAATTTGAATTTGTAACAAACATAGGCAAGTTCTTCACCACTTGGGGCATGTTATAACTATTTAGCAGCACACCTATACATAGTTTAACTCTGGAGTCCCAGAGACTCTCTGGCACTCAAGGGATTAAATTATTCATAGATGTGAGGGTTATTGTCAGGGAACATTTATTCACAGATTTTTTTTTACAGCTAAAAGAAAAGAAGACAGAGGAAGAGAGAAGAAGAAAGAAGGAAGAGAGAAGAAAGAAGATGGACAGTAGCTGACCAGGATGCTGAAGACTCCGATAGACATCAGGATTAATGGTAAGTTCTGGTCAAGGAAGTAACTAAGATGACAGTGAAAGGTGAGGTTATTGTTAGGGGGGACTTTAATCTTTCCGATGAGGACTGGAAATAACAAACAGAAGATTCAGCCAGAGTAGAGATTATTATTTACAAATGATTATTATTTACAAATGAAGACTTGCTATCAGATGTAGCTCTAGGAGAGTGCTTGGGCTCCAGTGATCATCAATCAGTGTGATTTAATATAAAGACAAAAGTTCTAGATTTTAGAAAGGCTGATTTTTAAAAAATGTAAACATATTTAGGTCAATCTTTAACAGCTTGGAGATCTTTATATGGACTCCAGGATAAATTGGGTTTTTATTAAAGTGGAACTTTCATCCGATATATAAATTCGCCCTGCAATAATTAAGCAGGTAGCGACTAGCTTTATAATATATATTTTACCTCTCAAATGTAGCTGTGTTTAAAAAAATCCTTTATTTTAGGAGACCAGAAGCCAGGCATCAACGCAGACATTTTGTCTGCGCGCCTGTGTAGTCAGTCCTGGTCTCCATTGAAAAGCCTTGCAGTTATCACAAGGTAACCAGAAGGAACTGATGGCTCAGGTGCGCAAACTGCACTAATCTGGCCGTTGGTCTCCTAAAACAAAGGATTCCTTTATAATTGGCTACATTTGAGAGGTAAAATATGTATGCTAGTCGCTACCTGCTTAATTATTGCAGGGTGACTTTATATCGGATGAAAGTTCCACTTTAAAGGGAACAGAGCATTACATTGGACTTGTCAGCAAGGGTAAAATAAAAAGAAAACAGCTGTGGTACACTTCAGAAGTGGTAAATATAGTAAAAGGAGAAAAAAAAAGAAGCATTTAAAAAATATAAGCAGATGCAGAAGGAGGAAGATAGGTATATGTACAAGGCTAGGCTGAAGGAGGCTAAATGCATTATTAGATGTGCCAAAGAACATGCAGAGGAGAAAACTGCCAAATCAATAAAAAAAGGAGATAAAACTATTTTTAGATATATAAGCGAAAGGAGGAAAATGAAACAAGGAACAGTTAGACGGAAAACAAAAGATGGAAGTTATGTAAATGAGACTAAAGGGCTAACTGCCTGTCTCAATTCTCAATTAATATTTCTGTTCAGTTTTTACAGAGTAAGGTAAAGGGAAGGGACGTCTGTTAGAAAAAAGAAATAGCAAGACATAGGCAGCATGCATGTTTACAGAGGAAGAAGTTCTACTTCAACGCGCTAAGGTTAAAACATATAAATCAATGGGACCAGATGGCATACACCCAAAGTTATTAAAAGAACTTAGGAATGTTCTGCCAAAACCTTTAACAGAATTATTCAATCAGTCACTATCGACAGGAGTAGTTCCAGAAGGTTGGAAGGTAGCAAATGTAGTACTGCTTTACAAAAAAGGTAGCAGGGAAGAGTCTGGTAACTACAGACCAGTAAGTGTTATGTCAGACGTGGGAAATTAATGGAAACAATGTTAAAGAAAATAATTTGCAAAAATCTGAACTTAGTGATATTGCAAAATGTTTTCAAGGTAAGGAATGCCTTTTTGTAGATGATACAAGGATCTGCAACAGGGTAGAAATTCCTGGGGGGAATAAACCAAATGACAAATGACTTAGGTAAATTAGAAGAATGGACAAGAGTGTGGCAGCTGCAGTTTAATGTTGATAAAGGTAAAATAATTCACTTGGGATGTAAAAAAATCAAAAGACAGACTACAGTATTAAGGGTACTATTATTATTATTATTATTACTATTATTATTTCTGATGACTTAAAGGTAGGCAGGCAATGTAACAAAGCAGCAGGGAATGCAAGAAGGGTGCTATATTGAATAACTAGGGGCATTAGTAGCAGAAAAAGGAAAGTGGTCATGCCACTATACAGATCTCTGGTTAGACCTCACCTAGAGCATTGTGTACAGTACTGGAGATCTCCAGAAGGATATAGAGAGAATTCAGAGAAGGGCTACTAAAATAGTGAATGGTTTACAGGAAAAGAAATATAAGGATAGACTAAAGGATCTGAACATACATAGCCTAGAGGAGAGAAGAGAGAGGGGATATGATAGAAACACTCAGATACATGAAGGGAATCAACAAAGTGCAGGAGAGAAATACATTTCAAAGGAATAAAAATGTTAGGACAAGAGACCATAGTCTAAAACTAGAGGGACAGAGGTTTAGATGTACTGTAAGAATGTTTTACTTGACTGAGAGGGTGAAAGATAAATGTAATAGTCTACCAGAAGCGGTAGAGGGAATTTAAGCATGCATGGGATAGGCATAACAATGTTCTGACATAAGATATGACCAAGGACCAAATAAGGTTTGAGGTTTTTACAGTAGGAAAATGGGCAGACTAGGTGGGCCGAATTGTTATCTGCAGTCAAATTCTATGTTTCTATGTATCTAAGTTAGACTCCATATTTAGATCAATGGGAATTTGGTTTTCTCCAAAACAGCTTTCTGCATAAGGATCCTAGGCCCAAATGTATAAAAGCAAGCTGGAGTTATTCTGGTGTAAAGTAAATGCACAATAGGGGACAAATAAAAATGCCTCTTAAATTAAATTAAATCAAGCTTCTAACCCCTTGAATGCTAGTGAGGCAATGCATTAGTTTGTTTAACCCCTTAAGGACCAGAAAAGTATGCAACACATTGTAAAGCAATGAACTGGACATTACTCTGGACCATAAAGAGTTGATAGCATTTTGCAGCTATTGTAAACAATAAACTGTGTGGAGACTGTACTAAGAAGAACAGATATAATTGTAAGGCCGACCAATTGCACCATAGGAGACAAATACAAAATCCTGTTTAAATTGGGTTTTTAACTTTTTGAATGCTAGAGTGTGAAAGCAGTGCATTGAATACCTGCTAAGCATTCCAGGGGTTAAACACCCCATTTAAAATCAATCAGCATTTGGAAAAAAATTATTTGTCCATTAGGATGCAGTTGGTTTGCTACATAATTACGCTGTTTCTTCTAAGTACATCAGCCTCACTACCACATTAACCCTTTGAGTGTCAGTTGCATACCACTCTAGCACTCAAAGGGTTAATAATGCAATTCAGTAAGCTAAAGATGTGCAATTCCATAGGAAACAAGCTCAATGAAAAGGAAGAAAATAAAATTCCCATTGATTTAAATGTTGCTTTTAAAGAGGTAGTTATACTTACTTTTATGTGTATTTAATTTGGTAGGAATAAAAAAAATAAAAAGCAGGCACACTTTGTAGACCGTTCCAATGAAGTATTAATATTTCGTTAGCTCGTTTTCGGTTCTACTGAAGAGCCTACATCCGGTCAAATGACTGGATTCTGCAGTTGTCAGCTACAGTGCTGACTGCTCTCACGAGGCAATTTTGGAAAGGTATAGTTGGCAATCCACAAAGGTTTGAGAGATAAGCCTTACATCGTTGTTCATATTTTTTTATGCCTACCAAATTAAATACACTTAAAAACTAAGTATTACTATCCCTTTGACCCCTCAAAGGCTAGAGTGGTCAACAGTGCATTGCTTTGAAGACAGATCTAGCATTCATAGGGTTAAAAGTTTTATTTAAATCAATGGGAATTCTAAATTCCTTCCCTTTTGTGGAGTTGGTTTTTTCCTTTACCCCTTACGGACCGCACGGCTGGCACTTATGGATCGCGGGGGATTTTTATTTATTTTTTTTTTTCACTATCGGATTCAGGACTCCCCGGACAGCAGGCAGCCACCAGGGAGCCCTGAATTCCATGTCATGGCAGGACTGATCCTTTAGGGAAGTGGACAGCACAGTGGCTCAGTGGTTAGCACTGTTGCCTTGCAGCGCTGGGGTCCTGGGTTCAAATCCCACCAAGTACAACATCTGCAATGAGTTTGTATGTTCTCACTGTGTTTGCGTGGGTTTCCTCCCACACTCCAAAAACATACTGATAGGTGAATTTAGATTGTGAGCCCCAATGGGGACAGGAACCAATATGAGTGTAAAGCACTGCGGAATCTTTGTGTGCTATATAAATAAAGGATTATTATTTTCCTATGAGAGTCCTGGCACATCATGGGTCCTTAAGGGGTTAAATGTAAAAAAATAAAAAGAGTAAAAATCAGGAGCATCTCTGTCCTGGAGTTGCCAGGCCTCCTGTCTACTACGCCAGCTTGAGATTGGTGGCGCTATACTTATCGTATCTATTGAGATAGAGCAGGCCTTCTGTCTTGCTGGACACGCGCCTTGTAAGTCCTTTGCCGGGAAGAAGTGGGATGCAAGCCAGGCTGGCAAGGATTCAGAGTTACATCATGTAGTAAGACTAAGACATACTGTGAATAACTGTGCCTTTATTATCCTACTGTGCAAAGCACTGAATACACAGACAGCACTAAAAGAATTTTAAAAAGAAATATGAATGTTTCTCTCCTTCCATCACAACTGAAAGCTAGACAGTTTTATTATTCACCATTTAACTTGGTTGTTTTAGGCATTAAAGTCAAATATACAGTAAATAGTTTTCCTTTGTGAAAGAATTGCCTTCACAGAATATCTTATAATAAAGTTGACTGATAAAGACAGTAATAAATATCACCAGGAATATCAAACTGGGGGCTATAGAGGGGTTACTAGATATGTACAAGTACATGTATCTATAGGTCTCTTGCAATAGACCACATCCCCAACACACGTAGATGACAATTCCCTTGACCTTGTGTTCTCATACTGTTGTTCTGTTTCAGACTTCTCAAACTCTCCATTCCTGAATACAGCTACAAACTTGTAACTTTACTGCACCCCCAAAACCTCACTCTTCTTCAAGATGCAATAATACATGCAAAACTTATTTCTAACCTTCTACAAACTCTTCCATCCCTCATCTACACTTTTTCTTTCCCTGGCCAGGCAAATGTACCATACATTGATACATTAACAACTTAAAGGGATAGTAATACTTCGTTTTAACTTTATTTTATTTTGTAGGCATTAAAAAACATGAAGAATGATAGAAGTCTTATCTCTCAAACCTTTATGGTTTATGAGATATTCACAAGCAAAGTTTCCCCCCTCCTGCCCCTTTTACCTAGTGTAAGCCATCTCTTCTCAGATGTGGAATGCAGTCCATAGACTGGACAGATAACAGAAGGGGACACTCTTATTCCTATGAGAACAATGAAATCCCTGCCACCCTTGACAAGCTTTTCAGGTTTTTCCCTTATCTTAATTGTAGATTGTCCCTCTCTGCAGTCTACCTGGGCACCTCCCTTCTGCTCAGGCTGAAGAGTGTGACATCAGTAAAAGGGGAGGGAGGGGGAAACTTTGCTTGTGAATATCTCATAAACCATAAATGTTTGAGAGATAAGACTTATATCATTCTTCATGTTTTTTTAATGCCTACAAAATAAAATAAAGTTAAAACGAAGTATTACTATCCCTTTAATTTCAGTTCTTGATAACACACAACATAATCATCTCTATCGCTGGCATACCACACAAACCAGATATCTTCAAAAGTGTTAACAAACTATTTAATGTCATTGGAGAAAATTACAATCAGCATCTGACTTCATCCATTATAAATTATTTATACAGTCTTATGGCTGACACTCTCCGTAGCCAAACAGCTTTACTACTTGTCTCTCTTTTCCTTTTTCTTCTAATCCTCATTGTCTTTTCTCTACATTCCAGCCCCTTCTATGCCTATCTACTCCTCTTTCAAGTACTATAGTCATCTCTCAAGACCTTGTTAACGATCTCAATGAGAAAGCTGACAAAATTATAAATTCTATTTCGTCTTTTGTGCCAATGCATGACACATCTGACTTTTATATCCCTCTACTCATTCCTAAATCTATCCCAGTCCCTTTTTACCTGTATCTGAAGATAAGGTTTCTGGGCTTCTCTCATCTTCTCACTTCACTACCTGTTCAGTTGACCCCATTCTCTCACAGCATCTTTGTCCTCTATCTGACACTATATCTCCAATACTGACTGACTTATTTAATGTCACACCCATACTAAAGAAACCATCCATTGATCTCCTCTTCACTTGACGGCTGCTGCCAAATTTCCCTACTTCCCTTTGCCTCCAAACTACATTAGTAGCTTATTTCCTGTTTTCAACAATCTAAAAATCCTTGACAGCCTGGCTTGCACACTCAACAATCTTACAAAAGTAGCTAATGGCCTACTCACTACCAATTACAAGGTCCTTCTTCTTTCTAATCATTACTAATCCTGATCAATTGCCAGTCTTTGCCACAATAAACCATTCACGCCTCCTGAAAACTCTCCTTTTATGGCTTAGTGGCACAGTCCTCTCATGATTTCCATTCTACCTTACCAGAGCCAGATTAGAAGTCCATGTGGCCCTAGGCAAGGTATCCATATGGGGCCCCCTAATAGCCAACAGACTTCAAAACAGTAAGGTTCATATACTAAAAAAAGCAGTGGAATTTTGTGGCAAACCAACAGCATCATAGGGAACAAACAAAAAGACCCATTGACTTGCATGGGTCTTTTAATTTCTTAAACACTGGGGTGGACTGATACTTGACTTGATAGAGCATTTTGTAGAGGATGATTTGTTAGATTTGTTGTTAGAGGCCCAAAATCTGAGGAAACACTGATTTGCAGCACTTTTTAGAGACACAAGCCCTGACAAAACATTGATTTGTAGGACTTAAGCTTGTTTGGCACAAGCCCTAAGGAAACATTGATTTGTAGGACTTAGGTTTGTTAGAAACAACCCCCCCCCCCCCAATTTTTTTGTTTTTATATTTTGTAGGACTATGTTTTTTTTTAATTAATTAATTAATTAATTTATTTATTTATTTATTTTTAAAGCACAAGCCCTGAGAAAAAAATAAAAATGCCCTACTGGCCTAATGCCAGCAGGTCATGTTGACCAGTGGCCACTGTCAAAGGTCCTCCTAAGTCCTGAGTTGAAACTGCTGTTCCTGCTGCTGCTGCTGAGTTGTTAAATTAGGCAGCTGAAAGAGAATGGGATCAACAATAGCAGTAACATGGAAGATGGAGGATCAAGGATCCACTTGCCATGACTGGCTCCAGTGATGCACATGAGGCAGTAGCAGCACAATAAGTAGCCCCCAGTCTATGTGGAGAAAAGAAGAAGTTAGCCATTAAATCTTCTCCACCTGCCCCTCCTCCAAAATCATTGGTGTGTTGTTATTAGAATATATTTTTTTTCCCTTGGAAGCAGGAACTGTGGCTCTCATCAGCAACTACAATGTGCACAGTGTGTATGTGGTAAATAACATCTGGGGGCACAACGGTATCCAAACACCATGACACCAGAAACCAAGTACTGCCGCTGTCACTATACCCCTTGTCAAGAACCCGCTAAGGACACATGACAACTTGCTGACAGTTTGATAGTAATGATGCACCTTCCCTGCCACCATCTTAGCATATTCTGTGGGATGGAATCTCCTCAGATGCCACTTGATGCACTGCTTGTGATTTTCCTCCACCACGCTGGCATGTGTGGTCAGTGCAATGAGTAGAGATGAACTGCCACATCCTAATATCAACAGAGTGGCTATCATTTGGCGGGGGAAGGTAACAATGAACTAAATGGATTGGCAGAAGATGTAGTTACCATAGATGGTGATGGTGAGCTAGTTGTTTCACTCGTCATGGAACATCTAGTCTCTGCCTGGGTTGCTCTATTCTTCCTCCTCTTTGATCTCCGCCTCTCCTCTTGTTGCCTTTCTGGAGAGTCAGGGGTACAGCAACAGCAGTGCTTGATTTCTGTGGTGGGTTTTTGTCTTTAACATGTTTGACATAAATGTCATGGTGTCTGTGTTTCATGTGTGATATCCAGGTGCTTGTGCCAAGGTGTGTTCCTTCCTTTCCTCTTCTCACTGACTTGTCACAAATTGTGCACAGTGCTGTTGCTGATGACTGCACTGTGCCTGCCCCAAGAGAAAAATAGTCCCACACCCATGATGATTTCAGGGGGAAGGGAACATATGGAGAAGAATGGCCTCTTTCTTCTGTCCTCTGCATTCCCCTTCATTGTCTGTGGCAGCGGATAATATTGCTGCTGTTGCTGTTACTGCCTCAGATTCAGCAATGCAACTAGGATCAGGAGTATTGCTACTCCTGGCAAGTGGATCCTGTCCTAGTTCCGCATCATTTGTTGACCCCATTCCCACTGTGTCCATGGTGGTCTGTGACACACTATCTTGCTCCTCAGCATCATGCTGCCCTTGCAACTCAGCATCAGTAGGAATTAGAGCAGTTGCAAATTCCGCAAATTCTAATATGTCACTGCTAATGGTGGTGGTGATGCCCATCCTCATCCCTGTCTCCCATTCCTTCTCAGTTTCTGCTAAAAAGGCCATCAATGTCTCTTCAACCCCAGCTTCTCCAGCATCATCATCACCACCCCCACTAGTCCCTACGTGCTGCTGCTCTATTCCAGACACCTCACTGCTGCTTGGAGGAAGTGACGAGCAATGTGACAGAGGGTCCCCTAATGTCACACTTGCCATTTCCTTTTGACCTGAAGAAGAAGGCAGACTAGCACTAGCAGCAGTAGCAGCAGGCACAGGCAGCTCATCTGTGCTCCTGCTGGTGGTAATGTTATTAATTCTGAGCCTGCTCTCCTCCCCCAACACCAGTTCTAGCCTCTTCAGGATCATGTTCCACCTGGACACCATAGTGAAGGGAAGGGGAGGACTCACAGTCCCTGGGTCAGAGGAATGGTGTGGGCTCCCTTGACCGCTAGTCTGGACACTGTCAAATGTTTCCCCTACCACTCCGGCTGCTTCACCATTACTGCTACTACTACTAACACCAACCACATCAAGTTCAGCTGCAGAGTCTTCCTCCTCAGTCTCACAGTCACTAGTAATAATGAGGATACTGTTGATTACCCCCTCCTTCACTCCTAATGCCAACAAGCTGCTGGACCTTACTAGCAGTAGTACTAGCCCTGGTGGGACTGCTTGGGAATGGCAAGTTTGTTTTAGGGTGCCTTGCTGTCATAGTTGGCATCATTTTCTCCTTCCCCCCTCCTGAGTACTACAACACTAGCAGCAGTCAAAGTATTGGTGGCAGCAAGTTCAACACTGGCAGCAGGTACAGCACTGGTGGCAGCAGGGACAGCACATTTGACAGCAGGTACAGCAGTAGTGGTTGCAGATACAGCAATGGTGATTGCAGGTGCAGCAATGATGGTTGCAGGTTCAGCACTAGTGGCAGCGGGGGCAGCACATCTGGCAGCAGGTACAACACTAGTGGCAGTAGGGACAGTATGTCTGACAGCAGGTACAACACTAGTGGCTGCAGGTACAGCAATGATGGCACTGGCAGCAGGGGCAGCACGTCTAGCAGCGGGTACAACACTAGTGGCAGCACAACTGGCAGCAGGTACAGAAATGGTTGCTGCAGGTACAGCAATGGTGGCACTGGCAACAGGGGCAGCACGTCTTGCAGCAGGCACAGGCAGCTGACCTGTCCTGCTCTCACTAGTACTACCCTTTTCTCCCTCTCTTCCCATTAAATTCCCCAAGATCCCTTGGGATGATTTAGAAGGACTGGACAGCATTGGTTCAGTATTGCTAGTCACTTCCTCCTCCTCCTCCTCAGACTCAGAGGACACATAATAAGAGTCTTTCCAGTTCCTCCTTTTTGCTGCTCATAGTGATAGCAGTCACTATGACTCTCTCCTGCCTCAATTTTGCGAAAATATCACAGCAGAACAGCACGTCTATCTCGCACTGTAGCTGCTTCTATTGTGACTGCCTTCCGTAAATACGTCACTTTTTATAGCGGAAATGCGAAAACAATGGAAATCAATGGGCAGAAACTTTATAGCCATTGAAAAAATGGTGAAAAAGTTTGGTCAATGGATGAAAAATGCGAAAATTGTAATCACTAGTTTTAAAGAGGATTTTCCCACAAAAAAGCGGAGAACAACGTGGTTTTCAAGAAATTTCATCCCTACTTTTAACCTTCTTGAATGCAAGAAAGGTCCACAATGCACAGGGCTGGATTTACATCTCAGGAGCCTGTAGGCACAGAAATTTGAAGCGCCCCCCCCCCGGGCCATCTGCACTGGATACCTCCACAATGCTCCTAATCTCCACGTTGGCCCCCACCATTTCCATATTGCCCTCACATTGCCCCCATCATTACCACATTGCCCCACATTAGCTCCAGCTTGCCACCATCATCTCATATATCACCCTCACATTGCCCCCATCATCTCCATATACCATATTGCCCTCACATTGCCCCCATCAGCTCCATACTGCCCCCATCATCTCCATATACCATATTGCCTTCACATTGACCCATCAACTCCATATTGCCCCCATCAGCTCCACATTGCCCTCACATTGCCCCCATCATCTCCATATACCATATTGCCCTCACATTGCCCCATCAACTCCATATTGCCCCCATCAGCTCCGCATTGCCCTCACAATGCCCCACATCAGCTCCATATTGTCCCCATCAGCTCCACATTGCCCTCACATTGCCCCGATCAGCTCCATATTGCCCCCATCAGCTCCACATTGCCCTCACATTTCCCCCCATCAGCTCCACATTGTCCCCCATAAGCTCCACATTGCCCTCACATTGCCCCCCACCCCATCAGCTCCAACTTGCCGCCACCATCTCCATATTGCCCTCCATCACCTCCAACTTGCCCCCCATTAGCTCCACATTGCCCCCACCATCTCCATGTTGCCCTCACATTGCCCCCCTTCGGCTCCAACTTGGCCCCACCATCTCCATGTTGCCCACCATTGCCTCCCCCCCCCATTGTCCGTTTCCTACCTCCCCCCATTGTCCATTTCCTACCTTCCTGGTAGGAGATCTGTCATCTGTGCCTCCTTTGGCACAGTCTTGTACCTGATGGATCTCCCGTGCGGTCTCCTATTCAGGAATGCAGAGCGCTGGGAGATGATGTCATCTCCCATCACTCTGCATTCCTAAAGAGGCAACGAGGGAGCTCAGCACCTACAGGACTGTGCCAAAGGAGGCACAGACCTGTCCTGCCGGGGAGGTAGGTAGGAAATAGACAATGGGGGGGGCCCGGGCAATGTGAGTGGGTGCCACAGGTGCAGCCAGCGAGGTGGCTAGTTAAAAAAAAAAAAATTATATATATATATATATATATATATTTTTTTTTTTTTTTTTTTTTTTTTTTTTTTTTTAATCCGAATGGCAGGCGCCCCTCGGTGGCGTGCGCCTGTAGGCAGGTGCCTACTTTGCCTAATGGCAAATCCGGCCCTGCCAATGCATTACTTTCCAATGTGTTTCCATTTTCTCTAGCATTCAAAGGGCTAAAAGCCCCATTTAAATCAATATAAATTTTCATTTCTCCCCTATAGTTCTACAGAATTGCACTTAGTTAGCTTTATAAATATGGCATCATTGCTAAATCTTCAACAATGACTGTCAAATAAAAGGTACCACGGATGGATTTGTGTGTGAGTATATACATATATATATATGCATACCTCCCAAGTGTCCCTCTTTTAGACCCAAATCCCTCTGTCCCTCTTTCCCATCCTGATGTCCCTCTTTTTAGGAGATTAGATTGTTGGGTATATATATATATATATATATATTATAAATGTATCACATTACTCTACAGCAATAAAACTCACATTATTGTTTGTTCAAATGTCAGTATATGTGTTTATATGTATTTATAAATGTGTTATAAATACTTTGGTCATGTTATAAGTCATTTATTAGGTTACACCAGTTTGTATAAATAGGTCATGAAATAGCCTAAAAATTCCTGGTAATGCCCCGCCCACCAGCCACGCCCCCAGCAACACCCCCTATAACACAAGTGTCCCTCTTTGGCAATTCAAAATGTTGGGAGGTATGCATATGTGGAGGGCATAGACCTAGGAAATGGGGAGTGGGGGCCAGATCCCCCTCAGAATCAATGGGGCAGAACTGCTGAGGTCCATGGCATAACTGCCAGTGTTACTTATCTCTTGCTGACAGTACTCCTAGATAACTGTAGTGGATCAGCCTGCACATAGACACTTCATCTTTCTCCTTATTTGAATTCTATTATCCTTTTGAGTGCCATAGAGGTAGGCAACCCATTGCAATGAATTAGATACCTCAATGACACTCAAAAGGTTAAATTTTCGAATGAATGAGGGCGTCCATTGTATTGCAATGCTTTGTACACCTCCTGGCATGCAAATGGTTAATGTCAGGAACATGGGATTGCAAGTCAGATACTCCCAGCTAGAACCAGGCTGGGCTCTGCTTATCAGGGCTCGCGTTACTTAGCTGGCTGCTTCCACCAGACGCAGAGATTTATTACAATATGTGCAGCTTATTCTTTGAAAAACTTTTAATTGTAGAGCTCGGACTCCCCCAGCTTCTCTGGAGCAATACAAGTAATAAATTTGACCTGCTATCGGGATGAGTAGTGATCTCAGTCCCTGGAGCCCTGAGAAGCAGAGCACTGCTGGTTCCAACTGGAAGTCAATGTGAAAAAGGGATAAATATTATCAGACTGCCCACACCATTCTATTCTGCCACCCCCATGTGATGGTGATCCTGATTCCCCTTGTGGCCTGGTAATATGTACGTGGAGAACATGTTATGATTTACCCAGCACTTCAAGCTACGAAGCTTTCCGTTCAATAGATTCACTCGAGACTGCTCTGGAAGCAGGCTTCAATGGCTGATCCAGTGTGGGCAACAACAGGAGGCCATTCAGCTGCTGCTGTTCACTGATGGAATGATGGGAGTTATAGTCTCTCTTACTCCTCCCCCATCGCTTACTTTTTATGAGCAGAGCAATCTCCGCTCCTCACATAACAATCCTGAAAGTTGTTGAGTGGAGCAGGGCCCCTCGACTTCACCTGTCCATAGGCAGGAGCCTAGGTTGCCTTGCCCAAGATCCAGCTCTGTGTTACTAATTGCTCAATCAGAGGTTCTTTTTCTGATCCTTCTTCCACTCCTCTACCCATTCATATGCAGTAGCCCAAGCATCAGTCCTAAGCACATTGCTGTTTTCTGTCTATTCCTCCTTATTTAGGAAATGTATAACATTCTATGGCCTTCAATAACAATTTTATGCTGACAACACTATTATATACATCTCTCATCCTCTCATCCACCTTACTTTCACCAAATGTGTATCTGAAATCTTCTTCTGAATGTCCCAACACCATCTACATGACCTGATATCACCAATAATGTGAACAACTCACTAGGGCCTCGATACTATTACCAGTGCTAAAAAAAAACAGGCATTGTGTTTTTTTAAATCCAGTGGTAATTATACTCACCGCCAATAAAAAAAAGCCCATAGGAAAAAACTAAAAACAATGTGCAAGTAGCATTCTATTACCTACGGTAAGTATTACTGCATGTTTTGTGGTTACAGTCTCTGTTGGTAATCCTGAACCTCTTAGTTGAGGCGTATAAGCCACAACGATGGTTTCAAAACCATTGTTGTTCGAACAAAAGCAGTGCAGAATACAGTATACATCATAGAAATCTGACATAGAGTGCCCCCTTCTACATATTAACTCCACCTTTTAAATTTAAAATTTAGTGCTCCCATGACTTTCTTTCTCCATTTTAATTACACAAAAATTGCTCCCATTTGAAATTGTTTATTCTCCATTTTTATTAGACATGCCCAGTTGTATTTGAATTGCATGATTAACCCTATGATACCAGAGAGGTAGTAACACAAAGGGCTAATAGGCAAGGTATGCGGCTGCATACTTTGCCTGTATATGTGTAATAAATGTTATTGTAGTTTTTAGTTTTTATTTTATTAAAAAAAAAATAGTTCAGACCTCAAAGGGGGGCATCAGAACCCCTCCTGATACCCCTCTAACATTGATCACCTATCCAGTAGGATAGGTGAACAATGCGGGTGTCGATTGCCGGCATTTTTACTAAAGCCCATATGACATGTGTATTGTTACAATTATTTATATTATACTAGTTGAACAGCCCGTTATACGGGCCACAGTGCCACTGCCACCCGGTGGCGGGGCAGTCATGTGCAGTGGAGACTGCCCGCGCCGCGGCTGATATAGAGCTGCAGCGCGGGCAGTCTCTACTGCGCATGTCGCGGCGTTACACACGAATTAGCGAATTATTATATAGGAGATAGTTCAGACCTCAAGGGGGGCATCAGGACCCCTCCTGACACCCCCCTAGCATGGATCATCTATCCAGTAGGATAGGTGATCCATGGGGCGACAGTTGTTGTTTTTTTTTTTAATAAAAGCGCATATGCCCTGTGTGTAAAATAGGTTATATGTGCTTTTACTAATATACCTTCATTTCGGACCTCAAAGGGGCCATCAAGACCCCTCCTGATATCCCCTCTAGCATGGATCACCTATTCAGAAGGATAGGTGATCCATGGGGAGACAAGGTTGGCATTTTATTCCTTCCTTTTGTACTACTGGAGCGGCTGTATAAGCTGGCTCCAGTAGCAGTGGTTACCATGAACCCTGTCACCAGGTTCATTCCTAAATGTACAGTGCTGCGCTTTTATGAATGAATCAATCACCCGGTCATCCATCGTGAACAGATGTTCATTAAAGAGTTAGAAATGCCCAAAACAAAGTTTATTCTATATGGTAGATTTTGCAAAAATAAAGTATTTGGAGAAAGTCCAGTCTCTCAAACCTTTACGATTTGAGAGATATTCTCCGCTAAAGTTCCCCCCTCCCTCCCCTTCTCCTGACGACAGAGCTCTGCTGACAGCAGGAGATCCTGGTTCTGGAATGAGCAGGTGGCTACAAAGTGTACCTGGTTTGCAAGCACACTTTGTAGACTGTTCCAATGAAGTAATTATTTTCCAGTATCGCTATTTCGGCTCTGCTGAAGAGCCTCCTTATGTCGACTGACACAGATCTCCTTCTGTCTGCTTTACAGCTGACATAAAGAGAAGGGGAACTTTAGCTGTGGATATCACTCAAACCATAAAGATTTGAGAGATAGGACTTTCTCCAAATATTTTATTTTCGTAAAATGTACCACATAGAATAAACTTTTTTTCAGGCATTACTAACCCTTTAAGGGCACCATTAAAGAATCTGGTACGAGCTTAGGGTTGGTTTAATGGTTTTATAAAAAGAATATGTAAAATGACCAGACTGGGGGCCTTGTGTGGTTTCACATTTTTAAGGGCATCTGTCAGTCTGGGCATTCTGGGTGTCAGTGAAGTGAGGTTGTCATTTAGGAATATGGACACATTTTGCCCATCAGGCTTGCAGGATATCAGGATTTGAAGCTGTGCCATTGATGGGCTGCTCCAAATAGTAAGCACTCTATATCCAGGGTGCTGATCCTCAGTGATGGTGTTACAGCTTACCTTGGCTTCAGCGGCTGTTCATGCCGCACAGATGATGCAGGAAGATGGCAGAGGTTGGATGCATCAGAGCAAGATGCGTCATCTGCAGGCTCCAGGCTTCAGAGTGTAGCAGGCCTCTGTTTTATGCCATTCTTCCTGTAGACTCCTCCTACCTACTTCCTTCCTCTGAGCCTGCTCCTCCTACCTACTCCCTGAGGAGGGGTTTAAAGGGTAGTCTGAGTCCTGACTCAATTGCCCTTGTGTTGTTGTACAAAGCAGTTCTGTGTCCTTGGGCTCTGTGTATGACCTGGCTTGTCTGACGATCCAATCTGGTGCTGACCTGTGCCTCTGTCTGACTATTCTCTTGCCTTATCCTTATAGTGGACACTCAATCTGGTGCAGACCTCTGGCTCTGACTGACTACCTGAACTGTGTATGACCTGGCTTGTCTGACTACCCTCTCTGGTGCTGGCCTGTGGTTCTGTCTGACTATTCTCTTGTTATTCCCCTGTATTTAGCAGACATCTGGTTCGGACCTGGGGCTCTAGTAGACTAGCTATTTACTGACTGCAGGCGTGGGTCAGGCTTCCACTTTCTCCATACTGAATGCAGGTGAGAGTCAGGTATCCTCTGCTACACTGCTGACTGCAGGCATGAGTCAGGTAGCTCCTCACTACGGCAGATCAAGATCCTGTGCCCCTGTTCCTGCTCCTGGTTCCAGCAGAGACTACCAGTGGCTGAGGCCTAGTCTCCAGCAGTGTGGCCTACTATTTCTGATAGCAGTGCTTGCTGGCTTAGGACCCTCTGCTTGTTCTTGCTATATTTCTATTGTGTACTACCTTACCTATATTTAAATAAATTGCATTTTACTATACCATACTGACTCCTGAATATCTCTAGGGAACCGTGACAGTACACAAGGGCCATGAATTCAGACAGTGATAGTAATGCAGTTCTTCAAAGCATCCTGGAGAGGATGGAGACATTGGATCAAAGTATTGATCAATTGTCTTTTGCCATACAAACTTTGCAACGCACCACGCAACTCGAACACACTAAACCACAAGTGGTGGCCACCCCCGCTCCCTCCCAGGCACCAGTGGCTCAAACCTCTTCTGATGCAGGCATGATCAGGGGGTTGTCAAGTTCCGCTCAGCTCCCACAGTGGTATGGTAGGGACCCAGACGCTTGCCGTGGGTTCCTCAATGAACTCGGCATATACTTTTAGCTGGTTCCGCATACCTTCCCTTCTGAGCGCAGTAAGGTTGGCTTTCTGATTTCTCTACTCACTGGTAGGGCGTTGACCTGGGCTAACCCACTATGGGAGATGGACTAACCCATTGTGTATAACTTTATGGAGATTGTGTACTCCTTCAGGAAAATTTTCGATAGGCCAAGTCGCGTGGCCTCGGCTTAAAAAAAAACCTTTTGACCATTCGTTAGGGCGCACGTACTGTGGCAGACTACTCTATTGAATTTTGCACCCTGGCTGCGGAAGTAGGCTGGAATAATGAGGCCTTGATAGCCACCTTTTCCCAAGGGCTGTGTGACACCTTGAAGGATGAAATCGCGGTGCACGAATTACCTAAAGATCTGGACAAATTGATTTTGTTTTGTATCCTGATTGACTCTAGAATCAGGGAGAGACCCTCGTTTAGGGAGAGCCTGCGGAAGCCCTCGGACAGAGGGGCTTCTCATTCTTCAGGCCCACCCTATCCTCCCTTGCCTCCCATGCCTCCTGGGCTTGTTTCTGATGGTTTCGAACCCATGAAAGTTGATGTCTTTATCAGGGAGAGAGGCCCATTTCATGAGTGCTGGCTGAGGGCTCCGGGCAGATTGTCCTCTCATCCTTCTGACTTACCTCCCACAACTCCTGTACTGGCCTCTGAAGGCAGTTAACCTAGGTAAGCGGGTGCTACCCGGCTTTCTAAAGAGGAGAGGGCCTTCAGGAGGAGGGAGGGACTTTGTCTGTACTGTGGTGGATCTGGACATTTGTTGCGTTCCTGTACAGTCCATCCAGGCCGGGGACAAATCATTGGCGGCATTTCACTCCCCAGAGAATATTTCAGAAAAGCCCATGTTGAAGGCTTGCATTTATTGGGCAGATAAGTCAATATTAGTTCCAGTGTTTCTGGACACGGGGGCCGCTGGCTGCTTTATTGATGCAGAATTTGCAGCCAGTAATAATATCCTTTTGCAGCCATTTGCTGCTCCTCTGGCCGTAGAAGCCATTGATGGTCGACCCTTACAGCCCTCACACATTACGCATGAAACTGCTTTGCTAACCCTGAGGGTGAGAGCCCTCCACACCGAAACCCTGAAATTTCAGGTGATTAATTCTCCGCATTATGCCATTGTTCTGGGGTTTCCTTGGGTACAGAAACATAACCCCAGGATGGATTGGCATACCTGTGATATTGTAGCTTGGTCTCAATGTACAAAGTCCTGTCTGCCATGTCCTATAAGACTCACTCACGCTATTGCTCCACTCCTCCCCGAGGAGTATGGCACATTTAAAGACGTCTTTAGCGAAAGTAAGACTGGATCTTTACCACCACATAGGCCTTACGACTGGGTTTTGGAATTGTTGCCTGGTACTACACCTTCTAGTGGTCGTATCTATCGCTTTTCTGTTGGGGAAAATAAGGTAATGGAAGAGTATGTTTCAGATGCATTGGCAAGAGGCATCATTCGTAAATCCACATCCCCGCTGGTGCTGTATTTTTTTTTGTCAAGAAAAGGGAATGGAGAGCTACATCTGTGCATTGACTTTCATGGTTTAAACAAACTGTTGGTCAAGAATGCTTATCCCATACATCTGATTACTGAACTCTTTGACCGTGTCAGAGGGTCTAAAATATTCACAAAACTTGATCTGAGAGCCGCTTATAACTTGGTGCATATAAAAAAAGGGCATGAGTGGAAGGCAGCCTTTAATATCCGGAGTGGGCACTATGAATACTTGGTTATGCCCTTCGGTTTGTGCAATGCCCCGGTTGTCTTCCAGGAGTTCATCAATGATGTCTTAAGAGAACTCCTACAAAGTTGCATAGTTGTTTATTTGGATGACATCCTCATTCACTCTCCAACGCTGGAGATCTATCGCTCTGATGTATCCAATGTCTTGAGCCTATTACACGAGAACAACTTGTTTTGCAAGTTGGAAAAATGTGAATTTCATAAGCCCCAGGTGATGTTTCTGAGGTATGTCATTTCCGCCTCCTGGTTCACCATGGACCCTCAAAAGTTGTCTGCGGTACTGGAATGGCTGCGTCCTATGGGACTCAAAGCATTCCAAAGAATTTTGGGGTTCGCTAATTACTACAGAAAATGTATATAGAACTTCTCTTCTATTGTCAAACCACTTACCGACATGACTTGTAAAGGAGCCAAGACCTCTGAATGGTCCCAAACAGCTATCTTGGCTTTTGAAATTTTTTTTTGCTGCCTCCCCGATATTGGCGCATCCCAATCCCTCCCTGCCCTTTACCCTGGAGGTTGACGCATCTGAGATTGGAGTGGACGCCCTGTTATCACAACGTTCTGCTCCTGGTGAGGCCTTGCTCCCTTGTGGATATTTGTCCAGAAAACTGTCCAAAGCGGAGATGGTATATAAAATTGGGGACAGAGAGTTACTGACAATTGTCCTAGCCCTGAAAGAATGGAGACACCTCTTGACTGACCACAAGAACCTCATTTATCTTTCTGAGGCCAAGCGCTTGTCTTCCAGGCAAGCCAGATGGGCGCTGTTCCTTTCCCGTTTTAATTTTGTGGTCTCATATCTTCCTGGATCGAAAAATGTTAAGGCAGACTCATTGACTTGCCAGTTTTGCTTGCTTTCCAGGGAAGAGGTGCCACTGTCCCCGATCATTCCGGCTGATCGTATCCTTGCTACTATACGAACCTGTATTACTGCCCAAACTTCAGCACCTGCTGACAAACCTGATGGCCGTTGCTTCGTTCCATCACAGTTGCGCATTAAGCTGTTAGAGACCTATCATGGCTCAAAAATTGCTGGTCACATTGGTCGCGACCAATTGATTTGGTCTTTGTCACGAGTATTCTGGTGGCCTAGCCTCTGTTCTGATTGTGCTGTCTTTACTGCAGCTTGCACCACTTGTGCTCAAAATAAGTCACCCCAACAACTACCGGTGGGCTTGCTCCAGCCAGTGGCCAATGGGGAACGTCCCTGGTCACATCTATCTATCGACTTCATGGTCGACCTCCCTCACTCCATGGGCTGTACAGTCATATTGATGACTGTGGACACATTTTTAAAGATGGCTCACTTCGTGCCACTCAAGGGCTTACCATCCACACAGGAATTGGCAATGGTTTTTGCTAGGGAGGTTTTCCGACTCCATGGCATACCCAAAGTAATTGTGTCCGAAAGAGGAAGCCAGTTTGTGTCCTGCTTCTGGAGGTGCTTCTGTGCTCAGATGGGAATTCAGATGGCATTCTCCTCCTCATACCACCTGCAATCTAACGGTGAGGCAGAAAGGTCAAACCAGGCCTTATAACAGTTCCCCCACTGCTAAATCTCTGACCGGAGTTTGCCAGAAATTGTGCTGTTAACTCTTCTACTTAGTGTTCCCTGTTCTTGGTCAACTATGGGTTCCAACTAGTGATGAGCGAGCACCCCAATGCTCGGGTGTTCGGGTGCTCTGACCGAGCGCCCCCGGAGGCTCGAGTGCTCGGCCGAGCACCCGAGCCCCATTGAAGTCAATGGGAGGACTCGAGCACTACACCAGGCACCCCCTGCTCTGATGAGGGGAGGGTGCCTGGTCCATAGGAAAAGGGCAGAAAATGATGGAAACACCACAGAAATGGTTCAGGGACAGCATAGGGAGGATGTCTGGATGCATCTTGGACTCCAACATCACTGCTGGGAACGATCTTTCGCCCGTAGTACGCCATTTTTACAGACTGACCGTAAAACACACAAAAAGGCAGATAAAAATGACTTTAGGCGAAAAATTGTTACCAAACAGTATTTGCTGTATATTTACTTGTATATCATCTGCAAATTCTCCCAAAAATTTCCTCGATTTTTCTGAACTGAGGCCATGATTAAGAGGGAAACGTGTGCAGAGGCAAATTCTCCCAAAAATTTCCTTGATTTTTCTGAACTGAGGCCATGATTAAGAGGGAAACGTGCGCAAAGGCAAATTCTCCCAAAAATTTCCTCGATTTTTCTGAACTGGGGCCATGATTAAGAGGGAAACGTGCGCTGAGCCGACCATCCAAAATATTATGGGTGAGGGTCTGCTGCGGAGCTGACCATCCTAAACATTATATGCGAAGGCCCGCTAGTGAGCTGACGCTATAAAACATTATATGAGAGGGCCCGCTAGAGAGCTGACCCAATAAAACATTATATGAGAAGGACCGCTGGTGAGCTGACCTATACAAAAATTGTCAAACTGCGCCCGCTGGTGAGCTGGCCCTATATAAAAATTATATCACTGGGCCCGCTGGTGAGCTGGCCCTATATAAAAATTATATCACTGGGCATATGGAAGAGAGTCAACCATATACCCGTTTTTTGGGTGGAAGGGGTGAATGGGAATACAGAGTATTCCCATCATTGTAAATAACATATATAAAGTGAGTTTATGTTCCCCCGGGGCTTTCCTCCAGTGGAGTGGAGAAGTCAGGGGTAATCCAGGCCTTGTTCAGTGTCAACCTATCAGCATTTTCAGTGGAAAGGCAGATACGCTTATCTGTTATGATGCCACCAGCAGCACTAAATACCCGCTCAGACAGAACGCTGGCGGCAGGGCAGGCCAGCACCTCCAAGGCGTAGAGTGCCAGTTCATACCACGTGTCCAGCTTGGACACCCAGTAGTTGTAAGGCACAGAGGGATCATTGAAGACGCTGACACGGTCTGCTACGTAGTCCTTCACCATCTTCCAAAACTTTTCCCTCCTTGTGACACTAGGCTGCGCATCAGGGTGAGGGTGCTGGCGGGGTGTCATGAAGGTGTCCCACGCCTTGGAGAGTGTTGCCCTGCCTTTGTCGGAACTGCTGTGTGCTCCCCTTTTCTCCCCTTCTCTGTTGGCCAAGGTAGCACGTACTCTGCCGCCAGCGTTGTCAGATGGAAAATTTTGGAGCAATTTTTCGACAAGAACCTTCTGGTATTGCACCATTTTGCTTGTCCTCTCCACCGGAGGAATGAGAGATGAGAAATTCTCTTTGTAGCGGGGGTCCAGAAGGGTGAACACCCAGTAATCCGTGTTGTCTAAAATGCGTATAACGCGTGGGTCACGGGAAAGGCAGCCTAACATAAAGTCAGCCATGTGTGCCAGAGTACCAACAGGCAAGATTTCGCTGTCCTCACCAGGAGGATGACTCTCAATCTCCTCATCCTCTTCCTCCTCTTCTGCCCACCCACGCTGAAGAGATGGAAATAAAGTTCCATGGCTACCCTCTGTAGCGGAGGCAACCGTGTCTTCCTCCTCCTCCTCCTCCTCCTCCGCCTCCTCCAATTGTCGCTGAGAAGACGAAGTGAGGGTGCTCTGGCTATCACCTTGTGTAAGCTCTTCCTCCCCCATTTCCACCTCTTCCACATGCAAAGCGTCGGTTTTAATTGTGAGCAGCGAGCGTTTCAGTAGACACAGAAGTGGGATGGTTACACTGATAATAGCGTTATCGCCGCTCACCATCTGTGTCGATTCCTCAAAATTGCGTAAAACCTCACAGAGGTCTGACATCCATTCCCACTCCTCACTTCTGATTACAGGAAGTTGAACGGAGAGGCGACGACCGTGTAACAGCTGGTACTCCACTACTGCCCTCTGCTGCTCACAAAGCCGGGCCAACATGTGGAAGGTGGAGTTCCAGCGCGTGCTCACGTCACACAGCAGCCGGTGAGCTGGCAATTGTAAGCGCTGCTGCAGCTTCAACAGGCCGGCTGAAGCTGTAGATGACTTACGGAAATGTGCACACACGCGGCGCACCTTGGTCAAGAGATCATGCAAATTGGGGTAGGTTTTTAGAAATCGCTGAACCACTAAATTAAATACATGCGCTAGGCATGGTACGTGTGTGAGCTTGCCGAGCTCCAAAGCCGCCACCAAGTTACGCCCATTATCACACACAACCATGCCTGGTTGCAGGTTGAGTGGCGAGAGCCACTGCTCGGTCTGGTGACTAATCCCCTGCAACAGCTCTGAGGCCGTGTGCTGTTTGTCCCCAAGGCAGATCAGCTTCAGCACGGCCTGTTGACGCTTCCCCACTGCAGTGCTACACTGCTTCCAGCTACCGGCTGATGGGTGAGTGGCGCTGCGCGCAGAGAATTCGGAGGTGGAAACGGAGGAGGAGGAGCCAATAACGTAGGTGCTGGTGGAAACCCTGATGGAGGTAGGGCCCGCAATCCTCGGCGTGGGTAGCACCTGTGCCATCCCAGGGTCCGAGTCACTCCCAGCCTCCACGACATTCACCCAGTGTGCCGTCAGGGAAATGTAGCGTCCCTGGCCACAAGCACTTGTCCATGTGTCAGTCGTTAAGTGGACCTTCCCAGTAACTGCGTTGGTCAGGGCACGGGTGATGTTACGGGACACATGGTGGTGTAAGGCGGGGACGGCACACCGGGAAAAGTAGTGGCGGCTGGGGACTGCGTACCGAGGGACAGCTGCTGCCATCAGGCTGCAGAAGGACTCAGTCTCCACAAGCCTAAATGGCAGCATTTCGATGGCCAGTAATTTGGAAAGGTGTGAGGTTAGTGCTATGGCCTGTGGGTGGGTGGCTGGGTATTTTCGCTTGCGCTCAAATGCCTGGGGTAACGACATTTGGACGCTGTGCTGGGACAGGGAAGTGGATGTGGTCGCTGATGGTGCTTCAGATGGTACAGGTGCAGGGCGGGAGGTATGCGGGCCTGCGCCTTCGACAGGCGATTGGCCGGCACCGAAAACAGGGGAAGAGGAGGCAGTGGTGTGGCCTGCAGACACAGATGGGCGATCCAGGCGTTCCTCCCACTTATTACGGTGCTTGGATGCCATGTGTCAGATCATGCTGGTGGTGGTGAGGTTTCTAGTGTTCATGCCTCGGCTCATTCTGGTGTGGCACAGGTTGCAAATTACAATTCTTTTGTCGTCCGCACTTTCCTTAAAAAAACGCCATACCGCGGAACACCTACCCCTTGGCAAGGGAGATTTACGCAAGGGGGTGCTCCGTGGAACATTTGCGGGCCGGTTTGGTGCGGTCCGCCTTCTTTCTGTAGCCACACCACTGCCTCTTCCAGCCTGTTGCGGTGCTGCAGATGGCTCACCCTCAGGACTGCTGTCATCGCTCGGCTCTACACCTTCCCAGGTGGGGTCAGTCACCTCATCGTCCACCAAGTCCTCCTCCACTTCCTCACTCTGATCATCCTCCTCATGTCTTGATCCCACCACATACTCAGTCATTGACAACTGTATATCATCCTCCTCATCAAGGTCTTGAGACAGTAATAGCGGTTGATTTAATGGTAACTGTGTCTCATCATCATCATCATCCACTTCCTTTGACCTTAAATGCCGTTCACCTCTGTCATCTTCTTGTGATTGGGTACCCTCTAGAGGTTGTGAATCAGGGCACAAGATGTCATGTTCCTCTGCAAGCGTGCATGGAGAGAGGTTCAAATTAAGGATTGGTGATGAGACGAGCTCCTCACTATATCCCAGTGTGGGATCACTTCTTTGACCAGATCCTCTATGGTGGGAGGAAGGATGATCAGAGTGAGGATTATGTTGACCAGACTCTTGGCTACTGAGAGTGGACTTGGTGGAAGACAGGGTGGTGCTTAACCGACTGGAAGCAGTATCAGCTGACATCCAACCGACCACCTGTTCGCAGTGGTCGGACCTCGAGAGTGATGTCCTGCGACGCCCTGTAAAATAAGACATGAAGCTAGGTATGGTGGATGTCTTTCTGTCTTGTGCTCTGGCACCAGGCGCAGTTTCTACGCGTCCTGATCCGCGCCCTGAACTATCAGGATCACGTCCACTTCCCCGTCCCTTTTTACCCGCCTTCTTCATATTACACGGAATATGTGCTGCAAATCTGCAACTTTGCACAGTAAACAGAATGTGCTTCTTAACTGCGGCTACGCACAGTGAATGGAATATGTGACTTTGATATTTTACAGTTTGAACACTTAACAGAATGTTTTCCTATTCTGAAACTTTGCACAGTAAACAGAATTTGCTTCTTAACTGCGGCTACGCACAGTGAATGGAATATGTGACTTTGATATTTTACAGTTTGAACACTTAACAGAATGTTTTCCTATTCTGAAACTTTGCACAGTAAACAGAATGTGCTTCTTAACTGCGGCTACGCACAGTGAATGGAATATGTGACTTTGATATTTTACAGTTTGAACACTTAACAGAATGTTTTCCTATTCTGCAACTTTGCACAGTAAACAGAATGTGCTTCTTAACTGCGGCTACGCACAGTGAATGGAATATGTGACTTTGATATTTTACAGTTTGAACACTTAACAGAATGTTTTCCTATTCTGAAACTTTGCACAGTAAACAGAATGTGCTTCTTAACTGCGGCTACGCACAGTGAATGGAATATGTGACTTTGATATTTTACAGTTTGAACACTTAACAGAATGTTTTCCTATTCTGAAACTTTGCACAGTAAACAGAATTTGCTTCTTAACTGCGGCTACGCACAGTGAATGGAATATGTGACTTTGATATTTTACAGTTTGAACACTTAACAGAATGTTTTCCTATTCTGAAACTTTGCACAGTAAACAGAATTTGCTTCTTAACTGCGGCTACGCACAGTGAATGGAATATGTGACTTTGATATTTTACAGTTTGAACACTTAACAGAATGTTTTCCTATTCTGAAACTTTGCACAGTAAACAGAATTTGCTTCTTAACTGCGGCTACGCACAGTGAATGGAATATGTGACTTTGATATTTTACAGTTTGAACACTTAACAGAATGTTTTCCTATTCTGAAACTTTGCACAGTAAACAGAATTTGCTTCTTAACTGCGGCTACGCACAGTGAATGGAATATGTGACTTTGATATTTTACAGTTTGAACACTTAACAGAATGTTCTCCTATTCTGAAACTTTGCACAGTAAACAGAATTTGCTTCTTAACTGCGGCTACGCACAGTGAATGGAATATGTGACTTTGATATTTTACAGTTTGAACACTTAACAGAATGTTTTCCTATTCTGAAACTTTGCACAGTAAACAGAATTTGCTTCTTAACTGCGGCTACGCACAGTGAATGGAATATGTGACTTTGATATTTTACAGTTTGAACACTTAACAGAATGTTTTCCTATTCTGAAACTTTGCACAGTAAACAGAATGTGCTTCTTAACTGCGGCTACGCACAGTGAATGGAATATGTGACTTTGATATTTTACAGTTTGAACACTTAACAGAATGTTTTCCTATTCTGAAACTTTGCACAGTAAACAGAATTTGCTTCTTAACTGCGGCTACGCACAGTGAATGGAATATGTGACTTTGATATTTTACAGTTTGAACACTTAACAGAATGTTTTCCTATTCTGAAACTTTGCACAGTAAACAGAATTTGCTTCTTAACTGCGGCTACGCACAGTGAATGGAATATGTGACTTTGATATTTTACAGTTTGAACACTTAACAGAATGTTTTCCTATTCTGAAACTTTGCACAGTAAACAGAATTTGCTTCTTAACTGCGGCTACGCACAGTGAATGGAATATGTGACTTTGAAATTTTACAGTTTGAACACTTAACAGAATGTTCTCCTATTCTGAAACTTTGCACAGTAAACAGAATGTGCTGCTAATCTGCAACTTTGCACACTAAACAGAATGTGCTCTAATCTGCAACTTTGCACACTAAAAAGAATGTGCTGCTAATCTGCAACTTTGCACACTGAACAGAATGTGCTCTAATCTGCAACTTTGCACACTAAACAGAATGTGCTGCTAATCTGCGGCTAGGCACAGTGAACAGAATATATGAAGATTTTTATTTTTTTTTCTCTGCCCCCCCACACAAAATAAACTGCTGTCCCCACACACAGTAGTCCTAAAAAGGACTTTTGGGTCTTTTTTTTTTCACAATTGCTTTTCTTCTCTCTACACTGACTTTCCCTTCCTATCCTCATCTCTCCCTGGCTAAGACTGAGCCGAACTCGCTGGTCAGGTGCTATACAGCACCCGATCACGGGTTCTGGCCAGCCAATCAGTGTAATGCCAGCAGCCAACATGGCTGCTGGCATTACACTGATGTCAGAGCCTCCCTGCACGTTTATTGGCTGCGCAGCAGCCGCGAAACGTGCGGGGAGGAGACCCGAACATGGCGGGCGAGCACATGCGGTACTCGTACGAGTACCGCCATGTGCCGAGCAGAGCGAGGCTCGAGCCGAACCGAGCTTCGGCCGAGCATGCTCGCTCAACACTAGTTCCAACCCCCGTTTCTTCCTGAGAAGCACAAGCGATTCCGGCTCTTGACGAGCATTTGAGGGCACTCCGTTCCTCTTGGGTTTGGGTACAGCATACCCTACGTGGTTCCGTGCAACGACAAAAAAGGCAATGTGACCGTAGTCGACTGCCGGCACCTGCAGCAGGATGATTAGGCAGCTGAAAGAGAATCGGATCAACAACAGCAGTAACATGGCTGATGGATGATGAAGGTTACACTTGCCACGACTAGCTCCAGTGATGCACCTGAGGAAGTAGCAGCACCATAACTAGCCCCCACCACTTCTGGTATATGTGTTGCTACTGCTGGCAAATGGAACCTGTCCTAGTAATTTCGTATCACTTGTTGACGCCATTCCCACTGTGTCTACGGTGGTCTGTGTGGCACACTAGCCTGCTCCTCAGCATTCTACTGCCCTTGTAACTCAGCAGCAGCAGGAATTAGAGCAGTTGCAAATTCTGCAATTTTCCAAATGCTCACTGCTGGTTAGAGGAGGTGACGAGCAATATGAGGGTCCCCCAATGTCACACTTGCCATTTCTTGGTGACCTGAAGAAGGCAGCCTGGCAGCAGTAGAAGAAGGCACAGGCAGCTGATCTGTGCTCCTGGTGGTGGTGGTATTATTACGGTGGTGACAGTTCTGCCTTCTTCAGGATCATGTTCCACATGGATAATGCCGTGGTTGGAAGGGAGCTCCCAGGTTCAGGAGAATGGTGTGGGCTATCTTGACTGCTAGTATAGACGCTCTCAATTGCTTACCCTACCACTCTCCTAACACTAGTCCCACCGGCTGCTTCACCATCCCTGTTACTACTACTATTAACACCAACCAACCAAACACCAAACTGCACTTTTCGCTGGAAATATTTAGCCGATTTCAGTTTGAGGCGAAAATTTTCGCCCATCCCTACATAGGAGATGAGTCCCTAATGTGTGTTATAAACCAAAGACATGTACTTGAACAGTGGTTTAAAACACATACAAGCATGTGTAACTAGATATCCCTACACTAGTGATGAGCGGATGTATTAATATGGGGCCCTAATCTCCATAGCAATACATCCAAGGATCAAAAAACATGAGCAAAAATAAAAGCAAATGAACTCTATTAGTGCCAGTGTGGTATGCAATGCATCACAGAGCATTGCATTCACCACTGTCACTCACAGGGTTGATCCCACTAAAGCTAACACCAATCCATGAAAATAAATACTTACCTGTAATTCTGATGTCCAGTTGGGGCCTTCAGCACCCTGGCCATCCAATGTAAGTCTTCTCCTGTAATCTTCTATCTCCTGTCCTCTTCATCTATGATCTTCTTTCTTCTTATCGTTCTTCTTTTGCTTCTTATTTTTCTTCTTCTTCAAAAATATTGTGACTCAATGAAGAAATAATTATGTTGAAATTATATATGTTCCAATCAGTTTCTAGCAAGATTCGTCATCCCTCCCATTAGAAGCTGACATTCTGGTAGGTGCATAACCCCACATCCTAGCCAGTGGAAGCGTGGGAGCCATTTTGAAAAGAGACTTTCCATTTAAAAGCCAGTCTGTGTTTAAATTTACCTCAGTATGGCTTGGGCAACTTCTCGCGGTATACGGGGGGGGGGGTTTCATCTGCTTTTCAAACACTGATGTTAGCTGTTATCTCACTCTTTTTAGCTTTAGTTTTGGGAACAAAAAACACACAGCAATAGTTGGACCATGTCAGGTTCTGTGTCCCAGCGCTCATCATGGTTCCTGTTGATAGGGTAATTGAATTCTGATGGTACCACTGTGTACCGTTCAAAGTTAATTTTTGCCCTACCGACATTTACCCCAGGCAATTAGATCAAGCTCCAAGTGCTTGATTCAATATCCACTGGTGAACAAACAACATTGGTAGTTTCAAGTCATAGCCTTTGACTTGACACTATGAAATGACACACTATTGAATGGTAAAAATGCACTAAGGATGCTAAATTTGATACCATTGGAAGCAATGAGAAGGTGCATCAATATGCCATTCAATTACATGCAGTGGCTAGTAACACGTGTTAAGGGACTCACAAACATTACTGCCTAGAAAAGCTGGAGCTGGGTCTACTAATGTGTGTTCCTACCAACCAATGTATAAGTGACGTGTATAGAAAAAGAAAGAAAGAATGCAAAAGTAGGGATCCCTACACTCGTGATCCGTGGATGTATTGCTATGGGGCCCTAAGCCCCATATCAGTACATGAAAGATACCAAAAATATGTGTGTAAATGTAAAAAAAAAACTTCTGTACACTGGTCTTCTTCTTCAGTGTATTCTTCTGTAAGCTTCTATCGTCTTCATTTTTCATCTTCTTATTTTTTCTTTTCGTCATCTGTATTCTTCTTTAGTGCTCTTCTTTAAAGGGATAGTAATGTTTCATAATAAAAGCAGCTCTAATTAATCATCATAGTATTTGGACTTTGGAGAGTGTTATTTCAATTCTGTCAGAGTTGTAGTTCCAGAGTAACTCAATGACAAAGTGTCCCCCTCCCGCCCCTTTTACTGATGTCACACTGTTCAGCCACAACAGAAGGGAGGTGCCCAGGTAGACTGCAGAGAGGAACAATCTTCAATTAAGATAAGGGAAAAACCTGAAAAGCTTGTCAAGGGGGGCAGGGATTTCATTGTTTTCATAGGAATAAGAGTGTCCCCTTCTGTTATCTGTCTGGTATATAGACTGCATTCCACATCTGAGAAGAGATTGCTTACACTAGGTAAAAGGGGCGGGAGGGGAAAACTTTGCTTGCGAAATCTCATAAACCATAAAGGTGTGAGAGATAAGACTTATATCATTCTTCATGTTTTTTTTAATGCCTACAAAATAAAATAAAGTTAAAACGAAGTATTACTATCCCTTTAAACTTATTGTTGCACCTGTAAAAAAAATATATATATTGTTGTTAAAATCAGTTATTGCATTAAAGTTATGTTGCCACCGCCCACTGCTGGCAACAGCTGCAGAATTGAAGACCAAAAATACCCCCTCCTTTTACCTTTCAGCCTTTGCCCGATCCACATTGAAGGAAATTTGAATAGGGACTGCCTTTTATATGGCCAGTCACTGTTCAGAATGGTTCCCACTCTCCCACTGGCTGGGATGAGGGGTTACGTGGGACCCTGCACTAGCCACACCTCCCAGCCAATCAGCTTCTAGCACATTGAGTCACCCCTCCAGCTAAAAGCTGATTGGCTAGGACATGCGGCTGCTGCAGGGAATGTTTTGTGCCCTGAGTAGCCCCGCATCCCAGCCATTGGGAGAGTGCAAACCACTTTGAACAGTGACTTGCCATGTAAAAGGCAGTCCCTGTTCAAATTTCCCTCAGTGCGGATCAGGGCAATGGCCCAAAGATACAAGGTCTTTTTACTGCCACCATGCTAGAAGTGGTATAGGTAGCAGTGGTATAACTTTAATGCAAGAATTGATTTTAATAACAATACTTTTTTTTACAGGGGCAATAATAGGTTTCCAGAAGAAGAAGAAAGCAGAAGAAGATGACAGATGAAGAAGATAGAACATTACAGAAAAAGACCAGGGTGCAGAAGACCCGGCTGGACATCAGGATTACATGTACATGTTACAGCTATGCCTGATATGATAGTGATAGGGCTAGTATTGGTATACTTCATTGTAAAATGTAAGGGATAGTGTAGGGCCAAGGGGAGGGTTAGTGTTTGCATGGATCACTATTTTTTAGCTCAGTCTCAGTGTTTGACACAGTGTCAAACACCGAGTGTTAGCTGCTTTCCTTTGATGCTCCCATTTTTCATGCTAATTAACATGAGTTATTAGAATAAAAAAAGAAACATGATGGACACTGGGCCACAAGTCAGGTTCTGTGTCCCAATGCTTGTCTTGGTACCTGTTGATAGGGCAATTGAATTCTGATGATGCCACTATGCGTGTGCTGTTCGGTGTTCATTTTTGCCCTACAGTGTGTTCTATAGGCTCAAATTAAATTGAGCCCCTAGAGTCTTACATACTATTATCATACATCACAATTATCTATCAACCCTGGATTTTACAGCTAACGCTTCTTAAAATTAACCCCCTTCTTCCCTCATATGGTGAGAAAATCCTAATAGCACACATTAATGTTTCCTTTGCTGCATGGATCAAGAGATTAGTTCTGGATGGCATATCCATGTGGACGGCCATGACAGCTGTTAGCAGGTTCACAGAACCTCAAACTCTGCTCATTGACCATAGTTATATTAACCCTTTAAGGACCAACAAGTTGTGCAAAGCGTTACTTCACAATCTGTTGCACACCCCATTAGTCTTTAAAAGGTTAAGAAAGATGAAGTTGACAACTGTTATTTCTACCTACACAGACATGACATCCATGATGGATTGAAGATATTATCAACAAAAGCAAAAGGGCAAAATTCATAGAGGGCAATACGTTTTTCTGAAAATAATGAGTTAAGTGGATGTGGAGGTGTCTAATTCTCCTTTAAGTAACAATGAGTAATGCTGTGACCCATTATTGGAAGGAGCATTTGAAAAGCTAAAGTCAGTACTTAGCCAGCAAAGCTGTTAAACAAATGCTAGAAAGCATAACTGTCAGTGCTTTATAGTGTGACTCTGAGGCTGATGTAGCAAGAACTGGAGCAATCCTAGCACAAACCAACTGAACCATAGGGGACAAATAAAAATTTCCAGTGCTTTAAATGGGGGATTTTTAACCTCATGAATGGTACGAAGCAGGACTCCAATGCAATGCAAAGCGATGTGTTGTAGACCACTTTAGTAGTTAAGGGAGTTAAAATGGGAATTTTAGGAATTACAAATGATTTTACACATCATTATAACGTGACATATTACTGAAGTTGACATGCTTAGATGACATGGGCCAGAATGTTTGTGAAATCACTACAGAAACATGCCATGCCACAAGGACATGTAGTACGACTCGTTGCTCTAAGACGCATGCTTTTCCATGGGCTGCAGTCCATTTATGACTCATGAAACATAATGGTGTATTGTTGAATGCTTTTGGGAACATGAGAAAGTTTGCAGAGGGTAATGGTATTAATTGTCAAGATACATTCCTCTGTAGAAATGAAGACGGCTGTGACCCTGTTTTAATTCAGTATATAACTTCATGAGAACGGCATATCCTTAGGCCTGATAATTAACATAAACCCAAGCATGCTACAGAAGCATTCCACTGTCCACGGTCTCCTGTTATATTGGTGCTTACTCTCTGAACACACAGCTAAATTCAAAGACAATGCTCCAATTTTATCCCTTTGAGTGCCAGAGGGGTACCTAACTCATTGCTTTGCAATGCACTGCGCACCCTTCTAGCACTCAAAGGGTTATACCATATATTTTGGGTATTACTCTCTTCACTCATATTCATGTACATACTACTTTTCCTGTAAATAGCCTTAGTTGTCATAAATATATCAGAATATTTTTTTACTTGTTTAACAATTTTGACTGCCAGATAGATATTCAACACAATGCACCTGGATCTGTGACACAGTCTTGCCAACTTGTCCTAGGACTTATGGATTTATATTTATAGCTAGCAAGCACGTCCAACATTCCATTACATATATCTGCCAACCTCTTGCATTAACACTCACTTTGGGCTGCCTTAATATCTCCTGACATTGTGGAGAGTCCTTGAGGGTCAGGAGTAGGGTACTATAGCAGAAATTAGACATCAACATTTTTTGCAAGGGTCCTATCTAATTTACAAAAAATATTTAAAAAGGCAGCAAAGGTAAGGACTGTTGCATATCACTCTCCAGAATGTCTGCAGCTTGCATTTTTATCTATAGGATTTCTCATTCACACTTATAAGCATTTTGGACTGGATTCTATTGCAGGTGATAAATGTTAACACCCATTTTCTCAAACCTTTTCCTATTGAAGTCTATGGGGAAACCTGGAGATAAAAGCAGTCATATAATTAGCACCTGAAATAGAATCCATCCCTTTCTCTGTTGAGATGGAGTAGTGAACTATCGGCAAACTTAAATGTTCATCTATTTACATTGACTCAGACTAAGTCCCAGAAAAGGAAATAAACATTATAGACCTCATTCAAATGCCTGGGACTCAGAGGAAAAATACCATGAAATGTTACACCAGAAGATATATTTCTGACTAAATTCTGCACCCATACTGCCTTTTCCATTTGGCCGCCAAAGCTCAGTGAAGTCTTTTTTTAAGCAATTCAAGTGCATAAAGACAATACGTAGTAGAGTATAACTTCCTTACCAGAAAAAGAGAAACTCAAACATTTGCTAACTCCAGCATGCAGCAGAATGTTATATATATATGTGTGTGTGTGTATTATAATCTATAAGGGATAAGGGATTAAAACATTTCAATTTCTAATGCAAAACATTGAAATGTACTTTTGCATATGAGATTAACTTAATTTATCAGTTACATTTATAATGAATTTGAAATGAAATATATATTTTATTGTCAATTATCTAATCTATGTAAGTGTGGACTTAGCAATAGTGGTACTCCAGCCTTTCATGAACTACAAATGCCATGTTCCTCAGCTGGCAGTTGGCAGGCCACCATGTCACACTCCTGATCTAGCCTAAATTGGTCATAGGAAACATAGGACTATACGCATAAATAAAAAGTTGAGCAATTAGAGATCAAACCACCTGCACTATAGTGAACAAATAACCTCTTGAATAGAGATGGCTGGAGAGATTCATTTTCTTCTTGTTGGCATTGTTGTGGAAGAGGAGAGATGTTTCTAAAATGTTTAAAATGTTAAGTTTATTGATATCAATGGGCGTAACCTTACTGCAAGCATGCTCGCATGTTCGCATGCACACTTCATCATAATTTCTTACTCACATCATCATGCATGCATGTGCACAAACACATAAACTCAACTGTGTATTCTCATGAACACACACAAACATTCCTCGCAATCATCACCGGGGAAGATATATGTTTAAACAGTCTTCTGTGAGTATTCCCATTGGAGGTAAAACAGTCTTATAACTAATTCTTAACGTGTTATCATTTTTTCACCTATCCCTTCCCATGAATATTAAATAATGCATTAAGGATTTCTCTAGCATTCAAAAGACTTTGCTTACCTATCCCTTATGATGCAGTCAGTGTGTCCTAGAAATGCTGCTCATTTCTCCTCTGTTTATGGGCCATAAGATGTTACTATTTTAGGATGAACCCTGGGACTCAAACTGTTCAATGCATCCCCCCCTTACACACCCAGACATGACTGTGTGTGCACGTGCTCAGGGCAAGGAGGACAGGCTGATGCTGTAAATTAATATGTGATGAAGCAATTACACCAGCACAAAGACAAGGTGCCAAAATACCAGCATTTCCTCTCTACCGGATCTGTCTGTTAAACCTTGCTCTCTGACCAGCTGTTGTTGATGTTGATGTGCCCTGTGGCAGCTCTTAGGTTTCTGTACTGATATGTGAAGCACATGCCGATAGCAACACATCATAAAGCAGTTTGACCTGTGTGAACCTTGGGCCAGCTGTCACTTCTCAGGCTTGGGTATTATAGGCATGTGTTGTCAGCTACTGGATATTCCAACAATCTTTCTAATAAAATGCATCATGTAATCGCAGGACCAGTGTTTTTCTTTACTGGCTGAGGGTAGATTGATGCAAAAGAGGCTGATGTACTAAGGAGCACTGGAGTAATTCTGGAGCAAATTAATTGCACTATTGAGAAGAAACATGTTGGAGACCTCTCTATGTTTAAAATACACTTTTAAATCAATGAATATGTTTAATTGTTCCCTGTGATGCAGTAAGTTTGATTCAGTATTAATCCAGTTTTCTGAGTCCATGAATATTTGGAGAAGAAAGATGTTTTAATATGATTCCATGGAAAACAAGAGCTGGAATTGATTTTCTAGCCCTATGGCTGCCTTACACCAGTTTATTAAATCCACCGATTCCGAATATTCTGGGCAGTCTATGGGCATTTGGGAGTATTAATATCCTCCATGCAGAGGTGTAATTACAGGGGGTGCACAGGGTGCCAGGACCCAGCACCCGAAGGGGCCACATGTGTCCTTGAGTCCAGTAGGTTCTAATTATACATCTGTGATAATATTGCACTAGGGCACTTCAGTGACTAATGATGCATCTGCCCACATGTCTTGTTTAATGTCATGTATTAAAAGGTTCAGAGGAAATGATGTAACTCTACACCATTTTCCTGCACACGCTATGGGTCTGTCATAAAGGACGTGCTGGCATTAAAGTCTCAATGATGGGTGAGTGTGTCATCTGGTATGCTCTAGAGCAATCATACCCTGTAGTTTATACCTTGACATGCAGCCAATGATGTTGGAAGCTAAAACTAGCTGCTGTACTGATGAATCCATATATTTGTCACAAAGGCCCTTATGTTTAAAAGCAATCAAGCAGTTCTGGAGCAAACCAAACACAAAATAGAGAACATATAAAAAAAAATCACATTTATTTAAATGGGGAATGTAAGCCCTTGAATGCTAGCATTCAAGGTATAAAAATCCCCATTTGAATCAATGGGAATTTGGGGAATTTTTATTTGTTCTGTGAGGTGTACTTGATTTGCCCCAGAATTGCCATACCTGGGAACTTCCTCCCCTTGAGCCCCTGGAGAGGGATGCCAACAAGGGGGATATAAATTACATGATTTGCATAATAAAGAGAGTGGGACTTAATTGGGCAGGCTGCATTTACCTTCCTTGTGTAATAAAGTGGTGGGAAGTGGGCAGAACAGTGTAGGAAGGAGGAGGAGTGAACCGGAAGTGTGAGGAACAGGGTGATAAGAAGGAGAAGTGGGCATAGTTTCAGGATAAACTTCCCACCACTGGAAAATCAGCCTCTGTCCCTGGAGATATGGTAAATAATTGTAAAACCCAAAGTCTCTGAGGCAGATCTGGAGAGTTCCCAGGTATAAGGATTGCTTGATTGCTTTTATAAATATGGGCCTATTTTTTTTTTTTTTTTACTGACTGATGATTGATAATAGCATTCCAGAGCAAACCTTATATCTTACCATGTGTGGAGTGGACTTATGTGCACCATGCATTAACAAAAGAGCAGAAACAACAAAATGTATCACAGTGAGACACTTGTTACTGCAGTGTTGCTCCTTGAAACATAGCAAAATGTCAAAGACTCATAGCTCAAATGGCATGTTTATAATTAGTTACCGGTCAAACACATTATGTTTTAGCTGTCTATTACCACTACAGAGGAGATATTTCCATGTACATTTCAGACAAATTCCACCCAAAAGGGCAAGTCCCCTTTGCACGGGAATACCAGCTAAACCAAGACATATGTTTCAGTCTTGTATGGCCTTGTCAGTGAGGTGCAGCTGGTTTCCCTAGGCACTGAGAGCAAGGGGCCCATGTCTGGATTATATTTCACTCTTAGAGAGACCCCAAGAGTTTTCAAAAACGTACCAAAATTGGAGAGGCTCTAAGAAAGAACAAAAGCATGAAGGCTTGTTCTATGGCTTGTCACCATTCAGAAGCATCTCATTTTATCTAGTGCCATTACAGAGGAGACATTTCCCTGTACATATTAGACTATTCCCACCTAAAAGGGCAGTCTAGTTCCAAAATGATGATCAAGTCCCCACCTCATGGGAACACCAATTAACCCCAGATTTGTATGGCCTCATCAATGAGATACATCAATGAGATGTAGCTGGTTTCCCTAGTCACTGAAAGCAAAAGGGTCCATGTCTGGATTACCCTTCATTCTTAGGGAGATCCCAAGAGTATTGAAAAGCATAGCAAAATATGAGAGGTGCTAAGGACGTACAAAAACACAACTAGCTTGTTATATAGCTAGTCACCACTTTAGCTCTCTAGGGCCATTTCAGTGGAGAAATGTCCACATACATATTAGACTAATGCCATCCCAAAAGAGCAGACCAGATCCAAAATGATGGGTAATTTAATTCTGCACAGGAACACCAGCTAACCCCAAATGCACATTTTGGTCTTGTAGTGTCTCATCAGCAAGATGGATTTGGTTTTCCAAGGCACTGAGAGCAAAAGGTCCCCATCTGGACTGCAGTGTGATGCTTCTGAGTGGTGACTATCCATAGAATAAGACACTTGTGCTTTTGTTAGTCCTCATAGCCTATCACATTTTGTTATGTTTCTTTAATACTCTTAAGGGTTCTTCCTAAAAGCTAAGACAGAAATGGACCCCTTGCTCCCAGTGCTAAGGGGAGCCAGCTGCACTTCACTGACAAGGCCTAACAAGGCTAAAGCATATGTCTGGCATTATCTGGTGTTCCTGTGCAGAAGGGACTTGCTGTCATTTTACAACTGCACTGACCTTTTGGGGGGATTAGTCGAATATTTACTTGGAAATTTCTTCTCTGAAATGGCACTAGAGAGCTAAAATGTGGTGCTACTGAGTGGTGACTAGCCAAAGGACCAAGCTTTTGATTGTCCTAACAGCCTCTTACAATATAAGTGTTGCTCAAAAGAAAGAATGATTATAGGGGATCTAAAACCTAGGAATAAGTAGCTTTCAATGTGTTTATTACACTGACTTGCCTAGCCAAGTATTATTTATATATCATGCAGGGGCATCTATATATATTTATCTTGTGCTATGGATCTGCAGTTCCCTTTATACAGTGATCTCTATTGAAGTTTACCTCTAGATCACACATCCTCACATCAAACAATGGGCCTCCATAGACCTGAGTGACTTGTAAGGGATACTAGTTTTTATTTACACTAAACAATCCAGATACAGAGTAGAGTAATGACAAATTGCTAAGGAAAGAAGGGGCTATGCACTAAGGCCTGTTAAAGAGGTGATAAAGTGGAGATGTCTTCTCCAGTGATATCATTTTTCCAATTTCTATGTTATTCATAGAGCCTATGCAGTAAGATCTCCAGAGTTGGAAAAATCTTAGTGCATTGGCTCCATGGAATAATATAGGACTTGGAGAAGTGATATGACTGGAGAAGTCATCTCCGCTTTATCACATCTTAATCATGCCTTAGTGTGTCTCCCCCAAGGTTTGTGATCATGCTTAGGGATAGATACATGTCTGAAAAGAAATAACAATTTATTCGATCTTGTAATAACAAATAACATAGACTTGTATTAGATGCACTGAGGAGTGATAAAGAAGTCAGAAAAAGGAGATGTCTTCTCCAGTGATATAATTTTTCCAATTCCTATATTATTCTATAGAGCTAATGCACTAAGATTTCTGCAACATTGGTGATCTTACTGCATAGACTCTATAGAATAACATAGGGACAGGAGAAGTGATATCACTGTAGAAGTCATCTCCACTTTATCACCTCTTTATCACACCTTAGCAAATAACCCCCTTGATCTCCAAAATTAAAATAGGTGACCAACTGGAAACAGTGATCACAACAACATGATTTCATTTGATATCAGTTTGAAGAAGCAAAGCTGTTTAGGCTCAACAACTGTATAAGTTTAAAAATAGTAATTTTGAAATGTTACCAAAATCAATGCAATGAAGAGACTTGGATAAACTATTAAAACAAAAAAATACTGAGGACAAATGGTCAGAATTTAAATTTAGGTCGCAGAAATATTCAATAGTATATTTATCCTTAGGGATCGAATGTAAAAAATTAGATCACAACCAACGGGTTATCTGCAAGTGTAAAGAAGTAAATGGCAACTTACAAATGGATTTAGATTATTTAATTCTGAAGGAACGGAGAATGTTTTTTGAAATACAGGGAATGCAATAAAAAGTACAAAAAAGCAATTAGGTTGGCAAAAAAGTAAAATTATTAGCAGGACTCAACATAGTTTTATGAGGAAAAGATCTTACCAAACAAAGCATTAAAGCATTTATGAAGAAACAGTAGTAACCTCCTGTACATATAGTATATCTAGATTTTGCAAAGGTATTTGGTACAGTCCCACACACACAGCTGGCCTATAAAGTAAGGAAATTGGGTTTAGGGGTCAACCTTTATAACTAGATAGAAAATTGGATGAATGGTAGGGAACGTGGTGTTGTACATGAAAAAGTATCTAATACAGTTAAAGTTGAGAGTGGAGTACCTCAAGGTTCAGTACTTAGCCCACTATTTATAAATAACCTGGAAACAGGTATAGAAAGCAAAACTTCAGTATTTGCAGATTACACTAAGTTCTGTAGGTTAATAAATTCAAATAAGTAGGCTACTTATGAACTTAATGGAGACTCGTTGCCAGAGAAAGATCTGGAAGTACTTCCAAAAAGCATACTTGGAAATAGTGTCAAACAGCAGTAGCAAAGGCAAACAAAATTCTGTCCTGCATAAAAAGGGCATTGAAGCAAGAATGGATAACATAATTTTGCTACTGTACTAATTGTCGGAAAGACCTCACCTCTAATATGCAGTGCAGTTTTGGGCACCAGTTCTGAAAAATGGTATCCTAGAACAGGGGAGAGAAAATAGAAAAGCTGTAAAATTAATCATGGGAATGTAAAGATTGAAGTATGGTGAAAGTCTAGTCAACCTTGGTTTATTTACTCTAGACAAAAGATCCCTAAGAGGGGATCTTGTTACAATGCATAAGTATGTACAGGATCAACACAAAAATATATCTACTGAGCTTTTCATTCCAAAGCCTGATCAAATAATTAGGGGCCACCCTTTATGATTAGAGGAAAGGAAGTTACAGCTTCAGCAGAGAAATTAGTTCTTAAACTGTGGCATTTTTGCCAAGGTATGTGGTAATAGCAGATACAATGGATACATGCAAGAGAAGAATAGATACATTTCTAGCAGGAAGGATAAACAGTGTTATACTGTGAATTAATATGTTATACAGGAAGTCCTGGTAAATAAATTAGTAACCATTTTGGAGTCAGGAAAATTACATAATTATATTTTATGGGTTATACTAAAGCAAACGTTGAACATGATGAACTTGTGCCTTTTTTCTACCTAACCTACTATGTAACTATACATTAGGTGTAAATAAAAACAATAGATACAGTATAAATAACTGTTTTTTGAAGGATGCATAGTCTTAGGTTAAAGTTCGCGTTTAATTGCAGGCCCACATTTGTATCTGAGGTTTTCCTAGACCTCCCATAGCCATACACCCCAGACTACTCCCAGACAATGAATCATAGGTTCTACTAGGTCCCTCCATTGTCACACACCCCAGCTCCTCACATAACTTCATCTCTTATCCACTCCAGTTTAATAAACTGGGAAATGTAGGCATTACACTACTATATATGCTGGTAGATAAACCAGTCACTATATACCAGGAGCAGGAGTCTGGTGCAGTGTGACATATTTTGTTAGCTATACTTACAACTTGATACTATGGAAGTGGTCAGCACAGCCACTCAGTCATATGTCCTAGGTGACGGCCTTATCGGCTTAATGGGAAGTCCAACAAAGAACAAGTTAACAGGGAACATAGATAATGGGCAACTAACAGTGGGGCAGTCAAGGGAAGGTAAGGGGAGATTCTAATGAGCTTATGTATTAACAGAAAAGTAGTGCAAGGATAGAGCAAACCAGCTACACCATGGGTGACAAATATAAATTCCCAACATTCTCACTGATTTAATTAGTACTTTAATTTGCTTTTTCAGAATTTATTACATTTTCAATAAGAAAGAAAGCACAATAACACATAAATCTTCTGGTCCAGTACAGAATGTGTATTTTCATGTCACTTGTGGTGCAGTTGGTTTAATCCAGAATTGTTCCTCTTTTCCTTTGGGCATATGACCTCAAATATTTTGTATTAGAATTTATTTTCTTCTTTTGTAAAATTAGAATAAAAACACAAGTAGTTGACATTTTTAGATTACATGGATATGCAGGAGTTCATTAAAGGGATAGTAATACTTAAAATGTAAAAAAAAATATGTTGTAGGGTTTATCCCCCTGAGGAAAACAAGAGTACTCCCACTGCTGAAAGGTGTTTCATTCAAAAGTTATTAATTTTCAAATTTGAATTTTGTAAGTGCAATATCACATTGGCCTGAAATTGTACAGTGGCGCTGTTGCTACACGATCCTATGGACAGCTCTGGTCCCGGGACCATAAATTTCCATAGGATGGTGTAGCAACAGCGCCACTGTACAATTTCAGGCCATTGTGACATTGCACCTAAAAAATTCAACTTTGAAAATTAATAACTTTTGAATGAAACACCTTTCAGCAGTGGGAGAACTCTTGTTTTACTCAGGGGGATAAACCTTACAACATATTTTTTTTTACATTTTAAGTATTACTGTCCCTTTAAAGGGATAGTAATACTTCGTTTTGTCTTTATTTTATTTTGAAGGCATTAAAAAACCATGAAGAACGATATAAGTCTTATCTCTCAAACCTTTATGGTTTGAGAGATATTCACAAGCAAAGTTTCCCCCTCCTGCCCCTTTTACCTAGTGTAAGCCATCTCTTCTCATATTGGAATGCAGTCCATAGACCAGACAGATAACAGAAGGGGACAATATTCTTCCTATCATAACAATGAAAGCCCTGCCCCCCTTGACAAGCTTTTCAGCTTTTTCCCTTACCTTAATTGAAGATTGTCCCTCTCTGCAGTCTACCTGTGCACCTCCCTTCTGATCTGGCTGAATAGTGTTACATCAGTAAAAGGGGCAGGAGGGGGATACTTTATCATTCAATTACTCTTGAACTATAACTCTGACAGAATTGAAATAACACTCTCCAAAGTCCAAATACTATGATGATTAATTAGAGCTGCTTTTATTATGAAACATTACTATCCCTTTAAAGGAATATTAATGTCAAAAACTGACAGTGCTGTGAACTTTACATACCTGGTTTATGAGTCAAGGTTTGCTAAACTGGGGTTTGCCTTGTGATTAACATTTACAAACTGTAAGTAATCTCTGGTATTTTTATGGATTATCCTATCCCCAAAAGAAAACTGTAGTGATGAAACATCACTGTTCCTCTTACATCATCTCTTGTCCAGTTTATTTTTTCTCACCATTTTGTACATCCATAACATGAGCCATTTGTTTTAGCAGAAATATGATATGTTTGTAGATTATATTAATACATTCAGGGTAATATGTATCATTGGAAAGTGGAAAATTGTGGTTTAAAAAAGCAGAAAAAAAATATTATGCATGTGTTGTGTGTTTGTGTGTGGTGACATCTGTGTGTATGTATGTGTGTGTGTGCTATAGGCTTTCACTGCAGATTAAACAAGTGAATCCTACTGCTATGAGATTTTTCATTCAAACGTTATTGCAGTTCAAATGTTTTTTGCATTAAACGGCAGTTTTTATTGAGGTGACCAGGTGGTGCTGTTCCCGTACCATTCAATAGAGAGCTGTAGTCTATAATTTAAGCTCCCCAGAAAGTGCACCATCTGGGGGGGAAGTTAGTCACTAAAGCGTGATAAACAGGTGATAAAGTGGAGATGTCTTAAGTCAAAGGCTCCATAGAATAACATAGGAATTGGAGAAGTGATATCACTGGAGAAGTCATCTCCACTTTATCACCTCTTTATCATGACTTAGTGAATCTCCCCCTGCTGCTTCTGCTAACAGTATGATTAACCCTTTGAGTGCCAGCGGGGTATGAGATGCTTTGCAAAGCAAGGCATTGCATGCCCCTCTGGCACTCAAAGGGTTACAAAGAAATCAAACAAGTTTGAGCTGTAGCAGCTTTTGAATGAAAAATCTTTAAAGGGATAGTAATACTTTACATTAACTCCCTCATCCCATCCGAAGAGCATTCCTTGGAGTACCAAATTATCAAGGATGCCTTTTCATTAATTCGTCAGGCAGGCCTCAATTGCTGACTTTCAAAAATAGACATCGAAGATGCATTTAAATTACTCCCTGTGCACCTTCTCTATGGCATCTCCAAGGAGTCAAATGGCAAGACCAATACTACTTTGCAATCAGACTGACATTTGGGTCTAAGAGTAGTCCCAAACTATTTGAGTACTTTGCTGAATCCCTAACTTGGCTACCCCTAACCACTGCAGATGCCCATGGTGCTACATTATTTAGACAGCTTCCTTCTGATAGAGCCCACTAGTGTCCAGCCTGTTCAGCCTAACCCGCCTTTTTCAAGACCCCGACATCCCTCTGGCAGCACATATAACTGTAGGCCCCGCTACGTCATTCAAGTACTTGGGTATCACCCTGAACACGTCAAAAATGGAAGCAAGCTTGCCCCCAGAGAAATTGGCCCACATCCAATAGCTAGTCCATGAGTTCACCAATAAAACTTCCTGATCCAGAAGCAAACTCCAGTCCCTGTTAGTTCACCTAAACTTTGCCACAAGGATCATCCCCCAAGGCAAATTATTTACTTCTTATTGCCTGTCTCTCTTATCAGTCACAGAAGAGTCCTCATCCCCCATATTCATCAACAAGTCAGTCAAATGTGACCTAGTCATGTGGTCTAATTTCTTCAGCCACTGGAATGGTCACTCCATCTTCCCACTCCCTCTCTCCCCATGTTTTCCGGTAATCTTTTCAGAGGAATTCGGCCATGCAGCCATTTTTGGTTCTGACTGGTTTACAGAACCCTGACCCCCCAGAAGTTCTCCAACTCCTCAATTCTTCAACACTCCCACCCTAGTTGAGCTATACCCCATAGTTTCATCTGTAGTTATTTGGGGCCACCATTGGTCCAACCTGTTACCTTCAAGACAGTCAATCTGGCCACCTCACTCACACTGATCAAAGACAGATCCCCCTCCCCTTCCGCAAACTAACATGGATGGCCCTATATCACAAATTCTCCGTACACAGCTCATTTATCTCCAGGACATCCAGTAGAGCCACTAACTCTCTTTCCCACTTTAACCTGCAGGAATTTTTCAGTCTGGTCCCCTATGCCAACCGTCACCCGAATGCTACTCCAGCATACCACCAGCTGACCCTGGAATGAAACAATTCTCATCAGCAGCCGATTCCATCATAGCTCACGCCCTCTTCCCCAGTACAAAACATGCCTACTCCAGAGCCTGGTCTTCATTCCAGTGATTCCTGCTGGTTTCCAAAACACCCAATGACTACTCTGTACAAGCCATTTTAGCCTTTGCCCTTCACTGCCACCAGTCACTAGGTCTTTCCCCCTTCACCATCAAGTTGCATCTAGCCTGTATCCGCCACTACCTTGCCTTTCTTCAGCCCTCCCATCCATCCATATTCTCTTCCTACCAAATGAAGTTGTTCCTAAAAGGTCTGATGAAAATTTCCCACCCCCCTCCCAGAACCCTGTTGCCAATCAGTGGTGCCCTATTTAGACAGTTTTATGATGCCATCTCTGCTAACCCCTTTGACCCTGACACCAGATGTATCCTCCTGGTCGCTATAAGCCTAGGCTTTTATAGCTTTTTAAAACCTGACGAATTTCTGGTCTTCTCTAACTGATTGTCTTTTCTGCAAAAGCAAGATCTTCACCTCCATCCCGACCACATTACTCTTTACCTGTCCCAATTCAAAACCGACCAGGCTAGAGCAGGGGCACTCATCTCCTTCTATCCTACACATAACCAATAGTATCTGTACTCAGCCCTCTTACATCTCTTTAATCTGTTGTCTCATGACCTTGCAGACAGTCCTCTCCTTCCAACCCTGAATGGTCCACTAAACATTTCAGCTTTCGTCAAAATGATCAGTTCCATCTTTTTCCAATTAGGAGTCAACCCTCAATCCTTCTCTGGCCACTCTTTCTACATTGGCCCTGCGTTAGCAGCCTCCCACAACAACGTTCCACCTCACATAACCCAAAGACTAGGGAGCTGGAAGTCCAACTGCTTCTCTCACTACAATCCTGATCCTCAAAACAAAGTCTGTCTAGCACTAATATACTTAAGTGATTAATAATAAACTTTTGCACTTATTTGTTCTTGTCTCCTTTTTGGCCTCTAATCAGGCAGTCCGCTTAGTAATCGATTCTATGTTCTCAGGGACTTAGGTTATATCAATAAGTTCCTAACTTCATCACTCAATGCTGTAAGCCCCGACCACAAGTTTACAGGCTGTGTCTGTATTTGTAGGAGGGGCAGCAGGGCTTAAATACCCCTTTCAGCTGCTATACCAACGAGGCAAATTGGAAATTGTTCCCTCCTCAATCCCACCCTTATCTTTTCCTTTCTCCTACAGACATCTCATAACCAAGTGACCAAGGGCAGCCTTCTAATTAGGCCAGCCACTTCATCATTGATCCTAGGTTCTCAGGAATCTAGGTTATGCCACTACATTCCAAATTCGTGTCAAGTTTTGGCTGAACTGCTCTTTCTCTACTGCTCAGTTCTGCTGTCTGAGCTAATCTAGTGCTCTGCTATCTATTTCTAATGCCTTCCCTGTTCTGAGTCTGGCTAAATCAGCTGACTTCTCTGTGATTGCCCACCTGACTGCTATCAGCCAACCCTCCCAGGATATTTAAAGCAGTTTGGCTTACTTCCTAGTATGCCCTTGTGTTTGCTTCTGGCTGCAAGAGTGTTCTACTGCGTTCCTGATTTCCTGTGCATGACCTGGCTTCCTCTGATGTTGTTTCTAGTTCCTGACTACTGGCTTGTTCCTGACATCACTGATCTCTATATTCCTGACACCGGCTTGCCTGAGTACCTGTCTTGGTTCCTATCATGGTGCCCGTGCTCTTTTTGTATTTTTTTCTGTCAGTCTAGCCTGTGCCTTGCTCCCATTGGCTATCGTGTGTTAGTCCCGCCCAGTATGACCTTTATATACTGGGCTAGGGGCACCCCTCCTGTGTCCTTTCGTGGTGTTCCTGTGCCAGTGCTTAATTCTGCTCAGTGTTTCCCAGTGTACCGACTTGGCCTGCCTGACTACTCTGCATATTGTCTGCTGCCCTTGTGTACCGACCCGGACTGCCTGACTATTCTTCTGACATTCCTGATCCGTGATTCGACCCGGCTTGGCTGACGTTCCTGCTCCGTGATCTGACCCGGCTTAGCTGATGTTCCTGCTCCGTGATTCAACCCGGCTTGGCTGACGTTCCTGCTCCATGATCCGACCCGGCTTGGCTGACGTTCCTGCTCCGTGTATCTACCCGACTTGGTTGGCGTTCCTGTGCTGTGTCGCCTAGGCGACATTCTGACTGTCTGGCAATTGGGTTATTTCCTCCTGCAGAGTACCAGCGGCCAGTCTCCATTACTGCTCCGGCAGTTGTGCCACCGGTTGCCTCCAGTTACACTTCTGCAGAGTGCAAGTGTTGTCTCCATTACTGCTATGGCAGTTTACTTTGGGCCTAGTCTCCGTTATTGCCTCTGCTTGGTGCAAGTGTCTGCCTCCGTTACCGCTCCGGCTGTTGAGCCATCGGTTGCCTCCAGTTATACTTCTGCAGAGTGCAAGTGTTGTCTCTGTTACTGCTACAGCAGTTTACCTTGGGCCTAGTCTCCGTTATTGCCTCTGCTTGGTGCAAGTGTCTGCCTCCGTTACCGCTCCGGCTGTTGAGCCATCGGTTGCCTCCAGTTATACTTCTGCAGAGTGCAAGTGTTGTCTCCGTTACTGCTACGGCAGTTTACCTTGGGCCTGGTCTCCGTTATTGCCTCTGCTTGGTGCAAGTGTCTGCTTCCGTTACCGTTCCGGCTGTTGAGCCACCGGTTGCCTCCGGTTATACTTCTGCAGAGTGCAAGTGTTGTCTCCATTACTGCTACGGCAGTTTACCTTGGGCCTAGTCTCCGTTACTGCCTCTGCTCAGTGCAAGTGTCTGCCTCCGTTACTGCTCCGGCAGTTCAGCCACTGGTTGCCTCCGGTAGACTTCAGCAGTGTGCAAGTGTTGTCACCGTTACTGCTACGGCAGTACCTCACGTGTCTCTGTTCCCAGTGTTGCCTAAGCAGCTCACACTAGTTCTGCTTATCTGGGTTTTGGCGTTACGAAATCCACAGTTGTCTATATGCAGGGAGCCCCATCACCGATCTCTCTGCACATGGGACTGTTTACACTCTAAAGATCTTTAACCCATGCAAGACATTGCTCCTGGGAATCCATCATATCTGCCTAATCTGTGTCAGTATAGACTGTTGTGAACTTATTGTTTATGCTGGACCTGTGTAGGCATATGTATCTATAACCTGTTGTGTGTCTGTACTATTCTGATGATATATTACAGGGCCTGTGAAGGTTATTTATTGCAATAAAACTGTGTTTTATCCTAAACCACTGTGTCTGTGTGTCAAACAAACCATTACAGTTCCTGACCCCGGCTTGTCTTTTGGTTTACGCTTCTGTATCACGATTTTGCTTTGTTTGCTTTTGTTATTTTAATAAAGGTGCTTTGCACTTTACGTTTTTGTGTCTGTCTGGTTCCTGGTCCCTAACAGTACACAAGGGCCATGAATTCAGAAAGTGCAGGCAATCCACCAAATGTTTTTTTTCAGGCTGGACCAGGTAGACCAGCGCATGGAACAGTATGCGTTAGCCCTCCAGACTTTGTTGCTCTGTACTGCGCATCTGGCTCCACCACCTCAGCAACCCCCAGCACAAGCTGCCCCTATAGCTGCTGCTGCTCCCGCTCCGATTGTCAATAATGATTCCGGTGTTGGTAGAGGCATGACTGGGTCCGCCCCGCTTCCCCAGCATTATGGAGGTGACCCTAACCAGTGCAGAGGTTTCTTGAACCAGACCGGTATCTATCTGAAGATGGTACCACAGTCCTTTCCATCTGATAGGAGTAAGATGTGCCTTGTGATTTCCTTACTCTCTGACAGGGCTTTGGCATGGGCTAACCCCCTTTGGGAGATGCAGAAACCCATAGTGTACAATTACCCTGAGTTTGTGGCATCCTTTAAAAGGGTATTTGATGTACCGGGCCACTCCACCTTGGCTGCCAAGCAACTAATGTCCAAGTACATGGACAGTTTCGGATTATGCCATAGAGGTTCATACCCTGTCAGCCAAGGTTGGTTGGAATAATGAGACTCTTATGGCTGCTTACTCTAATTGGCTTTCAGATACAGTTAAAGTTGAAATTGCAGCCATTGGTCCCACTCTCCAGGGCAAGGGCAACAGAGTCACTGGGGAGGATCTTGATCCCACTCCCCAAGGCAGAGGCAACAAAGCCACTGGTGAGGACCTTTGTCCCACTCACCAGGGCTGGGGTGACAGAGCCGCTGGAGAGAACAGGTGTCCCACTCTACAGGGCAGGGGTGACAAAGCCACTGGGGAGGACGTGGGTCCCAATCCCCAGGGCAGGCTTGACAGAGCCTCTGGGGAGGATCTTGATCCCACTCCCCAGGGGCGACAGAGCCGTGAGGGAGGACATCTTGTTGTAGGGGAATTAGCCCCCCTATAACTTTTATATGATTTATATACTTTCTGCCCATAACCCTATTGTATTCTGCATATAGCTATTCTTACATGGCACACAAAGGGTTTCTATATACATTTATTTTTCTAGCCTTGGCAGAGACTGCTAGAACATATTCTTACTTTATCTAGACAGACTTATTGTCACATAACCGTCTGCCCTAACTGATAATCACCACACATCCCCTATAGCTCCTAGAAAAAGGAAGTAGACAGTTAGACAGTTGTCCTTTTTACCCCTGGTCCTCTACAAAGCAGAAGTATACCGTTGGCTGCTTCTACCTAAGACCCCTAGTAACAAGCCCAATAGCCAACTGCTATATCCATCCCCAAATATGGTCTTTCCGTGCATGAGCCAAATGCATGTTCCTCACCTGATTGGCTCATGCTATGAGAAAAGGTATATACTGAGTGCCAGGACCCCTATACGTCAGTAGCAGACAGATCAGGTTACCTGACACTCTAAGTGACCAAGACTGACTGGTATGCGATTTCTCTATTATGGCAAGCAATATTTTATAATTATCTCACACTCTGCTAGTTGGATTTTGTAATGTAATGTAACTTGTTTTTATTGTGTTATTGTTAAGTTTTCTTATTTGCTTGATATCTTTTAGCTAGCCAATAAACATTTGCATGATATATATGTAGACTCTGTAATCCATTTCATTGTCCTTATGTTACTTGTCTAATGTCAGTCTACAGAAATCATTTTGAGATATTACACACCCATATTTAGGATAGGGAATAATTATATCTCATAACTGTCTCTGGGACAAGAGGAAGAACCCACACTTAGAGCTATTTTAGCACTAGGTTCATAACTCTGTCACAATCTGTCCTACTTCCCCGGGCAGGGGCAACAGTGCCGCTGGTGAGGACCTTGGTCCCACTCACCAGGGCAGGGGCAACAGAGCCACTGGGAGGATAGGCATCCCACTCTCCAGGGCAGGGGTAACAAAGTCACTGGTGAGGACTTCGGTCCCACTCATAACGGCAGGGCCAGCAGCACTTCTGGTGAGACCTTGGTCCCACTCACCAGGGCAGGGGCAACAGAGACACTGGGGAGGACCTTGGTCCCACTTACAATGGTAAGGGTGACAGAGCCATTGGGGAGGACATTGGTCTCACTCCCTAGGGTAGGGTTAACAAAGACGCTGGTGAACACTTCAGTTCCACTCACCACGGCAGGGCCAACAGCGCGCTGGTGAGGACCTTGGTCCCACTCACCAGGGCAGGGGTAGCAAAGCCACTGGTGAGGACTTTGGTCCCACTCACCACAGCAGGGCCAACTAAAGTGAGTTAGTCTGTCTTGATGTTCAGAATACCTGTTATATACCATACACTGCAGACAGGCCTAAAGGGTTTGTCTTGTCCATCTCTGAGTTAGAGTAACCAGGAGATTACATTTAGTGCATCCTTGTTTTTTATGTAAGTAGTTATCATCGCATTTTCCGACAGAACATGCATAGTTTTCCATTGCATATAGCCTTTCCAAACTGCTACTCTACAGGTATTGCAAGAGATATTTACTGTTTTAAGCAATATCTCAAAGATTTAATTAATTTCCATTAACCCTTTGAGTGCAAGAGGGGTACGCAACACATTGCAAAGCAATGTATTGCGTACGCCTCTGGCACTCAAAGGGTTAACTGGAATAGAATATTTGTAATTCTACAGACATTTTTCAGTAATAAAAAGGTGGATTTAATGCAGAAAAGTGAGCAATAGCTTGTGGTAAAGCTGTTAATATTTAGTTGTTATACCATATGCCTGTGTAAGTGTATTTCTTTATCAGTCATTATAAATAAAAACATATATCTCACCTCCACCTGGAGATTTATTTACTTCACATAATTTTACCTATTCTGGTTTGACCTGGCAAATAACTTATTACCATGAAGTATCATACTTTCACACAGCTTCAATTGTTGCTTGAAAACACAGCATTTCACACACAAACGTTTTCCAGACTTTTTAGTTCCCTCACTCTTTTCAAGGTCTAACTTTACTCTTACCTTCATACCTTCCTGACACGATCAAAAATGTTGCTATTAATCTATCATTTGTCAGACACACTACCTTTGTTTCTTATGTTCCTTCACTCTCTAGACCAGGGATTTCAAACTGTATTCATAGAGGCCAGAAACAGTGTAGCTTTTTGGGATAGCCTTGCTTTTGAACCTTTGGGTCATTCAGAATCACTGAGCTAATGATTGACACGTACACAAAACCATGGATCACCTTGACCCTCTACGAATTACGTTTCACACCCTTGATCTAGAATGTAAGCATTCATACGCAGGGCCCTCACTATCATTTGGTTCAGTCTGTCATTATTATCTTCTTCCCCACCATTTTTTACAGTGTTGCAGGAAATGATAGTGCTCAGCTCATAATAATAAATAATAATTGTGACGGAATGGTTGTCACCCAGAGAAAGAAATGTGTCTGTTTTCAGTGACCGTCATTGTCTTGACATGTGTTCCCATTCTTGAAACATTAATGTCCCCTGTGTGTGCATGCATTAGAGAGGGTTGTCCAGTTACCAGCATTGAATGGGTTGGTTAGTGTGTATGATGTACAGAGGAATGGTGCCATCCAGTCTAGATAAACCCAGAGATTGTGTCATGAGATAGCCAGTGTTGGTCAGATAGAAGGGGGTAGGGCAAATCTGTGTGTGGAATGTGTGTATCTTCCCCCCTCACATTAGGCTAAGCAGAAAGACCTGGTAGATGGGAACTGTGACATCACATACTGTAGGGGGTGGGTAGAGAAAACCTGTGAGAGAAGAGAGAGAAGCAGAGTAGCAGAACGTAGGAGCAGGAGAGAGCCCCTCTCCAGAATGGGGGGAGGCCTGGGGCCAGCCTGGAGTTGGACTGGTCCAGGTGCTTTCTAAGGGACTGGTGAGTGCCCTCACCAGAAGAGTTAGAGTGAGCAGGCACTGTAGGGCCAGGTCCCCTTTTCAGTTGTGGGCTGTAAGTCAAGGCGGCTTCAGACACACAGAGAGTACCCTGATGTTCCTACTACAAGGATCTTAGGATGTCTTCCCCAACTCCTCTGCCAGGACTAAAAGATATAAGGAACCTTCATGTAATCCAGCAGCATGTGGAGTGGGCAGGATGCCTGCTCTTGCCTTTAGTGGGACTATGAATAAGCTCCAGCATTAAGCTAAAATGGACTGTGAGTATTATTTGTAACCCCTGGCAAGTTATGCAACTAAGAAGAGAACCTCAGAAGTGTTTAGTTTTTATGTTTTACCCCTGTTTGTTTGCCTGTAATTGTTGTCCTATGTTTTGTGCCGTGACCACCCTAATAAATGCAATTTATTATCTTTTTGCCTGGCTGGATATATCGCTTAACCCTCGGTCTACCAAACAGTAACCTCTGCACCCCCCGTCACAATAATATTTAACCTTTTGATTGCCAGAGGGGTACACAATGCATAGGTTAATAGATAATATTATCTTAGCTCTCAGGGCCATATGTTCAAAGAAGTAGCGAAATAGCTTTTGTCGTTTGTAATGACTTTTCAAAGTACAGTGTCTTTGGACTCATTAATATTTTCAGTGTGTCGGTTGTGATCAAAAATATGTTGTCTGTCCTGACTGAAATTGTTGTATGTAAAGACAAAAATGTTATATGTAACAACAAAAATGTCTTAACTAAAGACAAAAATTCTCACATTCAGAACTTCACATTCCCTCCATTTTATTCTTAACGTACAAATTTTATCTTTTGCAAGACATTTTTTTATATACAACAAATTTTCTTTTCCTCTATACAACATTGGAAAATAGTTTAGCCACACCCTTGCCCCGCTCCTTTGCCCGGCAATTCTGGAGTTGTGTCGACACAAAGGACATTACTAGTTTTTTTCATATGCTGTATAGAAAATATGTTGTTCATACAAACAATTACTTATTTTGTCGTTCATACAACATTTTTTGTCCTTATCCCTTTGAACATACGGCCCTTAGTCTTTTCAGTTACTTACTTCTATTAATATTTTATGTGCCAGAGTAGTACTCCTAATAATATGTGTGTTGGACATGTTTTGTCACTAAAATGGTTAAGGCATAGACCCTACTTGATCCCTGAGTTTTACTGCCTATGGGTTATTGCAGAATTCTCTTTTTCCTTGGTATGCATTCTCTGAATGCTTTTGTTCCTTTGAGGGTGATTCATAACCTTTTTATTGTTTTAGTGAGGAAGAACATATTCCAAGATCTTATAAACACTGTTACATTTATCTCTTGTTCTGTGTGATTTGTCTGTAGTCTCTAAATGACATCCCTTTCATTTTATGTAATTTATTCACATTCTCTAACTATTATAAAGCTGATGTCAAATTCCAATTAGTAATTTGTCTTGAATAGGCTCTCGGAACTCCTTGAGTGCCAGCAGTGTGAGCGATGAACTGCAGAGGAATGTGCTGTCCATCTCTGTCTACTTAGAGATTTAAGGGAACATTAAAGGAGTAGTAAACTTTTTTTATGAGAACCTATATATTAAAGAGCTTTTCCTGCTGAGTAAAACAAGGTCACTCCCACTGCTGTCAATTGTTTTATTCAAATGATATAACAGTTCAAATAATCAGGAAGTGAATTTACTGTGTTTAGTTTGATTGTTCTGTCAGGAAGCAACTTGGCATTTTCTATCACATTCTATGGACAACTGTATGTCATTGAGTTTCCTCTCCATTAGAACGTAACAGAATAACTCATTAGAATTTGACCACTAGAGGGCAGTGTTAATGTAAAAAAACATGGTTTAAAACAGTAATAATTCTGGAAATATGCATATCTCAGCAGTAAGAGTACCATTATTCAACAGGAAACACCCTACAATATATATTTTTTCATTAAAAACGTTTACTGCTCCTTTAATGGCTAGAAATGAACTGGAGCTATATACATTTAAGTACCCTGTACTGCAGGTCTTAAATTCTAGTTTTCCATATGCTCATGGGAGCAGCCATATTTGCCTTTCAAGGGCTCCCTGACTCCCATTACCCAGACAATTTGATTGGTGTCTCAGATGTGACAATGGTGTGCTATCTGTATATGACCTAGAGAGGCAGTTAGTTCAGTGCTGGGCTGCTCAGGGAATTAATGTAGAGCCCCTCTCCATTAAATTTGGCATGTCCAGTGTCTGCCAAATGTATGGCTTGTTCGAGACATGCAAGCGCTAGTGGGTAATCAAGATTGTCATTAACCTTTTGAGTGCTAGAGGGGTGTCCTCTGGCACTCGAATGGTTAAAGTAGAAAAGGTGAATAAGTTATATGAATTGAAAGGGAAGGTAATTTAGACACTACAGACGTATTGCATGAAACAAGAGATAAATGTAACAATGTTCACAAGTAATTACAATATGTTCTTCCTCAGTAAAATAATAAGACAGACATGAATCACCCTCGGAGGAACTAAAGTATTCAGAAAATGCAGCTGAGGAACAAGGGAACTGAACTCACTTGTAAACAGTAAAACACAGAGATCATGTAGGGTCTGAGAGTTTCCCTTTTGAGTGTCAAAGCAGCATCCAAGAAATTGGATTGCCATATAGAACATTTCTCTGGTACTCATAGGGTTAATATTTAAATTATATAAATGAAAAAAGTAAGCAGTTCCAGAGATACATGAAGTAAATAAATAATGGCATGGGTCTTAGATCTGTGTTTTGATATAATTATGGAAGATAAAGGAATATACTCACACAATCCTGTGATTTTTAAAATTTTTGTTTAGTGCCGCATTCAATAGGTTAAAGAAGTGTACATCTGGAGCAAACCAACTGCTCCATGGGGAGGGGGGGGGGGGTGTAAATAAAAATGTCCAAAATTCAGATCGTTTTAAATGGAGCTTTTAACCCTTTGAATGCTAGGGAGGTCTCCTACCCTCTCTAGCATTCAAGGGATTAAGATCCCCAGTAAAAGGGCGATAATCAAGGTTTACTAAGTCTGCTCCTATGGGAACCGACCATACAAAGTCAGGTTCTGCACTATGAAAACCCGATAAAGTTCCTATAAGCTGTGCAGGGGATCAGAAAGCAGGCCCTCTTCTCCAGAAAGCAACCCACAAGAAAGTAGTTCTCAGCCACAAACTATGCAGGTTGTGCAGTCTCCAGCATCTTGCAGAACAGATAACTGAACTGAGAGAATCCATTCTTGCATTTCAGCCTCTTATGGGATGATCATGGGTGCCCAGGGGATCTCTTTTTAAATCCTCATTCTGCTTCTCTGTCTTCATTGGTCCTATGGCACTCACAATGCAATAGTGAGCTCATCAGCAGGTCTTTCCTCAGGGCATCAGATCTGCAGGTAGAGTACTAACAGAGCAGGCTGGCCATATTTCCTTGAGACAAAATGGGACGGGGTGTGGGACAAACAGACAGTGGGTCTCCGTCACGCCGAGTCCGATCTCAGTAAGCTGCAAGCAGTGAGAACAGAACACCTTTGCTCCGTCTCTTACTAGCGGTGTTCTCTCTCTCTGGCCAAAAAGCCTGCCCCTGAAGTAAATCGGAACTTCGCGTCTTCCTAACTCACATTAGTGGTTTTACTGTGTTTACTGTACTCATTGATTACCATAGAGTCTTATGACTCATCGTCATATCACTGTCTAAGAGACTCTATGGTAATTTACTATAGACTCGAGAGTCTTAGACAGTTATGAGTCACTCGAGTCATAAGACTCTATGGTAATCAATGTGTACAGTAAAACCACAGTAAAACCACTAATGTGACGAAAAGAAGCTCCAATTTACTTTATGTTATGAGAAATAAACAAGCCGCATTCAGTTTTTTACAAAAAATTAAAAACTATATATATATATGTTATATTAAAAACGGGACAAAATTGACATTTATATTAAAAAGAAGGGACAGTTTGGGAATATGAAAAAAAACAGGACTGTCCATTTTAAAACGGTACATATGGTCAGCCTATAACAAAGTGATAGTTGTATTTTAACAAAGAAACATAGAAACAGAATTTAACAGCAGATGAGAACCATTCAGCCCATCTAGTCTGCCCATTTTCCTACTGTAAAAACCTCAAACCTTTTTTGGTCCTTGGTCTTTTCTTAAGTTAAGGACAGCCTTATGCCTATCCCATGCATGCTTAAGTTCTGTCTCTGTATTAACTTCTACCACTTCTGCTGGTTGGCTATTCCACTTATCTACTACCCTCTCAGTGAAGTAAAACTTTCTTACATTATGTCTAAACCTGTGTCCCTCTAGTTTTAGACTAAGGCCTCTTGTCCTGACATTTTTACTCCTTTGAAATGTACTTCCATCCTGCACTTTGTTGAATCCCTTCATGTATTTGAATGTTTCTATCATATTCCCCCTCTCTCTTCTCTCCTCCAAGCTGTACATGTTCAGATCCTTTAGTCTATCCTGATGTGTTTTCCTGTAAACCAGTCACCATTTTAGTAGCCCTTCTCTGAATTTTCTCTAGAGTATCTATATCCTTCTGGAGATGGGGTCTCCAGTACTGTGCACAATACTCTAGGTGAGGTCTAACTAGAGATCTGCAGAGTGGCATGACCACTTCCCTTTTTCTGCTACTAATGCCCTTAGCTATAAAACCCAGCACGCTGCTTGCATTCTCTGCTGCTTTATTACTTTGCCTGCCTACCTTTAATTCATTAGAAATAATTACTCCCAAATCCCTTTGCTCTGTTGTCTCTGACAGCACAGTACCCTTAACAGTATATTTTTCCTTTGGATTTTTCTGTCCCAAGTGCAATATTTTACATTTATCAACATTAAACTGCAGCTGCCACACTCTTGTTCATTCTTCTTATTTACCTAAATCATTTGTCATTTGGCTTATTCCCCCTGGAATGTCTACCCTATTGCAGATCTTTGTATCATGTGCAAAACGACATACCTTACCTTGATGACCTTGATGATGATGCAAATCACTAATAAAATTATTAAAAAGAATGGGCCCCAGTACAGATCCCTGAAGTACCCCACTAGTAGCATTCCTTTGTCCAAATATTTTCCATTGACTACCACCCTCTGTCTCCTGTCACTCAGCCATTGCCTTATCCATTTAACTATTTGTGCATCCAGACCCAAATACTGCAATTTATTAATGAGTCTTCTATGAGGGACAGTGTCAAATGCTTTATGAAATCTAGATAAGCTATATCTACTGCTCCCCCTTGGTCTATTATTTTAGTTACCCAGTCAAAAAAATCAATGAGGTTAGTTTGACAAGATCTCCCTGCTGTAAACCCATGCTGTTTGGTATCTTGCAAGCCATTCAAATTCAAATATTCAACAATTCTTTCCTTTATCATAGTCACCACTAATTCTCCCACTACTGGTGTAAGACTTACTGGTCTGTAGTTGCCAGGCTCTTCCCTGCTACCTTTTTTTGTGAAGTGGTACTACATTTGCTATCTTCCAAACTTCTGTAACTACTCCTGATGATAGCAACTGATTGAATAATTCTGTTAAAGGTTTTGCCAGGACACACTTACATGTAGGTACTTTTAACAACTTTGGGTGTGTCCCATCTGGTCCCATTGATTTATCTGTTTTTAACTTAGAAAGTTGAAGTAGAACTTCTTCCTCTGTAAACATGCATGTTTCCCATGTCTTGCCATTTCTTTTTTCTAACAGAGGTCCATTCCCTTCATCTTCCTCTGTAAAAACTGAACAAAAATATTCATTGAGACAGTCAGCTATCCCTTTATTCTCATCTACATAGTTTCCATTTTTTGTTTTGAGTCTAACTATTCCTTGTTTCATTTTCCTCCTTTCATTTATATATCTAAAAAATGTTTTATCCCCCTTTTTTATTGATTTTAAATCAATTGGAATGTTTACTACTTTCTATGATGCTGTTGGTAATGCTTCAGAACTGCTTATCTTCTATGTTTGCATAAGGCCCTTAGGACTTTACTTAACAAGCTAAAGTGGTGCAATTCTGGGGAGACACAACTACACTCTAAAATAATTTAAATGGATATTTTATCCCCAGTATGCAAAGAGAGGAAAAATAATGCACACTGTCAAAAGAATACTGTTGTCAGGAATTCCATTTTTCTATAAGGGGGAGTATCAAGGTGCTTCAGGGGAATGAAACAATGTAAATAAAACAATAGGAAAGATAACCCTGCTGTAGTAGCACTCGAGATATTACTTCACTTAGATGTGGAGAACCTGTTGGTGGAGACCATTCACTGTAAAATGCAACTGTTAAATTAGGGTTTTGAGTACGTGAGGAAACCTGGTTGAAATGGTGAAGTACTGCATCTGCATCTCTACTCATCAAGGCAACCAAAAGAATATGGGATACCTACAAATAAGAGATCAGAGCTGGTACCATGTTAGCCATAGAAATACAGGAGGCAAGTTGATACCTTTATTGGCTAACTTGCATCCTAAATCTGCTTAGTTAGCCAATAAAGGTATCAATTTCATTATAATTGCCTCCTGTAAAAAAATAAGAGCACTCAGAGTTAGTGATTACACGTTGATTAGTAAACAACTGTAGTCAGAGGTGTGTCTTGCGTGTAGAAATTGTTTACACTGTTTTAACCCAGTGAATTCTAAAAAAGTCTTTGGAAACATCTCTAGCATTCATGTAGTTATATCCTCTTTAAGTCAATTGGCAATTTGCAGATTTCTCAAATAAAAAAAATAAAAAAATTAATTACACCTCATTATCTTGATGAATAAGACCCATAGGTCGGTTTTCATCAAATGACCAATGGCTAAATGTGAAAGCATTTACTCTGATCCTCTTATGTATTTGCCATTCATCAATTCATTATCAGCCAAACTGCATCAGGCATTCTGTCACTCATCAATGAGCGAGCACCAGGGAAATCTATCATACACATTTGTTATTTGTGCATGAGCTGCAACTGTGGAGGAAATCATACTCAATCTTTTTTTTTTAATATGGCCGATCATGGCCAACTGCTAGAATGTATCTGGCAAAGAACAGCACATCAGATTGGCTGCTTTGTTTGCCCTTTCACGAATTTAGTTCCAAGTTGCATGGATGTTAGGACCGTATTTGTTAGGCTGAAGAGGAGCGATTCTGGGGCAAACCAAAAGCACCATTGGGAACAAATGAAAATTCCCATTTGTATAATAACTGGCTTTTAATCCGTTGAATACTAGTGAGGTCTCCAAAACTTGGAGTCATCTCCAGAATTCAAAGGGTTAATATCACCAAATATGTAAAGAGGCGTTTGATAAACGTTTATTTGTCCCCTATGGTGAGATGAATTTGCTCCAGAATTGCTCTTCTGTACCGTACTGAATACAACCCTGCATAGGCTCCAAAGAAGAACAAAGCTATTGGAGAGTTTCTCTCACTGGAGATGTTATCACACCATTGCCCCACCCACATATCTGACGGATTTCTTACTCCACAATTTTTACCATTTAATTTAGAAGCAACATATAAAGAGTGGCCTCCATTCCAACCAGGCCTAAAGGGGGCAGGCAGCATTTGGCTCTCCAGATCTCGGATGCTACATCTCCCATTATCCCCAAACAGCCAACAGTGTAATCACCACACTCCCAACAGCTAGAAAGCCAACAATTGCCTGCCCTTATATTAAGCAAACCCCAGGCTGTTTAAGAGGCATTTTCATACCTGAGAACTCTCTGGATCTGCCCCGGAGACTCTGGATTTCAGAATGAATTACATGTCTACAGTGACAGAGGCTGACTCTCTAACTTTGTGAGTTCAGTGGTAGCCTTGCCTACTTTCCTACCTGTTTCACACACTTACACACTGTTACTCCTAGTTTCCCACCCTTTAAGTTCAAACTCCACTTCCTATCCCTCCAACTCTGTATCACCCAATCAAGCCCCTTCCACTCTATGATGCAAATAATATCATTTGGACACTCCCATTCCCAGCCCTGTGTGATTCTTTGGGGGCCATGGATGAGAAGATTCCCTGGTATGGACATTTCTTATTAATCATACTTTCAATATCTAATTCCTTTGACTGAAGTAGCTGAAAAGAGTGGCCATAATGTCCCTGATTACTGCTGTCCTATTCTGCGAGTTCCTCACCTGTGACAATTCCTGCTTTGTTGGGAGTCGGTTTCCTCTACTACTTGATCAGTAGCTAGTAATATGGGGTCTAAGAAGCACAACATTCCTGGATTCTTAAAATAGCATGTTACTACTACAGTTGAGCATAGCCAATATCCCCATTCTGTGCTACCTCAATATGTTGTTGACCTCTAGCATTCAAGGCTAAAACTCCTTTAAAGGGATAGTAATACTTAAAATGTAAAAAAATATATGTTGTAGGGTTTATCCCCCTGAGTAAAACAAGGGTACAAAGTGGCCTGAAAATTTACAGTGGCGCTGTGGCTACATCACCCTATGGAGATTTATGGTCTACGAACCAGAACAGTTCACAGGATGGTGTAGCAACAGCACCACTGTAAATTTTCAGGCCACTGTGATATTGCACCTATAAAATTCAAGTTTGAGCTGTTATAATTTTTTAATAAAATATCTCTCAGCAATGGGAGTACCCTTGTTTTACTCAGGGGGATAAACCCTACAACATATATTTTTTTTCATTTTAAGTATTACTATCCCTTTAAATCAATGAAAATCTGGGGTATTTTCATTGGGTTGCTCCCAAATTGCATTTATCTTGCTTATTGAATACTTCTCAATAGGCCATAACCACAAAAGATAAAATTATCATTTCTGCCACAAACTAACTGCATCAAAGGGGACAAATAAAAATCCCCCAATCCTCCATTCATTTAAATGAGGTGTTCTAATTCCTTGAATACTAGAGAAGGATTGTGCTGATCTCAAACAAATCTAAAAGCCCCCCAGTAATATTAATAGTGCATTAATACTCATTCCAAATGTTGGCTAGTCTGTGTACAAGACAAAATTCAATGATCTCTCTTTAAAAAACATATACAATAGGATAGTATGTCTAGCAGAAATAACTGCAATAAAAATTACAAAAATGATTCTGAGCAATCCAATGCGCTTCAAAAAGCTTGCTCTCTTTCATTAGAGAGAAAACAACACACCATGTTCAAAACAAGTTTTCCTTCATGAATTGTTATTTACATTTACACCTGGGATTTACAATTGTGATAAAAGAGATTTATTTAGGGCTCACGATCTGTGTCTATTCACAGAATTGCATGAACCAGGGCAGCAAGTGAATTTTCCCTGATGCTACATGCCGATTTGTCCTCAGACCGGCCAACATATAGAGCGAGTATTGATGCTCTATTCATTTCATTGGATGTTCTGAATTGTGGGTGTGGACAGAGCAAACTCAGTGTCCCTGTACCAGCTTGTAAACCATTTACAAGCTATTATTTAACCCACTTGGATTCTAGAGAGATCTCTCTAGCAACCAAGGGATTGAAGCTTTTTCTTCCTTTCCTGTTATAGAACAATTGTAATTTCTGTGCCAGGAAACAGAGGAGAGGACTGGGGTGGAGTCATGTGAGGAGTGGGGGGGTGGCCAAGGGCAGAGTTAAGGGTGCCTAGGGCTGCCTGGGATGTAAATCCAGCTCTGACTATGCTACTGTGAAATCGATGCTGTGGCCATCGGATGTCTGCAGAAAATGTAAAATTTACCACAGGGGCAAAGGCTTAATATGACCTTCAGGCCAGCCCACCCAGCCCCTATGTTTATATGGAGGGGGCAAAGTGTAGGAAAGGTGGACAATTGCCCCCCTCTTGCCCCCCCTCCAGATGCCCATGAAGGAGGATACAATGGATGATATACCCTATGAGGTGCCCCTCTCTTTCTTTGCGAATGCTAGAGAGGTATCCAGTGAATTTCTTTGCAACGTGTTGGAGACCTCTCTACCATTCAAGGTGTTAAAAACTTCATTTAAGCCAGCGGGACATTTTGTTTGTCCCCTATGGAGCAGTTTGTTTATTCCAAAATTGCTTCCTATTTATTTTGTGCATAAAGTTCCATATACAGAACCATTTCACCCACAGGATAGAATACTGGTGTCAGGTTTAGTCATTGCCTAGCCCAATAACTTGTACAATATTCAGACTTTAGTTTTATTGACTGAGTCAGCATTTCTGAGTAAAACAGAAACTACCCAATTAAATCACTGTCTAGTTTTTGGGTCTTCTGAACAATGGAGAGCCATAAATTTCCCTTGGCTTGAGTTTCATGCTACAGTTCCTTGATTTATGTTTGCTGGCCTTGGAAATTATAATCTGTTTTAACCCCTTTTGTAAAGGTTTGGATGCGATATATTTTCATATAGCCAATGTTTAGTCTCAACTTTTAGAGTCCTTGACTTAATTTCTGCTTATTCAGCCCTGGTATTTAATGGCTGAGAAACTTTAAGAAGCCATTACACTTTTATTGAAAATGAAAAAAACACCAAGCTTATTATTGCTACACACTGTACCATGACTCTTATCTGGCTCTGAGTGGTGACAGCATGACAAATTTGTAGATTGAACTGTGAAAATGCACCATGGAATACTGAAATCAAGGTCTATGGAAAAAAGAAAATAATTTTGGCCAAGGTGTGATTTGAGCTCTAGCTGACACACTGAGGCTGAAATATTGAGGCTCCTTCATAAGGGTGACTTTTTTATAGCAAATTAAAATTGTTGGCTCATTATTGGTGTGATAGTGTAGCAAGGTTTTCTCAGAATCTCATTCTCTCATTATAAACAGAAGTTCCAAAATTGTTGGAAAAACACAGTTATCTTTAAAGGGATATTAATGTTTCAAAATAAAAGCAGCTCCAGTTAATCTTCATAGTATTTGGGCCATGGAGAGTGTTATTTCAATAATGCCAGAGATGTAGATCAAGAGTAATTGAATGATAAAGTATCCCCCTCCCGCCCCTTTTACTGATGTAATACTGCTTAGCTTAGAGAAGCAAGGTGGTGTCGAGAGGGTTAGGGTTTTCATTTTTCCCACGGTAAGAAGATTGTCACTTTGTGTGAGCTGTCTGGTCTTGAGTCCAGATTCCACATCTGAGAGGAGGCGGCTTACACTAGGTTAAAGGGACGGGAGGGGGATACTCTATCATTCAATTACTCTTGAACTACAACTACGACAGTAGTAAAATAACATTCTCCATGGCCCAAATACTATTAATTGGAGCTGCTTTTATTTTGAAACATTACTATCCCTAACAGCTGGGTGATTTTAATGCAGTTCTATTGGACCCCATACTACAAATTTGTAGCTGCATTATTGCACTGTTGGATGAAGGTTGAAACATGATGTGTATGTATGTTGATATGCTGTGATTGCCCCCTGTATGAGATTCCCCATATGACTCAATAATCAAAATGCACGCATTTCTAGTGCTGCTGTTACTGAGACAATATTGCCCAATTCTTAAGAAGATCTGGATTACTCCTGGAGCAAAGCATTTGAATCATAGGAGACAAATTTCCCATTGATTTAAATAGGGTTTTTAATTAAATGAAGGCTAAAGGTTTCAAAAGCATTGAACTGGAGTCCACTCTCTAATTCAAGGGGCTAAACAAGTACTATTATTTCAAAGGGCTTTGTAATTTGCTCCCTGTGTTGCATCTGGTTTGTTACACAATTGCACCACTATCCTATATAATAATTCACTAAAACGTGTGTAACGCCACGACACGCGTAGTAGACACTGAAGCGCATGCTGCAGTCATGCACAGTAGAGACTGCCCGCGCCGAGGCTGATACAGAGCTGGATTCTCAGAAGGAGCGTCTAGCTCTGTATCAGCCGTGTAACGGGCTGTTCAACTAGTCTTAGTATATTAGCAAATGTATCAGCTCAGATAGCAGGCAAGGAATTACATCCTGGATAAAGATGACCTAGGGCTAGATTACAAGTGCTAATTTTATCTCTGCTTTTATATCCAGTTTTCTCCATAGACTACAATAGGAAAATGTTTACCAAAATGGGTGTTAACATTTAACACATGCAATAGAATCTAGCCCCTAATCTTTTGAGATTCATTTGGCATTATGATTTTGCGCACCCCTCAAAAAATAGATCCATCCTTTTGAAGGGGGAGAGAGGAATAAGGGGAGCATGGGAAGGGCATGAGATAGAAAGGGTGGGAGTAGGAAAGAAAGTGCTGGATAACATGAAAGAGAGGAGCAGAATTGGTGGACAGAAGTGGGATCACCGAAGAGCTTTGGAGTGTGAGTGAGGGGGCAGGACTGTAGGAAGACAGGATAGAGAGAGTGGGAGAGAGAGAGAAAAGGAGAGAAGAAGAGAGAGACAGAGAAGAGGAGAACACATATAGAGAACAAGAATATGACAGCACATGGAATGAGGGGAGAAGCAAAGCAGGGAAAGAGTGAGAGAGAATGTAAAAGTTGCCCAACAGTCCTTCCTACCTACTAGTCTGCTGAAGAAGCTCTCTTACCTTGTGCATACAGGAACTAGGACAGGAACTTGTGTGATTGATCCCTGAAGGTAAGCAAACATGCTTTTTTCTTTTTATGGACATCTCCTGATTCCTATTCCTGCAATCTGATTGGTTAAAAAGGCAAACAAAACAGGCAACAAAACATCTGTTTCTCAAGACATTTTGTGTTTAGTGAATTTAATTTTCAGCATGAATTTTATAAACTTACAGTATTGTTCACACATCTCTAATCGTACAAACATGCCAACAGTACAGATCCATTGCACACACACAAGTGCTCTAACACACATATAAAAACACCCAAGCTTTCACAAACACACACACACACACTGCTCTCAGACACACACTCACAAACACAAAATACACTCCCACTTCAGTTTCAACTTGTATGTATCTTCTAATTAACCTCAAATAAGCAGTAGGCCTCTACAGATGGCTTATACTCCCCAAACAAATACTGTTCTGCAGCAATGTACTTTTGGGAAATAATAATTACAAAAAGAATGACATATATTTACGAACCAAAACAAACAGAGCTTGGGGCCCTGCTAGAGAGAATTTATAATCTAGAGGAATGCAAGTAAGGGATATGACTGATGCGGCAGATGTATAAATACTTCATTGTGTATTTCTATAATCCTCTCCCCCTCACTAGAACACAGACACTTTCAAAATAATTTCCTTTCCATAGTAATTAAAATCATCTTTGTGTACATCTAATGTCATTTTGTGTGTATGTGTATTAAAACTTAATATTATTTACTACACATTCATGTTAAATACTCCTATTGTATATATTTCTGAAATGAGAATAGCAATTTACAAAATATGTTACCCATTTAACAAAATACTAAAATGTTATGAACTCAACATAACAAAATGAAACTGATTTTACTTGTATAATTTCAGTAAAAAGAGTGCAGCTTCCAGATATACATGGGTCCCAGTCTATATGTTAGTGGTTTCATTGTTGTGTTCTTGAAGACAAGTTACTTCATATTTTTTCTCCTTCTTGAATTCTCAACACACATATATATATATATATATATATATATATATATATATATATATATATATATATCAAACAATAAATGTTCGGATGCACTCACTGTAAGCCGATCCACTCTGACCCGGGTGCACATCAAAGAAAGAATTACCGTAAAATCTCGGGTATAATACGCACAATTTTACCCCACTTCACCTTATGTGAAGTGGGGGGTGCGTATTATACACGAGAGTTTAAATAAATAAATAAAATAGGGTTGTTCGATCCCTTCCCTCCCTCCCCCGGGTCAAACCCGCTTCAAAACCAGCCTTAAAGGTTGACGTCCGCTTCTTCTGTGGATGAGGCAAAATACACAGGGCATTACCATTGGCTGTAGGCGGAAGGTCCTGCAAGCCCATTGATGGAAGCGGGCGGCAAAGGGAAGCGTGCCGCCCGCAAGGAAGCTGTGCAGAACGAATTATTTTGCCTCATCCACAGAAGAAGCGGACGTCAACCTTTAAGGCTGGTTTTGAAGCGGGTTTGACCCGGGGGAGGGAGGGAAGGGATCGTACAACCCTATTTTATTTTTTTTAGCAAGGGGGGAAAACAAGGGTGCGTATTATACATAGGCACTCTTGTTTTCCCCAAAATCTTTGGTATAATATGCACCTGCGTATTATACACAGGTGCGTATTATACCTGAGATTTTACGGTAACATACATACAGTTTGTGGAAAATGACGGCACTCACAGACAAAATTAATCTTGAGAAAGGCTGCTGTGACAGCCGAAACGTCGATTGCAATAAAATGTAACCATTTGTCTGTTTTGGTAAAAAGGATCCTGTGAGTGCCGTCATTTTCTACAAACTGTATATATATATATATATATATATATATATATATATATATATATGTATACAGGGCTCAAAATTTCCAATCACCACTGGCCAATGGCGAGTGAAAATTTAGCCCTGGCGAATAGAAATTCAGCCCTGGTGAGTATGCTATGGCTTGCAGTGGCGAGTAACTTTTCAGGTCTGGCTAGTAACAAAGGACTTTGAATTTTAAGCCCTGTATATATATATATATATATATATATATATATATATATATATATACAAAAAGAATGTTTCTATTGCACCCGGTATTGGGAGACATTTGAGCGTGAGTGCCACTCTTTGGATATATATATACACAGAGAGAGAGAGAGCATTACGTAGTAGATTTATGGAATCAATAAGTGACGAGGACATCATGACTTGCCTATTATTGTGTTATAAGAAGAATAGCTTGTGCACTGTGATCCTGAAATAGGATATTGTTCCCTTCTTATGTACTATGCCTGGAGTTTCCATCATTGCAGCTTGGCTTCCAGTGACATGAATTACTGGCTGTAATTGGTGCAGGCGAATTAGGAAGTGCTGTGATTTGATCCAAGACAACACTATAGCTGGTAAAGCAGGTACAAAGCACCACTGTCAAGCCACCTTAACGAGCCCAATGAATAAGATATTTTGGAATAATATACAATTAATTGTATATCCAAATATGTTTTTGCACCTAAGCCCCAGTCATCTAAGACCCAGTCATCTAATTCTTCAGCTGGAGGCACTTTATGGCAAGTGCTTGGTCCATACAGAACCTTCTTCATACATTCCGGTAGAAATAGCCTTAAAGGGATAGTAATACTTCGTTTTAACTTTATTTTATTTTGTAGGCATTAAAAAAACATGAAGAATGATATAAGTCTTATCTCTGAAACCTTTATGGTTTAAGAGATATTCACAAACAAAGTTTCCCCCCCCCTGTTCAACCAGATCAGAAGGGAGATGCCCAGGTAGACTGCAGAGAGGGACAATCTTCAATTAAGATAATGGAAAAAGCTGAAAACCTTGTCAAGGGGGGAAGGTCTTTCATTGTTTTCATACAAAGAAAATTGTCCCCTTCTGTTATCTGTACTGTCATACAACCAGACTCACATCTGAGAAGAGATGGCTTACACTAGGTAAAAGGGGCGGGGAGGGGAACTTTGCTTGTGAATATCTCATAAACCATAAAGGTTTGAGAGATAAGACTTATATCATTCTTCATGTTTTTTTAATGCCTACAAAATAAAATAAAGTTAAAACGAAGTGTTACTATCCCTTTAAACAAAACTGTCATTCAGTACCAGGTACATACACTATAAATGTAGTGCTATCCCAGCTTTATTTGATATTTTATTTTATTTAATAAACCGTACTTGAAGAAGGGAACTCAGTGTCATGAAAGCTTGCACTTTCTAAATCCTCAGTTAGCCATTAAAAGGAATACATTTTATATCGCCCTTGAGAGTTCTTTGTTACAAAATTACATTGAATCCCATATATTGAATCCTGGCACTCTGTGGTCATTTCTGAACATAAAACTGGCAAATTTACTTGCTCTGACTTTAGACTACATAACACCTGGAAAAAAAACAAAACAAAACATGATACATTCCATTTACGTAAGAAACAGTGGATAGGTATTAACCCTTTAAGGACCACTAAGGTTTGCAACAAATTGCTTCTCAATACCTTGTGCACCCTCTGGTCTTTAAAGGAGTAAAAAAGCGATTCACAAACAAAAATCAACTTTTCTGTCCTGCAGACTGACAGCAGAAAAGTTAATGTAGCCAATGCGGCTGTTGTCTACTGGTAAGACAGACATGTGTGTGACCTCGGAGGAAGAGGCACAGCTGCTGGATCTGAACAGATTGGAAAAGGGGTCCCCAGTGAGAAGTAAGTGTATGGGACTCCTCCAACAGCTGCACGACATGTAAAAAGAAAGGACCTTGGGAATGTGTGAAAGAGAAATTATACTGAGAAGCAGAGGAAATAAAGAAACTCTACAGATTCCAAGTGACGTGGATGCCCTGTTTGACTGCAGCTATCGAGACTTAGGGAGGTTACAGAATAATATGAATGGGGTTCATTGCGTAACATAATATTATTAGACCACTGGAATGCTATGCAAGCCCTAAATTCATTAAACAGTACACTGGTGTTACGTGACTAGGGGAAAATGTGAGATTCCAGTCCAATGTAAACAGTCTGTTTTTATTTTCTTTTATATTCGGTTTCATTTAGGACACTGACATACAGTGGAGTAAACCAACGTATTGACAGACATTCCTCAAGCACATTTTCATGCCTCTCCAGTAGCCAAGGAATCATGTCCATGGGTCCTATGTACATAAAAGCGGGGGTGATAGTCACTAAGTGGTGATAAAGTGGAGATAACATCTCCAGTTTATCACTTCTCCAATTCCTATGTTATTCCATGGAGCCTGTGCACTAAGATTTCTTCCTCTAGGAGATCTTAGTGCGTAGGTTCTATCCAAAATATTGATAGGGAGCACACCTGGTAGATAGATGTTAAGCATATGAGGCAAACCACAATCTCATTAAAAACTTTTATGTTTATTCAAAATCTTAAAATAAACAGAATTCAGACATGGGTGAAAACGATACACAGGCACATAAGGCCGGTTATTCATAGGTTCTATAGAATGACATAGGAGCTGGAGAAGTGATATCACTGAAGAAGTTATCTCCACTTTATAACCTCTTTATCACTACTTAGTGAATCTCCCCACTGTGGTAATTCTGGGCAAATCAACTGCACCACAGGGCACAAATATAAATTCCCCAAAGTCCCATTTATTTCAATCAGGCTTTTATCTCTTTGAAAGCTAGCGTTCCACAATGGAAACATCGCTGGCATTACATAGGTAAAATCCCCACGTAAATCAATGGAAATACACTCCAGTTTTCTCTTGAACATAGAGCCTTTTAAAAAGTCATCTTTCCAGCATCTGGATTTCATTACAGTAATAACTTTATCACTGGTTTTATCTACAAATTTCTCCATAGACTTCAATAGGAACCTATTAGACAAAATGAGTGGTAACTAGTGATGAGCGAGCACCCCAATGCTCGGGTGTTCGGGTGCTCTGACCGAGCACCCCCTGAGGCTCGAGTGCTCGGCCGAGCACCCGAGCCCCATTGAAGTCAATGGGAGGACTCGAGCATTACACCAGGCACCCCCTGCTCTGATGAGGGGAGGGTGCCTGGTCCATAGGAAAAGGGCAGAAAAGGATGGAAACACCGCAGAAATGGTTCAGGGACAGCATAGGGAGGATGTCTGGATGCATCTTGGACTCCAACATCGCTGCTGGGAATGATCTTTTGCCCGTAGTACGCCATTTTTACAGACTGACCGTAAAACTCACAAAAAGGAAAATAAAAATGACTTCAGGCGAAAAATTGTTACCAAACAATATTTGCTGTATATTTACTTGTATATCATCTGCAAATTCTCCCAAAAATTTCCTTGATTTTCTGAAGTGAGGCCATGATTAAGAGGGAAACGTGCGCAGAGGTAAATTATCCCAAAAATTTCCTTGATTTTCTGAAGTGAGGCCATGATTAAGAGGGAAACGTGCGCAGAGTCAAATTCTCCCAAAAATTTCCTTGATTTTCTGAAGTGAGGCCATGATTAAGAGGGAAACGTGCGCAGAGGCAAATTCTCCCAAAAATTTCCTTGATTTTATTGAACTGAGGCCATGATTAAGAGGGAAACGTGCGCTGAGCTGACCATCTAAAACATTATGGGTGAGGGTCTGCTGCAGAGCTGACCATCCTAAACATTATATGCGAAGGCCCGCTAGTGAGCTGACGCTATAAAACATTATATGAGAGGGCCCGTTAGAGAGCTGACCCAATAAAACATTATATGAGAAGGCCCGCTGGTGAGCTGACCTATATAAAAATTGTCAAACAGGGCCCGCTGGTGAGCTGGCCCTATATAAAAATTATATCACAGGGCCCGCTGGTGAGCTGGCCCTATATAAAAATTATAGCACAGGGCATATGGAAGAGGAGGAGGAGGATGAGAAGATTAAGAGTCAACCATATACCTGTTTTTTGGGTGGAAGGGGTGAATGGGAATACAGAGTATTCCCATCATTGTAAATAATATATGTAAAGTGAGTTTATGTTCCCCCGGGGCTTTCCTCCAGTGGAGTGGAGAAGTCAGGGGAAATCCAGGCCTTGTTCATTTTTATAAGTGTCAACCTATCAGCATTGTCGGTGGAAAGGCGGATACGCTTATCTGTTATGATGCCACCAGCAGCACTAAATACCCGCTCAGACAGAACGCTGGCGGCAGGGCAGGCCAGCACCTCCAAGGCGTAGAGTGACAGTTCATACCACGTGTCCAGCTTGGACACCCAGTAGTTGTAAGGCACAGAGGGATCATTGAGGACGCTGACACGGTCTGCTACGTACTCCTTCACCATCTTCCAAAACTTTTCCCTCCTTGTGACACTAGGCTGCGCATCAGGGTGAGGGTGCTGGCGGGGTGTCATGAAGGTGTCCCACGCCTTGGAGAGTGTTGCCCTGCCTTTCTCGGAACTGCTGTGTGCTCCCCTTTTCTCCCCTTCTCGGTTGGCCAAGGTAGCACGTACTCTGCCGCCAGCGTTGTCAGATGGAAAATTTTGGAGCAATTTTTCAACAAGAACCTTCTGGTATTGCACCATTTTGCTTGTCCTCTCCACCGGAGGAATGAGAGATGAGAAATTCTCTTTGTAGCGGGGGTCCAGAAGGGTGAACACCCAGTAATCCGTGTTGTCTAAAATGCGTACAACGCGTGGGTCAAGGGAAAGGCAGCCTAACATAAAGTCAGCCATGTGTGCCAGAGTACCAACAGTCAAGATTTCGCTGTCCTCACCAGGAGGATGACTCTCAATATCCTCATCCTCTTCCTCCTCTTCTGCCCACCCACGCTGAAGAGATGGAACTAAAGTTCCATGGCTACCCTCTGTAGCGGAGGCAACCGTGTCTTCCTCCTCCTCCTCCTCCTCCGCCTCCTCCAATTGTCGCTGAGAAGACGAAGTGAGGGTGCTCTGGCTATCACCTTGTGTAAGCTCTTCCTCCCCCATTTCCACCTCTTCCACATGCAAAGCGTCGGTTTTAATTGTGAGCAGCGAGCGTTTCAGTAGACACAGAAGTGGGATGGTTACACTGATAATAGCGTTATCGCCGCTCACCATCTGTGTCGATTCCTCAAAATTGCGTAAAACCTCGCAGAGGTCTGACATCCATTCCCACTCCTCACTTCTGATTACAGGAAGTTGAACGGAGAGGCGACGACCGTGTAACAGCTGGTACTCCACTACTGCCCTCTGCTGCTCACAAAGCCGGGCCAACATGTGGAAGGTGGAGTTCCAGCGCGTGCTCACGTCACACAGCAGCCGGTGAGCTGGCAATTGTAAGCGCTGCTGCAGCTTCAACAGGCCGGCCGAAGCTGTAGATGACTTACGGAAATGTGCACACACGCGGCGCACCTTGGTCAAGAGATCATGCACATTGGGGTAGGTTTTTAGAAATCGCTGAACCACTAAATTAAATACATGCGCTAGGCATGGTACGTGTGTGAGCTTGCCGAGCTCCAAAGCCGCCACCAAGTTACGCCCATTATCACACACAACCATGCCTGGTTGCAGGTTGAGTGGCGAGAGCCATTGCTCGGTCTGGTGACTAATCCCCTGCAACAGCTCTGAGGCCGTGTGCTGTTTGTCCCCAAGGCAGATCAGCTTCAGCACGGCCTGTTGACGCTTCCCCACTGCAGTGCTACACTGCTTCCAGCTACTGGCTGATGGGGGAGTGGCGCTGCGTGTAGAGAATTCGGAGGTGGAAACGGAGGAGGAGGAGCCAATAACGTAGGTGCTGGCGGAAACCCTGATGGAGGTAGGGCCCGCAATCCTCGGCGTGGGTAGCACCCGTGCCATCCCAGGGTCCGAGTCGCTCCCAGCCTCCACGACATTCACCCAGTGTGCCGTCAGGGAAATGTAGCGTCCCTGGCCACAAGCACTTGTCCATGTGTCAGTCGTTAAGTGGACCTTCCCAGTAACTGCGTTGGTCAGGGCACGGGTGATGTTACGGGACACATGGTGGTGTAATGCGTTGATGGCACACCGGGAAAAGTAGTGGCGGCTGGGGACCGCGTACCGAGGGACAGCTGCTGCCATCAGGCTGCGGAAGGACTCAGTGTCCACAAGCCTAAATGGCAGCATTTCGATGGCCAGTAATTTGGAAAGGTGTGAGGTTAGTGCTATGGCCTGTGGGTGGGTGGCTGGGTATTTTCTCTTGCGCTCAAATGCCTGGGGTAACGACATTTGGACGCTGTGCTGGGACAGGGAAGTGGATGTGGTCGCTGATGGTGCTTCAGATGGTACAGGTGCAGGGCGGGAGGTATGCGGGCCTGCGCCTTCGACAGGCGATTGGCCGGCACCGAAAACAGGGGAAGAGGAGGCAGTGGTGTGGCCTGCAGACACAGATGGGCGATCCAGGCGTTCCTCCCACTTACTACGGTGCTTGGATGCCATGTGTCGGATCATGCTGGTGGTGGTGAGGTTTCTAGTGTTCATGCCTCGGCTCATTCTGGTGTGGCACAGGTTGCAAACTGCAATTCTTTTGTCGTCCGCACTTTCCTTAAAAAAACGCCATACCGCGGAACACCTACCCTTTGGCAAGGTAGATTTACGCAAGGGGGTGCTCCGTGGAACATTTGCGGGCCGGTTTGGTGCGGTCCGCCTTCTTTCTGTAGCCACACCACTGCCTCTTCCAGCCTGTTGCGGTGCTGCAGATGGCTCACCCTCAGGACTGCTGTCATCGCTCGGCTCTACACCTTCCCAGGTGGGGTCAGTCACCTCATCGTCCACCAAGTCCTCCTCCACTTCCTCACTCTGATCATCCTCCTCATGTCTTGATCCCACCACATACTCAGTCATTGACAACTGTATAACATTCTCCTCAACAAGGTCTTGAGACGGAAATAGTGGTTGATTTAATGGCAACTGTGTCTCATCATCATCATCATCATCCACTCCTTCCTTTGACCTTAAATGCCGTTCACATCTGTCATCTTCTTGTGATTGGGTACCCTCTAAAGGTTGTGAATCAGGGCACAAGATGTCATGTTCCTCTGCAAGCGTGCTTGGAGAGAGGGTCAAATGAAGGATTGGTGATGAGACGAGCTCCTCACTATATCCCAGTGTGGGATCACTTCTTTGACCAGACCGTGTATGGTGGGAGGAAGGATGATCAGAGTGAGGATTATGTTGACCAGACTCTTGGCTACTGAGAGTGGACTTGGTGGAAGACAGGGTGGTGCTTAACCGACTGGAAGCAGTATCAGCTGACATCCAGCTGACCACCTGTTCGCAGTGGTCGGACCTCGAGAGTGATGTCCTGCGATGCCCTGTGAAATGAGACATGAAGCTAGGTATGGTGGATGTCTTTCTTTCTTGTGCTCTGGCACCAGGCACAGTTTCTACGCGTCCTGACCCGCGCCCTGAACTATCAGGATCACGTCCACTTCCCCATCCCTTTTTACCCGCCTTCTTCATCTTACACGGAATATGTGACTTTAATATTTGAGTTTGAAAACTTAACAGTATTTCTTCCTATTCTGCAACTGTGCAGAGTACACAGAATAGGCTGCTAAACGGCGGTGACACACACTGAATGGAATATGTGACTTTAATATTTGAGTTTGAAAACTTAACAGTATTTCTTCCTATTCTGCAACTGTGCAGAGTACACAGAATAGGCTGCTAAACTGCGGTGACACACACTGAATGGAATATGTGACTTTAATATTTGAGTTTGAAGACTTAACAGTATTTCTTCCTATTCTGCAACTGTGCAGAGTACACAGAATAGGCTGCTAAACGGCGGTGACACACACTGAATGGAATATGTGACTTTAATATTTGAGTTTGAAAACTTAACAGTATTTCTTCCTATTCTGCAACTGTGCAGAGTACACAGAATAGGCTGCTAAACGGCGGTGACACACACTGAATGGAATATGTGACTTTAATATTTGAGTTTGAAAACTTAACAGTATTTCTTCCTATTCTGCAACTGTGCAGAGTACACAGAATAGGCTGCTAAACTGCGGTGACACACACTGAATGGAATATGTGACTTTAATATTTGAGTTTGAAGACTTAACAGTATTTCTTCCTATTCTGCAACTGTGCAGAGTACACAGAATAGGCTGCTAAACGGCGGTGACACACACTGAATGGAATATGTGACTTTAATATTTGAGTTTGAAAACTTAACAGTATTTCTTCCTATTCTGCAACTCTGCACAGTACACAGAATGTGCTGCTAAACTGCGGCGAAGCACACTGAATGGAATATGTGACTTTGATATTTTAGTTTGAAGACTTAACAGTATTTCTTCCTATTCTGCAACTCTGCACAGTACACAGAATGTGCTGCTAAACTGCGGCGAAGCAAACTGAATGGAATATGTGACTTTGATATTTTAGTTTGAAGACTTAACAGTATTTCTTCCTATTCTGCAACTCTGCACAGTACACAGAATGTGCTGCTAAACTGCGGCGACGCACACTGAATGGAATATGTGACTTTGATATTTTAGTTTGAAGACTTAACAGTATTTCTTCCTATTCTGCAACTCTGCACAGTACACAGAATGTGCTGCTAAACTGCGGCGACGCACACTGAATGGAATATGTGACTTTGATATTTTAGTTTGAAGACTTAACAGAATGTGCTCTAATCTGCAACTTTGCACACTAAACAGAATGTGCTCTAATCTGCAACTTTGCACACTAAACAGAATGTGCTCTAATCTGCAACTTTGCACACTAAACAGAATGTGCTCTAATCTGCAACTGTGCACACTAAACAGAATGTGCTCTAATCTGCAACTTTGCACACTAAACAGAATATATATTTTTTTTTTTTTTTTTTTTTCCCCCCCACACAAAATAACCTGCTGCCCCCACACACAGTAGTCCTAAAAAGGACTTTTGGTTCTTTTTTTTCACAATTTTGCTTTTTTTCCTCCCTACACTGACTTTCCCTTCCTATCCTCAGCTCTCCCTGGCTAAGACTGAGCCGAACTCGCTGGTCAGGTGCTATACAGCACCCGACCACGGGTTCTGGCCAGCCAATCAGTGTAATGCCAGCAGCCAACATGGCTGCTGGCATTACACCGATGTCAGAGCCTCCCTGCACATTTATTGGCTGCGCAGCAGCCGCAAAACGTGCGGGGAGGAGACCCGAACATGGCGGGCGAGCACATGCGGTACTCGCACGAGTACCGCCATGTGCCGAGCAGAGCGATGCTCGAGCCGATCCGAGCATCGGCCGAGCATGCTCGCTCAACACTAGTGGTAACATTTATCACATGTAAGTAAGTTGTTCGGACTCCATCACATCTAGGGCAGTTATTAGTGTTGAGCGAGCGTGCTCGGCCGATGCTCGGATCGGCTCGAGCATCGCTCTGCTCGGCACATGGCGGTACTCGTACGAGTACCGCCATGTGCTCGCCCGACATGTTCGGGTGAAGAGGATCTGTGCCGGAAGAGGCACAGATCCGAAGACGCTCCGCTGGACCACCAGGGAATGGAGGTACGGGGGCATTGCGGAGATGAAGGGGGCATTGCGGAGATGAAGGGGGACATTGTGGAAGAGGGGCATAGACTCTATGCCCCTCTTCCACAATGTCCCCCTTCATCTCCGCTATGCCCGTCTTCCACAATGTGCCCCTTCATCTCCGCTATGGCATAGGAGATGAAGGGGGACATTGTGGAAGAGGGGCATAGCGGAGATGAAGGGGGACATTGACCAGGCACCCTCCGCTCATCAGAGCAGGGGGTGCCTGGTTTAATGCTCGAGTGCTCCCATTCATTTGAATGGGGCTCGGGTGCTCGGCCGAGCACTCGAGCATCAGGGGGTGCTCGGTCAGAGCACCCGAGCACCCGAGCATCGGGGTGCTCGCTCATCCCTAGCAGTTATCACTATGGGAGTTCCCCATTTTATGCAACTGGACTGGCATATAGTAAATCCTATGTAAAATATTTAATGGTATCATTTGATGTCTGGACGACATCACTACCTGCACCGGGCCCGCCTTGACCATGTCCCATTCCCAGGTTTCCATAGTTCTCACATCATTTTCCCATCTGTTTCGTGTAAGTCCCTCCTGGTCTGTGACATTATTTTCTAACCATTGGTAAATAAAAGACAATGGTCTTGAGGGCTCCCTAAGAAGCAATCTGTTAAGAAGAAATGTAGCTATCATCGGAGCCCGTTCCCTCCACTGAGCCTGCTGGGCATGCCTAATACAAAGATACAAGTAAAAAAAGATTGTTCGGTATTTGGTATTCAGCATGTAGTTGTGTAAAAGATTTTAGCTGATTGTCCTGGTATAGTTGACCCAGGGAAGCGACTCCAAATCTAGCCCAAGTAGGGCCAAAGTCGCAGCCAAGTAAATGTTGCCGCCTGGGTCGATGGCAGAGTAACCCGAGAGTTTTATCAATGCCCCCACGACTCATAAAGAGCTCGAGCTAAGGGAATTTGGACCTTAAAAACTGCAGGTCCTCCATGTAAGAACTGTGGTAATTCATATAGGGGCCGCAATAGCAATTTATCCACCTGGGTGGCCTGATATTGAGGCCGTGGGGATCCATATTCCAGCGCATAGCGGCTCTGAGCCGCTAAGTAGTATCTATAAAAATTGGGTAGAGCAATTCCTCCCTCTTTCTTGAGCTTCATAAGAGTGGTCAGTTTAATTCTAGCACGGCCAACCTGCCAAAGAAATTGTGAGATAAAATTATCAATTTGCTTAAATAATTTTTTGGGAATGCTAACCGGCGTATTTTGGAAAATATACAATAATTTAGGCAAAAAAATCATTTTAAAGAGATTTGATCTGTCAATCACGTTCAGAGGCAGTTGGATCCATGCAGCTGTTTTTTCACTAAGGTATTGAATAGTTGGAAGTAGATTAATCTCTATAAAGGGTGCAGTCGAGGCCGCGACTCTAATCCCCTAGTATGTACACTCCTCCACATATCTCATCGGAATGTCAGTAAGTCGAGTCTCTCGAGATATTTCATCTATTGGGAGCAAGGACGATTTGGACCAGTTTATTTGCAGACCCGAGTAAGAGCCGAAGGAGTCCACCAGTTATAGTGTAGCCTCCAGCAATCCCCCGGTATCTCCCAGAAAGACTAATATGTCATCTGTATACAAAGCAATCTTCTCCTCTTTACCATCTATATGAAGACCCTGAATCGATGGGCCCGTTCTAATTAAAACAGCTAGAGGCTTCAAAGCCAAGGCAAATAGGCCAGGAGAGAGTGGGCAACCTTGCCTAGTACCTCGTTATAGAGAGAAATCTGTCCATCTCATCCCAAATCTCAGCAGCACACCCCATAGATACTTCCTTTTGATGGAGTCAAATGGTTTAGAGGCGTCGAGAGACACTATTGCTCGAGACCCTGAATTATCATGGGGAATTTGCAGATACGCAAATAGTCTTCTAAGATTGTGTGATGTTGATTTGCCAGGCATAAACCCTGTTTGATCTTCATGTACCACAGTACCTATCACTGCATTCAACCTATTAGCCAGCACTTTTGCCAAGATTTTAGCATCCGTGGTCAGTAGCGAAATGGGTCTATAAGAGTCGCAAAGCGTCGGGTTTTTCCCTGGTTTGTGTAATACAATTATTAAAGCATTGGTAAGAGACTCAGGGAGCCGGCCATCATCTATAGCTGAGTAAAAGGTGTTCAATAAGTGAGGGGCCAATATATCCACAAATTCCCTGTACCATTCGGCACGCAGACCATCTCCGCCCGATATCTTACCCATTAGTAGACTGTGGATGGCCTCTACCGCCTCTCTTAGGAGAATTAGAGCATCTAACATTTGTCTATGATCAAACGAGATCTGTGGCAGGTCACATTTAAGGAGGAATTCAAAAATTGGAGTTTCGGAGCGGACCAGGCGGGACTCATATAGGTGAGAGTAAAACATTTGAAACTGTGAATTAATTGGTTGTGGATCAACCACCAGGTCAGCCCCCGGATCATGGATTGATGTAATCGTAGGGATCTCCCTATCTTGTCGAACAAGGTGAGCCATTAGCCTCTCGGCCTTGTCTCCATTTTCAAAGATATTCTGTTTCTTAAAAAAGACATTACAGGCATTTAATTCAGACAATTTTAGAGAATATCATAATGAGCAAGACACAAAATTAGTGTAAGAAACCGAGTCTCCCCTTTACACATATTGTTTTTCAGCCGTTGCAGCATATTTTTCCAACGTCTCAGCTTCTCTAGGTTTAATACGTTTTTGAGATGATATAAGTGATATTAAAGAGCCCCTAGCTACTGCCTTGGCTGCATCCCAGATAATTCCCTGAGCAGCTGAGCAATCGTTGTTAACAAAGTATTCATTCGGGTCATCGAGATGTTTAGCCACCAGCTTGGTATTGGTCAGCTATACAGGACAGAATTTCCAAACTATAGTTCTGGACTGAAGCCCCATCTCCACCATCAGCAGTAACGGAGAATGGTCTGAAGCTACCCTTGTCAAAAAGCAGCAATCTTTAACCATACGCCAGGTTGAGTAATCAATAAACGCGTAATCTAATCTCGACAGTGTTTTATAAGTAACCGAAAGGCAGGAGAACTCCCTTGCTAGGGGATGAAGGGTTCTCCAGGAATCTGTGAGTCCCATGTCGCCAATGAGATTCAGGAAAGCATCCCACCTAACCTGTCCAAGTCAGCGTTGGTAGTTATAATAAAATCACCCATACAGACGATGTCATGATCTGGATGTGAGTGCATCCCTGAGAACTGAAGGGTCGAAAGGAGACTGGATGTATATATTCAATAGTGTAAACAGAGACCCTGCAGTTTACATGTTAGAAAAATATATCTACTTTGTGGATCCATTTTGAGGTCAAAGAACTCAAATGAGACTAGCTTAGTAATCAATATCGAGACCCCCTAGCATATGTGGAATAGGGGGCATGGTAGTGGTTTTGTATCCATTGTCTTTTGAGAGACATAACTCTACCTTCAGAGAGATGAGTCTTCTGAAGCATAACCATCCCTGACGTTTGTTTTTGGATGTGATTCAGAACTAAAGATCTTTTTATTGCATCATTCAGCCAACGAACACTCCAGGATAAAAATTTACAAATCTCATTCGCCATTAGGACATGAATAAAATATTATAGTCTGATCCACGGGGGGCGAGGAGCTCCCAGGCACAGAAGAGAGAGGGGTAACCCTAAACTAACTAATTCACCCTCTACCAAAGTAGCCCACCCTACCTCCATCACCCCCAACCTGATAGAGAGCTCAACCCTAAACAAACCCTTAACCATGGCCTGGCAGCCACAACGAGACCCACCCATCCCCAAAGTATAAAAATCGGTTGAACCAGAAAACAAATGAATATTTACGATTCCGTCTGCAACACCCACCACCCCACTTATTGTCAGGATAAAGGGCAGATGAGCACCCTACAAAAAAAGCCAGCATCAACAACAAAATTGCACATTTGTAACTCCCTCCCAACCTCCATCCCAGACCATCACCACACATCAATTTAATACTAAGAGAGAGAAGAGAGACTGCAGACCACCCCAGACCCCACCCCCAGGAGGCCACACACGGGGTCATCCCGGAGAGGGGCCCACAGCCGCCCCGTCCCTCGCCACCCAAGGTCACCATCCAGCCCCAGCCCCCATTCAGAGAAGTGCCCCCATCCCAAACACAGCTCGGCATGAACATGAAATAGAATAACGCGGGAGCAGTAAGGCAACAGATGATTTGGCTGTGTCAATACATTACGCTCCCATGTGTTAAGCATAAGAAAAGCATTTCTGCAATGTAAAGCAATATCAGAATACAACAGTAGTAAATATTGTCATCCCAATCTTTACCAGAAATCCCCCCTCCGCCCCCCACATCACAGGCACCAAGAACGAGGGAGATGTAGCGGAGTGCCCCGAGCCCCCCCTGGAAGGCCGCATCAAAGCGAGCACCCCCAAGAAGAACCCCAGGCCACCCCGCACCCCCCAGCAGATCCGCCCCAAATGCATGATAACATAACATTAATAATATATACATAGATATGTAGGGAAACACAGCCAGCAGGAGCAAAGTTGTCAGTAACACATTATTTGCAATAGCAATTGGGATAGAGTGGGACTCCGACATGAATAATTTTTTACTTTAGAATGCTAACCCCAGACTCAGAGTACAAACAACTTTGTGACTGGAGACAATGCATTCAAAGTTTTGCAGAAACATACAGAACAGGCAGCAATGAAGGCATCTTCTAACCTGGGTCTGGAACAAAAGACCCTCTTGTTCCCTTAGTGATGGCCCTACCTGCAATTAAATTCAGCTCCATATTAGGATACAGTAAAAGATAAAAGCATATGGAAAACAATGGTGAATTTTAGTAAACATAAATACCTTGCATATAAAGAAAGATACATTTTCAGTGAAATTCAGGTAAGTGGAGAAGGACTCTGCAAGACATCTTTTGATTTTTCTCTGTCGTCCAATACAGGTTACTGGTAACTTTGGGTAGGTGATCAGCCCCTTTAAGTAGGCAGGAACAATTCTGAGAACTCACTGCTGGGTGGAGCCTACCTCATCTCCTTAGCTTGCAGTTAGCTAATCCCCTTCCAGTAAGATTTGTTCCTTGGTCAAGACACAAGGCAAGAGAACAGTTCTGCTATAGTTTTGTTTTTTATTATTTTTTGTTAGATATGGGATACCACCATTAGACGGATTACCATCACTGACAATTCCCATCAACAAAATGTGGATAGCTCAGTTTACCAGGTGCTTTTGTGGACCTAAGCCCTGGGGGGAAGATCTTGGCTGCAAGTTCTTTCCCCAGGAGTTGCCCATTGAGGCTTCTTTTTGATATTTGGCGATCTGAAGACAGAAGATCTGCTGAAAAAGGTGAGCACCCATTGAGTGCTGAGGTCCACATGTCCCATGCTTCTCCTCCGCACAGGGGTCTCATTTGGAGTTTCTATTACATACTCATGCACTCATTGGGTTTATCTGTATGTCTGTGGGGTGTTTGGAGCAAGTTTCTGTGGTAACTTAACCCTTTTGCTGCTGGTTAGCATCTTTTGGGGCGTTGTAGACACTTTCCCTACTGGGACCAATGTTTATTGGGTCTGCTGACTAGTGGGCTTTTGAGTGGTTTTACATTTTGGTATTCTCCTCGTTAACTTTGTGTTCCGTGCCTTTAAGGCGCGCGTTTACTGCATAGACGCCATTGCTCCATTCACTTCTATGGGACTTTACAGTTTGGGACATATCTCTGCAACCTCTCCACGTAGCGAGGTCAGAAATGGCTCATTTGGTTGGTCTGCCCTTGCTCTGTTAACCGGTCAATGTTCTGGGCATGTTGGGGGGCTCAGGGGGCTTTGGGCACTGTTGGGGTACTTTTTTCCATGAAGCTACAATTCCCATGAGTGCTTGTTTTGCAAGGTCGTTTCTGAATGGCTCCTGCCGCGGCAGCCATTTTGTGCCTTCGCTGATCGAGTATCCTATGCAGGGCTTGGACTCTCCTTCTCTCCTCAACAGTTTAACCTTTTGCCTACCAGATAAGTCTAATTTAGCATTTCTGGGGTGATTTTATTTATCATACACACAATTTTGTGGGTGTTTCTGATACTTTAACCATTTGACTCTATTAGAATGTCTATTCCATTAGACCTTGGGGCTAGGCCTAAGACTAAGGATACTGTGTCCTCCATTGCTCATTGCTCCTCATGTCACTCAGGGTTACCTAGAGAATACTCGGGTCATGTTTGCCCAGCATGTGCTGCTGCCTCTGAATCCCCTGCAGGGACCTCCAGCCAAGCACTAGAGCCAGTTTGGATGCAAGAGTTTTAAGGCTACTACCAGGGACCTCAGGGACACCTTACAACTCCTTCCATCCACCTTGCAGGGGGTCTTCCACTCATGGCAGGCCCCCACCCCTATCAGATCTTCCCTGTCTAAACCGCCAGGGGTATCTGATGTGTCTGATTCCTCTGAAGAGGAATTATTGGTGGATTTGGATGATGAAGACTGCTCTGCTGTCCCTTCCTCTCAGTTTTTTGGGGACCCCTTTGAGGCTGATCCTGTCCCATCAGCTGAGGGCCTGATCAGGGCTGTGTTGAACATCCTGAACATTCCCCTGATGCAGGAGGTTTCTTCTGATCCCTCCAATGTGTTCCAAGAGCCTGTTAGGCCCCATACTTGTTTTCCACCTAACCCCATCCTTGACAGCTTGGTGTCTGAGGAGTGGAAGTTTCCCGACAGGAAACTGTCTGTCTCTAGGAAATTTGCTAAGCTTTGTCTCTTCTCTGAAACGGCCCTAGCTCAGTGGGTTCATCCTCCCAAAGTGGATGCCCCTCTCTCCAGGCTTTCTAAGTCCACTGCCTTGCCTGTGGCTGATGCATCTGCTCTGAAAGACTGGACTGACAAGAAGCTTGAGACTGCTCTCAAGGCTATTTTTGTGACGGCTGGTTCTGCCCTGCACCCCGCTTTTGCTGCTGTGTGGGTGAATAGAGCTGTGGCCATTTGGACTGAACATCTCACTTCAGCTGTCCATCAGGGGGCTCCCACTGCTTACATGTTGCGGCTTCTTGCCAAAATCTCTGAGGCTCAGCATTATGTTTCTGCTGCCCTGTTTGACACTGTGCGTATGGTAGCCAGGGCATCAACTATGTCTGTGGTAGCCAGACATGCTCTTTGGCTGAAGATCTGGTCTGCTGACACGGCCTCCAAGAGGGCTCTCCTGTCTTTGCCCTTTCAGGGCACCTCACTATTTGGGCCTGATCTCAAGGATCTAATCAGTGAAGCCACTGGAGGGAAGAGTACTCACCTGCCAGTGGTCCAGAGGAAGAAGGCGCCTGTCAAAAGGAATTGGCTTTTTCGTCCTATTCAGGCTGACTTGAGCCAGACAACCCAGGTGTTGCCTCAGGCTCCGCGCTCCTCATCCAAGCCTAAGCAGCAATGGAGGCCCAAGTCCTCCACTAAGCCCAAGGCTTCCAAACCTTCTTCTGCATGACTCGCCGAATCCGAGTCCCCACCCGCAGGTAGGTGGCCACTTACACCACTACCTTTCAGCTTGGGAGGCCTTTGTGGCAGACCCATGGGTTTTGCAGATGGTGGCTACGAAGTACAGGATCCCCTTCACCTCCCTTCCTCCTTCTCGGACCTTCTCTTCTCCCTCTCCTCTGGGAGCAAAAAAGCACCGCCTTTTTGAGGGAGCCATTCAGGCCCTTCTGGACAAGGTGGTCTTGGAACCTGTTCCTCCTCAGGAATGGGGGTTGGGGTTCTACTCCAACCTCTTTGTGGTTTCCAAGAAGGATGATGGCTGCCATCCCATTTTGGATTTGAAGGATCTCAACTCCTTTGTGGTCAGGTCCCAGTATCACCAGGAGTCACTAAGAGCGGTAATGGCTGCTATGTCCCCTGGGGAATTTCTGGCCTCGCTGGATCTTCAGGATGCTTATTTGCACATCACCATTCATCCAGAGAGTCAGCAATATATTCATTTTGCCTGCGGCTGAGGGCATTTCCGGTTTTCATCCCTCCCCTTTGGCCTGACCACGGCTTTTCAAGTCTTCAACAGAGTCCTGGGAGCATTGATTTCCATTCTCCATCGGGACGACATCAGAGTTACCCCGTACATGGACGACCTCCTTCTGAAGGCATCTTCTCAGGTGCAGGATTGCATTCATGCTCTGTCCTGTCACGGGTGGATCATCAATCTGGACAAGTCGGACCTTATTTCTTCACAGAGGATGGTGTTTCTAGGCCTCCTTTTTGACACCCAGAGAGGGATGAAGCGGCTCATCAGATAGCACTGAAGGTCCAAGCTGTCCTGTCTCAGGATCCGGTTCCAGCCAAGAAGTTGACATCCCTGGTGGTGAAGTTCATTTCCACCATAGAAGCGGTTCCGTTTGTCATGGCTCATACCAGGGAACTTCAGAGGTTTCTAATCCTGGCATGCAGGGGTCGACCGGATCTCCTGGAGAGGTCCCTATCTCTCCCTCTTCACGTGGAGCTGAGCCTCTCGTGGTGGCTCAACCTGATCAATCTCCTGAAAGGCAGGCCTTTCCTGGTACCATTCCAGACAACAGTGACAACAGATGCCAGTCTCTCCAGATGGAAAGCAGTCCTGGGGCACTTGAATGCTCAGGGCCAGTGGTCCCATGAGGAATCTCTTCTTTCCATCAATGTCCTGGAGCTTCGGGCTATATTTCATGCCCTGTGACACTGGACGCGTCATCTGGAGGATGGCCCGGTCAGGGTACAGGCAGACAACGCCACAGCGGTAGCCTACATCAACAAGCAAGGCTGCACAAGAAGTCTAGCGGCTTGGCTAGAGGTCAAGGCTATTCTGTTCTGGACAGAAGAGTATGTCCCTGCCATTTCCGTAGTTCCTATTCCTGGCGCAGACAACATTCTGGCAGTCTTTGAAGGATCTCAAGTGGCCATTTGGCCACTGATCTTCCTCAGTTGTCACACAGTGGATACCGGAGAGTGGGTACTACATCAACAGGTATTCGGCATCATTGTCCAGTTGTGGGGTCTTCCAAGCATCAACCTATTGGCAACAAGACACAACAGGAAGGTTCCAACGTTCTGCTTTCTCTGGGCGGATCCCCTGGCTCTAGCAGTGGACGTCTTGTCAATTCCATGGAATTTTCCTCTGGCATACATCTTTCCTCCCATTCCCCTGTTGTACAGGGTGATACGGAAACTGCGACAGGAGCGCTGCCCAGTCATTCTGGTTGCTCCGTACTGGCATCGGCAGGCTTGGTTTCCAGAGCTTCTGGATCTCTCAGTGGCGGAACCTCTTCGGCTTCCCTCCCGTCTGGATCTTCTTCTACAGGGTTACCTGTGGAAGGAGGATGTTCATCGTCTGGCTTTGATGGCATGGAGATTGAATCCTCAATTTTGAAGAAGGGATTTTCTTCTGGTGTGGTGGCTACTATGCTTAGTGCCCGTAAGCCGGTTTCCTCTAAGGCCTACCATCGAGTTTGGTCTACCTTTCTATCTTGGTGTGCTGATAGGGATCTGTCTCAGGATTTTGATCTTCCTACTGTCCTTTCCTTCCTCCAGGATGGTGTGGATAAGGGTCTCAGTCTGAGTTAAGGTTCAGACATCTGTTCTATCTGTTTTCTTTCAGAGGCACCTTGCTATTCTTCCTGATGTCAAGGTTTTCTTCCAAGGTGTTGCTCATACCCATCCTGTGTTTAAGACTCCCGCTCCTCAGTGGGACCTTAATTTAGTTTTGGGCTTCCTTCAGCACCCTCCCTTTGAGTCACTGGCCACTATTCCTCTCCGGCTGCTGACTTGGAAGATGGCTTTTCTCCTGGTGATTGTATCTGTTTGCCGTGTTGCAGAGCTGCATGCCCTGTCTTGTAGGCCACCCTTTTTGGTGTTTCTCAAGGACAAGGCGGTGCTTCTCACTTTGCAGGAGTTTCTCCTGAAGGTGGTGTCTGAGTTCCACATTAATCAGGCGATTGTGGTTCCTTCTTTCTGCCCTAACTCTACTTCTGACAAGGAGAAGGATCTTCACCTGTTGGATGCTGTGCATTGTCTCAAGTTTTATGTGCATCATTCTGAGCTATTGAGGCAGTCTGACACTCTTTTTGTCATTCCTGAGGGTCCCAGGGCAGGGAAGCCTGCTTCCAAGGTAACCATTGCTTCTTGGATCAAGTCCACTATTCGTAAGCCTTACAAACTTAGGAAGAAGCCTGTTCCATTTTGGGTCACGGCTCATTCTACGAGGTCTATTGGGGCATCTTGGGCCTACAAAAATCAGGCCTCAGCTGATCAGTTGTGCAAGGCGGCCACTTGGTCATCTGTGCATACCTTTTCCAAACACTATCATGTGGATGTGCTGGCATCGGCTGATGCCAGTTTTGGGAGGAAGATCCTGGAGACAGCCTTGCCTGTCTAGGATCTCATTCGTCTCTTCAGTTGGCTCTAGTTCAGTGTGCTTTGTAACAGTTCCTGGGGTCTGTTTTTACCCCTGTTCAGTGTACGTTGACATTTTGCGGTTATTGTTGAGCTATTCATGATCTGTTGGCTCATTGGTGCTCTGGTGACTTTGGAGGCCTGTGCCTGGTCCTTGCCTTTCTTCCCACCCTGGGGAACTTAATGGATGGACATCCCAAAGTTACCATTAACCTGCATTTGACGACAGAGAAAAGAGGATTTTAGTCTTACCTGTTAAATCCTTTTCTCTTAGTCCATACAGGTTACTGGTGTCCCACCCAATCAAGGGACCTTGCTTGGCTCTCCAGTGGCAGAACGTGGGGGTCCTTTCAAGTTCATGCTCAAAGGAGTCTTCCTTTACCTTCTTACTACCTAGTCAATAGTTAGTTTTCAAATCTTACTGGAAGGGGCTTGGCTAGCTGCAAGCTAAGGAGATGAAGTAGGCTCCACCCAGCAGTCACTTCTCAGAATTGTTCCTGCCTACTTAAAGGGGCAGATCGCCTACCCAAAGTTACCAGTAACCTGTATGGACTAAGAGAAAAGGATTTAACAGGTAAGACTAAAATTCTCTTATTGACTAAAATAATTAATCAAACATGCATACATATAAAAAGATTTGGTTTGTGTGACGTATTGTACATTTGGATTATGCAAGCATTAGTCAAAAATGTATGCCTAAAATAAAAAGATGAACGTTGGTACAGTATAACATGCCTGAGGAAGACACCTAAGAGGTCTTGAAAAGTTGCATCCTAAATGTGTTTAGTTAGTCAATAAATGTATCAACTTGACTATATTTGTCTCCTAAAATAAAACGCTAGCTAACTAAGCAGATTTAGAATGCAAGCTTTCAAGACCTCTCAGGTCTCTTCCTCAGGCAAGTTATACAGATAAATATGAAAATATCTTTCTTAAAGGGATAGTAATACTTGCAAATTACTAATCCCCATATTGTAGCTTTTTTAAAAAGAAATGTTTTGCCCCCAGCGTCATCTCTCAAACCCTTATGGTTTGAGAGATGATAGCGCTCAAAGTTCTCCCCTCCCTCCCCCTTCCCTGACTGAACGCTGAACTCTGACTGCAGGGGAAGCTCTCGTACGACAGTCTTATGTGCATCAGGTGGCTCTGCAGCTTAGCCTAGATTGCATTTATAAAAAAGAATTATTTCACTGAAATGGTCTTCTACATGTATTTGGTTTGCAAGCACACATAGAAGACCGTTTTATTGAAAGATTTATTTTTTATAAACACGATCTCGGCAATGCTGTAGAGATGACACTGGGGGCAACAAAGCTACAATATGGGGATTAGTAATTTGCAAGTATCACTATCCCTTTACATACAAGTACACATTGCATTGTTTAGAATAGAAATCAGATAAGATCAGCTCAGTCCAGACCCAGATTCTTTGATCAGTCATTGGTAAAGGAGTGCAATGTAAAGTGCAGTCATCCTATGGAATTGTCAAAGGTATTTACACTCCCAGTGGGACTCCCTGTTCAGGTCATTATTTAAAGTATTAAACTGGATGATCATTAATTTAACCTCCCATATTTTTCACTCCCTCTGAGTGCAAAACAGTCCCATAAGTACAGTCAGTTTAATGTTCCTGATACTGTGTCAGCTGTGGCAAAAATGTTCTCCAACTGGTGTCTGTAAACACTGGATTTGTAGGAACTAAACATTTGATGTAATGGTTGACATGTTTCACCCACATATAGAGCTGTTGGACATTTTGCACACATGTTGAGGTATATTACATTGGATGATTTGCAGGTGAAGGAATGATTGATCTTATGGGAGTAACTGGGAGTTTGGTATGGGTACCATCTCACTTCTTTATGACACTTTAGTGCATAACCCCCAAGGTGCTCTTGTGTGAAAGGGAGTAGTTGTAACGTTCACAGATTTAGATGCAAAAGTTTTTGTACATTTAGAGAACTTAAGACATATGGGGCCTTATACCCTATAGTGCAGTTGGTTTGCTCCAGAACTGCATCTGTTTAGATAATTGAATAGGGCCTTATGCACAAGCTAAAGAGGTGCAGAGCAACTGCGTCATAGGGAACAATTAAAAATGCTAACATTTCGATTAAATTGGACTTCAATATTTTGGTGACCTGTCTTGGGAGTTGAAGTCTTGATGGGATTTAGATTCCTCCAGAATTACTCCTCTTTTATTTAGTGCATAAAGCCCATAGGTGACACTGAAACACATTAACCCTTTGACTGTTAGTCAAGGGGTTAATAATATTTATTTTTCATAGGATAAGGTTATGTGCCAAGATTCCAAAAATTGCATCTCAAAATAGTAAAATGTTATTGTATTCTTCTTCCTCCTCAGGAAAAAAAGCGGTTGCAAAACTGAATGCTTTCCATGACATTTGCTTGTTTTGCTTCAATAGAAGCCAATATTTTTTCTTCCAAAAAGAAGTCCATTATCGAAAGATAACATAATGTACAATGAGATGTTGAGATAATCACAGAAGATTTTTTTCCATTTAACAGAAGAGGACAAACCCAGGACTCTCTGAGAGATGGGCTTCCCTGGGAACAGACCTGCTGATGATTCCAGGGCTGCATTGTGAGCTCTGGCACACCAATGAGAGAGCACAGAAGGGTCTGTACAGAGACTGAAATCTCAAAGTTCAGTTCCCTGTCCTGCACAATATAGGTCCCCATAGAACTGCAAATAAAAATACAAAATTAGGGTTACATGGTACCACAAGAAACTAAATATAATGCCAGGTAACAATCTCTTTCAATGGTGTGCACTGCTAACACAAAAAATATGTAAATGTAATACACTGAAAAGTATCAGGGCATTCGATTTTAAAGGGAGAGTAACACTTAATACTTAAAAATATATATATATATATTATAGGCCTTAACCTACTCAGTAAAACAAGGGTAACAAAGTATAAAGGACATGCCAGCACTCGATGTAACAAACTTGCTCACACGGGAGACACCAAGCTGATTAAGACAAGAATTTAATGTAGCATTTATAAAACACAAACAGAGTCAGTAAACTGGAAGGGCTTCAAACACAAGACCACTAGATGGAATAGGGACTCACATATATATCTAACACATTTTGTGCTAAACAGGGATTAATCATAGACAGTAAAACAAGTGTACCCACACTGTAAATAATTGTTTTATTCACAAGTAATTGCAGCTCAAACTTGAATTTTGCAGGTGCAGTATCATAATGGCCTGAAATTTCCCAGTGGCGCTGTTACCACACCATCCTTTTGGGTTTTATGGTCAACTGACAAGAGCAATTTCAGGCCATTATGATGCTACACCTACAAAATCCAGGTTTGAGCTGCAGTAACTTTTGAATAAAATAACTCTCAGCAGTGGCAGAACTCTTGCTTTACTCAGGAGGATGAACCCTAAAATATATATAATTTTACATATTAAGTGTTACTATCCCTTTAATTGTCTCTGTTATATTTTGGTAAATATTATGGCTACAACAAACACTGTGTCCTAGAGGACCTGTATTGGATTTACATATTATTTTTGTGTTAATACACCTTTGAGAAAGGTTCTTACTTGATATTTTATGTAGTCCCTTGTATTCTAAGTTTATAATTTTCTTTTGTAGTTTTATGGAGGGTTTAATGAACTCCACCTTGCTGGTACAGATTTATCAGGTAACATTTTACGATCATTATTAAAGACTATAAGAACAGATTGAGTGATTTATCCTGCTATTTGTTTGTTTACAGATCCCACGGACCCTATATATCAGACCTGAAAACCTACACAGTATTTAAGGAGACCATGCATGCAGCTCTCAAAATCTGAGGCTGGGAGACACAAACTTCCTCGTTACATTCTAACTAATGAGGTCCATTTTCTAATCTCTGAACAACTGAAAGGAGCCATACAGGGCTGCACAGTGCTACCCTGGGTTTTTGACTAAGTATGTTCACATAGTTGCAGATCCAATGAAAGGTGATAATTGTGCTTTAACCCTTTGAGTGCCAGAGGGGTACGGAATGCATTGCAAAGCAATGCATTCCGTACCCCTCTGGCACTCAAAGGGTTAATAACACCTACAATTTGTTTTCTGTAATTCTGCATGGAAAATCAATTACCATACCTGAGAACTTTGAATTATGGACTGCCCAGAGGGGAGTCCAGTGGTGCTGTTGGGGAGAGATAAATTATGCTGGGGCTGGGCTTAATAGTGAGTAGGGGGAGGGGCTTGATATATACGAGAACAAATTAGAAGGAATAGGTTGGGGAAGGAGGACAAGTGGAATGGGAGTGAGAGGAACAGACTGGGAAGGAGCAGAAATGGGCAGAGTTTGTTAAAACTGCCCACATCCGGAGAATCAACCTCTGCCCCGGGCACCCCGTTATTAGCAGCATAAATCCAGAGAGTTCCCAGCTATGCCAATTATAGCTGCTTGTGTCTAGACCAGGAGTTGATAACCTACATCCTCCCACTGCTCTTCTTAAACTACTTTTCCCATCTTCATCAGCAACTGGTTGGCTAACAGAGGATGATGAAAATTGTTGTCCAACAGCAGTTGGAGAAATCACTAATATTGTATACAACTTGGAAGGATTTGTCAGGATTTCAAAACAGGATGTTTCAGACTAAATACGAAGTCTCAGTAAGCAAGGTTCATGTATGGTACATCTTCCAATGATGTCATCTCTTGATTATGTGTCTTTTTTTAAACCCCAGCTTTAAGAGCTTTGGGTCCTGCTAGAACTAATGGCCAACACCTGCTATAATGAAAACAATCCATGTCCCTTAGCTTCAGCAGAAGTGTTTATCTTCTGAATTAGAACATTTTGAAAAAATGCTCTGGGGAGATTTGTGAATGCCTGGAATATATTTGTCATCACCTTAGGTAGCTTTTAAATTAATATCCTAATCACATCCCTTTCCTTGCTAGAGGCGGATGGAGAGTATGCAAAAATAAACTACTAAAATCAAAAGACAGAGAGGAAAAACAGGGGAAAACAGACATTTGGGAATGTCTGATAAAACTGTGGCAAAACATTAACATTTGGAGCTCTGGATATTATGAGAGATGCAATTTTGGAGCAAACCAACTGCACCATAGGGGGAAAAACATTTCCAGAAATCCCACCGAGTCATTATACCTATGAATACAAGACATATCCAGTACATTGCTCCATAATGCATTGTGGACCATTTAAATCAATGGAAATTTAGATTTTTCCTCTATAATGTAGTTGGTTTGCTCCAAAATTGTTCCTCTTTATGTTATTGAATACAACCCTATGTGCTTAACATTGTAAGTGCCACAATTATAATATCCTCTATTAAACAGTTGCATGTAATATATCCTAGCAGCAATATCTTAAAGGGAAACTGTACCAAAATGGTAAGATTAATTGACTCAAAAACACGTTTACTTTCTCCTGACACCATTTTTGATATGCACCATCAATCATCTGTTCTATACAAAAAATAATTAAAATAAGAAGAGGTAGACGGAAATAAAATAAATCATTGTCTTTTGAACTGTATCATATTTTGCTTCACTGTGTTTATTACTAGGTTGCCCTGCCATCATTAGGCAATAAAAGTTAAGTGATAGAGAGAGCAATAGGCTTAGAATATAATCATGACTTTGCTATAAGACTTCACTTTGACAAATCAGAAAGGCTGGTGGGTTCTTGGTTGCAGTCACAGATCACAATTGCACAGTATCAAGTATGGCTGACTTCACTGCAGCCCCATTGGCCAATTTAAAGACTTTTGGCAGTCTCAGGAAAGTTGTAGGATTTTATGTGGGCTAATGACTGTCACTAGTGACAGTTACTTTTATGACAGGTGATTTATTTGTGAATTTTCAGAGTGAGTTGATTGGTTGGCTAACATTGCCTATAAAATGGAGAGCTTACATACCAACATGAATATCTCTTGAAGAAATAAACGTATTGTAGGATAAGAAATATGTTGTGGTATTTTATTATGGTGCTGGATCATAACAGCTCCTACATACCTTTTCCCAGTGTTTGTTCTGAATAGGATACACTGGGTGCTTCATCTGGGTAGTTGAATTTGTATCTAAATATTTAGTTTGAAGGGGGGACAATTAGTGTTTCTCTCTTTATTTGTCAGATTGGTGAACTATGTATGGTAGCAGCATCTGAAATGAGCACAGATGAGACCACGCAATAGTACACCAAAGAGCAGGAGTATCCCCCGCTTATCAAGTCATTAGTTATCTTACGTGGTGACCACCATTCTGAGTGAGTAGGCATTTGGCCACATTTATATTGTGCAAGTCCCAAGCACATTGCGTACACAGAAGGGTCACTCACTTTGATTGTTTTATTTTTATTTTCATGGCTTGACACACTGACAGCAATTCAAATTATTGTTGGCAAATTTTCTGGCAATGTGGTTGTTGAGACACAGCTGCCTGAGTAACTAAAGGTACAAGAAATGATTCTGTAAATTATTTTTCATATGAAAAAATCTGTTTTGCATGACCAGAAACATGTCTTGTGAAACAGCTATTTTGGTTCTGTATTTCCCTTAACTTAAAGCATAATTATCAGTATGATATGTTCCATGGCAATTGTCTCAGCAAGACAGGGAACTTCACTCCCCTTACCACTTTTCCCCACTCAGTTGGCAGCATCTCTCTCTTTGCCTCAGACCATCTCACCATTCCTCTCATTGGCTTGCTCCATTCCCTCCCATCTCCTCAGGCCTGCTCTTCTCCCTTCCTTCCCCTCTGGTCCCTGGTCTGACCTCTCCATTCCATCTCCTATGGCCCACTCCCTTCCTTTCCATATACTTGGTACACTTTTTCGCTCCCCCCTTTCCTCTAGTCACTCCCTCCTGCTGACGTCAATGTATCCTGCCTCCTGCTGTGCTGTCCTAGGGTCCTTTTTCCACACTGCTCCCTGCTCCCCCTCTTTCCTTATGTCCTGTTGTAATGCATTCCTAATCAACTAAGTTGAATCAACATTTTTCCAGTTTCTCAGAATCAATCAGTGAAACAAACTGTGATTGTTTTTGCTCATACTTATGCAAAACCTATCCTATATACTAACCCTACAAATATACAAAATTCTCAATCCATGATGTTACTCACTTGAGAAAAATATAAACTGTAATTCTCAGCCATTCCGCTCAGACATCACATCAGCTTCCACATAGGCTCAAAATGAAGGGTTAACTTCCAAAGTAATCCCAGTAATTACTGACTAGTACCTACAGATGGCCTTCAGTTCACACCAAACACACATTTTTTTTAATGAAAGTATTTTACCAAGAAGGATATATTGAGATTGTCTCTTGTTTTCAAGTATGTCATGGGTGCTCATTTTATCTAACTCAGAAGGGTGAAAGCTGAGTTGACCTTGCCAGGAATAGAACCTGCTAGGCTGCTACCCTGAGGTTTGAACATATTTTGCAGCTGGTGCTTAAACCAATGTCCCAGTTTGGAACACTTCTTCTCTACGGGAAATGGAGTTGCCTTACCAACTCTAAATAATATGCAGTAGCTGAGTTCAATTACAACAGAAAGAGAATATATATTTATATACAAAAAACATTGTTATATACACAAAAGAAAGCAAAATGGCATACAAAGGGTGAATACAATTGCAAAATAAGGTTATTTTGTGCTTGTCAATTTGGTTTCCTTCACATCATCCATGGTAGCACATCAGTGAGATTTTCGACAGGAAACACAGCAGCTTTAACAGCTTTCTACTGTCCCATCCCCAGTGTTATTTCCAGAGCCTTCCTTAGACAAACTACTCATAGTCAAAACAATTTAATAATGTGGATTGGGGGTAAGTGTGAGTCTGTGTGCTGCCATGGAAAACCTGAATGTAAAAAATTCATAGATTCAAATGTCTATACATTCTTTCAAGTATCCCAGCAGCACAACAGACAGACTAGCAAGGAAACTGATAATAATAATTAAAAAGAAAAATTAATTGAAGTTGAAAAGTAAGGCCTAAAGAACTTGATGGAACAACCACACAGAACCTCATTTGGATCATGCAGCATGTCAGCTTCAGATTTAAATTGGAATAAGGAAGTGTTAAACTTAGACCTTATGTTTTTAATGACCTAGAGAAACCTCTTTCCAAGAATGATCTCTGTAACTGAGAATTCCCAAAGATTATCCAGAAATGCAAACTGGATCCTTAGAGGATTAGGTTTAATAGAGTTCTGAAATCCAGCAGATGCAAATTCCATATTAGGCACAGTCATGATTATTGGTCCTAATTGTCTTTCACTGAATCACGAAGAAAAATTGGTCCAGTCTGTCTTCTGTCCTTCTACAGTGAACTAAGATGTCAGGGCATACTTGATAACGAGAGAAATCTCAATGTATTCTCCTGGTAAAACATTTTCTGGATACAACTTCTGCAGACATAATCCCATGGGAGATCAACAATCAAACCATCAGTGCCAACCTCTTTCACTGTTAGCAAAGCACTGTGCTACACCATCCTATGGAAATTTATGGTCCCGGGACCAGAGCTGTCCATAGGATCGTGTAGCAACAGCGCCGCTATACAATTTCAGGCCACTGTGATATTGCACCTAAAAAATTCAACTTTGAAAATTAGTAACTTTTGAATGAAACACCTTTCAGCAGTGGGAGTACTGTTGTTATACTCAGGGGGATAAACCCTACAACATATTTTTTTACATTTTAAGTATTACTATCCCTTTAAAAATGAGCCTGAGCCTTACTTCCAGACAGACTGCAGTTACAACTCTGCACTGTAGTCTGTCAATATTTTTCTACCCCCCCCCCCAAGTATTGTTGCATTCCAACCTCCTCCGATGACAAAGGATTCCCCCATGCAAGCTGGTTGTAACACGACAATAGTTGGGGAGGGAACAGAATAAGAATGACAGATTGTAGTGCAGAGCTGTAACCGCAGTCTGTCTGGAAGTAAGGCGCAGGGTCATTTTTAATAATAAATTTTTCAAGAGCATACATTAAAAAAAACAACAACCAACTATTAAAGCTTATGGCTTATATCGCTGTTAACAAAGCTGAAACATTGTGTTCACAGTATTTGCTCTGATCTGACATTTTTATATACATTTTTAGTATATAATGGCTTCTTAGGCCTCCTTATCTGGCCAGACCAATGACAGCAGATCTGTTTTCCAACCTAACTTTGAGAACCCATCCCTTCATCAAATGATTGATTGCATCTACACCTCCAGAAGCTTCAAGTAGTTAGAAAGATGGCACCATCTCTGACTAGCTCTTTGCATATGCAAATTACTCTTGTGATTAGTCACCCTAAGGGTAACAGGGGAATCCAGACATGGACCCCTTGCCTAGAGAGATCAGCTGCACCTCACTGATGAGGACCAACAAGGGTGAAACGTACATCTAGGGTTGGCTGCTTCTCTTGTCCACAGGGGAATTGCCTGCCACTTCGTGTCTGGACTGCCTTTTGCTAGGATCAGTATGATGTGTTTCAGAATATTTCCTGTCTGTGAAAGGCACTCGTGAGCTAAAAGAGATTGCACCCTGGGTAGAACACTTTCCTATAGAGCCTTCTCAATTGTAGAGCAGGCTCGTTCCTAGTTGAGCATCTCTGACTAGCTCTTTGCATATGCAAATTACTCTTGGGATTAGTCACCCTGTGGGTAACAGGGGAATCCAGACGTGGACCCCTTGCTCACAGTGCCTAGAGAGATCAGCTGCACCTCACTGATAAGGCCCAACAAGGCCAAAACATACTTCTGGGGTTGGTTGCTTCTCTTGTTCAGAGTGGAATTGCCTGGCACTTTGTGTCTGGACTGCCTTTTGGTAGGATCAGTATGATGTGTTTCATAATATTTCCTTTCTGTGAAAGGCACTAGTAAGCTAAAGTGATCTCTAGCGGAGACATCCCTAAGTCCTGGCCTGTTAGTGGGTCCTGAAGGCAGGAGTTGAGAAACACTGCTGTAGAGGACTCATGTCTGTCTATTCCCAGGAAACTCTTTAACTGGGAAATTTGAAAGTGTATTAATTCTAGGGGTATCATTGAAATAATAGCCCATTATTCAATTTCTCTCCCACAGTTTCAAGTTGCTTGTGATAGTACAGATTTTCACTTTTATAACAAGAGCATCACTTGGATTCACCACCAAAGTATTTTCGACAGAGTACTAACAAACTCTTTTCTCTCTGCAGTGTTTGACTAGCATGAAACCATGCATTAACAAATATATCAGTGTATTGCATGTGATTGGGTAATTTAACAGAATGCAAAACTGTAATAAGGGAGATGATTCTGTCTGGGAAATTTCTGGAAATTGTGAGAACTGGGGCAACATTAGATATCACATCTTCCACTGTCCTCTATCTACATCTATTGTCTCCTGACATATTCTGTTGAACTCATGTGCAATTATCTGTTGATGTTTCCTACAATGGTGCAATGCTCTGACATGTTCTTTGCTGTTAATAGATCAATGGAGTAAATGCTGCCAGATCAAGCAAGACAGTATTGGAGATCTCTCACATAAGGAATTATAAACAAAGTTGCCTTTTAGTCACTAGTTGGTGCTTTTGGACAGCTTTGGGGACACCTAATGTTAGAATGCATCTAATTAGCACAGTGATCCAAGAAATGTACTGACTCTGTTCAACTAACTGTAAATGAATCAATGTGTGCCAAGAGTAATGCAACACACTGCAAAAAAACAAGTTACTTACAGATAGATAGATAGATAGATAGATAGATAGATAGATAGATAGACAGACAGACAGACAGACAGACAGACAGACAGAAACAATAATTATTCTTTACCTTTAAAAAGAAGCATGACTCATCATACTTAGAATGGGGATATCTATTGTTAGAATGGTTCTGATCAGCATTATGAGCCAAGGCACTGTGTACTACAAAAAGCATGTTACTTGCTTAAATAATTAGATAACAATAATATTATTAATAATAATAATAATAATTACTCATACATTTTTAAAAAAAGAAGCATACTCGTTTCATACATAGGTACAATTGTACTGTCTCTTTTGCACTTAACTGATAGAAGCTACAAAGAGAAGAAACAGGTGTCACTGACATCAGGCCCGGACTGGGACAAAAAATAGGCCCGGGCATTTAAAGCGTAGCAGCCCATTTTTATTTTTTGAGCAGCCCATGGGGGGGGGGCGCGTTCGCTCTTTTTTTTTTTTTAAACGCCCGGACCCAGGGCCGGTGCAAGGATTTATGTATACACAGGGCGAAGGTGCATTTTGATGTCCCCACCCCCCTCCGACACAATCCCCTGCCCCCGCCCACATATTCACCTCCACACTCTGCCCACCCCATCCTCCTCCCCACAATGCCCCACTCCACAATGCCCCACTCCACAATGCCCCCTTCATCTCCACATTGCCCCTTCCACAATGTCCCCTTCATCTCCACATTGCCCCTTCCACAATGTCCCCTTCATCTCCACAATGCCCCCTTCCACAATGTCCCCTTCATCTCCACAATGCCCCCTTCCACAATGTCCCCTTCATCTCCACAATGCCCCCTTCCACAATTCCCCCTTCATCTCCACAATGCCCCTTCCACAATGCACCCTTCCACTCCACAATGTCCCCTTCATCTCCACAATGCCCCCTTCCACAATGTCCCCTTCATCTCCACAATGCCCCCTTCCACAGTGCCCCCTTCATCTCCACAATGCCCCTTCCACAATGCACCCTTCCACTCCACAATGCCCCTTCCACAATGCACCCTTCCACTCCACAATGCCCCCTTCATCTCCACAATGCCCCCTTCCACTCCACAATGCCCCTTCCAAAATGCCCCCTTCATCTCCACAATGCACCCTTCCACTCCACAATGCCCCCTTCATCTCCACATCACCCCTTCCACAATGCCCCCTTCATCTCCACAATGCACCTTCCACAATGCCCCCTTCATCTCCACAATGCTCCTTTCTACAATGCTCCCTTCATCTCCACAATGCCCCTTCCACAACGCCCCCTTCATCAACTGCCCCTTCATCAACTGCCCCTTCATCTCCGCAATGCCCCTTGATCCCCTACCTTAAATCCCTGGTGATCTAGCGGCGACGCGGCGTACCTTTAGTGTGATCTGTGCCTCCTTCGGCACAGAGCTGCATCTCCCGCGCGCGGTTCGCAGTAATGCAGAGCGCTGGGAGATGATATCATCTCCCAGCGCTCTGTATTACTACGGAGACTGGGTCACCGGACCGGCCCACCGGGCAAATGCCCGGTGTGCCCGATGGCCAGTCCGGGCCTGACTGACATACAGAGAATGTTGCTGTATTCAGTTTGGTGCCTGCAGGAGATATGTGGGGTCATGTGTTAGGTGAATCCAATCAGATGACAGTAGAACATTTTTCTGTTTTCTGCAGCTTCTGTCAGCTACTTCCAAAATGTAGATAACTAATTAGAAGGTCAGAAGTTGTATGGAATTGTGCACATTAATATTACATACCTCCCAGGTGTTCCTCTTTACCGTGGTATTTCTATTTAGGAGATCAGAATGTGTAGTGTGTGTGTGTGTGTGTATAAGTGTATCGTATTGCTCCACAGCATTCAATCTCACATTCATTCTTGTTTAAACTTCAGTATATGTCTTTATAATTTAGTCTTTGTAAATAAAGTACTTTCGGCTTGTTCTAAATCATTATTCAATTACATAAAAAGGTGTCAAAAGATTATGAATTAATATAAAAATCCTTCATAATGCCCCTTGAACCAGTCCCTCCCCCAGCAGCAACACCACTTAAAACAAAAGTGTCCCTCTTTGGCCATTTGAAATGCTGGAAGTTATGATATTAATGATTAATGAATAAACTCAAATGACTGTAAAACCTTTCAAGCTGTTGTTTACGTCAAAGTCAAATACTGGAATCTCTGTCCAAATACTACTACTCAAATATTTCTTCGGCATACTTTGCATTTTTACGCAACTGAACACTATAAAACATATCACTATGCCCTTGTTTCACTTTTGTCCTAACATTGCTCCTTTACCTTTGCACTCCTTGCCAACTGTCAATACTGAAACTACTGGGACTTTGAATTGAGATTGCTTGCCTAGTGTTAAAGTAATAAGGCCCTTGCATCACTGAACATGTGTACTCTCCATCTCATATTTAACTACTAGTACAGTACTGAACCTGTTTAATAAACATGATGGATTCCACAGAGATTATGGAATGGTTAATTGTATTATGTGTTATATAATATTCATTTATGACATTAAAAAATATGTATTTCTCTGAAACCTACTAGTATTATATATGCTTGATATTTCTTCTTTGACTGACAAAATAGGCAGTTATTCCTAATATATTTCATTCTATGGGGTCTAGTGGTCAAAACGGTAATGTAATGAATGCACTGTGGAATGTTTTGTCGCTCTATCAAAGAGCAAATGTAAACATAATGATACAGATTTACTAAGGCTGATTTAAAGGGATAGTAATACTTCGTTTTAACTTTATTTTATTTTGTAGGCATTAAAAAAAACATGAAGAATGATGTAAGTCTTATCTCTCAAACCTTTATGGTTTAAGAGATATTCACAAACAAAGTATCCCCCCCCCCTGTTCAACCAGATCAGAAGGGAGGTGCCCAGGTAGACTGCAGAGAGGGACAATCTTCAATTAAGATAAGGGAAAAAGCTGAAAAACTTGTCAAGGGGGGAAGGGCTCTCATTGTTTTCATACAAAGAAAATTGTCCCCTTCTGTTATCTGTCCTGTCATACAACCAGACTCACATTTGAGAAGAGATGGCTTACACTAGGTAAAAGGGGCGGGGAGGGGAACTTTGTTTGTGAATATCTCATAAACCATAAAGGTTTGAGAGATAAGATGTATATCATTCTTCATGGTTTTTAATGCCTACAAAATAAAATAAAGTTAAAACGAAGTGTTACTATCCCTTTAAAGGGATAGTAATACTTATAATAAAGTGCAGCTCCAAGTATTCTGTATTCTATTTGTAGCACATACCAATGTATTTCAATACTAACAATTTTGTAGTTGAACCGCAACTGAATCCGAAAGGATCCCCCTCCCGTCCCTTTCCACTGAGTCACTCTGCCTCTTGCACTGGTCTGGATGGAGCGCAATGATGGACAATCTTCAGTAAGCATAAAGAAAATCCTGCCCTCCTTCTTACTGAGTGAAAATTATCCCTCACTGTGATGCATCCGGTCCCACAACCAGATTCCAGATCTGAGGGGAGGCGGGCAGAAGGGGTGGGAAAGGGATCCTTTTGGATTCAATTGTGATTCAACTACAAGCCTGTTAGTATTGAAATATATGGATACGTGCTACAAATAGAATAAAGAAGACTCTGACCTGCACTTTATTATAAGAATTACTTATATACTTACATATGCAGGCATAATGCAGCAGAGTAAAGGGTTAATGGTGATGAATATTTGGATGTGCATCAATATTTTGTGTATTTGCTTTTAGCTATTTTGGTCAAAATTTGTTGCTCTCCAGCAATTTTAAATGTGTTTTTTTTTTTCTTCGGGTCTGCTTACGAAAAGCTGGACTGGAATTGTACTTTTGGAAGTTTTGACCAGCTTCTATTGGTTTAACACCCTACCACCCAAGGACATACATGTATGTCCCGAGCAGATGTCCCAGGTGGACAGAGGACATACATGTACTTCCCGGAAGTCATTCAGTAAAATGAAAAAAAAAATGTTCGGCAGGCGTTAAGTGCCGACCGCTTGCGCGCACGGCTAGTCACTAAGGTGTTAAGCACCCCTCCCACCCACAGGTGCAATGCTCATTGTCTTTAGGACACTATATAATGCCTGTAAGAGTGTCTCTCTCCATTAATGATTATAGCTGACAAAGACTCGGCTCTCAGGATAAAGTAAATTAAAGGGATAGCAATACTTCGTTTTAACTTTATTTTATTTTGTAGGCATTAAAAAAACATGAAGAATGATATGTCTTATCTCTCAAACCTTTATGGTTTAAGAGATATTCACAAGCAAAGTTTCCCCCTCCCGCCCCTTTTGCCTAGTGTAAGCTATCTCTTCTCAGATGGGGAATCTGGTTGTATGACCAGACAGATAACAGAAGGGGACAATCTTCTTTGTATGAAAACAATGAAAGTCCTTCCCCCTTGACAAGTTTTTAAGCTTTTTTCCCTTATCTTAATTGAAGATTGTCCCTCTCTGCAGTCTACCTGGGCACCTCCCATCTGATCTGGTTGAACGGGGGGGGGGATACTTTGCTTGTGAATATCTCTTAAACCATAAAGGTTTGAGAGATAAGACTTATATCGTTCTTCATGTTTTTTTAATGCCTACAAAATAAAATTAAGATAAAACGAAGTATTACTATCCCTTTAAGGTTAGTAAATGCCTAAAGCAGGAGAGTTTCAGCTCATAAGACAAAGCATATTAAGGTTAGCTACTTGGCAAAAATGAGGTACCTTGGCGTTGGTGGCAAGCTTAGCATTGTATGGCCATATGATTTGACTAAATCCTCATCTTTAATATAATAGTGATATGCAGGCATAATGCTGCAGAGTAAAGGGTTAATGGTAATGAATATTTGGATGTGCAACAATATTTTTTGTATTTGCTTTTAGCTATTTTGGTCAAAATTGGTTACACTCCAGCAATTTTAAATGTGTTTTTTTTTCTTTGGGTGTTCTTACCAAAACTTGAACTGGTATTACTATCCCTTTAATAAGAAACCAGAGCAACTTGGGCAAACCAACTGCTATCAAATGAAAATTCACACTGATTTGCAATACGCTGGAAACCTCACTAGCATTCAAATGGTTAAAAGTTAAATTTAAGTCAATGTACTTGATGTGCTCTAGAATTGCTCCAGCTTTCTTATTAAATCAGGTGCAATGAATTTAAATGTTCCCACAATGTTGCATTTTGTGCAATGTCATAATCAGCACAGAATATTAAAAGAAAATCTGCATACTTTAAATTGATGATTTTCTTGAAAATACCCTAGGGAGTCTTTCCGTCACATGGTTTGTGAAAGGTCAAGGAGATGTAAGCTGAATTCCCCAGCTCCAAATTGTTGTCTTCCCTTTTTTTAAAGGGCTAGTAAGGTTACAATTAGAACAACGCTGCAATGCATTATTGTAGTGTATACAACTGATCAATGACGTTAGTAATACTGAATTTGCTCTACATCATTTGAAATAATATTATAAATTATACTCCTCACTCACCTTTTTAGACTGTCAGGCCCCCTCTCCATAGATCTGAGAGTGAGAGCTATAAGGCACAAACTGCCCAGATTCAGTATACGGAAAACCCTGCTTTCATAAAGTGACCAGATCTATCTATAGTTTATGTTTATGTACTTTAAGGGAAAGTAATGTCTTCAAACCAACGCAACTCCAATTGATCCTCCTATAAAGAGGATCATGTAAGGCTCTATTTTAATATGCTCTGTGATCTAGTTCAATAAAAATTAATTGGTAAAGGATCCCCCTCCAACCCCTTTTACAGCCTGCAAGTCACCTCCCCTTAGATGTGGAATCTGGTCATGGAGCCAGACAACTACCACAGAGGAACAATATTCATCCCCCTTAACGAAGGAGAGCAGGAGTTTTCTTATACTTAGTGAAGATTGACCCTCACTGCGCTCCATCCAGCCGGCTGAATGAGGCAGTGTGACGCAGGGGAAAGGGGATGGAGGGGAATCCTTTAGCAGAGAATTTCTATTGAACTACAACGCTGAACACATTAAAATAAAGCGTTACATAATCCTCTTTATAGAAGGATCAATCGGAGCTACTTTGGTTTCAAGGTATTACTAACCCTTTAATGTCTATTGTAGTTAACTAATAATACTTTCTGTATACAGTTAGATAAAGATATTGGGACACTTGAAACGTTTACACACTCAGGTGGCAATGTTACAGGAGACGCATCACTCTGAGGAGGAACACTGAGTTGAAACGGGACTGGGTGGGACACTGCATAGCCACTTCTAGCAAAAAATAGGTTTGGCTATCTTTATTCATAAATCCCTTGCTTTTGTGCATCTACATCTCCAGTGATCCGGAGAGCCAGTTCCTGCTGGTACACTGTGAAACTGCTCAAAAATCCTTTTTAATCCTTTGAGTGCCAGAGAGGTACGCAACACATTGCAAAGCTGGCACTCAAGGGGTTAATCTGCAATGTGTATGCTCCCAACGATCCCACCTACCCCTTTTTTGCTACCCTCCTTCCACATTTATTGCCACATATCCTGGGTAACTTACTATTGGTAGGTGACTTCAATATAAACACTTAACCAGGGGTTAGATAGGAGTGGGTGCCCCACCACCTCCTCCCAAAGTTTTGTCTTCAAATCCGCTACGTTTCATGGACCAGGTCTGATATCTGGTGTCTCCTTCATCCTACTGACAGACAATACAGTTTTTTCTCACCCCCACAATACCTTTACTAGAAAAGACTATTTCTTGGGTTCGTTTGCTGTTCTATCATACATCACCTACTGTTGGGTCCATGATATTCTCATCTCGGACCATGCTCCTGTTACTCTACATTTATCTTTTCATCCCCCAATATTTTCATCCTTACAGTCTAAATATCGCTTGCCATCAACTCATCTTTTGCCTTTCTTCAGGCCTTCTTCAAGACATTGCTAGTTTAAAGGACACTTTTCTCAATGGCCCCTGCTACTCAGCCTCCATTGGGCTCTAGCAATTGGATGATGGACATACCTATAGTAACAGTGGAGTCTTTAGAGCCCAGCTTCGGTGTTGGCTATGATGTTCTCCGTCTGCCTATTTTCATGACTTCTCTTATAGATTATTATATATGACATATGTGACCCCTCAGGTTTCTCACCACATAGGTCTTACAACAACTTTGTTATGTCCTAAGTGTCAAGATCCCTGTGTAACTGTTCTTAATATGATATATTCTTGCCCACATGTTTTTTCCTTCTGGTCTAAGGTCCTATCCTACGTTAATACTATTGAAACCATCTCTACCGCGTTCTTCCTGGGGATTTATGATACCTCTTCTCATCTGATGACTTGCCAGGTTAGTTTGGACGACTTTGTGATTATGGTGGTGTTGAAGTGCATCCTTACGTTCTGGCTTTTCCCTCGCCCCCCCCCCCCTTATCTAGATTACACTGGACTCTGGCCCTTTCTGACAAGGAGGTGTTGGGTGCCCGCTTCTTCGCCCTATGGGAACCTTTTATCCTCAATTTACCCTCTTCCCTTTCTGTTTTATGTTTCATGACTCACATATGTGATTTAATGCTCTGGAGTGTGGAGTGGTCTCGCTGGGTGCCCTGATGAGCATGTAGTGACCCACATTCACATTATAATTATGACAATTTTCTTGTTCTCCTTCCAGATTTACCTTGGTATTACTCATGTACTATCTATGTGTAACATTTCTGCTACAGTGCTGGAGGGGATAACTTTTTCTGGTACCTGGTGCAGATGCATTATGATACTTTTACTTCCCATGTGTCATATCTTTTTAAAGTGTAATGACCATTTTTATGCCTTGTAAATTACCTATTGTTCATTTTGAAAAGTTTTTTCTTCAATAAAAAGTGTTACGAAAAAAAGATAAAGACTTTGTCCCTTCGGAGCCATTCAGGTCTATGGAAGCCCATTGTTTGTTGTGAGAAGGTGTGATCTAGAGGCAGACTTCAGTAGAGATCACTATATATAGGAAATTGCAGATAAATTGATTGACACACATGACAATTCTACAAAAGGCAGAGTTGGATCATGGGCAAGGCACCCTGGGCACCCTCCCAGGGCCCGGTGAAGTTGGGGGGCCCCGTAAAATCAAAAAAGTCATATAAAACATCTAAGGGTACCCTCTATAAAAACAATATGCGTATAATAATACAAATGTGCTGAATTACATAAGTGATCACATAAATGAAAAAAATGAATTCTGAGCAATAGCTAATCCATTGCTGGTAACTAAAATGGCTGAGATGAATAAGTAAGCCAAAATGAACAGTGTGGAATAACTGCTTGCATCCCATCCTTATCACTGAAACCAGTCCACTACCGTCTGTGTCGCTATAGTAGGTGTCCCCAAAACAGGAGGTAATATGCGGGCAGAAGGTTTTTACCAGTGACCAACTAAGCGGTAATTAGCAATGCTGATATCTCCCGTCTATGTTCTCTCCAATATGGGTTGCTGTGTAGTGAGCAGGAACTAATACCTCCCAAAGTTCCAAAATGTCCACACAGTTCGTATTCAACAACAATGTGTCTCTTTCGTGTGAAGGGTAACCTGCTATCTGCGGCTGATGTAAAGTCCATACCATTCGCTATAGTTGCTCAGCTCAAATGAATTCAATATTTCACAAATATAACAACAATGTTCCAAAATGCCAACTAGTTTTGTGTACATATGCCACTTTATCAAGGTGAACTCTGAAGTAAAATAAGGAACTGTGTATTGGTGCCCTTTATAGCACTCAGATGATAGTGCTATGCTTATGTGGATATTTCTTTCAAGGTGATGTTTTATTTACATTAAAGGTGATATACTTCTATCTTATAGTAGATTCTATCATAAACCTCTATGTTGGGCTCTTCTCCTGGGTGTTTGATTGCCACACTTATCATACAGCCACCCCGGAATATTAACATCCAGGTAACTCCATGACATCCGTGTGCCCCGAAAAAACTTGCGGCTTACGCCCACCTAGAGGTATGAATTCTTATATAATTTCTATAAATATCTCAGTATACTAAATTCAGAAGGGACGACAGAGGGGGCTGTGCCTGGGAAAAAAAGTATGTATGTGAACTAAATAAAAGTGGAGGCATCTAAGTTGTCATTGTGACCAAGTGGGTGCAAAGTATTACAGGTATATATCCAATAAGTCTATCTCTGGCAGAGACGTTTAAATCTATCTCCACCTAAAAAATTATTAGGTATTTGTTCCAATGGAGTTAGAATAGTGCCCTCAAAGTTCTTATTATATAAATGTTAAAATGTTTGCATAGGGGGTATTCAAGGCTACCTGCCAAGATCTGTGCTCTAAGAATCTATCTCTCAGTCTACGTTTCGTCCTACCTATATACATTTTATTACAGGTGCAGGTAATACTATACACTACATAAACAGAATTACATGTGATAAATAGTTTAATTTCATATTTTCTATTGTTGATGTCTAGATATTTCTTTTTATGGTTTATATAAATACACATTATACACCCCAATCCATTACACCTATAAGATCCCTGGATATTATGCAAGAAATGTTTATCTTTATTATCTGCTATTTTATGAGGTTTATTTCTAGAGAACATATTTTTAAGATTTTTGTTTTTAGTATAAATAATTTTAGGGGCCTCTGATATTTGATTTTTCAAGAGAGGATCTTGTAATAAAACATGCCAGTGATGTTTTAAAATATTTCTAATTTTCTTAAGATGTATATTATATCTGGTGAATTTGGGAAACCACCATCTATACATACCGCTTATACACCTAGGTCTATTTTTTTATCCATATCAGGATAGGGGCCCCTATTTTGAAATTTTCTATCAATTGGTATTGTCTGATTTCAGAAAATACTTCCAGAACCCTGCCTTAAGTATCAAATCTAAATATATATCCAATATTAATAAGAAACATATCATGGTCCCCGTGATTCCCTGTCAATCTATGACTGTGTTACCTTTGCATTGGAGGAGGCTGTTTGGCCCGCCCAGGATGTTCCTTTTTATACTGGCTCTTGGGCATTTGTCAGTTGCCCTTTTGTGGTGTTCCCGTTCCTGCGTCTCGTTGCTGAGTTCCAGTGTCTCCTGTGTACCGATCCAGCTTGGCTGACTCCTCTTCTGATCCTGCTCCGCGATTGACCCGATTCTGGCTGACGACCCTGCTCCGTGATTGACCCGGTTCTGGCTGACGACCCCGCTCCGTGATTGACCCGGTTCTGGCTGACGACCCTGATCCGTGATTGACCCGGTTCTGGCTGACGACCCTGCTACGTGATTGACCCGGTTCTGGCTGATGACCCTGACCCGTTCTCCGGTGGCGTTCCTACGGCTGTTTCCATCCGGTTCCGGTTATCGCTCCTGTCCGGTAGCAGTTCAGGTGTCCTCCGGTCGCTCTGGCGACATTCTGAACTGTTTTCACTGATCCTCTCTCGCTCATTCAGCTGTAGCCTGAGGTTGCCTGCCATCTGCTTGCTGAGCAGTGCTCTTCTGTATGTACCAGATTAACCCGTGCATTGCCTGTAGTCTCCGGTTTACGTGCCACTTGTTTAGCTTGCCAAGCCTCTGTTGGTCCGTTGAGCCGTTACACTCTGAGTCGCCTATTGACGCCATACTATTCCTTGCAGAGCTCCGCCTGTCCGGTGTTCGGGGTGCACCGTGACCACGCCGGTTGGCGCCGGTAGTCTGTTCGCTCTTGCTATAGGATTCTGTGCGGCACCGGAAGGGTGTCCTGGCTCCGTTTCTCATTCTCTCAGAGTGTACATTTCCACCTGCACTGCCTAGTGCATCGGCTCCTTGTAGCTTGTGCAGCAACCATCTATTGTGGCATCCCAAGGGTGTCGTGGCATAATCCAGTTGGCATACGCAGGGTCATTTACTAGTCACATTGTGGGCGATTCCTATTCTGGTTACTTCAGTTCTGGCAGTAGCATTCCTCCTAGCCCACGGTGGTGGTACTGGCTCAGCTCAGCGCAACAGGGGCGCTCCCCGTTTCTACCTAGAGAGTGATACAGCGCTGATACTGTGCTCCTTGCTCTACATTTAAGAGACTGTTCTCCAGAGACTGATATCTATCCTGGGCGTTGGCCAATCTAGCCTGAGCTTCTCCAATTGCTCCTGTTAACCCTTTGGGGTTACTCCAGCCTTTATCTGTACTTATACTCCTATCTGTATTACACATACCTTGTCTGTATTTGTCAATACTGTTCTTACCTGTGCTGGCCCCTAGGGGCACTGTTTATTATTCTGATTCAATAAAACTGTGTTTTTACTTTATAACCTGGTCTGAGTGTCAGAAAACCGTAACAAAACAACAGATTGCCTTGAAAAATTTACAAAATAACAAATCTATCCATATTACAGAGGCGGATAAAGGAGGGGCATTGGTCATTTTGGATAGAGATTAATACTTAGAGGAAGCCAAATGACAACTTTCAGAAGGTAATACTTATACATTATTATTATTATTATTATTATTATTATACATTATTAAAGGGAGATCCTACAATGGAATATCAGAAGGCAATATGGAGGGAATTATACACAATGAAGAAATGGCCTTTTTGTACATAAAACACCCACATATCACATATTTTTATTTGGCTCCAAAGATACACAAGACCCTAAAGAGACCACCAGGTAGACTCATTATAGCAGGTATCAACAGCCTCACTTCTAATCTATCATAATATGTGGATTTTTTCTTCAGAAATGTGTTATGGCATTGAAATCTCATATTAAAGACACCACATATATACTTAAAATTTTGTGAGATGTAGATTGGAAGGATAATTACATCACATCATGGCGATGGTAGATGTTACGGCTCGATACACCTCCATACAACATGATCAGGGATTGGAAGCCATATCGTATTACTTACATTTAGATCCATCACTCAATACACAACAGCAATTTATTTTGAATAGTGTCAGATTTATTTTAACACTTAATTATTTTAAGCATGAACAGGCTTTCTATAATCAGATTACTGGAGCTGCGATCGGGGCCAGGTTCGCCCCTAGTTTCGCAAACCTCTATATGGTCCATTGGGAGCAGGAGCATGTGTGGGATTCGCGAGCGGGGGTGAGCCTGGTCCTATATGGATGCTTCATAGATGATTTAATCATCATATGGGATGGTGACAGAATGAGTTTAGAACAATTTATATTGGGATTTCAAGACAACTCTCAGGGTTTAAAATTTACCTATCATATAGATACTCAATCTATAAATTTTCTGTATCACATTATTTTTATTGAGGCGGGACAAATAAAGACCAAACCTTATTTTATATCTACAGATACAAATAGTTACTTGCACTTTGAAAGTTGCCACCAAGATGTATGAAAGGAGAATATACCTAGGGGTCAACTCAACAGGATAAAAAGAAACTGTACCAAAATACAGGACTTCAATATACAAGCAGAGGTCTTAAAAAATAGATTTATATAAAAAGGATACTCATTAACACTGTTAGAAAAGACCTATCAGGATATAAGCAAGATGGAACGGGACCAAATAATTTCCAAAAATAATAAAAAATTACAAGAAAATATAGAAGAAAAAAGAGAACTAAAAATGAATAATGAAATAAAAAATAAAGAACGATCTATGCTATCAAAAATAGGACAAATTTCCCAAATTTGTCACCAGATATAGTATACATTATAAGAAAATTAGAAATTTTCACTGGCATATTACAAGATCCTCTCTTGAAAAATCAAATATCAGAGTCCCCTAAAATGATTTATACTAAAAACAAAAATCTTAAAAATATGTTCTCTAGAAATAAACCTCAAAAAATAGTAGATAATAAAGATAAACATTTCTTGCATAATATCCAGGGATCTTATAGATGTAATGGATCGAGGTGTATAACGTGTACTTATATAGACCATAAAGAGAAATATCTAGACATCAACAATACAAAATATGAAATAAAACAATTTATCACATGTAATCCTGTTTATGTAGTGTACAGAATTACCTGTACCTGTAATAAAATGTATATAGGTAGGACGAAACGTAGACTGAGAGATAGATTTGCAGAGCATAGAAAAAAGATCTTTGCAGGTACCCTTGAATACCCCTTATAAAAACATTTTAACTAGACATAATAAGCATAATAAGAACTTTGAGGGCACTATTCTAACTCCATTGGAACAAATACCTAAATTTAAACGTCTCTGCCAGAGATAGACTTATTGGATATATACCTGTAATACTTTGCACCCACTTGGTCACAATGACAACTTAGATGCCTCCACTTTTATTTAGTTCACATACATACTTTTTTTCCCTGGCACAGCCCCCTCTGTAGTCCCTTCTGAATTTAGTATACTGAGATATATATATAGAAATTATAAAGGATTCATACCTCTAGGTGGGCATAAGCCACAAGTTTTTTCGGGACACACGGATGTCATGGAGTTACCTGGATGTTAATATTCCGGGGTGGCTGTATAAGTGTGGCAATCAAACACCCAGGGGAAGAGCCCAACATAGAGGTTTATGATAGAATCTACTATAAGATAGAAGTATATCACCTTTAATGGAAATAAAACATCACCTTGAAAGAATTATCCCAATAAGCACAGCGCTATCATATGAGTGAATAAAGGGAACCAATACACAGTTCCTTATTTTACTTCAGCGTTCACCTTGATAAAGTGGCATATGTACAGGAAACTAGCTGGCATTTTGGAACTTTGTTGTTGTATTTGTGAAATATTGAATTCATTTGAGCTGAGCATCTATAGCGAATGGTGTGGACTTTACATCAGTCCGCAGATAATAGGTTACACTGACAGCGAAAGAGACACATTGTTGCTGAATATGAACTGTGTGGACATTTTGGAACTTCGGGAGGTATTAGTTTCTGCCCGCTACACAGCAACCCATATTGGAGAGAATTTAGATGGGAGATATCAGCATTGCTAATTACCACTTAGTCAGTCACTGGTAACATCTTCTGCCTGCATATTACCTTCTATTTTGGGGACACCTACAAGAGCGACACAGACGGGAGTGGACTGGTTTCAGTGTTAAGGCCGGGACGCCGGCAATTATTCCACACTGTTCATTTTGTCTTACATAATCATCTCAGCCATTTTAATCACCAGCTGTGGATTAGCTGTTGCTCAGAATTCTTTTTTTCATTTATGTGATCACTTATGTAATTCAGAACATTTGTATTATACGCATATTGTTTTTATAGAGGGTACCCTCAGATGTTTTATATGACTTTTTGATTCTAGTTTAAACAAACTATGCAATATATTTTACTTAGACTCTAAGTGTTCTTCCCTAGCAATCCGTTTTGTTTTTTTGTTTTTTTAATATTAACATATATTAACAAACAAGTGTGATTTAAAACCATCAACCATCAACTTTTAATGGATTGGATGTTAAAACAATCACAATATCTGTGACAATAGAGTCAGTACGGCATAATTGAGAATGCCTCCTAAAGGTCTTGTATGGAACTCACCATTCAAGAATAATGATCCGGCCTACTGAGAACTGTCACATATGCAATAGATATGTAATTGATATGTATGTCCTGCTTGCAAGCAAGGATGCTTCTTTTCTATCTCTCTTCTTTTAAATTTAGTGATATGGAGGAAAAAAGCAAGAAAATGGGGAAACAGACTAGGGGGCACAGAGAGGGGAAAACAGATTAGGAGGCAGAGAAAGAGGGGGAAATAAACTGGAGGCAGAGAAACAGGTGGAAACAGAGCAAGGTGAATAGAAAGAAGGGGAAACAGATTGGGGGCTTCCCCCTTTTGCCATCAATTGTTAGCTGTGTGGTATCACTGGTAACCCCATTTCATTTAGAAACTTTGTGATTTCACTGGTTCAGCCCAGTTTCAGTTGCAAGCTCTTGTATACTTTTTTATATATATATTTAACTCCTTGGATCCCAGTAGGTGCCTAATGTAATGCTTTAGTGAGCTTTCTGGCACCAGATGGGTTAAAGCATTGGTTTTGTCTTTTATTAAAGGGATAGTAATACTTTAATATTACTAAACCCCATAGTGTAGCTCTTTAAAAAAATTCAATTGCTCCCAGGTTCATCTCTCAAACCTTAATGGTTTGAGAGAAAACTGTAAGCAAAGTTCCCCCCTCCCTCCCCCTTCCCTGAAGTCAGCGTTGTACTGACTGCTGGGATATCTGGTTTTATTTTTCAACAGGCAACTCTGCAGCAGAGCCATGATAGAGTTAGTAAAAAAAATTATTTCACTGAAACGGTCTTCTACGTGAGCTTGCAAACCAAGCACCGTTTCAGTGAAATAATTATTTTTCACTAACACGATCTCGGCTCATCCGCAGAGCCGCAAGCCTGTCGTACGACAGACTTCCCCTGCAGTCAGTACAACGCTGACTTCAGGGAAGGGAGAGGGAGGGGGGAACTTTGCTTTCTGTTATCTCTCAAACCATAAAGGTTTGAGAGATGAACCTTGGGGCAACTGAATTATTTTTTAAAGAGCTACACTATGGGGATTAGTAATATTAAAGTATTACTATACCTTTAAGTTGGTACTAATAGCACTATTCACAAGAACAATGGTAAAATCAAGAGAGGAATTCCGCGGGGGGGGGGGGGGGGAGCTGGCTGGGGGAGGGGGTGTCTAATTTGGGATCCTGCCTAGGGGCCTATGGAGGCTTAATACGGCTCTATACAAAGGACACATATCTGTTAGTCTGTTTAACGCATTAAACCTTTGAGTATTAGTGGGGTGCCAAATTCATTGAGTACCCATCTGGAATTCAACCCTTTGAGTGCCAGAGGGGTATGCAGCTCATTGCAAAGCAATGCATTGCACACACCTCTGGCATTCAAAGGGTGAAAGGGTTAAGAATCACCTTTAGTATGTGATTAGTGTTAAAAAATAAACAATGTGCATTGTACTTATAACTGGAACATTATACATTATATCATTTATTGGTGCTAAAGAGGTCTCCACAGCTCCACTGTGTTGCTTAACCCTTTGAGTGCCAGAGGGGTTACACTGCTCTGCAATGCATTGTTTACCACTCTGGCACTCAAAGGGTTAACAATATAGCTGAGACCTATTTGGCATGCAAGGGGTTAATTTATAGTGTCACATGAAGAGGAATCAGACTGTTCTAGACAATGTAGTTGAAAGAAGCTCTTATGTGCTTGATGAGAGTACACATTAGGTCATACATCTGTACACAGATAACAAGATAGGGCATATTTATAATAAATGGGAGTACAGTAAAGAGCGTGAAATCCTTGTGCAAAGGCTAGAACATCAACAAGCAATATTTTTCAAAATGTATTCATACATTTGTTTTTAACTAACGCAATGCAGGCCTAACATTTCCATTAGCCATATCGGTATATGGAGAAATCACACAAAAACATATTGTGTCTGTTTAACCCCTTAAATGCCAGGGGGTATGTAAAGCAAAAGGGCACTTAAAAGTTTCAAGCAGGGGTGGGCAACCCGTGGCTCCCTTTTTGGTAGGCAACAACATCCATCAGCCTCAGACCCATTATCCCCGGATGTTGGGAGATGTAGTAAAAAGACAGGTGGAGAGTCACCGGATGCCCATCCCTGATATTATATTATATATTTTTAGATTGGGGTATACATTATACACCTAACCCTTTGAGTGACAGAGAGGTAAGCAACGCATTGCTTTGCAATGCGTTGCGTACCCCTTGGCACTCAAAGGGTTAAAGAAAACACAGGGGTTCCATGTTTTCTGTTCACTGATAATCTAAGAAGAGAACATGAAGTGTCAAAGTGTACATTTAACTCAAGTAAATACCCTGTATCACTATTTGAGAACAGATTTATGAGATACTTACTATGTATAGAGGGAGATTCGCTATGCGGTGATAAAGAGTTGATGAAGTGGAGATGACGTCTCCAGTTCATCACTTCTCCAATTCCTATATTATTCTGTGGAGCCAATGCACCATGATTTCTTCAACTTTGGAGATCTTAGCTAATAGAATAATAGAGGAACTGGAGAAGTGATAAACTGGAGAAATTGTCTCCACTTTATCACCACTCAGTGAATATCCCCCATAATGTGTGTAAAAAAAAAGAACAATAAAGTACATTGTAAATGGAAGTCACCGAATGTCCTTAATTAAAAAACAAAAAATTAATAACTGGTTTGCTTCACACAGCTTGTGTTCTTTGTAACACTGTACGGTTTTGGCTGTGTCATGCTGACATTCCCCTCACCGCCACCTGCTCTCTTTCTCCCTCCTCTAAGCTTTAAGGCACATGAACTGACCTCTGGGGGTGAGGAAAGCTAAAGTTCAAGGTACACAGGGTGGGAGTGGGAGGTGTGGCATGGGGACTGCAGCTTATTGGTGGATACGGAGAGGTGTGTAACGTCCAGAGGGCTTGTCTCAGCATCCCCTGAACACTTACCAACCACCTTCTCTCCTATACAAACAGCAACCCAAGACAATGTCATATGGTCCTCAGAGCCCAAACCCCCTCATAGTGCCCCTGATTTCCTGATTTTGTTTATCCACTAAGAAATGCTTTCCCCATCTGGATGTGATGTGTGAGAATGAGAAGCTGGAAATACCAAAACAATAATGTACAGGTGTGCACGCACACAGACCAGAAAAACAACGCTTCACATCAGGGCATAAAGCAAATTACAAAAAGGGTGTTTGTTCTGCATCCTATTACTCTTATAAATTGCTATTTATGTTAACATACATATTAATGCCCAGTTTTTGAAATAGAATCAGCAAATACTTAGAGGAGTGGTAGCAGGTATTTAGTGTAGCTATAAGATACAATGTCTGGAGAAAACATGACGGTTCGCTGATGCATCATAGCAACGACTGCAAATGCATGAAATAAATATAAACATAAATCTCGTGCCAGTACACCAGCACACTTCTGTAATAAATAATAATGCCAGTGGCTTATACAAGGTGCGGTCAGATAATCACTTGGCATGCTTTCTGTTTAATAGAGCAATTTAGAGATTATATTGTGAAATATTTAAAATAATATTACATTGAAAAGACAAGTCATTGAAAAGATGGAGACATTTCTTCTCTGTAATGTAAAATGCTATAGATAGACAGTTGTCCTTGGGAACTAGGACTGGCCACAGGAACAGGCTTCTGTCTCTGCTGGGGCCACACTGCAGTTTTATATCCTCCAATTACCAACAGCAAAGTAAAGTGGTGCACTGTATATTTTGAACTTAAAGGGATAGTAATACTTAAAGGGATAGTAATACTTCATTTTAACTTTATTTTATTTTGTAGGCATTAAAAAAACATGAAGAATGATATAAGTCTTATCTCTCAAACCTTTATGGTTTAAGAGATATTCACAAGCAAAGTTTCCCCCTCCCTCCCCTTTTTCCTAGTGTAAGCCATCTCTTCTCAGATGTGAATGTGGTTGTAAGACCAGACAGATAGCAGAAGGGGACAATCTTCTTTGTATGAAAAGAATGAAAGCCCTTCCCCCCTTGACAAGTTTTTCAGCTTTTTCCCTTATCTTAATTGAAGATTGTCCCTCTCTGCAGTCTACCTGGGCACCTCCCTTCTGATCTCGCTGAACGGGGGGGATTTGCTTGTGAATATCTCTTAAACCATAAAGGTTTGAGAGATAAGACTTATATCGTTCTTCATGTTTTTTTAATGCCTACAAAATAAAATACAGATAAAATGAAGTATTACTATCCCTTTAAGTATTACTAATCCATATAGCAAAGTACTACTTAAAAAAAACGTATTGCCCCCAGTGTCATCTCTCAAACCTTTATGGTTTGAGAGATGAACGCTTCTAAAGTTGCCCTCTCCCTCCCCCTTCCCCGTAGTCAGCATTCTAGCTGACTGAAAGGAAGAGAGTTGTACGACTTTCAGGTGGCTCTCCAGCACAGCCGGATCGCTTTACTAAAAAAGAAAACTTTCACTGAAATGGTCTTCTACGTGTACTTGGCTTGCAAGCACACATAGAAGACCGTTTTAGTGAAAGTTTTTTTTTTAGTTAACGTGATCGCGGCTCTGATGATCTCTGACCGGATTTCCCTGAGTCAGCTAGAATGCTGACTACGGGGAAGGGGGAGGGGGAGGGCAACTTTAGAAGCCTTCATGTCTCAAACCATAAAGGTTTGAGAGATGACATTGGGTAAAATACGTTTTTTTTTAAGTGGTACTTTGCTATAGGGATTAGTAATACTTAAGTATTACTATCTCTTTAATTTTGAGTTTGCTGACATTTGCTCTTGTTATATTTGCCTAGTTGCTGTGGAAGCACAGGGCTGGGTTTCCCAATAGGCACAGCAGGCAACTGCCTAGAGCTCCAATTTTTGAGGGGGCAGTACCTTGGCTGTGTTAACTACGCAGATTCAGAATTGCTTCGCAATGCGATGGAGATGTTTCTGTCTTGAAGAGGTTAAATATTAGCCTGTAAGCGTGAATAAAACTGGTACAGGATCATTAAGATTGCTCACCCACAGGTTATTAGTTAACCGCACTCATACCATAGGCTATTATTTAATCTCTTAGATGCTACAGAGATCTCCAACGCATTGTTTTGCAATGTATTGGAGATTCCTAGTAACCAAGGAGTTAAAGTTGCTTTTATAGGCCAAGGGAATTTGATATTATTTGTACCAGTAAATAGTGGATGGGACTGGAGGTGAGGCCATTTGAGGAGTGGGGGAGTAACCACAGGTGGAGCTCAGGACACTTAGTCTGCCTAGTCTAGGGCCTCCTGGGGGGAGATGCACCAAGTTTCATTTCTGTGGTGATGTTTGTCTGGTGATTAGTGATGAGCGAGCACCCCAATGCTCGGGTGTTCGGGTGCTCTGACCGAGCACCCCCTGAGGCTCGAGTGCTCGGCCGAACACCCGAGCCCCATTGAAGTCAATGGGAGGACTCGAGCATTACACCAGGCACCCCCTGCTCTGATGAGGGGAGGGTGCCTGGTCCATAGGAAAAGGGCAGAAAATTATGGAAACACCACAGAAATGGTTCAGGGACAGCATAGGGAGGATGTCTGGATGCATCTTGGACTCCAACATCGCTGCTGGGAACGATCTTTCGCCCGTAGTACGCCATTTTTACAGACTGACCATAAAACACACAAAAAGGAAAATAAAAACGACTTTAGGCGAAAAATTGTTACCAAACAATATTTGCTGTATATTTACTTGTATATCATCTGCAAATTCTCCCAAAAATTTCCTTGATTTTCGGAAGTGAGGCCATGATTAAGAGGGAAACGTGCGCAGAGGCAAATTCTCCCAAAAATTTCCTTGATTTTCAGAACTGAGGCCATGATTAAGAGGGAAACGTGCACAGAGGCAAATTCTCCCAAAAATTTCCTTGATTTTATTGAACTGAGGCCATGATTAAGAGGGAAACGTACGCTGAGCCGACCATCTAAAACATTATGGGTGAGGGTCTGCTGCAGAGCTGACCATCCTAAACATTATATGCGAAGGCCCACTAGTGAGCTGACGCTATAAAACATTATATGAGAGGGCCCGCTAGAGAGCTGACCCAATAAAACATTATATGAGAAGGCCCGCTGGTGAGCTGACCTATATAAAAATTGGCAAACAGGGCCCGCTGGTGAGCTGGCCCTATATAAAAATTATATCACAGGGCATATGGAAGAGGAGGAGGAGGATGAGAAGATTAAGAGTCAACCATATACCCGTTTTTTGGGTGGAAGGGGTGAATGGGAATACAGAGTATTCCCATCATTGTAAATAACATATATAAAGTGAGTTTATGTTCCCCCGGGGCTTTCCTCCAGTGGAGTGGAGAAGTCAGGGGAAATCCAGGCCTTGTTCATTTTTATAAGTGTCAACCTATCAGCATTGTCGGTGGAAAGGCGGATACGCTTATCTGTTATGATGCCACCAGCAGCACTAAATACCCGCTCAGACAGAATGCTGGCGGCAGGGCAGGCCAGCACCTCCAAGGCGTAGAGAGCCAGTTCATACCACGTGTCCAGCTTGGACACCCAGTAGTTGTAAGGCACAGAGGGATCATTGAGGACGCTGACACGGTCTGCTACGTACTCCTTCACCATCTTCCAAAACTTTTCCCTCCTTGTGACACTAGGCTGCGCATCAGGGTGAGGGTGCTGGCGGGGTGTCATGAAGGTGTCCCACGCCTTGGAGAGTGTTGCCCTGCCTTTCTCGGAACTGCTGTGTGCTCCCCTTTTCTCCCCTTCTCGGTTGGCCAAGGTAGCACGTACTCTGCCGCCAGCGTTGTCAGATGGAAAATTTTGGAGCAATTTTTCGACAAGAACCTTCTGGTATTGCAACATTTTGCTTGTCCTCTCCACCGGAGGAATGAGAGATGAGAAATTCTCTTTGTAGCGGGGGTCCAGAAGGGTGAACACCCAGTAATCCGTGTTGTCTAAAATGCGTACAACGCGTGGGTCACGGGAAAGGCAGCCTAACATAAAGTCAGCCATGTGTGCCAGAGTACCAACAGTCAAGATTTCGCTGTCCTCACCAGGAGGATGACTCTCAATATCCTCATCCTCTTCCTCCTCTTCTGCCCACCCACGCTGAAGAGATGGAACTAAAGTTCCATGGCTACCCTCTGTAGCGGAGGCAACCGTGTCTTCCTCCTCCTCCTCCTCCGCCTCCTCCAATTGTCGCTGAGAAGACGAAGTGAGGGTGCTCTGGCTATCACCTTGTGTAAGCTCTTCCTCCCCCATTTCCACCTCTTCCACATGCAAAGCGTCGGTTTTAATTGTGAGCAGCGAGCGTTTCAGTAGACACAGAAGTGGGATGGTTACACTGATAATAGCGTTATCGCCGCTCACCATCTGTGTCGATTCCTCAAAATTGCGTAAAACCTCGCACAGGTCTGACATCCATTCCCACTCCTCACTTCTGATTACAGGAAGTTGAACGGAGAGGCGACGACCGTGTAACAGCTGGTACTCCACTACTGCCCTCTGCTGCTCACAAAGCCGGGCCAACATGTGGAAGGTGGAGTTCCAGCGCGTGCTCACGTCACACAGCAGCCGGTGAGCTGGCAATTGTAAGCGCTGCTGCAGCTTCAACAGGCCGGCTGAAGCTGTTGATGACTTACGGAAATGTGCACACACGCGGCGCACCTTGGTCAAGAGATCATGCACATTGGGGTAGGTTTTTAGAAATCGCTGCACCACTAAATTAAATACATGCGCTAGGCATGGTACGTGTGTGAGCTTGCCGAGCTCCAAAGCCGCCACCAAGTTACGCCCATTATCACACACAACCATGCCTGGTTGCAGGTTGAGTGGCGAGAGCCACTGCTCGGTCTGGTGACTAATCCCCTGCAACAGCTCTGAGGCCGTGTGCTGTTTGTCCCCAAGGCAGATCAGCTTCAGCACGGCCTGTTGACGCTTCCCCACTGCAGTGCTACACTGCTTCCAGCTACTGGCTGATGGGGGAGTGGCGGTGTGTGTAGAGAATTCGGAGGTGGAAACGGAGGAGGAGGAGCCAATAACGTAGGTGCTGGTGGAAACCCTGATGGAGGTAGGGCCCGCAATCCTCGGCGTGGGTAGCACCCGTGCCATCCCAGGGTCCGAGTCGCTCCCAGCCTCCACGACATTCACCCAGTGTGCCGTCAGGGAAATGTAGCGTCCCTGGCCACAAGCACTTGTCCATGTGTCAGTCGTTAAGTGGACCTTCCCAGTAACTGCGTTGGTCAGGGCACGGGTGATGTTACGGGACACATGGTGGTGTAATGCGGGGATGGCACACCGGGAAAAGTAGTGGCGGCTGGGGACCGCGTACCGAGGGACAGCTGCTGCCATCAGGCTGCGGAAGGACTCAGTGTCCACAAGCCTAAATGGCAGCATTTCGATGGCCAGTAATTTTGAAAGGTGTGAGGTTAGTGCTATGGCCTGTGGGTGGGTGGCTGGGTACTTTCTCTTGCGCTCAAATGCCTGGGATAACGACATTTGGACGCTGTGCTCGGACAGGGAAGTGGATGTGGTCGCTGATGGTGCTTCAGATGCTACAGGTGCAGGGCGGGAGGTATGCGGGCCTGCGCCTTCGACAGGCGATTGGCCGGCACCGAAAACAGGGGAAGAGGAGGCAGTGGTGTGGCCTGCAGACACAGATGGGCGATCCAGGCGTTCCTCCCACTTACTACGGTGCTTGGATGCCATGTGTCGGATCATGCTGGTGGTGGTGAGGTTTCTAGTGTTCATGCCTCGGCTCATTCTGGTGTGGCACAGGTTGCAAACTACAATTCTTTTGTCGTCCGCACTTTCCTTAAAAAAACGCCATACCGCGGAACACCTACCCCTTGGCAAGGTAGATTTACGCAAGGGGGTGCTCCGTGGAACATTTGCGGGCCGGTTTGGTGCGGTCCGCCTTCTTTCTGCAGCCACACCACTGCCTCTTCCAGCCTGTTGCGGTGCTGCAGATGGCTCACCCTCAGGACTGCTGTCATCGCTCGGCTCTACACCTTCCCAGGTGGGGTCAGTCACCTCATCGTCCACCAAGTCCTCCTCCACTTCCTCACTCTGATCATCCTCCTCAAGTCTTGATCCCACCACATACTCAGTCATTGACAACTGTATAACATTCTCCTCAACAAGGTCTTGAGACGGAAATAGTGGTTGATTTAATGGCAACTGTGTCTCATCATCATCATCATCATCCACTACTTCCTTTGACCTTAAATGCCGTTCACATCTGTCATCTTCTTGTGATTGGGTAGCCTCTAGAGGTTGTGAATCAGGGCACAAGATGTCATGTTCCTCTGCAAGCGTGCTTGGAGAGAGGGTCAAATGAAGGATTGGTGATGAGACGAGCTCCTCACTATATCCCAGTGTGGGATCACTTCTTTGACCAGACCGTGTATGGTGGGAGGAAGGATGATCAGAGTGAGGATTATTTTGACCAGACTCTTGGCTACTGAGAGTGGACTTGGTGGAAGACAGGGTGGTGCTTAACCGACTGGAAGCAGTATCAGCTGTCATCCAACCGACCACCTGTTCGCAGTGGTCGGACCTCGAGAGTGATGTCCTGCGACGCCCTGTAAAATTACACATGAAGCTAGGTATGGTGGATGTCTTTCTTTCTTGTGCTCTGGCACCAGGCACAGTTTCTCCGCGTCCTGACCCGCGCCCTGAACTTTCAGGATCACGTCCACTTCCCCGTCCCTTTTTACCCGCCTTCTTCATCTTACACAGAATATGTGACTTTAATATTTGAGTTTGAAAACTTAACAGTATTTCTTATTATTCTGCAACTCTGCACAGTACACAGAATAGGCTGCTAAACGGCGGTGAAACACACTGAATGGAATATGTGACTTTGATATTTTAGTTTGAAGACTTAACAGTATTTCTTCCTATTCTGCAACTCTGCACAGTACACAGAATAGGCTGCTAAACGGCGGTGAAACACACTGAATGGAATATGTGACTTTAATATTTGAGTTTGAAAACTTAACAGTATTTCTTATTATTCTGCAACTGTACAGAGTACACAGAATAGGCTGCTAAACTGCGGTGAAACACACTGAATGGAATATGTGACTTTAATATTTGAGTTTGAAAACTTAACAGTATTTCTTATTATTCTGCAACTCTGCAGAGTACACAGAATAGGCTGCTAAACTGCGGTGAAACACACTGAATGGAATATGTGACTTTAATATTTGAGTTTGAAAACTTAACAGTATTTCTTATTATTCTGCAACTGTACAGAGTACACAGAATAGGCTGCTAAACTGCGGTGAAACACACTGAATGGAATATGTGACTTTGATATTTTAGTTTGAAGACTTAACAGTATTTCTTCCTATTCTGCAACTCTGCACAGTACACAGAATAGGCTGCTAAACTGCGGCGAAGCACACTGAATGGAATATGTGACTTTGATATTTTAGTTTGAAGACTTAACAGTATTTCTTCCTATTCTGCAACTCTGCACAGTACACAGAATGTGCTGCTAAACTGCGGCGAAGCACACTGAATGGAATATGTGACTTTGATATTTTAGTTTGAAGACTTAACAGTATTTCTTCCTATTCTGCAACTCTGCACAGTACACAGAATAGGCTGCTAAACTGCGGCGAAGCACACTGAATGGAATATGTGACTTTGATATTTTAGTTTGAAGACTTAACAGTATTTCTTCCTGTTCTGCAACTCTGCACAGTACACAGAATGTGCTGCTAAACTGCGGCGAAGCACACTGAATGGAATATGTGACTTTGATATTTTAGTTTGAAGACTTAACAGTATTTCTTCCTATTCTGCAACTCTGCACAGTACTCAGAATGTGCTGCTAAACTGCGGCGACGCACACTGAATGGAATACGTGACTTTGATATTTTAGTTTGAAGACTTAACAGAATGTGCTCTAATCTGCAACTTTGCACACTAAACAGAATGTGCTCTAATCTGCAACTTTGCACACTAAACAGAATGTGCTCTAATCTGCAACTTTGCACACTAAACAGAATGTGCTCTAATCTGCAACTGTGCACACTAAACAGAATGTGCTCTAATCTGCAACTTTTCACACTAAACAGAATATTTTTTTTTTTTTTTTTTTTTTTTTTTTCCCCCCACACAAAATAACCTGCTGCCCCCACACACAGTAGTCCTAAAAAGGACTTTTGGTTCTTTTTTGTCACAATTTTTTTTTTTCCTCCCTACACTGCCTTTCCCTTCCTATCCTCAGCTCTCCCTGGCTCAGACTGAGCCGAACTCGATGGTCAGGTGCTATACAGCACCCGACCACGGGTTCTGGCCAGCCAATCAGTGTAATGCCAGCAGCCAACATGGCTGCTGGCATTACACCGATGTCAGAGCCTCCCTGCACGTTTATTGGCTGCGCAGCAGCCGCAAAACGTGCGGGGAGGAGACCCGAACATGGCGGGCGAGCACATGCGGTACTCGTACGAGTACCGCCATGTGCCGAGCAGAGCGATGCTCGAGCCGATCCGAGCATCGGCCGAGCATGCTCGCTCAACACTACTGGTGATGTGTGGGGAGCATGTCACCATACGCACAAAGATTTAGGAATGCAAGGGGAGGGGAGGAGAAATTCCCCATTAGCATACAGGGCTGTTAAACTGCTGTTGATATGTAAGAGATGTCCTCCCTTACACATCGCCAGCAGCAAACAACCCTGAAGTCTGCAAACATCCTCCCTGCTTCGCCACTTGCTCAGTGGGGGGGAGCAGAGGGGATCCTCTAAGCATCATTCCCTTAAACCAAAAGTGGAGCAAGCAAAAAACTCCTTAGTGAACAAATACATTCAATTGAAGGGTAATAACAATAATCTGAGATTATGTAATTGCATATATACTACCTGTCACCATAAACTACGTTTTAACTCTTGACTGTGAATCAGTTGAAGCACATATACTATATCCTAAAGCCACTGTGAACAACATGTGGCTCTCCTGCTGCTCAAAATAGGTTATATTTTCTCATTTGCCAATCAACGCTAAAGCAGAGGTAAGCATTCCGTGACTCTTAAAGCTATAGTTGGACTCCAACCCTCCCATCATCCTCAGCAAGTCATGTCCCTCCAGCTGTTCTGGGTGACTGAGGATGCTGGGAGATGCAGGCAAACAGCAGATGGAGAGCCAAAGGTTGCCCACTCCTAATTGCACAGTAAACTGCACCCCATTACACATTTCAGCACTGTGCAACCCCTCTTCCATCACCTTCACCTTTTTCCACTCTGCCACCCCTCCTCCTTTCTCTTTGCCACCTTCCCTACCAAGATTGGCTTCTCTGCCACCCCTGCTCCATACCCTTTGCTGCCTTCCCTATTTCAGGGTAGGGAAGGCAGCAAAGGGGATGGTGAAGGGGTGGCAGAGTAGCAAATGGGTGGAAAAGAGGCAGCAGAATGTCGAATGGGTGGAGGAGGGGTGGCAGAGTGGTAAACGGTGAAAGTGATGGAAGAGGAGGGGCACAGTGGTAAAAGGGTAGATACCATTCTCCTAACTGGAGTTCAGGAAGTCTTTGCCCCAGTACTACACAGACATGATGTTCCTGCAGTAGTTGCTGATCTTTGCTAGATGGAGCACCATGGAAGTCTTCATGGTGCTGAAGTTCCCCAAATCTTTTCAGTTGTGTCAGCCAAATCATCAGAAGGGCGAGCTTGCAAAGTGTCCTGCTTGAATTGTCCAGGCAAGGAGAGGAAGGCTGCCAGCCCAATGGACGTTAAATGGTCTAATGTGTGAATCAAATCATAAATATGATAGAACCATCTCTGTAAATGTTTAAAGGGATGCAGTTTATGGTACAGTTAGGAGTGATGCTTGTATCTCCCATCATTCTCAGGCAGCCACAACAGGCAGAGGATGATGATGGTTATAGTTTAAGAACAGCTGGAGCGACATGGCTGGCTAAGGATGATGGGAGAGTTGGAGTCCAACTATAGCTTTTAGAGTCAAAGAATGCTCCCCTCTGCTTTAGTGTTAATTGGCAAATGAAAAAATATAACTTATTTCCAGAACAGCTGCAGAGCCACATGTTGCTCAAATTGGCTTTAGGATAGAGTATATGTGCTTCAACTGATTCAAAGGCAAGGATTAAAATGTATTTTATGGTAACAGGTAGTATATATAAATTGAATTAATTTGTTCACTATGGAGTTGTTTGTTTGCTCACACTTTTGGGTTAAGGGAATGGTCAGGGTCAGATTTACATCTCAAGCACCCCTAGACACAGTACACTCTAGTGCCCTTTGTCCCACCTTGGCCCTACTCCTCACCACACCCTATCATTTAACCACTCCCTCTTTTATGGCCAAACCCATTGTAGGATTTATGCTTCACAGTAATGGGACGGTTTTCCAGAGGGGAATGAACAGCACACATTCAGAAATCATAAGTGACCTTTACTAGATATGTAGCCTGCCCTTTCCCCGTGTTTAAGACCCAAATAATGGAAAGGTATTGGTACCAACGATCAAAGCAATACTAAAAAATCAAGCAGTGAGTACCAAATTATACCATGCAGATCACTTACAGCTACAGTATAGCTGAGTACTTATGCTCTTTGGAGTCACTTCTACCTAAAAGTACTGGCAATCTGTATCAAGTATATTATCACTCATTCCCATCAACCACTGTGGCGCAAACACAGTGTCATTATTATTAGTGTGTAGTAACAGTTCTATCCCAGAAAGTCATTACTTTGGGAAGGGAATATCAATTCTACACAATGCCCTTATGCTCCTTCAAACCTAAAAATTCCTAGGAGCCGGTTCATACAATGACTTCCTTTAAAATAAACACTTGCATGTCTATTTTCACAATACACCAGCCAATCTAAAAATAATGCCCATCTCTTAACCCCTTAAGGATCATTGTCGTACCAGGACTGTCACGGTGGTCCGGCACTTAAGGACCACTGACGGTCCTGGTACATCATGGAGTTCAGGGCTCCCGGCGCGGCTGCACGCCACATCGGAAACCCTGCAAAAAAAAAAAAAAAAGCCCCGTGGATAAGTATCTAAGGAGGCCTTACATTATCTAAGAAAAAAAGATGCGTGATAAAAGGGGAAGGGGAGGGGTGGGGGTCTTATGCTCAGAAAAAAAGTGGAAGAATTCTGGGATAAACCAACTACAGCACAGGGGAGAAATAAGAATTCCCACTGGGATTTTCAAAACCTTGCTTGAATGCTAGAAAGAGTTCTAATGCAATGAGAAGCAATGAGTTGGAAACCTCTCTAGCATTCCAGTGGTTAAAAGCACCTTTTAAAGGGACAGTAACATCAAAACATAAAGTTGTCCCTGTTTTCTGTATTAAAGGAAATTAGAATATTGGAAGCTAATAAAGTTTTCCCCAACTGGAACCCCACAGCCACTGCTTTGCTGGAAGATGACGCAACCATAAGAAAGACCTCCTTTCTGAAGAAAAAATAAATACATAAAAATATATATTTTTTTTTTTTTTTTTAAAAAAGGGATGTGCTCCCAGTTAAATTCAGAGTGGGACATCATCCATATCTTTTAGTTTTTCGGTCAATACCCCAAGGTGGTACATGGTCCTTCATGTATTTGACCTCCCTCACACCGTTTTTTTTATTCTGTGGTACAGTGAATTACCCTTTGAGTGCCAGAGAGGTATCTAACGCATTGCAGTACCTCTCTGGCTCTCAATGGGTTAATGTTTTGCTTTATAACAACTGTATCCTAAACCTTGTCCAGTGTTATATGCTGTTTATAACTCTTTAGTATTGAATACATTTTGTTTATTTACATGGTTGCCATAGCCAACAGAGCTGACTGAGTCATTTGGCAATTACATTACCACTCTTTTACTGGTTGTTTTTAATTGTAACAAATTAACACCTGATATGCAAACATGTTAAATAGCAGATGAGCCAGGACCTCAGCTATCAATGAATAAGCGATATCAGAAAGTGAAACGTATCTGATCTATTGGCATTCCTTGGATTGTTGCTGTTAACTGTGATCTGTTTTTTTAATGTAGATTAAATAAACCTCTGATATTTCATTTAAAACAGGTAATAGGGACACCTTTATGTTGTGGTGTTACTGTCAATTAAAATGGCAATTTGGGGAATTTTTATTTGTCTCCTATGGTGCAGTTGGTTGGCCCAGATTATCTCTACCTTTCTTTTGAACAAAAGGCCCATTGTGTTTTACCACAAATATGAAATTCCTGATAAAACACAAAGCAAAAAATGCCAGGGAGATGGTTCAGTTGGATATTGCATCAGCTGTTGAATCTGTTCAAGCAGCAGGGTTGCAGGGTCTAGTCCCGGCAAGGTCTGCTCAGCCTTTCATCCTTCTGAAGTAGATAAAATTACAGTCTTAATGTATTCTTCCAGGTAAAATACTTTCACAAAAAAAAGAACTGTCCACTTATTATGTTGGTCAACTTTCTGTATACTCATTTTTGAGTTTGGCAGTATAAGTAGGTGGAATATATTCATGCCACCTCCTTGGAAAACCTAGGGCTGGATTCTATTACCTGCGCTAAAATCGGCGTTACAAGAAAAACAAGTAGCGTGAATTTTGCAAACGTGTTACGTCGGTATTCTATTGGAGAACCACAGCAAAACAAAACTGGCGTAGACAGCACTTTTCAGACTAGTAACAAAACAGGTGCTGTCTGCTTTTTTTTGACTACACCCTACAAAAAAAGTGCAAAATGTCAAAGTCCAAGGAAATAGACATACAGCTGACGACAGAAAGATCAAGTTTAGTGTTAGATGTGTTCTCCACATAACAAAATCCGACAGAGTGCCCCCTTTCGACATATTAACCCCCACACTGAACGTCTTCGTCCCTCCTCATTCATATGTATAGGCAAATGAGTGGTTACTCATTTGACGCCGACAGGGTTAACCCTTTGAGTATATAATGCCTCCCCCACCACTCTAGAGCTCAACAAGCTAAACATATATAGGATCTCTATCTTGTTTTTTCTACATAAATATGTCACACTGCCAGTGCTGATTGGCTTCACTTCTCAGATGGTAAATGTCATGTTTTTTGTTACAATGAGGCAGCTCTAAAGATAATCCAGTAATGGCAGGACTATAAAACTGTTATCTTTTACATTTTCCTACTGACAATGTTGTATGTTTTTTTGGATCCTGGGATAAAGCAAGTGCTATTAACCCATTGAATTCCAGAGTGGTATGCAACGCATTGCCCTGCAATACGGAGCACGCCACTCTGGCACTCAAAGGGTTAATACCATAAACTAAAAAAAGAGCAGTGGAAAGAGGATTTTCCACAGTCACGTTTCTGTCCAAGTAATAGGACTCACCAACATTATCAGCTTTGAGCAACACTTAACACCCTGGGTTTTAACACAGTTTTATGTTATAATTAATAAAGTTTTATTTTAACAAGTCTGCACCTTCAATACACATTACTTCTCTTTCTTTCTTTCTTTCTTTCTTTCTTTCTTTCTTTCTTTCTTTCGCTTGAATAACCCTATGAGTGCCAGAGGGGTAGGAAACACATTGCAAAGCTTTGCTACCTCTCTGGTACTCATAGGGTTAATCTTGCAATACAAAATACTAGGGCATGTCAAAAAAAAAAAAAAAAGGAGAAGAAAAATGTCGGATAAAAATGGTGAAGGAAAGTCATGGGAGCACTGCAGTCTAATTTTAAAGGGGGAGGGGTTAAAATGTTTAATGTGAACAATATTAGTCGAATTAATGTGGTGAAAGAAAGCACTGCAAGTCAACTTTTAAAAGAGGGGGTTAATATATTGAAGGGGGCACTGTATGTCGAATTTCTATGCTGTATACTGTATTGTCCACTGCTTTTGTTCGAACAACGATGGTTTTGAAACTGTCATTATGGCTTCTACTCCTCAACCTCTGAGGAGCAGAATTTCCAACTTAAATGTAACCACAAAACAGGCGCTAATACTGAGCGTGAGTAATAGGATACTAATTGCACGTTATTTTTAGTTGTTTCCTATGGGCTTTTTTTTAGACTGGCGGTAAGTATAATTACCATTGGTTTTGTTTTCACAAGTCGGGTAATAGGATAGCAAAAACGGACAAAAAAAAAACGCCTGTTTTATTTTTAGCGCTGGTAATAGAATCAAGACCCTAAAGCCTAATTTACACTTGTGACAATTGGTGAGGTCACCCTAGCAGAAAAGTATTCTTGTAGGCTAGGGTCCTTTCATATGGACAACTCTTGTCTTGTGTGAACTCACCAAGAGCCAGCATGCTTTATCTTTACTGTGTTCCAATGGGAAGGCAATAAAGTTGCAGCATAGCTGATCTGCACAGTGGGTTATGGGCCCTCCGGAAGATCATTCACACAAGCTATACTGGAAGTTATGAAGCACATTGTACATTTAATGAATGTCCAACCCACCTGGGTCATCCAATCATGCCATCAGCCCAGTAATAAGAACTGAGGAAAAAACTAGATATCATCCATTAACACTAGAGGAAAGGAAACAATGAAACAGAGGTAGGAATGTTTACAGTAAGGGAAATAAACTTCTAGAATTTGTTGCCTCAGGATTAGGTGCATGCAGATACAGTAGTAGCTGTAAAAAAAGGATACCTTTCTAGCTGACAAAAATACTCAGAATTATGACAGTTGGTTTCACAGCAGATATGTGTGTGTTGATCCAGGGAAATATCCAACTGCCATTTGGAGTCAGGAAGAATTTTTTTTACCCACTTGCGGTTTATTTGGAAATGGTGTCAATGTTTTTTTTTTGTTTTACTTCCTCTGGATCAACAGGAGTGATAAGGCATGGGCAGAACATTACGGACTCATCAACTCTGAATGTTACTATATGATTGCTGGAAAATGCAGGAGATGGTGAGCCCAGAACACAGATAATGGAAATGTAGTAGGCACTTCTGATAATTTCAGGGGTGATATGCACTAAGAAGTGAGAGTGATACAAATCTAACCAAGTCATATATTACTCTATGGAGACTGTACATTAAAGTGTTCAAAATGACTCCAGCATGAAAGAGAGGCTATATAGATATTGCTGAGATTTTTCTCACTGGGGACACTAGTCTTACATTTGTCTGTCTCCCTTTGGCATTACAATGTCCTACTTTGATGTATTGGGATTATGTATATCCATAATGGTTGAACCAAAATAGTAAAATCGCCATTACATGCCAGATTTGCAAAAAATATATTGCTAAAAAAGTCTGTGGGCAAAATTGTCTTAGTATATGAATTAAACACCCTCATTTCGATTTAATAAAAACGGGGCCAATTTTGGAGCAAACCAACTAAACTAGTAAAAACTAGTAAAAACTCATTTTTCAATGCATTGAGTCAAACATGCTCAGTGCAGTGGAGCCTAAGTACAACAGAGTGGCAATCTGCTCATATTTCAGCTGCACTCCAGATGTTAGGATTATTCACAGTGGCTCAGTGGTTAGCACTGTTGCCTTGCAGCGCTGGGGTCCTGGGTTCAAATCCCACCAAGGACAACATCTGCAATGAGTTTGTATGTTCTCACTGTGTTTGCGTGGGTTTCCTCCGGGTACGCCGGTTTCCTCCCACACTCCAAAAACATACTGATAGGTGAATTTAGATTGTGAGCCCCAAAGGGGACAGGGACCAATATGAGTGTAAAGCGCTGCGGAATCTGTGTGTGCTATATAAATAAAGGGTTATTATTATTATTCGATGTGAATACAGCAAAGTGTAGATGATGGGAGCTGTAGTTCACCAGAGGCTAAGGGTCACATGTTGTCCAACCTTCCCCTCTCTTTGCCCAGTCTCTTTTCACATTCTCCTTGATTCTTTCCCCCACCTCTCTTCTCATCCACCCCTTTCTTCTCCACAACTCCTCTCTTCTACCCCTCCCCTCTCTCATTCTACCTCCTATTTTCTGCCTCCTTCTCTTCTCCCCCTCTCATGTTCCCTGTTCCCCTCTCTTCCCTTTCTTTTCTTTACCTCTCCTCTCTGCATTCTCATTCTTCCCCCTTTGTCTCATGAGTATGCACAGAGGAGACTTCAAGAAATCAAATTCCACCTTCAATACTTCCTTGTTCCAGGTATAAGACTACTTTGATCCTTCATTAACTATCAAACTTTCATCTCATGGTATTTTGATATACTTCACCTATGGCTTTATTCCTAACATGCCAATCTGTTTTAACTCAATCACTTTTGGTTTGTATTAGCATATACCTGATGATAATAGGTCCTGTTTAATCACTTTGATTGTAATCCTCTTATATTCAATAAAGATATTATAAAAATTAAAAAAAAAAAAAAAAAAATCAAATTCCACTATATGGCACAAATGAGGTGAATAGAGGGGGTATCAAATGCATAGTTCACCTAGGCCATCAATACAGCTTTTAGCCAACCCTCATTCCAACAGCGTATTCTGCTGTCACACAAACTTTAGAATCTATTTTTTTCCATTTATACCTGACTAGTGTAAAAGCCAGTGTACACAGGCCAAGGTCCAGGTGATGTTAACCCTTTGAGTGCCAGATGGGTACGCAACGCATTGTTTTGCAATGTGTTGCGTACCCCTCTGGCACTCAAAGGGTTAAGAGGCTGGTCCTGCTCTGCGTCCTGCCGCCGGCACAGTCATGCACTGTAGAGACTGCCCAAAAGCACAGAATGCTCACAGCACAGAACTCACAGCATTCTGTGTGTTCAGGTAGTCTCTACTGCGAATGACGGCTTCTGACAAACATCCTAGCGAATTATTATATAGGATGTTAAGACTGAAAATATTAAAAGTTTGCAAAACATTTGATATAGGACCCAAACTGACAACAAGAAGAAACCAGACTGAAAGAGATTGCTGCTTTATGCAGCAAATCAATTTGGATCTGAGCATCAAGACCTATCGTAGAGAATAATTTATATCATGGAGAAAAAGAATAAATTGCAAAATGAAGTTCTGGACAGCATGGAAATGCACAGAGGAAGTCAAGCTGAGAGAATGTGAAAATGAGAAGCTTCAAGAAGATGAAACATTTGCGGCTGAAACTGTTCTCTGCTGAAAACTGTTCATGATCCACAGTTGAGACAGCATTAGTGTGTGATCATTTTCAAACCAGAAAAAATGGTGACATGAAGTAAAAAATGAAAAAAAAAAAATACTTGTAAAATTTATTTTTTAACCCTTTGAGTGCCAGTGAGGTATCCATTCCTCTGACACCCAAAAGTTAAAAATAGACGTAATGAGAAGTGTAATGCTGAAAACATACACTAGAGATGATAGTAGTACATACACTCACAAGGCAATGTTTACGTTTATATAAAACACAGCTTCAAATACCGTGACTTATCCATTAACCCCTTAACGACCGTGTGCTGTACTAAGATGCGTTTTTTGTGTTAAGGACCGGTGATGGTCATAGCACGTCAAGTACATTTTACTTACAGCGCTCTTCTGGGACCGCTGTAAGTAAAAACGGGGATTGAAATTGACCACTCCAAGACTGGAGCGGTCTCTCTCAGTCCCCAGCGTGGCGTGCCGGTACGATTCACAGGTCACGTGTACTGGCACATCGGCATCTTCAAAGCGGTCCTTAAAGGGATAGTAATACTTCGTTTTAACTTTATTTTATTTTGTAGGCATTAAAAAAAAATAAAGAATGATATAAGTCTTATCTCTGAAACCTTTATGGTTTAAGAGATATTCACAAACAAAGTATCCCCCCCCCCCCCGTTCAACCAGATCAGAAGGGAGATGCCCAGGTAGACTGCAGAGAGGGACAATCTTCAATTAAGATAAGGGAAAAAGCTGAAAAACTTGTCAAGGGGGGCAGGGCTTTCATTGTTTTCATACAAAGAAAATTGTCCCCTTCTGTTATCTGTACTGTCATACAACCAGACTCACATCTGAGAAGAGATGGCTTACACTAGGTAAAAGGGGTGGGGAGGGGAACTTTGCTTGTGAATATCTCATAAACCATAAAGGTTTGAGAGATAAGACTTATATCATTCTTCATGTTTTTTTAATGCCTACAAAATAAAATAAAGTTAAAACGAAGTATTACTATCCCTTTAAGGGAAGGTTACTTCCCAGGACCGTGGACGTGAAGGGGATAATGGGCTTGATCCATTAGGTCTGTGAAAGGTAGCGAACTGAATTTTTAACTCTTTGAATGCTAGAGACATCTTCAGTGAATTGCTTTGCAAAGCTTTGGGTATGTCTCTAGCATCCATGGGGATATACCCGGTTGATGTTTTTTTCCTAACGTATTCCGTCGCTAGTGAGGTGACAATACAAGTAACAGAGAATCAACACTGCAAAGAAACAATTATTGGGACAAGATATATGTTGTCAAATTGCACTACAATACCTGGAGTACTGTGCAAAAGTCTTAGGCAGGTGTGAAAAAATGCTGTAAAGTAAGAATGCTTTCAAAAATAGATGTTAATAATTTATATTTATCAATTAATAAAATGATACTGAGCGAGCAGAAGAAAAATCTAAATCAAATCAATATTTGGTGTGACCACTAGGGGTGGGTGAAATCTCTCACTGTGTTCCCGCAAGAAATTCTGCAAAAAACACATTGTTGTCTGCTTTTTTGCGTGAAAATCCTCTTTTAAATTGGCCATTGGCTAAAATTCCCAGCCAATTTTTTAGTGGCTAGAAGTTTTCCGCCCATTGATTTTAGCTGGTTTTACCTTTTTGCTATAAAAACATGATATATTTGTAGAAGTTAAACACAGTAGAAGCAGCTACAGAGCAAGGTAAACATGCTGTGCTGTTCTGCTATGATCTGTTTGAAAAATGTAAGCAGGAAAGGCTCAAAGTAACTGCTATCACTATGAGCAGGTTTAAAAATAGTAAAAGGAGTAACTGGAAGGACCCTTATGTATCCACTGAGTCTGAGGAGGAGGAGGAAGAAGTGACCACTACTGAACCAATGCTCTCCAGGCCCCCTAAATCACCCCTAGGGAACTTGGGGAAATTAATGGCAAGGAAGGAAGAGAAGGGTAGTACTAGTGAGTGCAGGACAGGTCAGCTACCTGTGCCTGCTGCAAGATGTGCGGCCCCTGCTGCTACCATTGCTGTACCAGCTGCCAGAAGTGCTGCCCCTGCTGCCACTAGTGTTGTGCCTGCTGTCAGGCAGGCTGCCCATGCTACTGCTACCACCATTGCTGTGCCTGCTGTCAGACGTGCTTCCCCTGCTGGCACCAGTGCTGTGCTTACTGCCAGCACTGCCCCTGCTACCACCAGTGCTGTGCCTGCTGTCAGCTCTGCCCCTACTGGTACCAGTGCTGTGCCTGCTGCCAGTGCTGAACCTGCTGCTACCCTACTGTGCCTGCTGTCAGATTTGCTGCCCCTGTGGCTACCAGTGCTGTGCCTGCTGCGAGCGCTGGCCCTGCTGCCACCATTGCTGTTCCTGCTGCCAGATGTGCTGCCCCTGTTGTCACCAGTGCTGTGCCTGCTGCTAGTGTGTCTTGTACTACTCAGGAGGGGGGGAAGGAGAACATGATGCCAAGTGTGACAGCAAGAGACCCTAAGTCACACTTGCCATTCCCAAGTAGTCCCGTCAGTGCTAGTACTACTACTAAGTAGGGATGGGGAAAAGTTGTTGCTGTGTTCCCGTGAGAAATTTCACGAAAACCACGTTGTTATCCGCTTTTTCATGGGAAAATCTGCTTTAAAACTAGCAGTTAAAATTTTCAAATCTTTTGCCCATTGGCTAAAATCTTTTGCCATTTTTTTAGGCTATAAAGTTTTTGCCCATTGATTTATATTGTTTTCACACTTCTGCTATAAAAATGTGACATTTTCGCTGAAAGCAGACACATTAGAAGCAGCTACAGAGCGAGATAGACATGCTGTGCTGTTCTGCTGTAATATTTTGCAAAAATTAAGGCAGGAGAGGCTCACAGTGACTGCTATCACTACGAGCAGGTTTAAAAATATTACAAGGAGGAACTAGAAGGACCCTTATCTGTCCACTGAGTCTGAGTCTGAGGAGGAAGAGGAAGTGACTAGCAGTACTGAACCAGTGCTGCCCAGTCCCCCTAAATCACTCAAAGGGATCTTGGGGAATTTAATGAGAAGGGAGGGAGAAAGGGTAGTGCTAGTGAGAGCAGGACAGGACAGCTGCCTATGTCTGCTGCAAGACATGCCCCTGCTGTTCCCTTGGTGCTGTTGTCACGGTTTGTTACGACTCTCAGACACAAAGTTAGGTAAAAACACAACTTTATTGAAATGATTAAAATAATCACTTAGGATTTTGAACACATACATACAATACATCAACTAAATGGATAATTCAGTCAATGCAGACTCTACCGGTCTTGCCAATATACCGGGCAAGACAGCCTGGGTAACAAGAAAGAGAGGCTCTACCGGCCTTGCCAATATACCGGGCAAGGCAGCCTAACTTAATGCAACGGTGTAGGCTCTACCGGCCTTGCCAATACCGGGTAAGGCAACCTTAAGATGGAATAACGTAAAAGGTTCTACCGGCCAGACCACCGCTGTTAGGACAGGACAGCGCACAGTGTCAGCAACACATAAAGGACCTTCAGACTGTAAAGTATAGCTGGGACCAACAAACGGATTCGATAGCCACCAGGCTAAAGGAGTAACCCAACGTCTGCACGTTGGGACTAGCAAGCAGTTTAGTATAGCCGTAAAGTTTTGCAGCAAACCAGCGTCCACACGCTGGGACCAACAAACGGAATCGTATAGCCGCAAGGCTTAAGAGTAACCCAACGTCCGCACGCTGGGACTAGCAAGCAGTATTGTATAGCCGCAAGGCTTTGGAGCAAACCAGCGTCCGCACGCTGGGACCAACAAACAGAATCATATAGCCGCGAGGCTTAGGGAGTAACCCAACGTCCGCACGCTGGGACTAATCAGCAGTATTGTATAGCCACAAAGCTTTTGGAGCAAACCAGCGTCCACACGCTGGGACCAACAAACGGAATCGTATAGCCGCAAGACTAAGGGAGTAACCCAACGTCCGCACGCTGGGACTAACAAGCAATATTGTATAGCCGCAAGGCTTTTGGAGCAAACCAGAGTCCGCACGCTGGAACCAACAACGGAATAGTATGGCCGCAAGACTAAGGGAGTAACCCAACGTCCGCACGCTGGGACTAACAAGAAATATTGTATAGCCTCAAGGCTAGGAGCAAACCAGCGTCCGCATGCTGGGACCAACAAACAGAATCGTATAGCCGCAAGGCTTAGGGGGTAACCCAACGTCCGCACGCTGGCACTAACAAGCAGTATGCATAGCCGCAAGGCTCTTGGAGCAAACCAGCGTCCGCACGCTGGGACCAACTACGGAATTGTATAGCCGCAAGGCTTAAGGAGAAACCCAAAGTCCGCACGCTGGGACTGACAAGAATGTCGCCAAAGCGACCAAGCAGAAGGTCGCCAAGGACACAGGAACCAGGCCAGAAGATGACAGGAACCAGCAGGACGATCAACCAGGTCAGGAAACGGCAGCGCAGACAGTCAGCAGGAAACAGCAACCTCTGAGGACTAGGCCGGAACCGGTACTGGAACAGCTCTGCAGACAGGAGGCTCAGGAACAGGGTGCAATCAGGAACTCAGGAACACAGCAAAAGGCCCCAAAAGACCTCTGAACAAGGTGAAAGTGAATGTGGTCAGAGACACCACGAAGGTGCAACCAAGGGGTGCCCAAACCTGGTTTAAATAGGCAATATGAGGCAGGTTAAAGGCAGACAGCCAATGGGAGCCCCCTAATGGTGATAGACAAGGAAATGCAGCAATCACGGGCACAGTGATAGGTGTTGAAGGCTGCTGCTATCTATTTACAGAGGCCCGATTCTGTTCCCTGGTATCCCTTCCTTGCAATCAACTCCTTCCCTATTTAATGCAGTCTCTCCCTTTGCTCTGGGCCAGATTATAACAGGCTATCTGGTCAGTTCAGTTCTGTTCCTGGAGCCAGCTGCCTTCCTGTGTTGCTGAATTGGCAGTTGCCCTCCTGTGTTCCTGGTTCCAGTGCAGGCTGAAGCACCCCTCGTGTTCCAGTGCTTGGCTATACACCTGAGTTCCACAGCCTGGCTGCACACCCTGTTTCCTGAGCTGGCTGTACCCCTGTGTTCCAGAGCCCGGCTGCTCCCCTGGACTTCCAGAGCTGACTTTGTCCCTAGTTTGCCCAGAGGTCCTGTCCCTAGTTTGCCCAGAGGTCCTGTGCTTTTCTGTTTTATTATATGTTTTGTTGTGCAGGGTTTTTTAATGTTCTATGTATGCATATGTATAATACATTGGTGTTCCCTTTTATTGTGTGTGTGCTGGTTTCTTTGCTTTCTGGGTTCACTTTGTCTGTTTCCTTTTTCTGCTGTTGGTCTGCACCCCTTCCTGACCATCAGCCCTGTGACATTGTGTTGTGTTCTGTAGAGTAAAAATACACACAGTAGTTGAGCAATGTTGAGCACAAGAGGCAGGGGGAGGGGGAAGGCTGAAGCATTGCAGGGACCAGGCACGTGCACACATAGACTCCAAGGAGGGCTTGAGCACCTGCCCTTTTTGTCCAAAGTGTCCTCGTGCCCTTTTAACAAAAAAAAACAACAACAAAAAAAATTATGAGAAGTGCCCTTTTTTTTCACTTAAGCCCCTGCCCCCCAAAATGTCTGTGCACGTCCCTGGCAGGGACATGAGTAAAGTAGTAGATGAAAAACTGACTGCAGCAATTGTTGCTGCAGTGTGTGCAATCAATGATGATGATCCCTCTACTCCAAGGGAGGATGCAGTTTGTCAAGGTCCCAGCAAAACATCCAGCCCCACCAGTGTCAGTACAAATAAAGAACCATATAAGATGAACACTGAAGACTTTAACAAGTCACATTCAAGTGTTGATGAAGCTGGCAATAGACTACTAGAGGAAGGTGTAGCAGCTGAACCACCTGATGCATCAGATAGTGAGACAAACAAGCACCAAAACACCTGTCCTCAAAGTAGTAGTGAACTTTGTTACAGTAAAAGTAAATAGAAGTTGTTTGAGTCTCCCAAAAGCTTAGAGGAATATAAGGGTAGTGGGCAAGAATTGTCAGGTGATGCTGCTGCTGCTGCTGCTGCTGTGGATGACCTAATGATGATGCAGATCTAGAATACATCCTTCTTTTGTTCAGACACAGAGGAAGGTGAGAGTGAGGATGATGACATGGCTATAAGGTTAGCAGAAAGTCAAAGGCTGAATCTTCCACCACTGTGAGAAAACCACTAGAAAGTCGGAGCCTGGACAAGCACAGATGTCAAAAGGTATACAATGACCCTAATTTTCATCATCGGCATCATTTCCTCTTCAAAATCCAAGCCCCACTCACTCACACATACCTGTTTTCAGTACCCAGAAGCAGCAACAGCAACACAGGTTATTAACATACACAATGTTGGATATGACAAGTGCCTGTGCTGCTGCTGTAAGTGCTGTACCCTGAGCACCTAGTAGTAGTGGCAGTAAAATTGCATCAACATCTAGCCCTAGTAGTAACAGTAGCAGCGCCTCAGGAACCCCTTAGTCCATGAAGTCCACAGTATGGAGATACTTCACTCAGGATCCTCAAGCTAAGCACGTTGCTATATCTTGTCTGTGCGAAAAACAAGTGAGCTGGGGGAAAGCAGGCTCACACCTAGACACCTCCTCTATGAGATCCCACCTGAAGCACAACCACAGGTCTGACTGGGAGACACACTATCAGCAGGTCAAATTTGTCGCAACTAGCAGCAGCAGAAACACTTTAAAAAGGTCCCGGGCTCTAGGGCAGGAAAAAGTAGTGAAGTTATTTAAGTGTCAGAGAGTGTGCTACTGCCAGTGCCAACAGTTAGTTCAGTCCAAATAACACCTATGGCTTCAGCTGCAGAGGAGTATGATGACTCTGGCTTCGCTGTAGGAGATGGCAAGAATCATAGACTGTCCACACATGCTGCCTCTACTGCCCATGCCTCCTCTAGTCATGTTGTTAAAGCAATACATTTTCAGGCTTCTTCTGCCATGTCCTGCCAACCCACACTGACCGAGTTCCTGGGAAGGAGTCAAAAATATCACAAAGACAATCCCAAAGTACGCCTTTGGAATAGCAAGGTATCACGGTGCCCGTGATCCCCTGTCAGTCACAGTAATGGTACCTGTGCATTGGTGCAGGTTGTTTGGCCCGCCCAGGATGTTCCTTTGTATACTGGGCCTATGACATCTATTTGTTGCCCTTTCGTGGTGTTCCTGAAGTTGAGCCTTTTTGCTGAGATACTGTGTTCCTGTGTACCGACTCGGCTCGTCTGACTATTCTCCGTTCCTGCTCTCTGAGTGGTTCCTGCGCTGGCTGACATTCCTGCTCCGTTACCGACCTGGCTGTGGCTGACGTTCCTGCTCCGTTACCGACCTGGCTGTGGATGACGTTCCTGCTCCGTTACCGACCTGGCTGTGGATGACGTTCCTGATCCAGAGGATCCTGGTTCCAGTTGAAGCTCCCTGTTCCTCATCGGTTTCCTGAGTTCCTGTGCTTCCAGGTCGCCTGACGGCGACATTCTGAACTGTAGTAGTGGGGCTCCGTTCATTCACTCTCATTGATGCTATGCTGTGCCCTTCGTTTACCGAGCTGTAGTATCCTTGCTGAGCTGCCTCTCCGTGGCCGTACCTGCCCGATTTCATTACTGTGTGTTGCCTCCATTATTGAGCTTTATACACTTGCCAAGCAATATCGAATTATCCGAACCGTTTCACACAGTCTGAGCTGCACTTTGTACCTAGTCTGTCCATTACTCGAGCAGAGTAGTATCTGTGCCGGTACGCGGTGTACCGTGGTTGCACCTCCCGGTGCTAGTGGCCTCCGTTTGCTCTTGCAATAGGGTACTGTTACGGCACCGGAAGGGTGTCTGGGCGCTAGTCATTGCTCGTGTGTAGTATCATCATCGCACTCCCGTGCGAGGCTCGCTGTTGCTGGTACAGTGTTACTCCTGTTGGCACCAAGTGGGTGGCCTGGCTCTAATCTCCTTTGGCGCACAACAGTATCCCAGTACATATCAAGGGCGCTACAGGTTCCTCTCTAGCTCTGCTAGCGGCTCTTTCCATTACTCCTCCTGGAGTTATACTCAGCTCTGGTTGCATTGTGCAGTCTCCTTGGGCGTCCTTTTTACAGCTATATGGGAGTGATTTGAGCAAGCCTACTACTGATCGAGAATACTTTCAGAGACTTTGGAGCAGCTGGGCGTTGTCTGCCTACCATCATTGTGACTGATCAGTGGGTTATTCATTAACCCTTGTCCATCCTGTTCTACAGTGCTATTCTGCTTCCTTATACTTGCTACTGTTTACTACCTGTCTGTCTATGCCATACCTGGCCCCCAGGGGCGCTATTCCTGATATTCATTTCAAATAAAACTGTGTTTTTACTTAAAACCTTGTCTGAGTGTCAGAAAACCGTAACAGTACGAAAGGGCCATGACCTCTGACGGAAAAGGTGACAGTAATACACAGAACCTCCACTGGAGGATGGATGTGCACGAGCAGCGCTTGGACCAGTTGGCACTGGCCATGCAAACCTTGCTAGAACGTACGGTACACCTTGATAAACCTAACCAAAATCCGGTGGTCTCCCCAGTTATGACACCGGATCACGTTGCTGGGCAAATAGTTGCTGTTCCCAGAAGTTTAACGGCAGCGGCGCCGTTACAGTTGAGATACAGTGGCGAACCCACCCTGTGCAGAGGGTTTATTAACCAACTAGAGATATTTCTAGAACTGACACCTCATGCTTTTCCGAACGACCGTAGCAAGGTGGGGTTCATGATATCTCTATTAACGGGTAAAGCCCTGGCATGGGCTAGCCCACTATGGGAGAAGGCCAAACCATGTACACTAGACTTTGACATATTTGTCAAGCAGTTTCGCAGAGTATTCGAGCTGCCTGGGAGAACCTCCTCTGCTGCCAAAAGATTGATGGAGATTCAGATGGGCGAATGCACCGCAGGCGATTACGCCATAGAATTTCGGATACTGGCAGCAGAGGTAGGATGGAATAATGAGGCTCTAGTGGCAGCTTTCTCTCAGGGATTATCAGACGCTATTAAAAATGAAATTGCGGCCAGAGAGGTACCTACCGATTTGGATGAATACATAGATTATGTATTGCTCATTGATACACGCATACGCGAAAGGCGCTTGGCTAAAAGGGCAAGATCCAGAATCCATGGGCACGATGGCCCTTTAAACCCACCCTCGCCTCCCAATCTTCCTGATCGCTTAAACGAACTGGGGGAACCCATGCAACTCGGGTTCACCAGACTGTCTAAGGAAGAGCGGGCACACCGCAGAAGGCAGGGCTTATGCTTATATTGTGGCAAAGATGGGCACATACTACGTAATTGTCCGGTAAGGGCGGGAAACGCACGCACCTAGGGTACCTTGGGGGACAGGCACTAGGTGGTGTACAATCGTCCCCAGATCCCTGTTCCAAGAAACCCATCATTCCGGTGTGCTTCCTTGTAGGTGATCAAGCGTTCGAGGCACTAGCATTGATAGATTCTGGCACTGCAGGCTATTTTATGGACAAGACATTTGCTGAAACGCACAGTATACCGCTGTTCAAAAAAGATACGCCTTTAGCCATTGAAGCCATTGATGGCAGACTGCTAGAACCCGCATTCATCACCTTGGAAATTACACCTACCTCTATGACTATTGGGGCTCTCCACGAGGAGAGGGTATGTTTCCAGATTATACATTCACCCCATCACGCGGTCATCTTGGGGTTCCCTTGGTTATTACTACACAACCCCTAGTTTGACTGGCAAAGATGCGAGGTCAAGTCGTGGTCTGAATACTGTTCTGGTCATTGTTTGTCTCATCCAGTTAAGATTTTATGTACCTCTCCCTCCGTGCCAGCTGAGTACAGCAGATTCAGTGACGTATTCAGTAAGGGAGAGGCTAGCGCATTGCCACAGCATAGGCCGTATGATTGCGCTGTTGATTTGCCCCCGGGAGTGGTGCCACCGAGGGGCAGGACATACCCATTGTCCTGTGAGGAAAATCAGGCCATGGAGGAATACATTGAAGATGCCCTCACTCGAGGGATAATTCGTAAATCCTCATCTCCGGCAGGTGCAGGATTTTTTTTTGTGAAAAAGAAAAGTGGCGAGTTACGACCCTGTATTGATTACCGGGGACTTAATAAGTTGATGCCTAAAAACGCATATCCAATTCCACTCATTACAGAGCTGTTTGACAGGTTGAAAGGCTCATCTATATTTACTAAACTCGATTTACGGGCTGCGTACAACCTGATACGGATAAGGGCCGGGGATGAGTGGAAAACGGCATTCAATACTAGGTCGGGTCACTACGAATATTTAGTCATGCCATTCGGCTTATGTAATGCACCTGCCGTGTTTCAAGAGTTTATCAATGATATCCTCCGTGACTTATTGCAGTCCTGTGTTGTCGTTTACCTCGATGATATATTGATTCACTCTGCTAACTTAACCCAACACATTCTGGATGTGTCTGAAGTCCTGCTACGGTTACGCAAGAACAAATTGTTCTGTAAATTGGAGAAATGCGAATTTCATTGTTCCAAAGTACCCTTTCTGGGATTCGTCATTTCTATTGATGGCCTTGCCATGGATGAGGGTAAATTGGCAGCAGTCCTACAATGGCCACGACCTAAAGGGTTGAAAGCGATACAAAGGTTTTTGGGCTTTGCCAATTATTACAGAAAATTCATTCAGAATTTTTCCACCATTGTTAAACCTCTTTCTGACCTTACGCATAAGGGAGCTAATCCCTCTCAATGGTCTGATGCAGCTGAAAGGGCCTTCGATACTCTCAAATCTGCATTCGCCTCCGCTCCTATACTTTCCCAACCTAACCCTTCCCTGCCATTTACGTTAGAGGTCGATGCCTCTGAGGTTGGGGTAGGGGCAGTTCTCTCGCAACGTCCCAAAGAAGGGGGCAACCTGAGACCATGCGGGTTCTTTTCTAAGAAATTATCCAGTGCCCAAAGCCATTACGAAATTGGTGACAGGGAATTGTTGGCTATCATTCTGGCACTGAAAGAATGGCGACATTTACTAGAGGGCACAAGAACCCCAGTACTAATTCTTACGGACCACAAAAACTTGATTTACCTTTCAGAAGCTAAAAGGTTGCCGTCTCGCCAGGCTAGGTGGGCACTGTTTTTGTCAAGGTTTAACTTTATAGTGTCCTACTTGCCTGGATCAAAAAACGTGAGAGCTGATGCCCTTTCCAGGCAATTTTGCACAGACATTGAGAGGGACGAAACCCCGGTTCCTATTATTCAGCCTGACAGAATTCTGGCCACGATACGTACCAGTATCACTTCGCCTTTGGGGGAACAAATACTGGCATCCCAGGCAAGGGCACCTCCTGAAACCCCAGTTGGCAAGTGTTTTGTGGATGAGCCTTTCCGTGTCCAATTACTTGAGACCTATCACTCCTCGAAGGCAGCTGGGCATATTGGCAGAGATCAGCTGGTATGGTCTCAGGGCCGGACTGGCCTACCGGGATACCGGGAAAAATCCCGGTAGGCTGCCCGCACTGGGCTTCCCAGGGGCCGGCCGGGGCTTCTTCAATAAAAGTTTGAACGATCTTTCCAATCATCCGCGGCCGCCTGTTACCTTGCGGCCGCGGATGATTGGAAAGATCGTGAGATGTGAGCAACCGCCGGCCAGTCTACTGAGTGGAGGCTGGCCGGGCCTAGACCCAGTGACATCAGGCGCAGAGCGGAAAGCACTGCGTCCGCACACTGGGTAGACTGGCAGCTTCTACCTTAAACAGTGGTTTGCGGAGACAGAGGTAAGAGGGGGAGAAAGGCAAAAGAGGGATCAATAGCGGGTAAAAGAGGCAGAGGGGGGTCAAAAGGGAGAAAAAAAGGCAAAAGGAGGGGGGATCAGAAGGGGGAGAAAGCGGCAAAAGGTTGGAATCAAGAAGGGGAGAGAGAGATGCAAAGGGGGATCAAGAGTTAATGAGGGGGAGAAAGAGGCAAAGGGGAGATCAAAAGAGAGGAAAGTGGGGGGAGGGGAGAAAAAGGCAAAAGGAGGGGGGTCAAGAGGGGGAGAAAGAGGCAAAAGGGGGGGATCAGGAAAGGGGGAGAGAGGCAAAAGGGGGGGATCAGGAAAGGGGGAGAGAAAAAGGCAAAAGGGGGATGAAGACAAGAGTCAAGGCTGGATTAAGGCAAAAAGGGGGATCAAGAGGAGGAGAATGGTGAAAGAAAAATCAAGAGGGGTAAAGAGAGGCAACTTGACAAGAGGGGGAATCAAGACCAGGTGAAAGAGGCAGAGGGGGGTCAAGAGTGGGAAAAAAGAGGCAAATGGAGGGGGGATCATGAGGCGAAAGGAGGAGCAATCAAGAGGCAAAAGGAGGGAGGGACCAAGAGGCAAAAGAAGGGGGGGTCAGGAGGGGGAGAAAGAGGCAAGAAGGGGAGCGAGGCAAAAGGTGGGATCAAGAGTCAAGGAAGGGGTGAAAGGGGGATCAAAAGAGAGAGAAAAAGGCAAAAGGAGGGGGCTCAAGAGTCAAGAGGGGGATAATGAAGCAAAAGGTGCGAATGAAGAGTGGGAGAAAGGCAAAAGAGGGGAATCGAGAGTCAAGAGGTGGTGTATATATATATATATATATATATATATATATAAATCTCTATTGTTCTGGTGGCATTCAGATGTCTTTTAAAATGCATGTTTTCCCCTTTTATAAAAAGGAAAAAAAATGCCATTATGCTATGGGACTGGTATAATGACGCAATGCTATGGGGCTGGTCAGCAATTTTTTCCAAGGCTGGTTTTTATTCCCAGTCCGGCCCTGTATGGTCTCTATCACAAATGTTTTGGTGGCCTTCTCTAAGAGCTGACTGTGCGGAATTCACGTCTGCTTGTGCCACATGTGCCCGTACTAAGTCTCCCAGACATCTCCCAGTAGGCTTACTCCAACCAGTACCTAACGGCGAACGCCCATGGTCACACATTTCCATTGACTTTCTGGGAGAACTGACATCATCCAAGGGCTATACCTTTATTCTAATGGTGGTAGATAGGTTCTCTAAGATGGCTCATTTCGTGCCCCTCTCTGGACTTCCCTCGGCCAAGCAGGTGGTTAGTGTGGTGGGCAAAAGGCTGAAAAGTGTTTGGAAAGAAAATCTACCTGATAACATATATGTGGACAAGTGGGCGGAGCACAGGCTATATGACAGTGACTGCTCACTAGGTTTCCCTCCCAGCACCAACAGTGGACAACAATAGCTTACAGCATCAGGTGAAAGCCAGTAATCATGCTTCTGGTTGTGGCAGTGTGATTAAAAGGCAGCATCATCAGCAGCAGTGTAGCCCATACCATTGTCATGCCACCATGTGCTGATAACAGCTCCAACATAATCGGTGCTTTGAGAACAGGCAGTATAGTACATGTGCCCTGCTTTCCCCATGTGCCAAATTTAGTTGTAACCAGATTCCTGACAGAATCCGAAACCCTCAAAGAGATGCTTAGTATTGCCTGCAAAATCTGTGCCCATTTTAGTCGCTCCTACAGTGCATGCAATGCTCTATATTCCATACAAGAGCGTAACAACATGCCCCATCACCAGCTGAAAATGGAGGTCCGTACCAGGTGGAATTCCACAATGTACATGCTAGAGCATTTGTACAAGCAGAGTAAGACCTTTAGCGAGTACACAATGCAAAACTGGAAGACTTTGGAGGGAGCCTCTTTTTCACCTGGGAGACAAAAAAAAAGAGTTGTGAGGAGCACACATCAAGCACGAACAAGATTAAGTGTCTTGTTCTAAGGCATGGTAGCCTCTCAATGGTGCTACAACTCACGTTTTTCACTCCCATGTGCCATTGCAGAGAGGAAATCTCCATGTCCATATCAGACTGGTCCCACCCACAGACAGTCCAGCTCCGAAATGTCAGGCAAAACCTCTCCGCACGAGAGAAACGGCAAAACCACAGACGTACGTTTCGGCCTATGTGAGCCTCGTCAGTGTGGTGCAGCCGAATACCTCTAGGCACATGGAAGCAAGGGCCCATGCCTGGGATGCCCTTAAACTTAGGGAGACAAAAAAAAGAGTTGTGAGGAGCACACATCAAGCACGAACAAGATTAAGTGTCTTGTTCTAAGGCATGGTAGCCTCTCAATGGTGCTACAACTCACGTTTTTCACTCCCATGTGCCATTGCAGAGAGGAAATCTCCATGTCCATATCAGACTGGTCCCACCCACAGACAGTCCAGCTCCGAAATGTCAGGCAAGTCCTCTCCACACGAGAGAAACGGCAAAACCACAGACGTACGTTTCGGCCTATGTGAGCCTCGTCAGTGTGGTGCAGCCGAATCCCTCTAGGCACATGGAAGCAAGGGCCCATGCCTGGGATGCCCTTAAACTTAGGGAGACAAAAAAAAGAGTTGTGAGGAGCACACATCAAGCACGAACAAGATTAAGTGTCTTGTTCTAAGGCATGGTAGCCTATCAATGGTGCTACAACTCACGTTTTTCACTCCCATGTGCCATTGCAGAGAGGAAATCTCCATATCCATATCAGACTGGTCCCACCCACAGACAGTCCAGCTCCGAAATGTCAGGCAAATCCTCTCCGCACGAGAGAAATGGCAAAACCACAGACGTACATTTCGGCCTATGTGAGCCTCGTCAGTGTGGTGCAGCCGAATCCCTCTAGGCACATGGAAGCAAGGGCCCATGCCTGGGATGCACTTAAACTTAGGGAGACAAAAAAAAGAGTTGTGAGGAGCACACATCAAGCACGAACAAGATTAAGTGTCTTGTTCTAAGGCATGGTAGCCTCTCAATGGTGCTGCAACTCACGTTTTTCACTCCCATGTGCCATTGCAGAGAGGAAATCTCCATGTCCATGTCCATGTCCATGTCCATGTCCATATCAGACTGGTCCCACCCACAGACAGTCCAGCTCCGAAATGTCAGGCAAATCCTCTCCGCACGAGAGAAACGGCAAAACCACAGATGTACGTTTCAGCCTATGTGAGCCTCGTCAGTGTGGTGCAGCCGAATCCCTCTAGGCACAATGAAGCAAGGGCCCATGCCTGGGATGCCCTTAAACTTAGGGAGGCAAAAAAAAAAGAGCTGTGAGGAGCACACATCAAGCACGAACAAGATTAAGTGTCTTGTTCTAAGGCATGGTAGTCTCTCAATGGTGCTACAACTCACGTTTTTCACTCCCATGTGCCATTGCAGAGAGGAAATCTCCATGTCCATATCAGACTGGTCCCACCCACAGACAGACAGTCCAGCTCCGAAATGTCAGGCAAATCCTCTCCGCACGAGAGAAACGGCAAAACCACAGACGTACGTTTCGGCCTATGTGAGCCTCGTCAGTGTGGTGCAGCCGAATCCCTCTAGGCACATGGAAGCAAGGGCCCATGCCTGGGATGCCCTTAAACTTAGGGAGACAAAAAAAAGAGATGTGAGGAGCACACATCAAGCACGAACAAGATTAAGTGTCTTGTTCTAAGGCATGGTAGCCTCTCAATGGTGCTACAACTCACGTTTTTCACTCCCATGTGCCATTGCAGAGAGGAAATCTCCATGTCCATATCAGACTGGTCCCACCCACAGACAGTGCAGCTCCGAAATGTCAGGCAAATCCTCTCCGCACAAGAGAAACGGCAAAACCACAGACGTACGTTTCGGCCTATGTGAGCCTCGTCAGTGTGGTGCAGCCGAATCCCTCTAAGAACATGGAAGCAAGGGCCCATGCCTGGGATGCCCTTAAACTTAGGGAGACAAAAAAAAAGAGTTGTGAGGAGCACACATCAAGCACGAACAAGATTAAGTGTCTTGTTCTAAGGCATGGTAGCCTCTCAATGGTGCTACAACTCACGTTTTTCACTCCCATGTGCCATTGCAGAGAGGAAATCTCCATGTCCATATCAGACTGGTCCCACCCACAGACAGTCCAGCTCCGAAATGTCAGGCAAATCCTCTCCGCACGAGAGAAACGGCAAAACCACAGACGTACGTTTCGGCCTATGTGAGCCTCGTCAGTGCGGTGCAGCCGAATCCCTCTAGGCACATGGAAGCAAGGGCCCATGCCTGGTATGCACTTAAACTTAGGGAGACAAAAAAAAGAGTTGTGAGGAGCACACATCAAGCACGAACAAAATTAAGTGTCTTGTTCTAAGGCATGGTAGCCTTTCAATGGTGCTGCAACTCACGTTTTTCACTCCCATGTGCCATTGCAGAGAGGAAATCTCCATGTCCACATCAGACTGGTCCCACCCACAGACAGTCCAGCTCCGAAATGTCAGAAAAAACCACAGACATACGTTTCGGCCTATGTGAGTCTCGTCAGTGTGGTGCAGCCAAATCCCTCTAGGCACATGGAAGCAAGGGCCCATGCCTGGGATGCCCTTAAACTTAGGGAGACAAAAAAAAGAGTTGTGAGGAGCACACATCAAGCACGAACAAGATTAAGTGTCTTCTTCTAAGGCATGGTAGCCTCTCAATGGTGCTACAACTCACGCTGGACTGTCTGTTGGCGGGACCAGTCTGATATGGACATGGAGATTTCCTCTCTGCAATGGCACATGGGAGTGAAAAACGTGAGTTGTAGCACCATTGAGAGGCTACCATGCCTTAGAACAAGACACTTAATCTTGTTCGTGCTTGATGTGTGCTCCTCACAACTCTTTTTGTCTCCCTAAGTTTAAGGGCATCCCAGGCATGGGCCCTTGCTTCCATGTGCCTAGAGGGATTCGGCTGCATCACACTGATGAGGCTCACATAGGCTGAAACGTACGTCTGTGGTTTTGCCGTTTCTCTCGTGCGGAGAGAATTTGCCTGACATTTCGGAGCTGGATTGTCTGTTGGCGGGACCAGTCTGATATGGACATGGAGATTTCCTCTCTGCAATGGCACATGGGAGTGAAAAACGTGAGTTGTAGCACCATTGAGAGGCTACCATGCCTTAGAACAAGACACTTAATCTTGTTCGTGCTTGATGTGTGCTCCTCACAACTCTTCTTGTCTCTCTTTTTCACCTGGCCAATGGCAACTAATATGTAATGTATGTGAGCTGCTGAAACCCTTTGAAGAGAAAACCATGCTGGTGAGTCAAACTGGTACAGGAATTAGTGAAATTCTACCACTGATCTTTTTATTGCAGAAAAAAACGAGGAGCATGGCTGAGGATTCTTACCAGAATGACAACACAGACATGCACCAGCTGGTAAAGGACATGTTAGTGCGCTTTGAACAAGATCCTCGCATACTGTCCATTAAAACTGAGGAATACATTCTTGACATTTTGCTGGACCTCCGTTTTAGGCAGAAACAATGACCCCATGGAATACTGGCAAACAAAGCAGTGTGTGTGTGGCCAGCATTGACTCGTACTGCAGTGGAAACCATTCAACAAGCGTCGAGTCTGAGAGGGTTCTCAGTGCAGCTGTTTACATTGTCAATGACTGCAGGATGCGGCTATCAAGAAGCAATACTGGGAGACTAACATTCTTAAAAATGAACCAACATCTCATACCATCTGAGTATCAGGTAACAGAAACCACACATGAGTGACAAAGCCAGGACAAATATATTAACATCACATGAGGAGGTGGAGGAGGGAAGTGAAGAAGGGTTACCACCATCTACCCCACTTGGGACCTCTGCTATGACCGATAAGTAATGTAAGTCAGTAATCTGAAAATGAGGATAGCGATTTGACACAAACATGACAATGGTAAAAACTGCTGTGTATATACACACACAAATCACACTATGCCAGTCCCCCACCACTACAATACACATCTGCCACGTTGTAGGTTGTACATTTTTTTTTTTTATTACTTGACATCATCATGAATATGTGCCAGTGTCAATTAAGCAGGAAGTTAGTGTTGTGGGCAAAGGAAAAATGCACTCTGCATGCTAACACATTTTTCAAGGTATATGTTGCTGTAGGACTCACAACTTTTGACTTTCAGTCACTTATTTCTAAAGTACAGCCCTCAGAAGAAGTAATATTGCAGTGGACAAAGTAGTACCTACAAGAAATATAGTTGAAAAATTTGTTAAAATAGGTGAAAAGGAGGAAAATTTTGCAAAGGCGGAAAGGAAAAAACTTTCACAAAAAAAGGGAAAAATCAGCAAGTTTTCGCGAAAAGTAATGTGGGAAATTGTTCCCATTTTTTGCCCACCTCTACTACTATGATCCAGCAGCTTGTTAGCATTAGGAATGAGGGAGGGGGTAATCAACAATATCCATATATTACTAGTGACTGTGAGACTGAGGAGGAAGACTATGCGGCTGAACTTGACATGGTTGTTGTTAGTAGTAGCAGTAATGGTGAAGCAGCCAAAGCTGTATGAGAAACATTTTAGAGCGTCCAGACTAGTGGTCAAGGGATTCCACACCATTCCCCTGGCCCTGGGAGTCCTCCCCTTCCCTTCAGTAAAATGTACAAGTGGAACATGATCCTGAAGACTAAGAGGCCAGAACTGGTGTTGGGGGAGCAGGTGCACAATTAATACCACCACCACCAGGAGCACAGATCAGCTGTCTGTGCCTGCTGCTACTGCTGCCAGTCTGCCTCCTTCAGGTCAAAAGGAAATGAAAAGTGTGACATTAGGGGACCCTCTGTGATATTGATTGTCTCCTGCTTCAAGTGGCAGTGAGCAGCAGCACATAGGGACTAGTGGTGGTGGTGGTGATGATGATGGTGAAGAAGCTGGGGTGGAAGAGACATTGATGGCCTTTTTAGCAGAAACTGAGAAGGAATGGGAGACAGGGATGAGGATTGGCATCACCACCACCACTAGCAGTGAGATATTGGAATTTGAGGAATTTGCAACTGCTCTAATTCCTTCTGCTGCTGAATTGCAAGGGCAGCAGGATGCTGAGGAGCAAGCTGGTGTGCCACAGACCACCGTGGACACAACAAATGATACAGGACTAGGACAGGTTCCACTTGCCAGCAGCAGCAATACTCCTGGTCCTAGTTGCAGTGCTGAATCTGAGGCATAGCAGCAACAGCAGCAACATTATCTGCTGCCACAGACAGTGAAGGGGAATGTGGAGGACAAGAAGAAAGAGGCCATTTTTCTCCACCTGTTCCTTTACCCCTGAAGTCATGGGTGTGGGACGATTTTTCTCTTGGGGCAGGCATAGTGCAATCATCACCAAAGGCACTGTGCACAGTTTGTGTCAAGTCAGTGAGAAGAGAAAAGAAGGGAACACACATTGGCACAAGCTCCATGATGACACACATGAAACACAGACATCATGACATTTATGTCAAACATGTTAAAACCAAACACCCACCACAGAAATCAAGCTCCGCTGTTGCTGTACCCCCTGACTCCCCAGAAACAACAAGAGGCGAGGCTGAGATCAAAGAGGAGGAAGAATAGAGAAACCCAGGCAGAGACTGGAAGTTCCATGACGATTGAAACAACTTGCTCGCCATCACCATCACCTTCTAGGGTAACTACATCTTCTTCCAATCCACCTAGTTTATCGTTACCTCCTCCCACAAAATGATAGCCACTCTGTTGATGTTAGGATTTGGCAGTTTGTCTCCACCCATTGCATACTGTGTGTTGCACTGACCACACATGGGAGTGTGGTGGAGGAGAATCTCAAACAGGGCATAAGGCAGCACCTGAGGAGATTCCATCCCACAAAATATGCTAAGATGGTGGCAGGGAAGGTTCATCATTACTATTAAACTGTCAGCAAGTGTCACTGTTCTTCAAGGAATCAGAGTCCAAATGCTTGAGTGCGATGCTAGGGAGTGATGCTTGGGTGTGGAGACGGTCACCCTGATCCCTTGCAGCGGCCGAGGCCGGATAAAGGTGCTGGCCCGCAAAGCCAGATGTCCGATTCCAGTTGAGCCGGGACCTTGAGCAGGATGGGTCCAGGATGTACCATACAGGACCCGGACACCAATGGCCCGAAGGACCCCAAATGCAGACTAGTAGTAGCCTTAGTACAAAACAACACGGAGTAGGTAGTAAATAGGTATGCTCCCTGGGGAGTATCCCCAGCACAGAGAAAGGACTGGATATAACTGTGACTACCAGTCCCACGGCACCACCCTCCAAGGGAAGCAGGGTAGGAATGTCCCCCTGACTAGAACCCTCCAAGGGAGGAAGGGTAATGTATCCCAAGCAGAGTAACCCCAGGACCCAGACTAGGAAACCCCTGAAAGGCCAGACCAAGTGGGCTAAGACCACTAATGCCCTAGGGAATCTCTGACTCCTATCATGCGGAAGGTAATCGCACCATAACCCTAGGACCAACGGAAGGCAACGTGGTCCAATGCTTTAAGTCTGCAAGCTCAGGGAGACAGGCCGAGGTAACCGGGAGTGACTGGATACATGGAGAAGAGGCAAGAGAATAGTCAGGATGGAGAAAAAAATTTGTAAACCGGAGATCACAAAATACAGAGACTAGACAAAAGAAAGTACGGATAAGCTCGTATAATCGGGAAAGGACCACCTGCTGATTGTGAGCTAATAAACCCACCTTGTCCAATCGGAATCCAGGGGAATAGCGGAGGTGAGTACAGAGTCCCAGTATGACCAACAAACTGTTCCAAAGTAAGCGTGACAGCAAGTTATCATGTGTCCTTAGTGGGTTCTGGACAAGGGGTATAGTAACAGTGGCAGTACTTGGTTTCTGGTGTCATGGTGTTTGGATACAATTGTGCTCCCAGATGTTATTTACCACACACACTGTGCACTTTGTAGTTGCTGCCACAGTTCCTGCTCTCAAGGGAAATTTTTTTATTCTAATAACACACCCATGATTTTGGAGGAGGGGCAGATGGAGAAGAATTATTGGCCAACTTCTTCTTTTCTCCCCATAGACTGGGGGCTACTTATTGTGCTGCTACTGCCTCAGGAGCATCACTGGAGCTAGCCATGGTAAGTGGAACCTTCAACATCCATCACCCATGTTACTGCTATTGTTGATCCCATTCTCTTTCAGCTGCCTAATCATCCTGTTGCTTAAACAACACCGCAAGAACAGCAGTTGCAAATTCCACAATAATGGACTCAGAAGGATATTTGACAATGGACAGTGGCCTCTGGCCAACATGACCTTCTGGCACTAGGCCAGTAGGGCTTTCTTTCCCCTCAGGGCTTGCGCTTTAAAAAAAAAAAAAAAAAAAAACCATAGTCCTACAAAAAAAACAATTTTTGGGGGTTTGTTTCTATGAAGCCTTAGCCTAAGTCCTACAGTCCTACAGATGAATGTTTCCTCAGGGCTTAGGCCTCTAACAAAAAATCTAACAAATCATTGTAGCGGTTTTGTAGGACACTCAGACCAGCAGGTTAGAATAAAACACAGTTTTATTAATAAAACAAGAAAGACCGCCCTCTATAGGCAATACAGAATAATTGAAATGAACAGTAGGGTATAGATGCCCTCTCAGGCCCAGTATACAGATAAATATATATATACTGTCACAGGAAAGGCATTAGAAACATAAGGGTACTCAATGGTTAAAGTACATGTAAATCAATCAGTCTCTGTTGTGGAATGTTTGACACGCCCATAAGATGGTAATGGAGCAGTAAGTGGTGCTAGATGAGAAAACACCTGTAGTATTATAGAACAGAGACTACATAAGTAGGCTATGGACAGGTGTATGAGTTCTGTAATCAGGAGTGAGACCACCTTGAGGGAGGAGGAGCGGACCGGTTTGACACCACACATTCACTGTCTGACACCCATCCTTGTTTCACTGTCCATTGGAGTCACAGAACAGCACCTAAACTGTATAATACTCCATCTTTTGTTCTTCTGTCCCACTGGTAACCACATGCACTGTCTGATACCCCTTCCTTGTTCCATAGTCCATTGGTAGTCAGCACACATATAGTGACTGTTTCTTCAGCCATTTTATATATGTCATTTAGACATTTTTTGGCCATCTTATTAAATTATTTCTTTATCATTTAAAAAGTTTCACGGATGCTGCCCTCATTTCTCTTGTATATGTATGTATGTGTGTGTGTGTGTGTATATATATATATATATATATATATATATATATATATATATATATATACACACATATATATCAATAATTTTGTATGTGTTTATTTTTGTGATTTTTGTCCAAATAAATCTTTTACTATTTTGTATGTGTTTATTTTTGTGATTTCAGTCCAAATAAATGTTTTACTACACTTAGATGCTTGTTTTTGCGCTGTTCCCCTCACTACACCTATTTGTTGTTTCATGTATGATACCGAGCTTCGTGGGAACCTTGCACACATACCTGAACTATAGAATCAACAGCAGCAAGGCAGCAAGGACACTGTCATAAATAGACTATAAGGATACACACCTTAATAGGGACAGTTTTTACCTATGTGTACCTGACTTTGGGCTCGATTCAAATGTTGGCGTTAAAACCAACGTGAAGAAAAAAACTGCCTTTGCGAGTTAGCCAAGACCGGGTAACATGAGATTCAAATCTTCCTTACCCAGAGAGGCTAACAAGCGATGACCAACAAAATACACGTTCACCTTAAACCTGCGTTGCATAGAAAATCTTACCTAAAAACACAAAATAAAAATATTACCTAGCACCACAGCCAATCACAGCACTCCATAATAGAAAGTTCAGTCAGAAAACCCAAAATCACCGACGACTGTTCTGAACAGCATTCTCTGTGCTTCCCTACCCAGCCAGTAGGGGAACACAGGGATGGCTTTCAGCACCATGGACAGCCTTGAATGCCATAGGGATGTGCACTGCTCACTCCTGTGGCATTCAAAGGGTTACAATAAAGAAAACTAGTACACCAAGCACTACACAATGCCCCCCTTCGACACCCCCCCCCCCTTAGTATGTCCACATATATTGAATATATGCGACATACTAACTCCATCCATATTCACCTCAGGGACTGCCATGTAGTGGACAAATCTGTCTGATATTCAACACTTAACTCTTTGAGTACTAGAGAGGTAGGAAAGCATTGCTTAGCATGTTTCATACCCCTCTGGTACCCAAAGGGTTAATAGGCAAGGTGTGGACTACATACCTTGCCTGTATATATGTGTGTGTGTTTTAAACATTTGTTTTATTAAGAAAACTTTTATTAAACATATACATATTAGACCTCAAGGGGGGTGTCATGACCCCTCATGACACCTCCCTACCATGAGGCCAACAATTGCCCTTTAATAAAGTTAAGCGCAAATAAGCTATGTGCAGCATAGCTTATATGCGCTTTTATGGTTTATGAAACCATCAGACCTCAAAAGGGGGCACCAGGACCTCTCCTGGTAGCACCCCTACCATGGATCATCTATCCAAAATGATAGATGATCCATGGGGTGACCCCAAAGGCATTCACTGCCTTCTTTTTCTTTATTGTAACCCTTTGAATGCCACAGAGGTGAGCAGTGCACATCCCTATGGTATTAAATGCTGTCCATGGTGCTGAAAGCCATTTCTTTGTTCCCCTACTGGCTGGGTAGGGAAGCGCAGACTCATGTTATCCCAAACTCTGTTTTATTTTCCCCGATGGTGGTTTTCTACTCTGAGTTGTGTGATGTTTTAAAAAAAAAAAAAATGTTGCAATTTAACATGCGTTAGACCTAACTCCAACATTTGAATGGCTCTTGGCTTCGTTTCTACATTGTCCTCTATGGGTGAGATTTTGATGTTTTGGAGATGGGCGATGTGTGTTTCAGAACTGCCGTTATTTCTTACTAGTGGGAACATTTGCATTGCTTACTTGATGTACAAAACCACCATCGGCAGTTTTTTCTGCTGACGCCAACATTTGGATCGAGCCCTTGTATACATTTTTTTCATATCTGTAATGGTTGTGACAATTTTAATGCTGGCAGGTTATTTCAAAAAAGCAAAAATGACAGGTGTAGGTCAATGTTCCTAACATCCCTATGTCAGCCTATCCCAATAAGGTATCATTTTGGGGAGGTGGCTAGGTATTGAATATGATATAAAATTCCATGGTGTTAAAAGATTTATCTTTGAAGTGACTCAAGTGCAAAATTGTGTGTTTTATCCTGTAGTGCCAAGGTCTGGAAATAGTCATGCATACTAACTTAGGCACAGGGACCTCTTAAATGATGCTACTGGTTGTTTACTTTACAAAATGGTGTGCTAGCTTCTTTGTCTTAATTTCTGTAGTTGTTACAACCATTTTACTACTGCAACTTACATTTAAAAAAAAACAACAACAAAAGAAAACACATGAAAGATTATAGCTGGAGTAGTTTTGTGCTTGTGGCATCTCCTACAGCAGGGCTTATAATTTTAAGTCCTTTGCTACTAGTCAGACCTGAAAAGTTACTCGCCACTGCAAGCCAAAACATACCCACCAGGGCTGAATTTCTACTCGTCAGGGCTAATTTTTCACTCGCCATCGGCTAGTATCGAGTGGAAATTTTGAGCCCTGTCCTACAGCATGTCATCGCATTACAATGGGGAGCACTAACTAATGAATACAGTAGAAAATTCTATTTTTTCATAGATTTCAGTAACTGAAAATGTTAAAAAACTATATATATTTTTCCCCTTTAGCACCATCTTCTGGAAACATATGTGCACAGCATGCTAGGGTTTGAAAGGCATGTTACCCCTTAGCTACTTAATACCATAGGGACACACATTTTCAAACATTTATGAACGGGTGGAATCACCATCTTATGGAACAGCAGACAAGGGGTAGAAAGCATACAAAATGTGAGAGGCTTCTGAGAACAAACAACAGCACAATAGCCTGTTCTACAGCTAGACACCACTCAGAAGCATCACATTTTTAGATCTCTAGTGCCATTACAGAGGATACATTTCCAAATACATATTAGACTAACCCCACCCCAAATGGCGGTCCAGTTTTAAAATGCCAGGCAAGTCCCCTCTGCACAGGAACACCCAATAACCTCCGAAGTACGTTTTGGCCTTGTTGGGCCTCATCAGGAGAGTATAGAGGGATTCTTAAGGCACTGAGAGCAAGGGGCCCACATCTGGATTACCCTTCACTCTTAAGGAGATCCCCTAAGAGTATTCAAAATAAGCATACAAAATGTGAGAGGCTTCTGAGAACGAACAACAGCAAAACGGCCTGTTCTAGGACTAGGCACATCTCAGAAGCATCACATTTTTAGCTCTTTTATGCCATTACAGAGGAGAAATTTCCACGTACATATTAGACTAATTCTGGCCAAAAGAGCAGTCCAGTTCCAAAATGACAGGTAAATGCCCTATGCACTGTAACACCACCTAACCCCCAATGTACGTTTTGGCCTTGTTGGGCTTTGTCAGGAGGGTGTAGTTGGATTCCCTAGGCACTCAGAGCAATATGGCTATTCACCCCTCAGAAGCATCATGTTTTAGCTCTCTAGTGCCATTACAGAAGAGAAATTTCCATGTACACAGCCTCTCACATTTTTTAGGGAGACCCCCTAAGAGTGAAAGGTGATCCAGACATGAACCCCTTGCTCTCACTGCCGAGGGAATCCATCTACACCCTTTTGATGAAGTCCAACAAAGCTGAAGTGTGTGCTGGGTGTCAGCTGGTGTTCCTGTGCGGAGGGGACTTGCCTGTCATTTTGGGTGGGAGTAGTCTAATATGTACATAGAAATGTATTCTCTATAAGGGCAATAAAACATATTACGTCTGAGCAGCGACTAGTTGTAGAACAGGTCATTATGCTGTTGTTCATCCACAGAAGCCTCTTACATTTTGTATGCTTATTTTTGACTACTCTTAGGGGTCTCCCTAAGAGTGAAGGATAATGCAGACATGGACCCCTTGCTATCAGTGCCTAGGGAATCCAGCTGCACCTCCCTGATGAGGCTCAAGACAGCTGGTGTTCCCATGCAGAGGGGACTTGCCTGTAATTTTGGAACTAGACCACCCTTTTGGCCGGGATTTGACTAATGTGTACATGGAAATTACTCCTCTGTAATGGCATTAGAGATCTAGAACATGATGCTTCTGGGCTGTGACTAGCCATAGAACTGGCTATTGTGCTGTTGTTCATCCTCAGGAGCCTTTTACATTTTGTATGCTTATTTTATGAATACTCTTAAGGGGTCTCCCTAAGAGTGAAGGGTGGACTCCTTTCTCTTAGTGCCTACAGAATCCAGCTGCACCTCTCTGACAAGGTCCAATACGGCCCAAAGGTACATCAGGGGTTTGCCAGTCATTTTGGAACTAGATTGCCTGTTTGGACAGGATTATTCTAATGTTCACATGGAAATTACTCCTCTGTAATAGCACTAGAGAGTCAAAACATGTTGTTTCTGAGTGGTGTCTAGCTGTAGAACTGGACATTGTGCTGTTGTTCATCCTCAGAAGTCTTTCACATTTTGCATGCTTATTTTTGAATATTTTTAGGGGGTCTCCCTAAGAGTGAAGGTTAATCCAGATGTGTATCCCTTGCTCTCAGTGCCTAGGGAATCCAACTACACCTCCCTGACAAGGCCGAAACATAGATCGGGGATTAGCAGGTCTTTTTATGCAGAGGTGAATTGCTTGTCATTTTTTAACTAGACCACATTTTTGGGCAGGATTTGTCAATGTGCACATGGAAATTTCTCCTCTGTAATAGCACTAGAAAGCTAAAACATTATGCTTCTGGGTGGTGTCTAGAACAGGCCATTGTGCTGTTGCTTGTCCTCAGACGCCTCTCACATTTTGTGCTTACAGGGGTAGAAAGACAAGTGACCCATCACTTGATGCAGTGTTATTTCTGCCTTCAGGAAATATATACTTTTAAGGGGTTACTTTGATTGTATCAAGTAGTTTTCCTTCAAAGTATGTTTAGTGCATTTTGTTATCCTTAGGAAAGTGTCAAATTCTGTTATATACTGTTACCAATTTTGGGCTCCAAAGACGGACATACATACGTGCACCAATATATACTGGGTATCAGTGTATTCAGGAGAAATGTAGCAATCATATTTAATGTTTTTTTTTGTTTGCTTAGTTATAATATTGTACAGTAAATTGTGCCCTAAATGTACATTTCTGAAATCTGTCTGAAAATCTCCTGAAAATGTATTTTCTTCATCATTTCCTGTAGGAAGACACTTCAACCATTTTCTGATTCATTAAAGGGATAGTAATACTTATGTTTAAGTGCACTCCATATTGTAGAGCTAAAAAAACTGTAAAAAACGAGAGATATGCCTCACTAAAGTCTCCTCTCCTTTGCTGTTTGAGAGAAGTCAGCACTCAAGCTGACAGCTACAGAATCTGGTCAATTGACCAGATGGAGGCTCTTCTGAAGAGCCGAAAATACGTGATTTGAACAATAATATTTAATTGGAATTGTCTACAAAGTGTGCTTGCAAACCAGGCACACCTTGTAAACCATTCCAATGAAGTATTAATGCTCAGATAGCATGTTTTCGACTCTGCTGAAGAGCCTCCATCCGGTCAAATGACCAGATTCTGCAGCTGTCAGCTGAGTACTGACTTCTTTCAAACAGGCAAGAAAAGGTAACTTTAGAGAGGCGTATCTCTCACACCAGAGATAAGCCTTACATCATTTTTCACAGATTTTTAGCTCTACAATATGGAGTACACTTAAAAATAAGTATTACTATCCCTTTAAGTTAATCTACTTTCAAGAAATATATACTTTTATATGGCTATGGTTTTTGGGATAGTTTTACCGTCTAGTCAATGGAATGTGCATTATAGTTCATGAAGTTGAAAATACCCTATTGTTCTGTTAATTAGGACCATGCATATATGTAAATCTATACATATTTGTTATAGGAGGATTCAGTGCTTTGGAAAATAATTGAAACCTTTGTGGTGGTGTCTCCCATGTGTAAGAGATCCTAAGGAGTCATATAAAGCAGAACTATTATCAAACTTAAACTGCCACCCCCAAATCCTTATTACCATAGCGATATGTGTATACATACTTTTATTTTGTTGAATAAGTCTGGCATTAGTGATAAATAGAACTCGTTCAGCAAGCAGCAGAGGGCGACAGTGCAGACTTCTTGCAGAGAAGGCACCTCTGAGGCTGCGCTGTCCGTCCCCTTCACCTCCATTATTGGTAAGTTGAATACCTTGGTACCTTAAGGCACCGGAAGGGACTGACGGCGCAGGCGCAGAGAATGCCTACATTGCATGTATATGCATATCGCTTTAAAGAAAGCTTGGTGATAAAATTGTCACCTGCAATGAAATCCAAAGTAATCAAAAATGTTGTTACCAAAACATGTCCACTGAAGAGACCTATGTGATCTTGAAAGCTGGCTCTCTAAAACTCCTTAGCTAATATATTTATCACGTTTACTCATCTAGTATCCCATTGGTTTTATCTAGCAGGTTCCTATTGAAGGCTATGGATACATTTGTTCAAAAAACCCTTGACCATATTATCAATTGCAATAATCCAGACCAGTATCAGGTCATATTATATATTTATTTTTTGGCCTTATTAACTCCTTGAACTTCATAAAAGTCTGCAGCACATTGCATTGCAATGCATTAGAGACATCTCTAACACTGTAGGGTTAAAGTGGACACCATAAAATAAGTAGACCTGTCAGTTACATTTTTTTTACATCTCTGAACCTTCTTTTTACTTATGTCATGTTAAGCAAAAGACCAGCAAATGTACAGTCAAGGAGATCGTTATACTTGTTACTATATGCTAATGTATGCCAACTGCAGGACTAGTGCGGTTCCAACATGGGTGTCTCTGGGGGGGCTGAAGCCCTGAGTGTGTCAGTGGGCCCCAGGCAGTGGGCTATTGGCAGGGGTGGGCCGGCCCCAGTCATGAATTTGGCCAGTGTGTTCCAGAACCTTCCTCCCCCTGCTGTTTATGGTTTGCCTGAGGCTGGCTACTGGCCCGCAACTTGTGGGTATAAGCAGGGGCATCGCTGCTTGGGGGCTAAGGGAGCTGAAGCCCCGAATATAGCTGTGGGCAGCGCCGAATGTTGTGGCCACTCTTCCCTATCTCTTTCACTCACACAATTGTATACAACGGTACTGCATACCTTGCTTCCTTTTTTGTTGTGGCTGACTTCAGTACTGTTGTATACAGTTGCATGGGTGAAAGAGATAGGGAAGAGTGGCCACAATATTCAGAAGCCACTGTCCAGTACCTTTCCCAAGAAGTTGTAATCGCACTGCAGCAGATGAGAGAGGAGAGTTTTCCCTGAATGCTCCTCTCTCATTGGCTGTCAAGTGCGTATGACGGCTGTGCACATGGTTGCAGAGTAGCGATGAAACAACGTCACAGGCAGCAGGAGGAGCAGTGCTCGAGCCACGAACCCGAGGCAGCCTGAGTAAAAGCCCATTCGGGCCAACACATCTCAGCCAGCGTTCAAGCTTGGGAGGTATGGTAATGTGCAGTTTGCAGGTTTGTTTCATAGACCATTAAATTCATGAAGAAAAGGTTTTCATAATCAGTCTGTTTCCTCTGCCTTTGAAATGTCCTGGATATAAATAAAAATAGACATTCTGGAAGAATCAGGTACATGGACTAAAATGCAGGGGTATCTTACTACATAGGGAGAAATGGGTTGAAAACCAGAACTCTTCCCATTATTGCATTATCTTTGTGAAGAGAGTTTGAGGATACTTAGATACACATGCAGATCTCATAGTGAGAGACACCATTGTGAGACATACACAAACATACAGATCTCACAGTGACACACACACACACACACACACATACAGATCTCATAGTGAGGCATACAAACACATTCCATACTGAGACACAAATACAGATCTCATGATGAGACACACACACACACATTCCATACTGAGACACACATACAGATCTCATAGTGAGAGACACACACACACACATTCCATACTGAAACATACACACATTCCATACTGATACACAAATACAGATCTCATAATGAGACACACACACACACACACATTCCATACTGAGACACACATACAGATCTCATAGTGAGAGACACACACACACATTCCATACTGAAACATACACACATTCCATACTGATACACAAATACAGATCTCATAATGAGACACACACACACACACACACATTCCATACTGAGACACACATACAGATCTCATAGTGAGAGACACACACACACATTCCATACTGAAACATACACACATTCCATACTGATACACAAATACAGATCTCATAATGAAAAACACACACACATATTCCATACTGAGACACACACACACTCCATACTGAGACACACATACAGATCTCATAATGAAAAACACACACAGACACACACACATACAGATCTCATAGTGAGACACACACACACATTCCATACTGAGACACACATACAGATGTCATAGTGACACACATACACACACACACAGATCTCATAGTGAGACGCTCACACATACAGATCTCATAGTGAGACATACACACACACACACACATATTCCATACTGAGACACACATACAGATATCATAGTGAGAGACGCACACACACACACAAACACACACATATTCCATACTGAGACACACACATATTCCACACTGAGCAGGGCCGGCGCCACCTGTAGGCGAGGTAGGCGCCGGCCTAGGGCGCACATTCACTGGGGGCTCATTGGGCCCCCCCCCCACTCACCACTTACTGCCCAAGTCAGTGGCATAGTGGGGGAGGAGCCCAGAAAATATTAGCCTGGACCAGGATTGAAGGAGCTGAGGGGGAGAGAGAAACGGGCATTGCTGTGCTACTTTAAAAAAATAGCCAGCCAAGGGAGGGCACCGAAACATACTCACTGGGAGAGAGAGACGTGCAGCGGGAAGCACTGGTCAATATTTATTTGAGAGAGAGAGAGAAGATGTGCACCGGGAAGAGTAAGTGGAAGGGGGGTCAAGAGGGGATAATGAGTCAGACGGGGGAGGAAAGTGTCAAAGGGGGTGTAACGGATCCTACCCGTTACTTGAGCCCTTGTCTGGCCCTAAGACTGTTTAACCAAAAACTATGGACATTTTTTCCAGTTGTGCACTAAAAATACTTTGTATACGCGTTATGTGGATGAGGAAATGGACCTTATTACACACAACTGCCCTGTGGTAGACTGGTGGAAGTGAGGGGTTAATTATTCCAATGTATATTGCAGTCTCTCAAGGCAGTGACAATGTGTACTGTAGCAAGACCTCCTGCTGGGTGTTAACTAAGCCATTGTGAACTGCAGTCAGACCTCCTGCCGTGTGGTAATTAGTTCAAGCCCTCAAGTCTTTATTCATCAAACCCTTTTGTATCTGAAATGTAATCATGTCTGAGTTATTGTATCTGTTAAGACCATCTGTTGTTGGCCTTTGTCTGATGTTTTGTGATTGGATCACGCCCTGTTGTATCTGGTTTCCCCCATACAGTTCAATGTAAGAGTTGTGTATAAATATCTGTGGTCTTTGTCAAGTGAGTTATGTTTTGGAGTGAACCAGGTCCTGGAGTCTTGTGTGTTCCTATGGTATTAAAATGGCCACTCTGCCGCCCATCTGAGCCCAGGTGCCTGCATCGTTCGACCATCTGCTGCCAGTACCTTGCTACCACACTTCGGATGCTGTCAGGCGACAAAGTGGACTGTGCCTTGCTTCTTCCAGTTCAAGTAGAACCTTCGATTCGAGCACCGGAGTGCTCGAACGGCTTGGTAACCACTACCCTTTGTTCCTGCAACATTTTCCATGTTCCTCGTAGCCCAGGAGTAGAGGCTTCACTCTCTACTGCCCAGTGTGCCGGTTCTACGACGCTCGACTGTTCGAGAGCCCGTTGACCCTCCTCGATCCGCATCCCTCAACGTAGTGTCGGCTACTCCGGGGTTCGACGCCACTTTGAGTCGACCACCGGACCGTTCATCTGCTCGACTGGTGCATCCGATGGCGCCAGTCCGGCGTCGAGAAGGAGAGACCTGGGAACGAAGGCAGAAGGTGACGCGGTCCCTTCTTAGCTTCCGTTACAAGGGGGATCAACAGTCAAGAGGGGGATCAAGAGTCAGATGGGGGAGAGAGAGAGTCAAAGGGGGATAACAGTCAAGAGGGGGAGAGAGTCAAATATAGAGAACATACACTCTGACACACTGATAAACACATAGAGAAGCACACACACATACATACACACTGATATCCTTACAGAGACACACACTGACACACTTATATACATACAGGGAACACATACTGACACACACATATGCATATAGAGAACACACACACACAAACTTACACTTATACACATATAAGGAACACACAAACACACTGACACTTAAACACATACAGGGCGGGCATAAAGGGGTAGGACACAAGAGGCGGAGCCAAGGGGGGCAAAATTAGGTTTTGCCCAGGGTGGCAAAAATCCTTGCACCAGCCCTGACACTGAGACACATATACAGATCTCATAGTGAGACACACACACACACACACACACACACATATTCCATACTGAGACACACTTACAGATCTCATAGTGAGACACACATACACATTTTGTATTTAGACACACATACACAACCCATAGTGACAAACACATACACATTCCATATTGAGACTTACACAGTGGCCCCATAGTGTGAGACATACATACAGCAACAGTGGTCTTGAGTTCTATGTGATGACACACAGAGCAGGTCAGGGTATTTCTCCCAGCAGCAAAAACAGGTTTTGGTTCCTCACAACTCCCTGTATAGTGGAAAAGGTCAGGTGGTTGCTAAGCAAGCAGCAGACATGGCTCTGTGCAGGTAGGAAAGTTTGTAGGGAGGGGAATCAAGTGAAGTAAGAGTTATATGGCTGTTATTTTGTTGGAGGAGATCACACTGTGTGGTCTAAACCTGTAATCATTAGTAGGAGTGCAGCAGTGTGTCAGTAGGGAAGCAGGTTACAGCCTTACACCTTTGATTGCCAGAAAGGAATGCTATGCATTGGTTTGCAATGTGTGTTTGATGTTGTGTGTATGTGTGTGTGTGTGTGTGTGTTTGATGCTATGTTTGGTGCTGTGTGTGTGTGTGTGTGTGTGTTTGGTGTGTGTGTGTTTGATGCTGTGTTTGGTGCTGTTTGTTTTTGGTGCTGTTTGTTTGGTGCTGTTTGAGTGGAGCATGTGTGTATTAGGGTGGTGTAGGAGCAAGTGGCAGCCATTTTGTTTTTTTCCTCAGTTGGATAGTGGTGGGCAGGCTGGAGAGTGGGGGAGGGCCAACTCCCTGCATTATTTTCACAGGAGTAGCAGTACTGCAATGCCTGTGAAAATCACACCCCCACTGAATTATCCAGTGGGAGCAGTAACTCCTCTTTACTGCCACCCCTGGGTGTGTATGTGTCTCCTGAGGAGACATAACTTATGCAATGAGCCTTTCTCTTTTATATATATAGATTCTATTGTATTTGCTCCATCCTTTTCGGTGATATCTAGGATTGACGAGAAGCACCAGTGATCTTTTTCCCTTTCGTCTCCTATAAAAAGGGACACAACTACTATTATTCCTCTTCAGGAAATGTCCCATTGATTAAAAATTGGGCTTTTAACCCTGTGAATATTAAAGAGGTCTCCAGTGCATTACAAAACAATACCTAGGTGACCTCTCCGGCATTCACGGTGTTAAGAACCCCTTTTAAATCAAATAAGAAAGAAAAATAACTGTGCAAGGTAACCCAGGGAAAGGTGAACAACACCTGCCACAGATAATAAATTATGTAATGAAAGAATGCAATACATTGGATACCACTGTGGCACCCAAAGGGTCAACTTCTACAAGCAGGATATTCTTATCAGTGTGGACCATACATTTTACTGTAGGCTCCAGAATAGGTAAGAAAATGCAAACAAGATGAATTACTTTTTTCATACTCCAGTGATTTTAACCACAGATGGCTGTCTAAAGAATGTATGGGTTAACCCTTCAAATGCCAGAGGTGTGCACAGCCCATCACTTACCATGGGATGTGCAGCTCTCTGTTATGCAAACAGACCACAAATTTTTATTGTTCACACTGGACCTGTGAGAATTCATCCTTTTTCTCAGGGTCTGTCCTGTCTCACCGACATATAGTCTTGCTTGGGGACATTTCACACACACACATGATGAGGTAGGCTACATTACATGAGCCACAGGGAACTGGACAGTGATCGAATACTGTTCTAGACTAGTTAGTACTCATAAGGTGTTAGGCTTGTTATTTTCTGTTATATGCATTTGTTTTTCCTAAAAGTTGCATACTCCTAAAGGACGAAGTTGAATGCTGGAATTTACTGTCCTCATCTGTGTACTGTTTAATTTAGAATAATTTTAGTCATGGCTTAAAGGGATAGTAATACTTCGTTTTAACTTTATCTTATTTTGTAGGCATTAAAAAAACATGAAGAATGATATAAGTCTTATCCCTCAAACCTTTATGGTTTATGAGATATTCAAAAGCAAATTTTCCCCTCCCGCCCCTTTTTCCTAGTGTAAGCCATCTCTTCTCAGATGTGGAATCCAGTCCATAGACCAGACAGATAACAGAAGGGGACAATTTTCTTTGTATGAAAACAATGAAAGCCCTTCCCCCCTTGACAAGTTTTTCAGCTTTTTCCATTATCTTAATTGAAGATTGTCCCTCTCTGCAGTCTACCTGGGCACCTCCCTTCTGATCTGGTTGAACAGGGAGGGGGATACTTTGTTTGTGAATATCTCTTAAACCATAAAGGTTTGAGAGATAAGACTTATCTCATTCTTCATGTTTTTTTAATGCCTACAAAATAAAATAAAGTTAAAACGAAGTATTACTATCCCTTTAAGTGCATCCTGCTAAATCTTAGTCAGGTGCTCTGCAGCACCCATGACTATTGAACCTAGTCATATATGACATCAGATGAGGAACCCTGAATTCCAGCTGAGAACATTATTTGAACTTAACAAGACAAAATGGAAGAGTTAATCCAAAACCTGACGCCATATGTGACTAGATCTTATTAGCCATGGGTGCCGTAGAGCTCTAGTCCCAGATCTTTTTGGAACCTAGCTCAAAAGGCTGCTGCCTCACTCCTCTGTTCTCAGCTTCAGTGTGGTGCACTGTCCCTTCTAGCACTTGGTGCTTTGAGATGAGGTCATCAAAACACACGCAGAAGTACCAGTGGAGGAATTGTGGATCTGATGGCTCTACACGTAAACAGAAAGCAGAATGGGGCAAAACAGGAGAGAAGGAATGAGGGAGGCTGATATAAGACAGTATGGATGGGGGAAATATAAGGCTATCAGTGGGCAGGGAACAAAGCTGGTGGGGGTTAAATACTATATGTGCAGAATCTGTGGCTACCAGTGGGCAGGGAAATAAGGGTGGTGGGAGTCACATACTGTATGTGGGGAATCTGTGGCTATCTCAGTCCAGACCCCAGTTCTTTGATCAGTAAATGGTAGAGCAGAGTAGAGTGATATAAACTGCAGTCCTCCTCTGAGGAGTCAGAAGTGTTTATGATCCCAGTGGACTGTTGTAAAGGGTAATCCACAAAGTGATAATGTGACAGGAATTCTCTGTCTCTATTCAAACCATTATGTAAAGCATTAAACTGCAGCATTTATTTAACCTTCCATATTTGTCTGTCCCTCTGAGTGTGAAACAGTCCCATCAGTACAGTCAATTTAATGTCCCTGACTCTGTGTCCATTTTGGTAAAAATGTTCTTCCGTTGGTGTCTCTTTCTTTTGTTTTTAACACTGGATCTGTGGGAATTAAACTTTTTATGTAATGGCTGTCCGTTTTATCCCATATAAAGAGCTGTTGGGCATGTTGCATACATGATGAGGTATATTACAGGATGATTTGCAGGTGAAGATACCATTGATCTTATGGTGTAACTGGGTGTTTGGAATGGTTACCTTTTCTGTGGTGTAAATGTTTGCACAGGTTTTACACCTCCTTTGTAGGCATGGAGATGTGTAATTTTTTTGTATTTTTAATCAGGGCACCTCTGACTCCTCAGAAGAAGACTGCAATTTGCATCATTCTACTCTACCATTGATTGATCAAAGAACCAGGGTCTGGACTGAGCCTTCTTATCTGATTTCCATTCTAAACAATGCAATGTGTACTTGCATGTAAGATAGATGTTTTCATATTTATCTGCATAACATGCCTGAGTAAGAGACCTAAGAGTTTGTGAAAGCTTGCATTCAAATCTGCTTAGTTAGTCAATAAAGGTATCAACTTGACTTTATTTGCCTCCTATATTTCTATCGCTAACATGATACCAACTCTCATCTGTTCCCCCAGGAACAGATTAAATTTGCAGTAAGCACTGTCTGCCTAGTGGCCAATATGACTGAGGGGCAGACCTTTCACAGGAGCTGAGTTTTAGATAATTATGCTCTTTCCCACATCCAATGTATGGCTGAGCAACGTGGGTGCCAGTCAAAAATATTTGTTGGAGCTCCCATGGGCAGGCCAGAAGACACATCCATCTTGCTTTCCTGATTGATGTTGGAATGCAGGAGAGAGGTGAATGAACTACTTGTCTACTTGCCAAATTTGCCTGTCTCTCAGTGCAAACTGTAACTACCATGGGACAAGACTATCTAAAGAAGACAGGAACTGCCATAGGATAATGAATGTTCCACAATACACCAACCTATTCAGGGCAAAACTGAAAGAGTTTTTGTCCACATGCCAAATAAAAATTCTGGTCTACCTTTGCTATATATATTATATGCAAATCATTTGGACTGCCAGTAAAGAACAATATTTGACATTTCATAAAAAATTGCAATGTTTTCCATCCCATCATTAACCTCAAACTCAACCATTCTCCCACAGAGACTAGCATTCTGGACACCACAATTAGCATTAAAAACAACTCAAACCAGACATCCCAGGCCAGGACCACAATTCAACAACCAGGCCAAACTGCCTCAGAAATTATAATTTCCATCACTTGCACACAAAAAATATTTTGTTTACAGACAGGCCTCTGATGAACATCTTCAAACATGACAAGACATATTTTATTAGTCAAGGGAATACAGCCAAGTCACAGACACTCAAATGCAGAGAGCCACCAGTATACCCATTAGAAATCTCAAGCTGATGACAAAGAGCACAGAAACAGAATAAGGTTCCATTAGTAGTCACCTATCACCCAAATTTGATGTTATGTGCAAAATGTCAATAGAGCTGCAAGCAAAACTGAATACCGATTAAATACTAAAACTATTTCCAAAAAAAACTCCTCTCTTATAAACACTTCCCCAACCTGAAAGAACAGCAAATTCTCTAAACAGTACAACAGAAAATTGTACATTTTCCTCCCTAAGAAATGTCAAACCTGTGCACACACATATACCACAGATAAGGCTCCTATAGCACATTTATATGTAGGGGAGATAGGGCAAAATTTAAGAAGACAAATGAATATGTACAGTTTCAGTGTTAATAAGAAGAGAAAAGATACTCCTGTGGGGAAACATTTTTGCAAAACTGGACATTGAATCAAATATTGTAGGGTCACTGTGCTGATGGGAAATGTTCAGACACAGAGAGAGACATAAAGATCTAGTAGAATAAGATGATGAATTTGAATTGTAAACCACTACAAGGAATTTATATCACACAATGAACATTTTGTACCAGAAATTGCCATATAAGTTTCCATTTTCATACTGGGAAGTGGATTTTATTGCAGACGTTAAAATATGCCCATTCTAAAGTCTACAAAGTAATTTAGAGAGAGCTTGGTGATGAAATTGTTAACTGCAATGGAATTCAAAGTAATCAAGAACTTGTATTTCCCACTGTCATGAATATGTGATAATTATCTGCTGTACAATCTATGCAATGTTTTAATGACTAGAAAATAACCAGTAAAGAGCACCAAGGCTAGAGTGCACTGAGAAGGGAGTGATGGCAGTGTGGAGTTGTACCCTTGCTGCAGCCAAAGATGGGTTAAAGTTGCTGGCCGTGAAGTCAGATGGCTGGAAAGGAGCAATCCATACCTTTGGAAAGAGATCACTTGGTGTTAGGTTTTGGACTCAAGCAGAGAGGTAGCTGATAGCATGAACAACCTAGCTGCAGTATTAGAAGGAGGCTTAAATAGTAAACTGAAGATTGGGCAAACTTGTTCAAAGGAAGCTGAGGCTGTATACTGGAGGTTAGTGATAGAAGACTTGGTCGTAGGAAACCAAGGTTGAATAACAGAGGTTGAAGACAGTAGACTTGGTCGTAGGAAGTCGAGGTCAAATACTGGAGGTCAGAGGGAGCAAACTTGGTCGTAGGAAGCCAACATCTTATACCGGAAGTCGGAGGCAGCAGACTTGGTCATAGGAAGCCGAGGTCGTATACTGGTGGTCTGAGACAGCAGACTTGTTTGTAGGAAACCAAGGTCATATACTGCAGGTTGAATAACAGGTGCATAGTCAAAAATGAAGGCCGAGGTCGTACACAGGACACAATCGGGCAGCAACTTGATACAAAAAGCTGGATATCTTGAAGAACGAGCATACTGTGCACCAACGGGATAGATACATGCAGCCGAACCAATGGATATGCGTGAAGATAGCTGAATGATGATAGACAGGAATGATTGACAGGAGGGTGAATGAAGATAGATGGCTATCATGACAAATGTTTTATACTTTCTATATATATATCTGAGGTAATAGTCTAGGGATTGGGGTAAGTATTTGTATGAATATGAAATGAGTGACATTGTAGGTCTAAATATATAGACATGGAACAAAAGCAAATGGGAAAGATAAAGCTAGATAATTAGTGACCAGAATTCTAGATTCCATTCCATCACCTAAAGAAGACCAGTTCAATGTCAAATAAGTTAAACCTAGAAAACGATCATAATACTTTACCTTTTTAGTACACTGCTTAAAATATAAATCTACAATATACCCTCATTAAAAATAAAAGACCAGAAAACACACAAAGTGTAGCCAGATCAGTAAATAAAATCACTACCTAGCTACCTGAATCCTAAATATAGCAAATACCAATAAATAACCCCTTCACATGAAAATAACTGGGAAAGTGAATGGAACCTGTATTGAAAGTTTTCAATAATGTGTATCAATGCTGAGTATAAAAACAAGTACAAAAGATTGCTATTATTATATTTGTGCAAGACTTCAAGAATTGAATGCTTGTGTGAGATTAGCAGCACAGAAGGGAGCCACACGCAGTATTGCAGACTGGAGGTGAGCTTGAAAGTAATGTATCACCAGTGGCCTCTTTTGGCTGCACCTACCTTGTGAGCCTCTAGAGGGCCCACTACATTATCTGTACTTTACTCAAATCAAGTGATTTGCAAACCCTCGGTTTTATCATATAAAATGATAAATACTAGCCTGCAAATAAAGAATCTGAAAATGAATGATTACAAAGAACTGCTATGGTAAAATAAAACCACATCAGAAAACACATTTTTTACACAATCTTAACAACATGAGAATTGCTTGCTGAATAAATTGAGATGTGGAAATTACTGTTTATGCCCAGAATTTCACATATAACTGTTTATTTCATAGGCTTGTTAGTATATAAAATAAAATAGCTTAGCAGATGCTGACGATATAATAAAAGTCAAATCTGCTTGTAATCTACAGTACAACTTTGAGCCATATTCATGAAGAGAAAGTGGTCCAACAGTAAATCAACTGTTCCACAGGCAACAAATGAAAAGGAACATTTATTTAAGCTGCCAACAATTGAAAAGTACAATTCATTTAATTTGGGGCTGCTAACTTCTTGAATGATACAGAGATCGCCAAAATCATTGCTATGTGTTGGAAACCTCTCTAATATTCAAGGAGTTAAACCCTCATTAAAATAAAATGGAATTTGGGGCATTTTTGTCCCCTTTAAGTTGGTTTTCCAAGAATTGCTCCTTTTTCACTTCCTTAATAGGGATGTCAAAATGGCTTTCCATTGGAAAAAACAGGTGGAAAACCGCATGGCTTGTCTCCTATGGGAAAGCCATTTCTGCCTATAATTTGAGGTGAGTGAATGATTGTGCATGCTTAAAGGGATAGTAATACTTCATTTTATCTTTATTTTATTTTGTAGGCATTAAAAAAACATGAAGAACGATATACGTCTTATCTCTCAAACCTTTATGGTTTAAGAGATATTCACAAGCAAACTATCCCCCCCCCCCGTTTAGCCAAATCAGAAGGGAGGTGCCCAGGTAGACTGCAGAGAGGGACAATCTTCAATTAAGATAAGGGAAAAAGCTGAAAAACTTGTCAAGGGGAGAAGGGCTTTCATTGTTTTCATACAAAGAAGATTGTCCCCTGCTGTTATCTGTCTGGTCTATGGACTGGATTCCACATCTGAGAAGAGATGGCTTACACTACGAAAAAGGGGCGGGAGGGGGAAACTTTGCTTGTGAATATCTCTTAAACCATAAATGTTTGAGAGATAAGACTTATATCATTCTTCATGTTTTTTAATGCATACAAAATAAAATAAAGTTAAAACGAAGTATTACTATCCCTTTAAGCATGTGTGTATATATGTGTGTGTGCGTGCTCACACTTTAATGCATTATTATGATGATGCATGTATGCAGACAATATAACTTGCGCATTTGTGCCAGAAGGTTAAGCAGGCTGAAATCAGTTCTCTTAACTTTCCAAACTTTGAAGAGGATTGAGTTCATTTTAAATCATCAGAACTTAAGCAGAAAGGAGAAATGCCTCCTATTATGCAGAAATTCCAGCATAATGAAAATGATCTTTTCTTTCATCCCTGTTCCTGAATGTACACCTTAGTGTTGTGTTGAATCTCACAAATGCACACACACATTCTCTCTGCCACACACACATTCATTCTCTCTCAAAAATGCACACATAAACTTGCATGTTCTCGCATACACAAATATATGCACGCACATTGTTTCTCACACAAGCACATCACTTTCACACATACTCGTTTTCTCTCTCTCCCTCTCTCTCCCTATCTCACATATAAAAAATAGGAAAATGTGACTGCAATGTAAACTCATACAGATATATGCCAAACGAAACTCAGAGGCACATATTCTCCTAAATCCTTCAATGCAAATGCAAGTCATCTTACATCTAAAACGGCTCAAAAGTCTTATACAGCTTTGCTTTGAGTGCAGGTATACTCTCTCCTCTTGGATTAAATAGTTTATCTCTAATGCAAACATTTACAAAATCAAACTATTCTTAGATGGTGTTTACACAATTATTCCTTAAGAGTTTTAATTGTATATTGTAGAAAAGGTACATGGAATCCACCGAATCTGATTAACATTTTAAGGTTCCCACAAGCACAAGAGAAATTTGAAAATATATATCATGAGATACAGTGATACCTGGATATTCTATGTATTGTATTCAGAAGCTTAATAAGAACCAATCTGGAGAAACCCAACTGCACCACGGGGGGGGTCAGGATTAATCCTTTGAGTGCCAGAGGGGTACTTAACGCATTGCATACCGCTTGGGCACTCATTATTTTAACAGGGGCTTTTATGCCCAAGAATGTTAATGAGGTCTCCAACACACTACAGAGCAACGTGTTTGATACCTCGCTAGCATTCAAGTAGTTAAAACACCCCTTTAAATCATTAGGAATTGTTGCATAACTGCTCCTCTTTTTCAGTCTTAGTAAGGCCCATAAAGGCATCTTCAGTATCGATTTAATTCTTTCATACCTCCCAAGTGTCCCCCTTTAGGAGGGACAGTCCCTATATAAGACCCAATTCCATCTGTTCCTCTTTCCCACCCTGATGTCCCTCTTTTTAGGAGATCAGACTGTGCGGTGTGCATATAAGTGTATCATATTGCTCCACAGCCACAAAACACACATTACTGTTTTATGAAAGTCATTATATGTGTTTATAAATTAGTCTGTGTAATTTAAAGTGGAACTACCACCCGACACAATCTTTAGCTTCACTAAGTCCCCAACTGGTGACTAGCTGCTTAGTAGCGCTAGTCACCAGAATAATTACCTTATTTAATAGTTTTCTGCTCTCTTCCCTGGCTGACAGGCAGGACGGAGCGCGGACATCTTGCCATTGTGACGTCCATTTGCCTGCGCTGTCAGTCCCAGCTGGGTCTAGTAGGCGTTTCTAGGAGCCATTTGGCTCCGGCTGGGACTGACAGCGCATGAGCGTGGACGTCACAATGGCAAGATGTCTGCTGTCCATCCTGACCGTCAGCTGAGGAAGAGAGCAGAAATCTATTATATAAGATAATTATTCTGACGACTAGCGCTACTAAGCAGCTAGTCGCCATATTGGGACATAGTGAAGCTAAAGATTGTGTCAGGTGGTAGTTCCGCTTTAAATACTTATGTCTGTCTCTAAATCATTTATTATCTTACACAGAGAGGTGTCAGTAGGTCATGAAATCACCTATAAATTCTTAGTAGTGCCTCGCTTGCCAGCCATGCCCCCAGTAACACTCCTAAAACAAAAGTTTCCCTCTTTGGCCATTTGAAATGTTGGGAGGTATGCTCTTTAAGTGCCATAGGGGTATAAAATGCATTGCTTCACAATTCTTTGTGTACCGCTTTGGCACTCAAAGGGTTGGAAGTACCAGTGAGATGATTGAGATTTTAATGGAATCTAATATTACTTTTTGCTGTTTCGTTCAATGCATGGAGGTTCTATGACGTCAAGTGGCAACCGATATATAACTGCCAGATTCAATATTTTTGTGTTACTAATTTATTGACATAAGATTTGTACATCATAGATGAAAGTAATATAAAAGATTTTTATGGATACTTAAAGAAGCAGTAAACTTATTTTTATGAAAACACGTATTTAATAGAGCTTTTCCTGCTAAATAAAACAATGCCACGCCCACTGATGTCAGATGTTTTATTCAAAATTTATAACCGTTCAAATAATCAGGAAGTTAATTTTCTGTGGTTTACTTCCTGAAGTTCTAACTGACAGGAAGTGACAGGACGTTTCTATCACATTCTACATTGACCACTAGAGGGCACTGCTAATGTAAAAATAAGGATACTCCCATTGCAGAGAGATTTATCCCTACAAAATATATTTTTTTCATAAAAAAAGTTTACTGCTACTTTTAAGGTTATGTTCAGGAAGCAAGCCAGGTGTAATTCTGGGAGAAACACACTGCACCATAATGTGCAAATGTAAATTTCCATTGATATAAATGGGATTTTAAACCCCTGAATGCTTTGCCATGATCTGGAAAGCTTTCTAATATTCAAGGGGTTAACCTTATCGGGGCCAGAGAAGTATGAAACAATTAATGTGTTGAGTGCCACTCTGTCACTCAAACTGTTAAAGACCAGCCTATGGAGATTTATGGTCCCGGGACCAGAGCTGTCCATAGGATGGTGCAGCAACAGCGCCACTGTACAATTTCAGGCCACTGTGATATTGCACCTGAACATTTCATAAAACACCTTTCAGCAGTGGGAGTACCGTTGTTTTACTAAGGGGGATAAACCCTACAACCTATTTTTTTTTACATTTTAAATATTACTATGCCTTTAAAAGTCCCCATAAAATCAATAGGAATATTTTAATCTGTGGTAAAATTGGTTTGCTCCAGAACTGTACCTTTTCAGCTTCTTAAATATTGGCATCATTATCTATTATGTTTTTCTTCAGTTATGTTATGTATATTCATTCTGATCTGCCATTGTGAATAAGATTACATATCTCTCAACATTTCAAATGGCAAAGAGGGACACTTTTTTTTTAGGAGTTGCTGGGGCGTGGCTGGTGGGGCCTTACAGAGAATTTTAGGTTACTTCAGGCAGAATGCAAGAAAAAAAAAAAAAATGCACACTTGATGGAAGAGAATTAGCACCAAATTAGCGAACTGAATAAACATGTGCAATTTTTTTTAAGCAAATGCATTTACAAAAGTGGGCATGGCTAAAATGTCCGCCACTTTGTGAGAGTACTAGCAATTGCATCTAACTGAGCAAAGCAGTTAACACTTATTTTCATATATCTGGCCAACTGTGTTGTTAGAGCACGTGTATTGCATAAAACATGAGCGATCTCAAATAGCACATACATTTATGGCTCTCTAAAAATAGCTAATTATCCATTTTCTTGCATTCTGCCATTCATGACCTATTTGCAGCTCTTCAAAGTATTTTTTTTATATGGACTAATGTATAAACACAAATAATGAAGTTTCAACAAACATTAATGTGAGTTTTATTGCTATGGAGCAATGTGATACACTTATATACCCACAGTCTGATCTAAAAAAGGGACATCAGGGTAGGAAAGAGGGACAGAGGGATTAAAGTGTTAAAGAGGGATTGTCCCTCCTAAAGTGGAACACTTGGGAGGAATGGGATTACATTTAAAAAACACACACATTTTCTGTTGTTTTAAATTAAAGTACACTCATTCTGCCTTGGGTTGGTGTACTGTCAGTGTTTTGCGGATTTAAAGTGAATGTTTAACCCTTTTTCCTGCTAGAGGCATCTCAAACACTTAGTGAAGCAAAACACTGGAGAAATCACTATCATCCAAGGGGTTAGGAATATTTCATTATCCATAATGGATAAACAGCAGAAAAAATAATTAGCACCCTTTTTGTGTTGGAACTTCTAGAACTCCCTAACAAAACCCATGTTTGTTCCATAGGCCTAACTGAGCAATGCAGTCAGTGACACATTTTCCATTACACAGTAGTCACCTTCTTTGCTCGATCCAATTTTTTTGCTGGTAAAACTTTTGGTAGGGCAAAAATGGATTCTGGGGCGGTGCACACTGTTTCAGTCAGTATCCAATTGCCCTACCAACAGAAACTACAAGGAACATTAGGCCACAGAACCTGACTTAAGGCCCAGTTTCCAACATTTGTGTTTTTTGTACCCCAAACTCACGCTAAATAGTGTGAGAAATGGGAACTTCAAAGGAAAACAGCTACCTCCCACGTGTTTGACACACTGTCAAACACCGAGCATGAGCTCAAAACACAATCACCCTCCCAAACAAATTATTGTTTAATCAATAATTGCCCCCAAAGGTAATCAATAAAATAATCCAAAGATGATCCATAAATTTACTCCACCTATGCCACACCTTGGCAGCGGCAGCAGGAGATTAGTGCAAAAATGCCCCCCCCCCCCCAGTACCTCTCGGGCCTTTGCCTGAGCTATTTTGAGGACAATTTTAACAGAGACTGGATTTTATAAGGCCAGTCTCTGTTTAAAATGGTTCCCATCCTTCCATTGGCTGGGATATGAGTTACGCACCTCCCAGCCAATTAGCTTCTGTTCCTCCACAGCTAAAATTCTTACACAAGCACTCATCTTATCCCACACGGACTACTGTAACCTTCTTTTCTCTGGTATTCCTACCTCACACCTCCAATCAATACAGAATGCATGAGTTACTTTCGATCACCTAGGTCAGTCACTGGCCCCTTCCTCCTCCAGTCACTCCAATGACTGCCTATCAAACTCAGGATATCTTATAAAATACAGCTTCTCTCATTCCAGACCCTTATCTACCCCTTTCTATATTTTCCATTCTGATCTCCCACTATTCCCCCTCCTACCACTTACAATCAGCCAATGACAGTTTTCTCTCAGCTCCTTTTGTGTCTGCAGCTCTCCCTCATATCAAATCCTTTTCTCTCATTGCTTCTTATATGTGGAATGCTCTACCTCCCAGCCTGCACCAGTGCACTTCACTTGTGGTCTTCAAGTCTAACTTAAAATGATACCTCCTCAACAAGGCTTCAACAAAGTAGAAGGCACTCACATTGTACACCCAAGGCTCTTATAATTTATGTTCCCTATCCCAACCACAAATTAAGTACTGTATTCCATACATAAACCTTATGTGTTCTCTATGTCTCACTTTACCACTTTAGATTGAAAGCTTCTGAGCAGGAATTCCACTTCCAATGTTTCACTGTTAAGCACTTGTCACATGTATTGTTCAAACTCTTAAACTGTAAAGTGCTACGTACACTTGTGGTGCTATATAAATAAACATATTCATTAACTGTTTCAAAAGTTTTATTTTCTGTCCCAGAGATAGACCTTGGTGTAGAGTCAAATGAGGATTGGGAATTTGGCCATGGGTGGGGCTAAAGGCACCTTGCCTATGGGCTCCTTATGTGTAAATCTGGCCCTGAATGTAACATTAGCATTCCTAGTGCCGCAAGCCAATGAATCCTGCAGTAGCATTAAACAAAGCATAGAGTCATTACTTATTTTTTCAAGGAATGTTCTTTCATTGGAACTAAGACTTCTTTGAACTAGGCAATGCATCCAACAATTAGTTGGTACAGCACTATAAAATGCTTCAGTCTCTTTTAATCATGACACACAGAGGATACTTTACTGTATTGCCTTAGAGTTTCGTGACTGGAGAGAGAGGAGGGGGGGATGCATTAAATCTGAGCCATGTTCTTGGACAACAAAAAGAAAACTTGTTTAGTATGCAAAGGATACATTGTCATCCGAATATAATAACTCACAGATCTCCCCAATCAAGAAAGCAGCATTCTTTATAATGGAAACAGGGCAATTTTACAATAAAAATATTTCTTGTGGAGAAACTTCAGTTATATCATTTCACTGTCGGCTGTAAAATAAGCCTACTTGACATGGAATTGTTTTCCTTTCAAAGCTTTCCTACTGCGGAGAAAGAACTGAATTTACATTTTAAGCTGATAATTAATCTAAATATATAAACAAAACCAAAGTTGCAGATGATTTGAAGTTGCCCATACCTGTACTGGGACATAACACCTCACAGTGAAGTTAGACTGATGGAGAAAGAAGAATTTGAGTGACTCTGATGCAAACTATACTGTGGTGGACAAATTAAACATTCCTAGAATTTCCATTGTTTTAAATGGGGCTTTAACTTCTTGAATGTGTGAGAGGTCAACAATGCATTGAATACCTTCTTCGCATCTAAGGCATTAAAGCCTTTTTAAAATCAGTGGAATTTGTATTTGTACTCCATGGTGCCATTGGTTTGCCCATAACTGCTCTAGTCCCCCAGCCTCACTAGGTCATTAACAAGGAGGGATGTGTGGGAGTTTATGTGTGTGTGTGTGTGTGTGTTTATGTGTTTGTGTATGTATGCATGAGTCAGTGTGTGTCTGTATGTATGTATGTATGTGTGTGTGTGTGTGTGTGTGTGTGTGTATATGTATATGTGTTTGTGTGTGTGTAAAGTGTCTGTGTGTGTATATTTATTTGCGTGTTTGTATGAGTGTGAATGTTTGAATGTGTATGTATGTGTTTGTATGCACATGAGTGCAGTGAGTGTGTGTGCGTATGTGTCAGAGAGAATGTGTGTGGGCATTTGTGAGAAAGAATGTTTTGTCTGTGTGACAAAGAATGTGTATTTATGTGGAAGTGTGAGGGAGAATGCGTGTGTGTGAAAAGGCACTACCATCCACTGCCACCAAATAACCCCATAGGTTTCCACCCTAAATTGTTGGCACTGAACACCACAGAGCTGTCAAGTCTATAACAGAACAGGTGAAACCCCCTACAGAGATGGGGAGTGCGCAGTCACTTATAAGATTGTACCATTCTACCCAGGGGCAGAATAAAGAGCAAGTTAAATAAGAGTGCTGGATGTAATGTAATATAATATTATATTCCCTACATTTAAAATTGAGTTGCATTAGAACTTGATACTGTAACATAAAGCAATCATGCATTTACAAAACACAGAGAGTCTCATGTGGCAAGATGGATTGGAATAATTGTGGAGCTAACCAGTGAAGAAATGTGTTAGAGACCTCTCTGGCATTTAAGGGGGTTAAAAGTTGGGGTGGGTGAAAAGTCAGAAAAATGTCCCACATAACTTTCTGTAAAAAAAAAACAAAGATTTTTCACTTTTTTTTTTAGAAAGTTTACTTCTTTTTGCCACTGCCAATACATCTTTCACCTATGTTTTCTATGACTACAACATCACCCACCACAATATTACTTCTTCTGAGAGCAGAAGTGGACAAATAAATAGCTAAAAGTAAAAGCTGCGTGTCCTACAGCAACATATGCCTTTTCAAGGTTGTTTGCAGGCTGAATGCCTTTGTCATTTGCCCATAACACCAACTTCCTGATAATATAACACTGGCACAACCATCCTTGAAAAATAACTGTGGCTTGGGATATTCTAGCAGGGTGCAACACATGACATCAGTTCTTTAAAGCCTCTGTTTTCAACAAAAGAAAAGGGCAGCATGTCAACAGCCAACATTTTGGCAAGTTTACTATTCCATAGGCATAAGTTTGCATTCTTTTTTGTTCAGGTTTTGCCTTCTTTCTTGGAACTTAGTAAGCGTGAGATGGAGGTACATAGTACATGAATTGTGTAACTTTATTGCTTTAATTACATAACTTGTGGAGTTGTTGGGGGTGGTGGCAGTATGCGTAAGCACTCTATGACAATTGTCATCTCCAAAAACAGAGTCATACTCCTCAGTAGCAGGTGCAGAAAATCTTGGCACACTCTCTGACACATCAACAGCACTTCTATTGTGTACCCCAGAGGCCCGGGAACATTTCAGAGTGCTTCTGCTGCTGCTAGTTGTGGCACCTCTGACCTATTGATGATGTATCTCCCAGTCTGTCACTGTGCCCATGATTATTGCCTGCCTGTTGTGTTTCCGGTCCTGTCTCCTCTGGCTGACGAGATGCAGGCATTGACAAGCGCTGCTGCCTTCTGCCTGGCCTCTATGCTACTGGCACGCATCTTTGATGTTGCACTCACTATTTTGTAGCACTCAGCACTAATTGTCCGACTGTGTCCCACCTCCTGTTGTGGCCTTATATACGGCCTGAGAACTAAGCTTAGTTGCCCTTTCCTGGTGTATCTGTGCATTACTCTTGTGTTGCTCTTCTTTGACCCTAGCTTGGCTTCCATGAATCCTCTGGTTTGATCTCTGGCTTCGTCTGACTATCCACTCCGGTATCTGACCAGTGGTTCTGTCTGACTACTTGATTTGTGTATGACCCTGGCTTGTCTGATGCCCCGATATGATCTGACCTTGGTTGTGGCTGACTACCTGATCCGGTATCTGACTGTGGCTTTGTTTGACTTACGCTCCGTGCTTACTCCTGTTTACTGTCTGACTACCACTTGTCATTAACAGCTTCTAGGTCTCGCTCCATACAGCCTAGTGTGACATTTACCTCCCTGGTATTGTTGCAAGCTGCCTTCTGCTCGGAAGCCTCCGCTCCATGCCGACCCTGATATGGTCTGACTCTGTCACTATCGGTCTCCAAGGTCTCTCGCTCCATACAGCCTAGCGAGACATTTACCTCACTGGTATTGTTGCCAGCTGCCTTAGGCTTGGCAGCATTGGAGTTGTCCCTTCTCTGGGACTGCCTGGCACTCTACGCTCCATGCGTTCCCAGGCTGGTATTAGCCAGAGTTTGTTTCCTATCTGTGACCAGGTTTCACTATTGTTGCCTAGAATCCTGGCTCTCCAGGTTTACGCTCATTCTGATTGCTAGAATCATAGTCTGGTCCCATATTCCGTATTACCTTAGCAATCAGTGGTCACAGGTGACATCTCAGAGGCAGCACCTGGGTAGTGGACTGTGCACGGTCCTCACGCCTGTTCCTAACAAGGTTGGGGAAGTGTTTTGCTCTTGCTTATTGATCTTAAATAAACTGGTTTAAATTCACGTGTATCTGTGTTGTGTGTTTCATTCACCTAAGTCTACAGTGACACAGTCAGACCTGTGGCTGTGCTTCAGGTGGGAACTCATTGACAAGGTGCCTAGATGTGAGTCTGCTTTATCCCTGCTTACATGCTTCTTACATAGACAGGTAGTAACATGTTTAGCTTTTGGAGCCTGAGTGAAGTATCTCCATAATATGGACTTCATAGTCTGGGGAGTTACTGAGAGACTACTACTATTACTGGGGCTAGATGTTGCTGAACTTGTACTACTACTAGGTGTAACTGGTGCTGCACTCCCAAGAGCATCAGAAGCACTCCTCAAAGCTAAGGCTATGGATGCTGATAGCCTGTGTTGTTGCTATAAGTGTGTGTGGCTGAGTGGGACTTGGACTTGGAAGTGGCGATGATGCTGATGATGACTGACAGGATGACTGTGTACTGTTTGCCATCTTTCCTTGACCAGGGTCAGACTTTCCAATTGTTTTCTCAAACAGTTTACAGACAGGCACAGATCTCCTATTCAGTGGTGCCTTTCTGATAACTTTCTAGCCATGTCATCATCTCTATCACCTTTATCTGTATATAAAGAAGAGGAGGATGCTGGAGGAATAAATTCTAGATCTACTACATCATCATCCGCGATTAGGTCATTCTCAGCCTCACCCCACCTCTTCTTCCCCACTACTTTTATATTCCTCTAGGCTTTTAGCGGTCTCAAAAAAATTTGTTTTACTTTTTCATAACGTTCACTACTACTTTCCGGACAGGTGTTTTTGTGCTTGTTTTACTCACTGTCAGATGCAGCAGTTGGTTGAACTGCTACACCTTCTTGAACTATGCATCAACACAGTGCTTTTAAATGGTTTACTAATAGTACTGGTACTGTTGAACATTTTGGTGCAACTTTGACAAACTAATCTTCCTCAGGAGGAAAGGAGTTGCCATTATTAATTGCACACACTGCAATAACCACGGCTACAGTCAGTTTTGTGGACTACCATTTAACTCACGCGTCCCTGCACTGCTCCTAATCCTTTCACCCTACCCCTACACTATGTGTGTTTATGGATATTACTCAACTATGGTGTGTGTTTTTACAAGTAATGTCTTGCCTTGGATCTCTACAAAATACTCTATTTTGTCTAGTATCAGCCTGCCTCAGTCAAAGATCACATCAGGGTCCCTGTCTCTGTCACGTGTCAATTTGTTTTTAATTGTATTTATTTATTTATCTATCTTAACTGCCCCCCATCCCTATCACTGTCAACAAAAAACAAAATAACTCCCTGTTCAACTGCTTCTTTCCCGGGACTCACCTAGTACTGAGATAGCAGCCAGATCAGGAATAAATTTGGATCACGGTTGCCTGTGTCTTCCCAGTCAGTCACTCAGAATTTTGGGGTATTTGAGGGTAATTTTACTTTGCACCCTTCTCCCACCTTTGATTCCCTTGACAGAGATAACAGCCAGATCACAATGGAAATTAGATCACATCTGCCTGTGTCTAGTTGATCACACACAATTTTGTGGTATTTGGGGTAAAAGCACCTTGCTCCCTTGTCACAACCTTAGACTCACATAGGACAGAGATAAAAGCCAGATCAGGAAGAAACTTGGAACACGGCTGCTTGTGTCTTCCCAGTCAGTCTGTAACGGTTTGTTTGACGCACAGACACAGTAGGTTTGGATAAAACACAATTTTATTGAACAATGAAAAAAACAATAACCCTCACGGGTACTGTAATATATACAAGATATAGTACAGACACAAGACAGGTTATACAGAGGTAGGCCCACACAGGTCCAGTATACGCAGATAGTCCAGAGATCAATATACTGACACAGGTCAGGCAGTTCTTGTGTGAGTCTCAGATTAACAGCACTGAATGTGTTACTAATAGACAGAGAGTTTTGACAGGCCCTAATAGTGCAAGGCCCTTTAAGAAGCACAAACAAAGGTGAGGGCTCCAACTCAAGTAACGCCCAAGATAATGGAAACTGAGCAACTTGAGCACTGCCGTAGCACTAATGGAAACTGAGCAACTTGAACACTGCCGTAGCAGTAACGGAGACTGAACCACTTGAGCACTGCCGTAGCAGTAACGGAAACTGATCAACGTGAGCTCTGCCGTAGCAGTAACGGTAACTGGGCAACTTGAGCACTGCCGTAGCAGTAACGGAGACTGAGCAACTTGAGCACTGCCATAGCAGTAATGGAAACTGAGCAACTTGAACACTGCCGTAGCAGTAACGGAGACTGAGCCACTTGAGCACTGCCGTAGCAGTAAAGGAAACTGATCAACATGAGCACTGCCATAGCAGAAATGGAGACTGAGCAACTCGCCCTGAGAGGCACCCAACCGGGGACTGCACGGGAGGCAGACAAATAGGAATGTTGCCTGAGCGACACTGGGGCAACCGAGACCAATCTGCAGCGAGCTGTCCGGAGACAACGAAGGACTTGACACTACCCTAAACAGAGACCGGCCAAGGCCTGCAGAGGAGGCACGTCACCACAGCAGCCCAGCCGGGCAGGATACACACACACAGAGCAGGAACGTAGGCCAATCCGAGTCGGTACAGCATGCAGGAACATCAGCCAGGCCGGGTCGGTACACAGAGCAGGAACTTCAGCCAATCAGAGTCGGTACACAGAGCAGGAACATCAGCCGGGCCGGGTCAGTACAAGGAGCAGGAACGTCAGCCAATCCAGGTCGGTACACGGGCAGAGATGAGAAGCAGAATGGTCAGGCAGTCCGGGTCGGTGCACAGGCAGGAAACAAGATGCAGAGTCGTCAGGCAGGCCGGGTCGATACACTGAGATCTAACATATAACAGGAACAAGCACTGGTACTGAAACACCACGAAAGGGCCCTGGAGAAGTGCCAGAACCTAGCATTTAAGGACAAATGCTGGGCGGGATAATAACAGAGTAGCCAATAGCATAAGCAGGAGTGGAAACTGACAGAATGTCGCCAAATAGCATGGGTACAGTGATACAGTCACACTGAATTTTGGGGTAATTTTCCTGTGCACCCAAAAGCCCCCAGACTCCCCTGGAGATACTTGAAAGTGATGTATGTGGATGATTGGTGAAGGGTGATACGGAGGGCATTCTGAAGTTGAGGGGCAGCCTCTGAAAGATGGTGCAAGTTGTGTAAGGGTATGACAGAAAGTACCCTTGAGAAGAATGTAGGTGACAGGAAGGGGTGTAGCAGGAGATAAGAGCAGAAATGTAAGAGGCCGCCGAAGAAGAAAGCAACTTAAAGGAGAGGAGAAAAATGTTATAAGAAATATACCTTATGGGTAGCCAAGAGAGGGATTTCAGGAGAAGATGAGAGGGAAGATATCTGGGAGCAAGGGCAGTTTTTTTGCAGCTGAATTGAGAACAGACTGAAGTGGAAAAATATGAGAGGCAGGAAGACTAGAGAGGAGAATGTTGCAAAAATCTAGTCTAGAGAGAATGAGGACGTGAGTGAGTTTTTGCTGTTGACATACATGTAAAGGCTGTATTTTGGCAATATTTCTCAGGAAGAAGCTGCAGATTTTGGTGACTTCTTTTATATGGGGGGGAGGGGGGATATCAAGGTAAAATTGTCAACTACGGTGGAGAAAGGCATTGGGGTGGGGTTTAAGAGGGAATACAGCAAGTTATGTCTTAGCCATATTGAGTTTATGATGATAGTGTGCCATCCATGATGAGATTGCCATGAGACACTGAGGGTTCGATTTAAAGGTAGGCGTTCGTAAAAATACATTAACGGGTGCGTTGACGTGTTGTAAGCTATTTAAAGGTCCGTCTTAAGAACAGGTAACGGCAGTTTGATAATCCTTACGGCTAATAGACTTACGTGCATTGAGATGCATGGAACAAGATTTCCCTGAGCCATTCAAAGGAGCGTGGAACTGCTAATGCCAGAAAAAAAGATACATTTAACGGATAAAAGTTAAGACCCAGTTTTGTTAGACACATAACAGTCAAAAAGAAAACCCAGTTAAAGACAAGCCGCATACCGCACAAGCATAAGAATGGAAAAATTAAACCGTGCAATGCCAAATTAACACAAAAACATACCCATGCACCACAAATAACTTTCACACACAACACAACAACCAAGTAACACCACAGGGACAAGGCTTCCAATAAAACACCAACACAACAGGTCACGGAACATTGGGGTTATCACACAACACGGACACCTGCCAATAGAAAACAAGCTCACCTGTGCAATATCACCAGACGATCCAGACACAACCTGCACCCCAAAACTTCACACCCGCAACTGACAGAGACACAGCAATCAGAACACAACACATTTTAAAACAGAAACTCACAGGCAAACACTTACCTGGACAATAAACACCTTCCCACTGGTCATCACTCAAAGCATCACCACACCTAGACATAGTTCTACCACATACTTAAAGGGACAGCTCACCACACTCACTTTTGGCTTGTTTTCCACTCAGGGAGAGAGATAGAGAGAGCGAGCAAAAAGTATGTTCGCCTATATATTGATGTGAAGACTGCGGAGAAGGAGTGCAAGGGCGAGAGCTAGGAAACACCAGCAACCCCCACGCACACCTGATCAACAGCCTTCACCTGTTGCAAGTGAGGAAGCTCTGGCTCAAGAACACATAGCAAACGGCGGCACCGATTTCCTTCTGAGGTTACATTTGTATCACTCACCAGGCCTTGCTTTTATTTCCCCTGTGCCGTCCACTCTCCAACACTGGAACAAACGAAAAAGATGCACTCTTGGAAGGAATTAACTTGAGTAAAAACACTGCTTTATTCCAATACAAGCACAGACAGCAGACCATATGGTCTGCTGTCTGTGCTTGTATTGGAATAAAGCAGTGTTTTTACGCAAGTTAAGTCCTTCCAAGAGTGCGTCTTTTTCGTTTGTTCCAGGCTCTGGCTCAAGAGCCACACAGGAGCCCATCACCACCTGGAGGACAGAACCTGCCTGCAGGTGCACAGCTGCAGCAACAGAATTCTCCCCAGCAACAGGATGCTCCCCAGCTACAACAGGGACCCCCGGAGCAGCATAGCATATATAGATGACCACCAAGGCCCAGGGTATACCGCCCAAGGGTCACTCTCCTTAGAATGACCGATGATGAGGTGATTGATCGTTACAGGTTGAGGCTGCACAGCATCATTGCCCTGTATGAGGTCATCAAGGATCAGGTGGATCCGATTTACATCCACAACCATGCCCTATCTGGCCTGCAAAAACTCCTGTGTGTCATACACTTCATGGCAAGTTGCGCCTTCCAGTCGACAGAAGGCTACGCATCTGGCATGTCACAGGCCACATTCTCCAGGGTGCTGGCCCAGGTCTTGCCAGCCCTCAAAAGCAAGGTCAGTACCGATATACATTTCCCCACGACCGACATGGAGTGGATACATTTGAAGCAGGGCTTTTACGCAAGGGAAGGTTTGCCCGGGGTCATGGGTGCAATAGATTGCACCCATGTCCGTATCAAAGCTCCAGCATGTGACGCACATATCTACATCAACAGAAAGAACTTCCACTCCATGAACGTGCAGATGGTGTGTGACAGCAACTTGAGGATCATGAATGTCTGTGCAAAATATACCAGGAGCTGTCATGATTCATATATACTCAGAAACTCATCTGTACATAGAGACTTCGAAAATGGAATCTATACAGGGGGATGGCTTCTGGGTGAGTTGACAATACCAAATCACACCACATCCACAAGCACACACACAACACTGCTCAGCATGCTCTTCACTCACAGCTAGCACACCCACCTCATCCACACAACATGTGCTTCCAGTCTAACCATGTCACTCAATGTCCACAGGTGATTCGGGCTATGGCTGCAGATCATGGCTAATGACCCCGGTGGCGAATCCCCAAACCAATGCCTAATTCATGTGTGTACTAACATCCAGGTATCAAATCTGTACAGTAAGAATGCACATCTACAGAGTTACCAAACCTTGTGGACAACACATGAGCAGTTCAGTAGTGTTTCCAAAGTATTCATATTTAGTTTAAATGTACCTTTTGTGATTATAGGCAATATACAAAGAAAACACATGTATGTTTTAATGTAGTTTGAGACACAATAAAGGAGAACCATCACTATTCAATCTGCGTCTGTATGAATAAATGTTGAATTAGACATCTCTCAATTTGGAACCATACTGAAGGCTAGAGTATCCCTCATACATAGGAAGGCATGGCCTACACCACTAGTTTTTGACCATGAGCAGACTTTGTGATGTATTCATGCAAGGAGATGATGGCAGTGATACGCTAATGTGTGTTATGAGCGATAAAGAGGGGATACAGGGGACATTACTTCCACAGTGATGTCATGTCCACGGTTCACATATTGATCAATGTAACCAGAGAAGAGAATTTTACATCATGCAAAAAGCTATGATGTCATAATGACAAAAAAAGTGAAAATGTACTAATTTTGCTAAAATCACATAATATGTATCAAAAACATTTACCTTGATTGAAAAAGTTTCAATTATTTGAAAAAGCCCCAAGTCCCCCAAGTAAAAAAATACCAAATTTGTATAGTTTTACCTACGTCCATGGCTAGCGTAGAGCCCTAATCACCAGCAGCGCAAAATGACATTTTCAACTTTATAAACTAATATGCGCATTCTAGGGTTTTTGTGGTAAAACTACCCTAAAACAGTGGAATAACTATATAAAACTATATATTTCTGAAAAGTAGACAACCTGCCGCATCTAATGAGGGGTAACTTGCCTTCTTCCCCCAAGCCTGGTGTGCACAAATGCCTCCAGAAGATGGTGCTAATGAAAAAAAGGCATTTTCTTACATTTCTACACCTTCAAATGTACTAAAATGCTTGAAAACCATGGCATTTCCAACTGTATTCATTAACTAGTGCTCTTAGGAGAAAAATGACACCCCATTGGTATGAGTTTAACTACCTCAGGGGGCGCTAGAAGTGCAAAACGACACCTACTACAACCTCAAATTTTTCTAACATTACTTGTCTGTACACAAATGGTTATAACAACTACAGGAAAAAAATGGCATTTTCTTACATTTCTGCCCCTTCATCTGTACGGAAATCTGTGAAAACCATGGAATTTACAACTGTATTCATTAGCTAGTTCTCTTAGGAGAAAAATGATACCTCATTGGTATGAGTTCACCTACCTTAGTGGGTGCTACAAGTACCAAACTACACATATTGCAACCTCTAATTTTGCTAACATTTTCTCAAACATTACTTGTCTGTACAAAAATGGTTATAACAACTACAGAAGTGAAGAAAGGCTACACAAACTATACCATTTTGGAAAGTAGACAACCTGCCGCATCTAATGAGGGGTGAATTTCCTTATTACCCCAAGCCTGTTGTGCCCAAAATCTTCCAGAAGGTGGCACTAAACAAAAAAAATGGCATTTTCTTACATTGCTGCCCCTTCATCTGTATGGAAATCTGTGAAAACCATGGAATTTCCAACTGTACTCATTAGCTAGTGCTCTTAGGAGAAAAATGACACCCCACTGGTATGAGTTTAACTACCTCAGGGGGCGCTAGAAGTGCAAAACGACACCTACAACAACCTCAAATTTGGCTAACGTTTTCTCAAACGTTACTTGTCTGTACAAAAATGGTTATAACAACTAGAGAAGTGAAGAAAGACTACACAAACTATACCATTTTGGAAAGAAGACAACCTGCCGCATCTAATGAGGGGTGAATTTCCTTATTACCCCAAGCCTGTTGTGCCCAAATTCTTCCAGAAGGTGACACTAAATGAAAAAAATGGCATTTTCTTAAATTGCTGCCCCTTCATCTGTATGGAAATCTATGAAAACCAAGGAATTTCCAACTGTATTCATTAGCTAGTGCTCTTAGGAGAAAAACTACACCCCACTGGAATAAGTCGACCTACCTTAGGGGTGCCAGAAGCACATCACTACACCTACCTGTTTGCTTCTTCAAAAATGGCGGCTTGTACTTAAATGTCCATAACTGTTAGAGACATGAAGGAAAGGTATAAAAGGTATACCATTTTGGAAAGTAGACATTCTCCCGCATCAATTGAGGGGTCATTTGCCTTTCTACCGCCAGGGCTGAAGTGCACAAATATTTCCAAAAGGTGGCGCTATGGGAATAAATACATGTTTTTTACATTTCCACCACTTTGAAAACCATAACATTTCCTGCTGTATTCAGTACCTGCTACCAACATGAGAAAAATGGTAGCCCATTTGTGTGGATTAACATACAATATGTGGGTGCTAGGAACACGTACGTAAACCTGACACTTTTGTTTTTAAATTATCTGCTTGCACTAAAATGGTTATAACCATAATAGATATGCAGGAAAGGCAGAGAAACAATGCCATTTTGGAAAGAAAACAACCTTCTGCATTTAATGAGGGGTCACTTGCCTTCTTACCCAAAGGCTGGTATGCACAAATGCTTCCAGGAGGTGGCGCTAGTGAAAAAAAGGCATTTTCTTACATTTCTGCCCCTTCAAATGTATGCAGCTCTGTAAAAACCATGGAATTTTCAACTGCATTCATTAGCTAGTGCTCTTAGGAGTCAAACGACACCCCATTGGTATGAGCTGACCTACCTTAGGGGGTGCTAGAAGTAGAAAACTACACCTACTACAACCTCTGATGTTTCTAACATTTTCTCAAATGTGACTTGCCTGTACAAAAATGGTTATAACACCTTCAGAATTGAAGAAAAGGTAGATAAACCATACCATTTTGGAAAGAAGACAACCTGCCGCATCTAATGAGGGGTCACTTGCCTTCTTACCCCAATACTGGTGTGCATAAATGTTTCCAGAAGGAGGCGATATAGAAAAAAAATTGCATTTTTTTACATTTCTGCCCCTTCAAATGTATGGAGCTCTGTGAAAACCATGGAATTTTCAACTGCATTTGTTTGCTAGTGCTCTTAGGAGTCAAATGACACCCCATTGCTATGAGTTGAACTACCTTAGGGGGTGCTAGAAGTAGAAAACTGCACCTACTACAACCTCTGTTGTTTCTAACATGTTTCTAACATTTTCTCAAACCTGACTTGCCTGTACGAAAATGGCTATAACACCTTCAGAATTGAAGAAAAGGTAGATAAACCATACCATTTTGGAAAGAAGACAACCTGCCGCGTCTAATGAGGGGTCACTTGCCTTTTTACCCCTAAGTTAGTTGGCACAACTATTTCCAGAATGTGGTGCTACAGGAAAAAAAACAAACATTTGTTTTACACATCAGTCACTTCAAAGATACTAAAATGGTTCCATGGCGCGGAATTTCCTAGGAGGACTTCTTTCCAGCCTAAGAAAAATGGTACCCCACTGCTGTGGGTTGACATACCAATTTACGCTACAGGAGCGTAGCTACCAGTGAAACAGAAATGGGAAAGCAAACAGTGTATGTGTGATTTTATGGCTAACAGATGAAAGAAGCTAGGGCGTCAGCCGGTGTACATGCGGACCTGTGACTACAAGTGTAACAAAGTATGTGGGAGGGTGAGGGATTAGGCAGTGTGTGTGGGTATGAGCAGAGGAGCAAGGATGGTGGTGATGGAGGGGCAGTGTCTGATAGTGTGTATGGGAGATCTATGACTACCAGTGTGCAATGTATGTCCCCTCATACAAAGCACTGCGTTGGACCCCCCTCCTGTGGCACGTGCATTTTTTGGGGCTTTTTCCCACAATATTTTTGTGTAGACCTCGTTGGGGGCATCAGAACCCATACAATGAGGTCTAAATAAAAAATAAAGAGGGAAACAAATCCTTTGTGTGCCACAGGGGTGTCCAGTGGATTGCAAAGCAATGCATTTGGGCCCTGTGGCACACAAAGGGTTACATTTTTTTTATCGTTACTTTGTATTCAGATGGCCATCAAACAAGCTCTGATCACAAAGTAATGATAAAAAGTCCTGTGTGTGCCAGGAAGGGGGTTGGCATTGAACCCCCCTCCCAGTGTCACACACAGGGTTAATTTTTGTTTTAATTTTTTTTTATTATATACCTCATTGAGGGGCATCAGGACCCCCTGATCCCTCCCCAATGAGGTCTTAGTAAAAAATATATATATATGTCCACAAACGGAGTGACCCTGTGAGTGCCACAGGGGTCTCCAGCACATTGCAAAGCAATGCATTGGATCCTTGTGGCACTCAGAGGGTTAATTTTTTTTTATCATTACTTGGTAATCAGAGCTTGTTGGGGGGCCATCAGGACCAATCCTGATGGCCCCCCAACAATCTCGGATAAAGTAATGATACATGCCCTGTGTGTGCCACAGAAGGGGGGCTGCATTGCCCCCCCTTGTGGCACACAAAGGGTTAATTTTTTTTTCTTTACTTTTTTTATTATGAACCTCATTGGTGGGTATCAGGACCCTTCTGATTCTCCCCAATGAGGTCTTACAAAAAAAAAAAAAAAGGAATCAAAATAAATGTCCCTGTGAGTGCCACAGGGGTCTCCAGCGCATTGCAAAGCAATGCATTGGACCCTTCTGGCACTCAGAGGGTTAATTTTTTTATTATTACTTTGTAATCAGAGCTTGTTGGGGGCCATCAGGACCAATCCTGATGGCCCCCCAACAAGCTCTAGTAACAAAGGAATGATAAAAGCCCTGTGTGTGCCACAGGAGGGGGGTGCATTGGACCCCCCCCCGTGGCACACACAGGGTTAATTTTTTTTTTTTTTTTTTTTTTTTTAATCATAGACCTCATTGAGGGGCATCAGGGCCCCCCCCCGATCCCCCCAATTAGGTCTTGCAAAAAAAAAAATCCCCCCATAGAAGTGACCCTGTGAGTGCCACAGGGGTCTCCAGCACATTGCAAAGCAATGCATTGGACCCTTGTGGCACTCGGAGGGTTAATTTTTTTTTATTATTATTATTACTTTGTAATCAGAGCTTGCTGGGGTGCCATCAGGACCAATCCTGATGGCCCCCCAGCAATCTCTAGTAACAAAGGAATGATAAAAGCCCTGTGTGTGCCACAGGAGGGGGGTGCATTGGACCCCCCCTGTGGCACACACAGGGTTAAAAACATTTTTTTTTTTTTTTTAATAATAGACCTCATTGAGGGGCATCAGGACCCCCCCTGATCCCCACAATGAGGTCTTGCAAAAAAAAAAAAAAAAACCAAAAGAAGTGACCCTGTGAGTGCCACAGGGGTCTCCAGCACATTGCAAAGCAATGTGCTGGGGACCCCTGCAGCACTCACAGGGTTACGTGTGCAGTTTTGTTTTATTTATTATTTTTTTTTTTATTTATTCAGACCTCGTGGGGGACATCAGGACCCCTCCTGGTGTCCCCCCAGTTATTGATCTCCCAGCCGATAGGCTGGGAGATCAATTTGGCGACTGCAGGAGAGCAAAAGCTCTCCTGCCTTACACTCCTACCACCGGTAGGAGTGAATCGGCTAAGGGAAACTTCCCTAACGTCATCGGTGATCATGTCACCGATGACGTTAGGAGGTTTCCCCCGGTCCCGCCCACTCCTACCCGGAAGTTCAGGGTAGGAGAGCGGAGAAGGGAGAAGCTCTGTTTCTCAGAGCTTCTCCCTTGGTGATATTGATCTCCCAGCGCAATCGGCTGGGAGATCAATACCTGGGAGGACATGAGGAGTAATCCTCATGTCCTCCCAAGAGTGCCAGGCTGCATTTCAGCTGAAATGCGGCCACTGCCAGACGGTTATACCGGTTTAAGCAGTGACCGCATTTTAGCTGTCAAATGTACGAGCGTGGCACAGCAGGTACAGCTGTGCCCACTCGTACATTGTACCCACCTGGCACTCTAGGGGTTAATGGATAACCCAATGCTCACAGTGTGTGTGCTACACATTGAAAACTTAGCCTGATCATTGGGCTATCCAGTAAGTTAGGCTGTGACTTACACCCTGATTGTGAAACTGACTTACAGGAGAACCCAATGTTCACCCTATGATTTCAATGTGTAGCACACACACATTAAAATCCTAGGGTGAAAATTGGGGTCTCCTGTAAGTCAGTTTCACAATCAGGGTGTAAACCACAGCCCATTTAGCTGAATGTTCTATCATCTATCCTGCCTGTTAATTCTCAGCTAAGTCAAAGAGCTGTTTGATCAAACTCTTAAACCACAACAATTGATGTAGATGAATGTTCACAGTGTTGCACCAGTTGTTGTGCTAAGGGGTAGGTATCTGTTGTTCAAATTCAACCCACATCATGGTCACATAACACTGTCATGTTATTTGGCTCCAGTGGTGGATTTCAAGTTGAATTTGGACAAAGTTGTTTGTGATGTGTGTACTAAGCCATGTTCAAACATTGTACAGTCGTGTAACCTTGGCAGAAGTTGTGTTCACTGCATTTCTTTGCGATACATTGGAGACATCTTTGCCACTTAATCTATCAGTAACCACAAACCAAAATGCAGAAGGGCGTGTTTTATTTTTGGGGAAAATAACATGTTGGCCTCCTTATTTTTTCTTTTTGGAGGGAACCTTGGGCTTGGTTCCAGATGTGGATGGCCTGGCTGACTGCCTGGTCACCCTTTGTGACCTTGGGGTTGCTTCAGGAGTCGCACTGGAGGGAGAGGTGGGTGCAGTAGAACCCTTTGTGGAGCGCTGCTCCCTCTCCACATGCAGGTTCTCCCTGCAGTTGTGGGCTCTGACCTCCACCAACGGCTGCCCCATCATGTCCATCATCCCTGCATGGTACTGCCTGAGATCTGTGTTCATCAGCATTTGCTGTACCTCCAGGGCATGGATGCTGGATAGTATCTTTTGAGTGTTCCTCAGGGAATCCCTTTGGAGCCTTCTGACATATGTGCTGGTCCTCTGGGATTCCCTGAGTTGCCTCCTTTGTAACTCCAGGCACACCCCCGTCCATCCATGTGTCTGGTAAGTGTGCTGGGGGGTTGCTTCTGGTGGAGAGTCTGCTGGTGCTCTGTCTGCCTGTGGGGTTGCTCTGTCTGCTGTACACAATGACAGAATGAATGCAAGATTATTTAATTCACATGTGGATCTCTGGTTGTCATGATGGTATCCTATGCATTGCATTGCGATGCATGGAATACCACCCTGGCAATCACAGATACATGAGGTCTGTCCAAGTTAATTCCCCAGCGCACCAATCAGGTCACTATTGAAGGATTTCTATGATTAAGGTCTGTTGCTGTTTGGATCATTCTCTCCATCTTTGTGAGTGACCCAGCCTTGCTTAATCAGGGATATCCATCAATCATGGCCTGTTGGTGTGCCACCTACAGTGCTTGACATTTGGTTTCCGTGTGTATCCTGCAAATAGTGGATGGTATAACATCCATCCATATTATACCACTCCTGAGGATCCACATGAAAACTAAATTTATGATATGAAAGTTCAAGTGAGAGTAAATGGTGCATACACAATACAAAGGCCTACTTGGTTCTTCTTTAATTCCACAGTGTTGGTTGTTTCAAGGTCTGTATGTTGCACATACAGCCAGTTAGTTTCACTGGCACTGTGATGTTCGTCCTCATCTATCTCGCTTGAGATTCAGTGAGCGGTGATGTAGACCTTATGGAGTGGAGGTAAAGTGGAAATGATGACTTCTCCAATTATATAATTTCTCCATTTCCAATGTTTTTCTATGGAGTCTATCCAATGAGCCCTCAGTAACTTGATCCATTTTCTTGAATAGTCTCCATAGACAAACATGGGAATTGGTGAAGTGATGGTATAGAAGGGTTAACTTCAATCCATCATGTCTTTTACACCTCTTAGTGAATGTCCCCTGTGTAGCATGTAATCCTAACCCTGTCGAATTGTGTTTGCTGTTGGTTAACCCTTTGAGTACCGAAGGGGTTGCCAAAGCATTGTTTAGCGATGCATTGATAATCCCTCTAGCACTCAAGGGGTTACGTGCTGACTTCCCTTTGGGTATATGGGTGACATTTTGGAGGAACAGTAATGATGTTTAACAGACAACACTTTAAAATGCATGGTTTGGATTGTGTGTGATCAGCACAGCAACAAGAGGGTTGAACTGGGATTTGGACAGGTTTGGGCCTGGTTGAACCTTGCCATTTGTCCTTGTATTGTGTCCTATTTTAACCCTCAGGGTGCTGTGTGGTGCAGTTGTGTGGATGAATGATGGGCATGTGTGGAGGTGTGACTGTGTTTGAGTGTGCAGCATGTGTTGGTTGATGTGGTGTGTGGTTATGTGAGGATGCACTTACCGGTAGTGTGGAGGCTCCTTTCATCCCCAGTGTCTGATCCTCCAGGAACCCCCTCAATCAGCGTGGATGACAAGGTCTGCCGCAACCTCTCCTCCCATCTGCTGAAGGTGATTGGGACAAGACCACCTCCGGTGCCTCGGACATACATGGAGACTTCAGCCAACTTCTTTTTGACCACACTTTTGCAGTCACCCCATCTTTTCTTTATGGACTCCACATCCCGTCTGCAGCTGACCACCGCGTTCACCTTGCTGAATATTTGATTCCAGGCAGCATTCCTCCTCGCAGCCAGGCCAGGAACCCTCCCTCAGATAAAGGATGCTCTTCCTCTATAGAACAATCTCCTCAAGAGCACTGTTCTCCTCTTCCTTGTAGCGGGGATCCCTGACCCTCTCCTCCTCAGCTCCTGCCTGTGAGGTGTCAGAGCTGTGCCCAGAATGTCCTGCATGCTCTGCCCCTGCCTGTGAGTGGTGCTCTGCGACAGGTACCCCTCATCCCACTGACACACCTGTCCCTGCCCTCCATGTGCCTAAACTTCTGGGCCGGGTCCCCCTCCGCCCTGCGGATCTCCCTCTCCCACACCTACTCTCAACAGGGTTGTCCTGGTCTCCTTCCTCCTCCTCTACTACTCTCCCCATCCCTCTCTCCTGTCCTCCTCTCCTGGCCATCATTCACCCACTCACACCCAGGCAGTCCCACAGGCCCTCACTGACACACTCGATCCCACTCACTCTCTGTTACACTCTTTCACTCACTGATTCACACTGTAAAAATAAAATTTAAGATATGTGTAAAGTGTTATAAAAAAAAGATTATGTGTATATACGTGTTTGTGTTTGTATTGGTGTATGTGATATGAGCAAAAGTGTGATATGTGTTTATTTAAGTGCAATGCTCTTCTCTCTCCAAACTCCAAAAAATCCTTCTACCTCCAATGTATGCTCCTCTCTCCCTCACTCTAAACGCTATCCTCCGCTCCTAGCTCGCCAAGACTCGAAACACAGACAAGGTGTGACCATTATTTTGGGGTATATATAGGTGTAATTGAACATTTTTGCTACTTTGGGGCCTTGGGATTGGCTGTAGGTTTGAATTTTGTGCCTGTATCAGGGTTGCTAGCCAACGCCAGCCGTAATGTTACATTTTGACTTAAGTTGTGTTTTAACGGGTGTTTGAAACTCAGAGTGATGCGAAAACAGGTGCGACGCAGGTGTTTGTGTTGCCTACACTCAGTAGCTATTCTTGTAGAGTTACTTTTAAATCTGCCGTAAATAATGTATTATTTGCGGCCGATGTGCCTTTTTTACTTAGCGGCTAGTTTAACGGCTGCCTTTAAATCTACCCCTGAGTGACCTGAGAGTCCGCAGCAGAATGAAGTCAGGGGAAGAGAGTTAAACTTGTGTGTCATCTGTGTACAAATGGTAATTAAAGCCAAGAGATGATATAAGGTCACCAAGTGAGATGGTGTGAAGGGAAAAGAGAAGGGGTCCCAAGACTGATCTATGGGGTACACCTACTGAGAGGTCACGAGGCGAAGAGAAAATCTTAGCAACACTGAAAGTATGGTTTGAGAGATAGGAGACAATCCATTCTAGAGTTGTGTCATGGATGCCAAGGGTGTGTAGTGTGTCCAGTAGGAGTGTGTGTGATCAACAGTGTCAAAGGCAGCAAAGAGATCTAGTAGGATTACTATACTGTATTGACCTTTGTCCTTTGCTGTATGTAGGTCATTAGTAACATTTGTTAGGGCTGTTTCTGTGGAGTAGTTGAAAAGGAAAACTGACTATATTGGGTTAAAATAGAGTTGGAATTGAGGAAAAATATTAAAGGGATAGTAATACTTAAAAAAAAAAAAAAAAAAAAGCAACGCAACAATTGATTCTCCTATTACGTGTGCCATGTAAAGTTGTATTTCAGTATTTTCAGTGTTGTAGTTCCACAATAATTTAATGCTAATGTAACCCCATCCCTCTTTACCTCCTGTAAGCCACCTCCTCTCAGATGTGGAATCCGGTCCTGGGACCGGACATCGCGCAGTGTGGGACAATCTTCATCCACTGAATTTAAGGAAAATCCTGCCTTTCTTGACGAAGGAGGACAGAATCTTCCTTATGCTCAGTGAAGATTGTCCTTCTCTGCACTCCATCCAGCTAGCTGAGAGAGGCAGTGTGACATTGGTGAAAGGTGAGGAAGGGGGGATCCTTTAGCATTGAATTGCTGTTGAACTACTAAATGGAAAATATTGAAATACAGCGTTACATGGACAACGTTATAGGAGGATCAATTGGAGCTGCAAGGCAAGGGGGAAGACAAAAGGAAAGAGAGAAACTGGATGGTAATTTGAAAGACAGGTGGGATCATAGGCAGAAATGGCAGAATGTTGAGAAATGGGAGAAGTTACACTGGAACCTCCCCACATATGTCCAGATTTATATCTCAGGCACCCCAAGGCAAGGCACTCTGTGTGCCCTAAACTCTGCCCATGGCCACAGCGTTACTCCTCACATGACCCTTCTTGAGTCTGCTCCACTGTTTCCTGGCACAGAAAATACCCTTGGCTTATAAATAGCAAGAATGAGAAAATCTTTAACCTTTGGTTGCTAGAGATCTCTCCAACACATTGCTCCACAATGCACTGATGATTTCTATAGCATCAGAGCCTGTAAAGGAGTATAAAACTGGTGCATTAACATTGCTGTAGCCACACCCACAACTCAGAAAGTGTATGTGGCCAGCACAGCTTAGTCTCCACTCAAAATTTGAAGCCCTATTCAGTTGTCAACTCTGCCTTTTGGTCCTGGACAGATCTCATATATACAGAAGTGTACTGGAAACTTAACCAGAATGCAAGAGGTTAAACCTAGACAGAATGGAGATTAAACGGGTGAATGAGAAATTCCCTTATTATAACTGGCTGCCTCATGGCATCATTGGTAATCCAACAATGGTGGTTGTGTTACAATACACCAAACGTTGTATTCTACTTGGCAAGGAGATGCTCAAATTAGCTAAGAGGAGCTTTTAAGATGGATGGATGTGTTATGAGTTTTATGTGCAAGTTCTTAGAATCACTCAGGTGGTCCAGGGTTGGACATTTCAGTTCCTGAAAGGTTCCATTTAAAAAGATCAACAAGCCGGTTGTATGGTTGAATCAGAATTGCAATAAACGCCCACACCCTATTGGTAAAATGCCTTACATTTATATTAAAACAAGAGGTCTGGTCTTCAATCCTGCCAGGATAAAGTTAAGAAGCAACTTCTTGGCAAATGGTAACGGAATGTGGTAAGAAACCTCAAACACCCTGAGTGAAAGATCCTCTACACATCTCCATCTCCTGAATAAACCATGGACTCATAGTCTTGTCATCATCCTAAAAGGAATGATCCAAGGCTATTTGTAACGGTAAGAAGCACTCTTATGCTGGTGTTTAACATTGCTATTTAAAAGAAAGTCTGAAAAAAGATAGAATTCACTGCATGGTGAATACAAACAAGCAGAAATATGGAAGCAAGAAAATATATGTTTATTCATAACAAATGATGATCAAATTCAAAATATTATGTTTTTACACAATTTTGCTAAAAATTGTATGATTTGTAGGTATCATTTGGAGGATTGTATGAATCTGCCAGTACATCTCACTTCTGGCACTATATTGTTGGCCAAGACTACTCATATTCCTGCACTTTGAGACATGCATTAAAACAGAGGTGTCCAGATTTTAGTTACATAGGACCTACTTTTTTCGCAGTCATCTCAACAAGATCTGCTACCTTACCATCATACGTCAACAGTCCCTCCCAATAAAATCCAAACATGTTACATAATATATGTATATTTATATTTCTAGTCTATGTAGAATAAAATTGTATCAAAACAACATGCAAAATTTAAAAAAATCAGTAAAAACAAGAAATTCTGGTCCAAACATAATGTGTCATAAGAGACAAATAAAACTTTCTAAATTTCCCATTGAGTTCAATGCAAGAAAGGTCTCCAATGCAAAAACCCAGCATGAATGTTCTCATGGTCTTCCAGCAACTACTTTCTGACCTACTGGTAGATTGCAAACAACCTATTGGACATCTATTCACTAGAGAAGGATGACTGTAGAACATACCCACGCACAAACTCTGCCATAACTAAGACTTTAATATGAGCAAGTCCTGAGCATCTCCCCTAGGGCATACATGGGGAAATGGAATAAAATGATGCCACTTTCTTTTGTGCCATGTTAACAAAGAACCGAGGAAATGAAAGTCTCTATATACTTCCCCACTGCCCTCCCCTGGATTCAAACAAGTTAAGAGAAGATTTATTTCTGGAAGTAGCTTAATAAACTGGCATTAGGCAATGGCATGTGCAGCACAAAGAAACTGTTTCCAGGGCCTACTTTAGAGTTGAATCATATCAGTATTTCCTCCCAACTGTCTTATTTCTTATAGTTAGGAACTCTGGGTTGTATGTATAATGCAATTCTGAGGAAAACCAACTTCTCAATATATTGGAGAACCCTCTGTAATTCAAAGGGGGTCAAATCCCTATTTAAATCAATGGCAATCTGGAGAGTTCTTATCATATGTGGGAACCCCGCAAGTAACAAATGTAGATGGGGTTGGGAGTGTTTAAATTATGCAATGTGTGTCATAATGAGTGTGAGGCTTAATTGAAGTGGGCAGGATTGGATCAAGAAAAGGCAGGGTTTGTCCTTAAAACAGATGGAATGGGGAGTAGGGAGAATACATAGTAACATAGTAATTTAGGTTGAAAAAAGACTTGTGTCCATTTAGTTCAACCCTTTTCCTATTCCTGTTTACCATCGTTGATCCAAAAGAAGGCAAAAAAACCCAACAATACAGCAATTTCAAATTCTGCCCCGAATGGGGGGGGGGGAGAATTCCCTCCTGATTCCAAATGGCAATCAGATTTCTCCTTGGATAGAATAGGTGGGTCAGTGGGCAGGGTTACCTGACATATCACCACTGTCCGGAGACCCGGTAATTAACTCAGAAAACTGGAGGGTTCCCAGGTATTATTCCTATATATTCCTATATGTCCTCTATGCCCCATTTACATATATGTAATAGATTGTAAACAAAATGTTTTTCTTTAAAGGGGATGTATCACCTTATGACATTTTTTTACCATAGCTTTTGTTAATAAAGTAGTAATAGGAAAGCTGTCTTTTTTAATGTAAGTACTTAAAAAGATATTCTATCTTCAAGCCGGTCAGCATAATGTAGCATGCTGTTTCTTCGGCAAAGCTTTTCTTGATTGCCTTATTCTCATCCCACCTCTCTCTCAGCTGGCCCAGGGAGAGCGTTCACTATTTCTTTTGGTGTGCTGTAAACGGCTTTTATTGTTATATCAAACTCCGGTTAGCATTATACTGTGGTTGCAACCTCAGTATAATGCTAACTGGAGCTTGATATAATGATAGAAGCCATTCACATGACAGTGAAGGGAAGCGTGAATGCGCTCCCTGGGGGCAGCTGGGAGGGAGGTGGGAGGAGAATAAGGCTTTGCTTTGCACATTATGCCAAAGTGAACAGCACAGAAGATAGAATATCTTTTAAAGTACTTACATTAAAACAGCTTTCTTATTACTATTTTATTAACAAAAGCCATGGTAAAAAACATTTATAAGGTGATACATCACTTTGAAGGAAATTGTGGAGCAACACTAGGACAAAAACACAACAGAAAACTGTGCAATGTGGCTGGTTTATTAAGAAGAACTAGTACAACTGGGCACCGAACCAAAAGTACCATAGGGGACAAAAAACCTTCCCCAAATTTGCAGTTATTTCAATGACATTTTTAACCTCTTGAATGCTAGAGATGTCTTCAGTTCATTTTTATTTGATCCCTATGGTGTTATTGAATTGCCCCAGCATTGCTTTACTTCTTAATGTATTGGCCTCATTATGGGACAAAAAAAAAACTCTCTTGTACTTAAATGAAAATTTTAACCCATTGGGTGCTAGAGAGCTTTGTTTTGCAGTGTGCTAGAGACCTCTATAGCATCCAAAGATTTAGTTTTAGTACATTTTATAGCTATTTTATACATTGATTGCTATATTTTTTACCTTAATGAGCCAAAAATTAAATTGGTTGATATAACTAAATGTTATGTATTCCCATTTGGCCTTTGTTAGATCACCAGAATATAATCCTGAACACGCTTTTTTTTTTTTTTTTAAAGCGAAACTTTCGTCAAAATTTAAAGTGCCCCTAAATCATTATTAACATAGCAATACACATATAAATACTTTTATTTTGCTGAATAAGTCCAGCATTATTGAGAAATACAACTAGTTCGGCAGGCATCAGCAGCAGGCATCTTGCTATAGACATATCTATGCACCTGCGCCGTCAGTCCCTTCCAGTACCTTAAGGTACAATGGAACTCTCCTCACCAATCCTGGAGGTAACCGGGATGCCTGCCAAACAAGTTGTGTTTCTCAATAATGTCAGACTTTTTCAGCATAATAAAAGTATTTATATGTGTATCGTTATTTTAATAATGATTTGGGGAGCACTTTAATTTTGATGAAAGTACTGCTTTAATGCATGTGTAGCCTGTTCTAGTTAGAGAGCACTGGATTAATTCTGTTGTGTTTGAAATGAGAGACAAGATCTAAGGCAGTTTATTATGATTAGTAAACACCATTCTTAAATACAGAAAGACTCAGGTTATTTACAGACAATACTGGATTATCATTTTAGAGATTGTTATGGAGATTTCAAAAGACAGGAATGATAGCTCACAGAAAAGGTGAAATTTACTCACCTATATTTGGTTTTCCTCTGTGTCTTTCCATGGCATAGACTGTGGGTAATTGGCTGTGCCCTCCAGCTGGTAGGACCAATGTAAAATATTTAAATTCTATTAGCTCACTCCCCTATTCAGTTATACGGTTGTCCAAGCTGCAAGATATAATATATAAGAGGTTAGAGAGCCATGAACAGCTAGAAGATACAATGGTATGAGATACAAGATTAGTGGAACGATACAATACCACATCAAGAACCTAGGGTGCGTTGCCATGGAAAGACACAGAGGAAAACCAAATATTGGTGAGTAAATTTCATCTTTTCCTTTGTGTCTGATTCTCGGCATAGACTGTGAGACTTACCAAAGCAGTACCTCAGCAGATAGGGAAGGGTCGGTGCCGATATTAGACTGGAATGGCTGCTTCATGCACCTTCCGTCCGAATTTTGCATCTTCTGAAGCCTGGATATCCAGTCTGTAGTGCTTTATGAATATGGATACAGAGGACCAGGTTGCGGCTCGTCAGATTTTGTCTGGTGATGCTGAGGCTTTATGCACCCATGATGTGGCCATGGCGCGAGTGGAATGTGCTTTGATCCCTTTGGGAGGCTCAAGATGTGCTGAATCGTATGCTAATTGGATACAATCATGTATCCAACGTGATATTGATGGTTTGGAGGCTGCTGTGCCCTTAAACTTGCCAAAGAAATGGACAGAGAGTATCTGTTTTGTGCCATAACTGCGTTCTGTCTAGATACATTTTCAGGCAAAAAGTAAGATCTAAGTTGTGAAGTTTCTTCTCGAGGTCATGAGAAGGATTTGGCCAAAAAGATGGTAGAACAATCTCCTGATTCAAGTGGAACTGATAGCTAAAGGATAGCTTTGAACGTGGCACTACTCTGTCCTGGTGAAAGACCATAAAGGGTGGAACGGATATCAGGGCCTATAATTCACTAACTTGTTTAGCTGATGTGACGGCCGTTAGAAATACTGTTTTTAAGGTGAGGTGCTTCAAGGAGACTGCATCAAGTGGTTCAAAGAATGAATGTGATGCCAGTTGTTGGAGGACAATATTCAAGTCCCATGGTGGAATGATTTCCCTAATAGTGGGCTTAATTCTGGATACAGATGAAATATATCTTTGATAAGGTAGTCTTCAGCAAATGGGGTAGCCAAAATCACTGATAGTGCTGATAGTTGCACCCTAAGGGATGCTGGCTTCAACCCCTTCTCGAAACCCGTCTTCAGGAAGTCCAGAGTTTTTTGTGAGGAGAGAGATGTGCGATCCACCTTATGAGTGATGTACCAGTTATAAAATATGGACCAAACTCTGTTGTATATTTTTGTAGTAGATGTTTTTTGTCCCTGCAGTATAGTATCAATGGTTCCGATGTCCCCTTAAGCCTTAGGGATTCCTGTTCAGCCTCCAGGCCCTGAGCTTGAAAAAGGCTGGATCTGGATGACCTATGGGTCGCTGTGTGAGAAGATCCAGATTGATTGGTAGAGGAAGAGGTTCTCGAACTGACAGTTGAAAGAGGTCTGTGTACCAAGGCTTTTGAGGCCAGTTTGGTGCAATTAGTATCACCTCTGCTTTGTCCCTTCTTACTTTTCGGAGTACATCTGCGATGAGAGGTAGAGGTGGAAATACATATGCTAGTTGGAAGTGCCACGGTACCCTTAGTGCATCCTGAGCTAATGCCTAAGGGTCTTGCCAACGGGAGATAAACCTGTGACACTGTTTGTTATGACTTGTCACCATGAGATCTACCACTAGTTTGAAGACTTCTGTGCTTAGACTCCACTCCACTGGATCTATCTTGTGACGACTTAAGAAGTCTGCCCTGATGTTTAGTCTGCCTGACAGGAAGGATGAGGTTAGGGCCAGTAGATTCTTTTCTACCCAATGCAATATTTTTTTAGCTAGACTGTTTAGTTGCTTGCTCCTGGTTCCTCCTTGATTCATCAAGCACTAGACAGCAGACACATTGTCCGATCTGATTTGAACAGCTTTTGCTTTTAGTTGTATGCTGAAGTGGATGAGGGTCTTCCATATGGCTAGCAGTTCTTTCACATTTATATGAAGGCGTGACTCCTGAACTGTCCAACTGCCCTGAACCAACTGATGTTCCCAAATTCCTCCCCATTCTGAATTGCTGGCATCAGTGTTTATGATGATCCATTCTGGTTCTAGCAGAGGTTTGCCTTTTGAGAGATGACTTAGTTGAGTCCACCATCGTTACTGTTCTTGTCCTCCGCAAGATAGGTATCTTCAGGTTGGGGTTGAACGGGTCTTGCTTGTAAAATTACAGGAAATTTTCCTGTGTTTGATGGGCATGAGCCCTTGCCCAGGGAAGAATCTGGAAGGAAGAGGAGAGGTGCCCTAATAGGCATTGAAAATTCCTCAGGCAGTGTACTTTCTTCTTACAGAACACTGATACAGCTCGGAGGATGTGGTTCTGTCTGTCAAGGGAGAGAGTGGCTTCTCCCTGATTGGTGTTGAATTCGATCCCCAAAAAGACGAGTTCCTGAGAGGGCTATAGGACACTCTTCTGCAGGTTGCTGAGCCAGCCTAGGTCTGTCAGAAATTGAACACAAAGGTAAGTGCTGTGCATGGACTTGGCCCTGGAAGATTTCAAGATTAATATTTCGTCCAGGTAAGGTATCACTTTGACTTGGTAAACTAACCTGAGTTCCGCCAAGGCTATTGCCATAATTTTGGTGAAGATCCTTGGGGCTGATGCTAAGCCAAACGCGAGGACTCTGTACTGATAGTGTTTCCCGAACACATGAAACTGCAGGTATCTGCAATGGGATTTCCTGATTAAGATATGATGGTGCGTGTGCCTGTGTTGGTGGGGTGTGGGGAAAGAATCAGTTGAACAGGGAATGTTTTTGAGGGGTTGGTTACTGGGATTAGGGGGCACTTAATAAAAAAGAAATCCTAAATAAAATAAAATAAAATAAAAACCATAACACATGGTATAAAGGGGTCTGAGGAGGGTGCCTGTGTTGGTGAATGAATGAATCATTTGATCAGGGAATTTGTTTTGAAGGGGTTTCTTGACTGCTATTGGGGGGCAGTTAATAAAAATATAAATCAATAAAATAAAATAAGACATTTGTATTTAAAGTGACAGAGACAGGAACCCCCTGACATAAGCTGACACTGGGGTGGACTGATACTTGACTTGATAGAGTATTTTGTAGAGGATGATTTGTTTGATTTGTTGTTAGAGACCTTCGTAGGACTTAGACTTATTAGAGGCCCAACCCTGAAGAAACATTGATTTGTAAGACTTAAGCTTGTTTGGCACAAGCCCTAAGGAAATATTGATTTGTAGGACTTAGGCTTGTTAGAAACAAACCCCCCAAAATTTGTTTATTTTTTTGTAGGACTAGTTTTTATTTATTTATTTATTTTTTTTTTAAACACAAGCCCTGAGAAAAAAATAAAAATGCCCTACTGGCCTAATGCCAGCAGGTCATGTTGGCCAGAGGCCACTGTCAAATGTCCTCCTGAGTCCTGAGTTGCAACTGCTGTTCATACTGCTACTGCTGAGTTGTTTAAGCAGCAGGATGATTAGGCAGCTGAAAGGGAATGGGATCATCAATAGCAGTAACATGGAAGATGGATGATGAAGGTTCCATTTGCCCCGACTGGCTCCAGTGATGTACCTGAAGCAGTAGCAGCAGAATAAATAGCCCCCAGTATATGTGGAGAAAAGAACAAGATGGACATTAAATCTTCTTCACCTGCCCCTCCTTCAAAATCATCATGGGTGTGTTGTTATTAGAATATATTTTTTCTCTTGAGAGCAGGGTCAGTGGGTATCCTCAGCAACTTCAATGTGCACAGTATTTGTGTGGTAAATAACATCTGGGGGCACAACTGTATCCAAACACCATGACACCCGAAACCAAATACTGCCGCTGTCACTGTACCCCTTTTCCACACCCGCTAAGGACACATGACAACTTGCTGACAGTTTAATAGTAATGATGAACCCTCCCTGCCACCATCTTAGCATATTCTGCAGGATGGAATCTCCTCAGATGCCGCTGGATGCACTGATTACGATTCTCCTCCACCACACTGGCATGTGTGGTCAGTGCACCACACAGTGTGCAATGGGTAGAGATGAACTGCCACATCTTAACATCAACAGAGTGGCTATCATTTTGCAGGGGAGGTAATGAACGAGGAGGATTGGCAGAAGATGTAGTTACCCTAGAAGGTGATGGCAAACTAGTTGTTTTACTCGTCCTGGAACTTACAGTCTCTGCCTGAGTTGTTCTATTCCTCCTCCTCTTTGATCTCCGCCTCACCTCTTGTTGCCTTTCTGGTGAGTCAGGGACAGCAAAAGCAGTGCTTGATTTCTGTGGTGGGTGTTTGGCTTTAACATGATTGGAGTAATTGTCATGGTGTTTGTGTTTCATGTGTGATATTAGGGCGCTTGTGCCAAGGTATTGTGACTTCTCACAAATTGTCCACAGTGTCGTTGCTGATGACTGTTCTGTGCCTACCCCAACAGAAAAATAGTCCTACACCCATGATGACTTCAGAGGGAAGGGGAAAGGTGGAGAAGAATGGCCTCTTTCTTCTTGTCCTCCACATTCCCCTTCATTGTCTGTGGCAGCATATAATGTTGCTGCCGATGCTGCTACTGCTTCAGAGTCAGCACTGAAATTAGGATCAGGAGTATTACTACTGCTGGCAAGTGGAACCTGTCCTAGTCATGCATCGCTTGTTGATCCCATCCCCACTGTGTCCACGGTGGTCTGTGGCACACTAACCTGCTCCTCAGCATCCTACTGCCCTTGCATCTCAGCTTCAGAAGGAATTAGAGCAGTTGCAAATTCCTTTATTTCCAAGATGTCCTTGCTAGTGGTGGTGGTGATGCCCATCCTCATTCCTGTCTCCCATTCCTCCTCAGTTTCTGCTAAAAGGCCATCAACGTCTATTCCAGCCCAGCTTCTCCAGCATCATCACCACAACTACTCCCTAAATGCTGTTGTTGCTGCTGCTCTATTCCAAACATCTCACTGCTGCTTGGAGGAGGTGACGAGCAATGTGACAGAGGGTCCCCTAATGTCACACTTGTCATTGCCTTTTGACCTGAAGAAGGCAGACTAGCACTAGCAGAAATAGCAACAGGCACAGGCAGCTGATCTGTGCTCCTGCTGGTGGTGGTGGTATTAATTCTAAGCCTGCTCTCCTCCCCCAACACCAGTTCTGGCCTCTTCAGGTTCATGTTCCACCTGGACACAGTAGTGAAGAGAAGGGGAGGACTCCCAGCCCCTGGGTCAGGAGAATAAGAGCATAAGAAAAAACCTGAAAAACCTTTCAAGGGGGAAAAGGGTTTGCCTTATCCTCACAGTAAGTAGATTGTACCTTGCTGTGAGTTATCTGGTCCTAGGACCAGATTCCATATCTGAGGGGAGGTGGCTTACACTAGATAAAGGGGCGAGAGGGGGGATACTTTATCATTCAATTACTCTTGAACTACAGCTCTTCCAGTATTGAAATAACACTCTCTATGGCCCAAACACTATGAATATTAATTGGATCTGCTTTTTTGTGAAACATTGCTATCTCTTTAAGTGTATATAACACAAGATAATTTTTAGGATATGTCTATAATGAGGTGCACGGGAAGAAAAATGTAATGATCCATGACAGAAGGTTGTTTTTTTGTGAGTACCTTCCTAACCATAAAACATTCTCCTTAAAGGGATAGTAATGTTTTATTTCAACATGGTTTAATATTGTAGGTATTAAAAAAAGAAATCCATTGCTATATGTCCGATCTCCCAAACCTTTATAGTTTGAGAGATATAACCAGCTAAAGTTATCCCCTCCAGGCCATTTCACAGAAGCGCTCACCAGAGAGATACTTGTATTGACTTCTCATATACTTGTACATCGTGATAAGATCTCCTCTTAGTCTCCTTTTCTCTAGAGTAAGTAAACCAAGTTTGTCTAGATGTTCTTCATACATCAAGTCTTCCATTCCCATAATTAATTTTGTTGCTCTTCACTGTACTCTCTCCAGTTTAGAATATCCTTTCTCAGAACTAGAAAAGCAATTTGATTTTAGGAATCTAGAAGTAAGTGAAGACCTGAGGTTTATCATATGTAAATATGATAAAATACTGTTTCATTTTTTAGATGCTGGTAGAAGGAGAATGTACTAACATGGTTGTGAGCTAAAACATGAGCTGAAATTGATTTACTAGTACTGCTCCAGCTTATTGTTTACATACTAACCTATGTCTGCCAAAAATTCTCTCCTTAACACCAATAAATGTCCACAAAATCTTTCTCTGGGGGGGTCAAAGCCATAATATAAACAAAAGGAACAGGATTCCTGCGATAATCCATTTAGATTACCCAAAAATGATAAACCTTGTGTTGTATATATTACATACCTATGTGTATTTATTAATTTCCTAAAATTAGGGTTTTGTTGTATAATGGCCAAAGTATGTATAAACTCTCTTACCACACCAAGGTACCTCAATTTCAAGAGAGACCTAACCAATACATAATAAATCATAAGAAATTTAAAATTAAGGTTGAAAAAGCGGCTTTTGTGGAAACGCATATATGTTGATGTACTGTAATTAAAACTGATGAAACACTAATTAAAATCACCCATCCCACCCCTCAAAAATTGTATACTTTCTTGAAAAGATTAGCTTGTTTTTAAACAGGAAAGGTTTGCAGTAGGTAAGTGGAGTGAACACCACACAGATCCCCTTATATAGGTCTGGTCCACCCACCACTGTACATGATGACTGTATATTTAATTTGTTTGAAATGAAAACACACATAGGTATGTAATATACACTACATAGAGCTTATAATTTTTGGGTAATCTATATGGATTAGCACAGGAATGCTTTTACTTTTGTTCTTACTCTCTGTTTGGAGAGTCTCTTCTTTCTTTGATGCTTTTCATATTCCTTCACAAACCAAACACATTTTATAGCATACTAGTTGAAGAGCCCATGTGCACGGCCCACAGTGCCGGCCAGTCGCGGTGCAGTCATGCTCAGTAGAGACTGCCCGTGAAGCGGCTGATACGGAGCAGGACACTCCGCATTCAGACCGTGGTCACTATCTGCGCACCAAAGGTACGTAGAGAGTGACAATGGTCTGAATTCGGAGCGCCCCGCTCCATATCAGCCGGCTCACGGGCAGTCTCTACTGCGCATGACTGCAGCATGAGCAGCAGTCTCTACTGCACATGACTGTGTCGTTACAAACTATATAGCTAATTATTATATAGGATATGTATTTGCATGGTGTCTTTTTTACCATATCTAATCTTAATTTAACTTCACTCAATCTTACAATACACATATAAATGCACTCATACTTCAAACATGGACAATTTCTTACAGGGGTTGTTTATTTAAAAAACATAGAATGTGGCCATTAGCTCAACAGTTTACATGCTGGGGTATCCCTTTAATGAAATATGCAGGCATCATGTGATTTGCAGTGGTGGGTGGACCAGACCTAAATAAGGGGATTGGTGTGGTGTTCACTCTTCTTTGGGTCTCCACCTACGTACTGCAAACCCTTCCTATTCAAGTACATCAACATAAACACGTTTCCACAAAAGCCGCTTTTTCAACCTTAATTTTAATTGTATTTTACATTTGTTTACTATGATTTATTATGTATTGGTTAGGACTTGAGGAATCGAGATACCCTGACGTGGTAAGAGAGTTTATACATAATTTGGCCAAAGTATGTATAAACTCTCTCTCATTTGTTTGAAATGAAAACACACATAGGTAGGTAATTTACACTGCACAGGATTTATAATTTGAGGGTATTCTATATGGATTAGCGTAGGAATGCTTTTCCTTTTGTTCATGTTCTGGATTTTTCCCTGTTTTGGGGGATTTGGAGAATCCCTTCTTTCCTTGCCATTTCTTATATTAATTCACAAACTAAACACATTTTATTCATAGCATATAGTATATGTATATCCATGGTGTCTTAGTGCTGAGTTTTTTTTCTTCCTTTGTAAAGCCATAATATGCCCCTTAGCAACTCGGCCACTCCACACCCCATTCCACCTCTTTTCAGAGTAAACCCTGCCCTTTCTCATTCCAATCCTGTCCACTCCCATTAAGCTCCTCACACATTATGGCACAATTCACATCATTTGGACACTCTGATCTCCAGCTCCAGTTGTTAATCTGGCGACTGTTGATGATGGGAGTTGTAGTCTGTTGGCAGCTGAAGGGATTCATGTTTCCCACCCCTGTGGAATACGATTAAATTTGAAATAAACATTTTTTCAAATTTCCATTGATTTAAACGAGGCTTTTACATGCTTGAATGTTAGAAATATTTAAAGGTATAGTAATACTTCGTTTTATCTTTATTTTATTTTATCTTTATTTTATTTTGTAGGCATTAAAAAAACATGAAGAACGATATAAGTCTTATCTCTCAAACCTTTATGGTTTGAGAGATATTCACAAGCAAAGTTTCCCCTCCCACCCCTTTTACCTAGTTTAAGCCATCTCTTCTCAGATGTGGAATCCAGTCCATAGACCAGACAGATAACAGCAGGGGACAATCTTCTACCTATGAGAACAATGAAAGCACTGCCCCCCTTGACAAGTTTTTCAGGTTTTTCTCTTATCTTAATTGAAGATTGTCCCTCTCTGTAGTCTACCTGGGCACCTCCCTTCTGCTCTGGCTGAGCAGTGTTACATCAGTAAAAGGGGCGGGAGGGGGATACTTTGTCAGTGAATTACTCTTGAACTACAATTCTGACAGAATTGAAATAAAACTCTCCAAAGTCCAAATACTGTGATGATTAACTAGAGCTGCTTTTATTATGAAACATTACTATCCCTTTAATTAATTGCAAAGCAACTCATTGAAGGTGTGCAGAGAGGACTCCGGTCTGACTTCAAAGCGCCCCGCTCCGTATCAGCCGTGTCATGGGCAGTCTCTACTGTACATGACTGCATCATGCGCAGCAGTCTCTACTGAGCATGACTGTGTTGTGACAAGCTTTTTAGCGAATTATAATATAGGAATGTTACCTCTGAAATGTAGCTGATTATAAAGAAATCCAGAGACCGGATGCCAGGCATCAGCGCAGACATCTTGTCTGCGTGCCTGCGCTGTCAGTCCTGATCTCCATTGAGAAGCATTGCAGTGTGCCACATGGTAACCAGAAGGGAATCATGTCAGTCAGTCTCCTGCCAGTCAGTCTCCTACAACAAAGGATTTCTTTATAATCAGCTAGAGGTAACATATATTATAAAGCTAGTCGCTACCTGCTTAATTATTGCAGGGCGACCTTATAGAGGGTGAAAGTTTTGCTTTAAGTAGTTAAAATCCCCATTTAAATCAGTAGGCATTTTTATTTGCCCAATATGATATAGCTGGCCTGCCCCAGAACTGTACCAGTTCTTAGTATGTTAACTTCATTGTCACTAGGAAGTATAACAAGATCCTTTTGTCATATTATGTTGCCTCCACACTATTTGGAATCCAAGTGTTTTCATCCTGGTTGTAACTTTATCAGATGCTGGATTGTGCAGCTGTAGAGGAGCTTAAGCACATTTGTATGTTCCCAGGGAAGAGGAAAAACCTTATGTTTCAGATATTGGACAGTAAAACCCTCGTTCAAGAGCTCCCTTGGGGCTAAGTCACTTCCAATGCCATTTAGCTACACAGTTTTCAGTTCCTAAGTGTTTTGGTTTCTTTTGCAGTTCTTATATATTTTACATACTGCTGTGGAAACCGAGAGGGTTAGGGCTTAAAGCAATAATCACATGTGGGAACGGTATGAGGGTAAAGTTTCATATGCTTAAAGAAAAAGTGCAGCATTTCTGGGGCAAACCAATTGCACCGTGGAGGTGGGGTAAATAAGAATTCCCTTTGATTTAATGATAGTACAACTTTTTTTTGTCTGTAATGCAATGCATTGTAAAGTGACAGTGACAGCTCCTTCATACCATTAGATGTTTGGTCTTGGCTGAATACCGTATGTAACTGACAGCGTTTATGATGAATATTTTTGCCCAGTGAAGATATGTACCTACAGTTGATGTGTTTGTGACATTTTAAAGTGTTAGTAATGCCTCATTGTGAAAATAAAGCATTGGAATTTTTAATAGGATATATTTGTATCATCCTCCAAACTTTGTACATTTATAAAGTATTTCTAGACTTTTTACCTACTTAATATTGAAGGGCAAGTGAAAAACGACAGCCATCTTTAAAACCCCCAGCTCCAGTGCGTGCTCGTTATTCAGCCCTTCTCCTAGTGCACGCCACCAGAAATACTCTATGGGAGGGGGTGACATGATATAAAAAAAGAGGCAATGTGTCATTGCTAAGAGAGGAAGGATTTAATATAGGCAACATATGAAGCTTGTGCCTCCCGCGACACTGAGTTAGAGCTGACTAACTTACAAGAGCCTTGATGAAAAGGGGTGGGAGGGGAAGACTTCTAAGTCAATTTTCGTGAAGAAGACACAGTCATATACATTGCAAACGATGCAGCACATTCTTAAGAACATTGTTGAATAAAACTAGGGAACATTATTTGTGGATTATCCCTAATACTACAAAAACAAAGGACTGGTTCCTATGCTTTCTTCCTTCTTCTTGTTTATTGTTTTAGTGGGCAGCACTGGAGTATACTATTGTGCTGTATTAGTATGAGTATAGGTTTCTGCTGGGAATGCTAATTTCATGAAAGCCCGTAAAGACGTCATGAAGGGACTATGAAGAGGATGTATGCCAGATAATACATATAACCAACTACAACTGAGGGCTAAGCAAACACGGTTTGTAGAGAGTACTCTTCCACAGAATTACTCTAATTTTTCTTAATACAGAACATCTGCATCGGTGAGACAGAAAAATGCTGATGTTGGGGCACACAAGTGGCATTTTAGGCAGAAATAAACATTTCCTTGATTTAAACTGTGGCCTTTAAACCCTTGAATGCAGGCTGGATGTATTTCCCAGGCACCCCTAGGCAAGGCACATTAGGTGGCCACATCCTCACATGAACCTTCTCACAGTGCCATCTACTGTTATCTGGCACAGAAAATACTCAAAGGGTTATAGATCAGTATATGTGTTTATAATTTAGTCTGTGTAAATAAAATACTTTGTTCGATATCATTTATTCAGTTACACAAAAAGGAATCAGTAGGTCATGAAATAATGTAAAAATCCTGGGTAATGCCCTCCCACCAGCCATGCCCACCAGCAAAACCACCTGAAATACAAGTATCATTGTTTGGACATTTGAACTGTTGGAGGCCTGGCTTTAACCCTTTGAGAGCCAGAGGGGTATCCAACGCCTTCAGTACTCAAAGGGTTAAATTATCTTTCTAGCACGTAAAGGGAGAGATGCACTAAGGTGTGAAAATGAGGTAAAAACTTCTCAAGTGATATCACTTCTCCAGTTCCTTTGTTTTTCTATGGAGTCCATTCACTAAGATTTCTCAAGTGGAAGAGACCTTAGTGTATTAGCTCAATAGAATAACATAGGAATTGGAGAAGTTACCTTTACTTTATCACCTGCCTATCACACCTTAGTGCATCTCCCCCAGGGTCTTGGAGGTTATTCACTAAGAAGTGATAAGGAAGTGATAAAGTGGAGATGACTTCTCCAGTGATATCACTCCTCCAGTTCCTATGTTTTTCTATGGAGCCTAGGCACTAATATTTCTTAAGTTTTGGAGATCTTAGTGCATAGATTCCATAGAATAACATAGGAACTGGAAAAGTGATATCACTGGAGAAGTCATCTCCACTTTATCACTTCCTTATCATGCCTTAGTGAATCACCCCCCTTATTTCACAGTGTATTGGTGAACTATATGAAATGACCTTCAAAGCCAATTGTCTGCAATGGGATTGAACTTTGCTGAATTTTCATTTCCCCCTATAGTGCAGTTAACTTGTTCCACAATTACACCTCTTTAGCTTGAAGAAAAGGACCCATAAGGAACTGTAGAGGTGCAATTCTGGACCAAACCAACTGCTCCATTGTGGTGAACTAAATGGACTATAGTGGACTTTACAAACAATACTATATAAACCGATAGTACCAAGTAATCCAATATAAATATGTTGCAACAAACACAGGATGAAGGATGATGGATGATGATGTGTCAATGACGAATTGATGGAATGAAATGAGATGAAATGGACTCAGTCACGGTCACCAAATCTCCACATACAATTGGTATATTAATCCCTTGTGCAGCTCACATATGCCAGACTTGTGCAGACCAGCCAAACAGGTAAAGATCGATGTAGTAGTCAGCGCTCAAAGGGAAGAGATAGAAGATAATAATAAAAAGTGTAATATTATTTATTAGCAATAAATAAATATAAAAGACAAGTGCACACTCTCAAAATGCCACCATGGCTATAAGGCATCTCGGGGTCCCTGCCCCCAGATAGTCTCGAGTTGTGTCTTCCTTATTGTCCAAAATATCTCCATGTCTCCAGACCACGAGGGAAGTACTTTTTCCGGCGTTCTCCGGCTGAGCGGTCAAAGCCGCACTGATGATATTATGTTGGCTGAACTCCGGGCAAAGGAAGAACCTCACAGGGGACATGAGGCGGGACCTGCTCCTTAGTGAGTGTATGGTCAATTACCCTAGTGCTTTCATGGGACACCTCCCACTTCCTCAGGGGTAAAGCAATGGTCGGTAGAATGGCCATAGCCTCTATTTATAGTCCTCTTGTGATTTTAAACAAAACAAATTGCCAGAAAAAGTGTCCATAAAGAGATAAAAATAAAATGAAAATAAGAATAAAACATATATATATATATATATATATATATATATATATATCAAATTGATTCAATCACATATAAAAGAATTTATATAATCTTGTAAAAATAGCATCTATTTGGATTCCCTATGGCGTCATCACTCCATCATCGCCAAAGCTTGTCTCACTACCCCCCTCTGGTGCTGACTTGTGGCTCTGTCTGACTACTCTTACGTTTGTTCCTTGTACCTAGCAGACACCCAATCTAGTGCGGACCTGGGGCTCTGGTAGACCAGCTTTGATTCTGACTGCAGGCGTGAGTCAGAGTTTGCTCCATTCTGACTGCAGGCATGAGTCAGAGTTCGCTCCATTCTGACTGCAGGCATGAGTCAGGTACCGCACCATTCTGACTGTAGGCGTGAGTCAGAGTTCACTCCATTCTGACTGCAAGAGTGAGTCAGATATCGCTCCCTACTGACTGCAGGCTTGAGTTGGTAAGCCCTCTACGTCGGATCAAGATCCTGTGTTCCTGCTCCTGTTCCTGGTTCCTGCTGAGACTATCAGTTGCTAAGACCTAGTCTCCAGCATTGTGGTTTAGCCTCGCATCCTATTATTCCTGATAGCAGGGTTGCTGGCTTTAACCCTTTGCCTGTTCCTTTGTATGTATATATGTATATATTTTCTTTGTTCATTTTGTCAATAAAATTGCATTAACTATACCGTACTGACTCCTGAACTTTTCTGGGTATCCGTGACAGAAGCCTTTCTAGGAATGGTGTCATACCCAGGATGCAGTCTCTTCTAACCCACTAGTGCCTTTCACAGACTGGAAATATCCTAAAGCATATAATATTGGTCCTGCCAATTCCTCTCTGAACAAGAAAAGTAGTCAACCCCAGCTGTATGTTTTGGCCTTGTTGGGCCTTGTCAGTGAGGTGCAGCTGATCTCTCTAGGCACTGTGAGAAAGGGGTCCATTGCTGGATTACCCTATTACTCTTGGGGTGATTAATCCCAAGGATAATTTGTATATGTATAGTGGAAGTCATTAGTGGGCTAAAAGAGACTGCACCCTGGGTAGGACACCATTCCTATTGAGTCTGCAAATTTGTATTGCATGCTCATTCCTAGTTGAGCGTCTCTGACTCCCAGTCTACATATGCAAATTATCCTTGGGATAAGTAACCTCAAAGGTAATAGGAGAATCCAGTACTGGACCCCTTACTCACAGTACTTAGAGAGATCAGCTGCACCTCACTGACGAGACCCAACAAGACCGAAATATACAACTGGGGTTGGCTGCTTCTCTTGTTCATAGAAGAATTGCCTGGCATTTCATGGCTTAACTGATCTTATGGTAGGACCAATATGATGTGCTTTAGGATATTTCCTCTCTGTGAAAGGCACTAGTGGGTTAAAAAAAGACTCCTATAGAGCCTGTAAATTTGTATTGCAGGCTCATTCCTAGTTGAGCGTCTCTGATTCCCAATCTACATATTTAAACAGTTTAAGTCAGAAGAGTCAGATGCATCATTTAAAAATATAAAGAATGTAATGGTGTCTGTAAAAAATGCAATTAGCCTAGCAATCACAAATGAGAAAATTATTGCAAAAGAGAGCAAGAAAAATCCTAAAAAATTCTACTACTATATAAACGTCAAAAAGATTAAGGTTGATATTGGTCCTCTTACAACTGAGATGGGTGAATGGTGTGGATAAAGAAATTGCTAACACCTTAAACACATATTTTCTATGTTATATACAAAGGGAGCAAAAATGAAAGACTATGGGTAAACAGGAGGAATCTGATACATCCAAGGTTACTTAACAAACATAGTTCAGTAATATCAAGACCTGCATACTTTATATTTATTAATTCACTATCATCATATCAGCATAGTTCCTGTTTAATGGAGGAAAACAGATGTACTACCATTATTCAAAAAGGGGCAAGATCTAATACAATGTAATTATAGACCTGTGAGTTTGATTTCAGTACTAGGTAAGATATTAGGCCTACTAACAGATAGTATTCAGACTTTGTGGTGACCAATAACACTATTATTAGGAGCAAGCATGGTTTAATGAAAAATAAAACATCTAGAGCCAGTCCCCTCTTACTTTAAGTCTACCCTGAAATCCTATCTATTGGAGCACAAGCAACATGCACTGCCTTTTGGCAAACTTGGCACTTGAACCCACAGCACTTGACATCCTCATACCCTGCTGTCTGTCTCCTATTACCCATGTAGCTTGGAAGCTCCATCTGGCAGGAACCTCTCTCCTATTATTTCTATGACTGCAGCACTTATTTTATCCCTATTTATTTATTGTAAATACTACTGTTGTAAGGCACTGTGAAAACTGTGTGGCACTATATATAAAAAAAATAAATAAACTAATTTATTGTATTTTACTAAATGTTAAATAGTAATTTGGACAAGGGTATCCTTTTTGATGTTGTAGTATGCTTGTATTTTATGAAAGCCTTTGATAATGTGCCCTACAACAACAATAAATAAAAAGACTTCAGTTTGGGAGGTAATATCTATTCATCGATACAATCTGCAGATACAAAGGGGAGAAAAAGAAGGTGCCCCTTGTGTTGAATCAGATAAACTTCAAACCTTCACCAATCACCCAAGTGAGTTATACTCACAGGATTAGTGGCTGCTCATACACCTATGTGAAGAGCAGCTACAGCACTTGAGGGGATTATTATAGCTGCCCCAAAACAGCCAGTCTGTTGTTCACCAATATGCGTCAGGCTGCTCCTTCCGAAAACGTTCTCCCCAGAATGATCAACCATGTAAAGATAGAAAAACAGAAAGGGAGGGTGCCCAATAGTGTGATACCTTTTTATAATACAATTAATATAGGATGATAAAACTGGGTACTCATAATAATAATTGTCAGCTCTAACTTGGCTGACTATTGCACATTTGGAGAATAGCCCGTCTCAGCTCGGGAATCACTCACATACAGGATACTCGGCACGGCTCCAATGTTTCCAAAAAGACCAATATTTAATCAAAATATGTAATATAAATATGTACAAACAAAATCTTAAAAACAAAGATATAAAAATATTTTTAGTAACCCAATAGTACTACCCAATACATTGGAGCCGTGCCGAGTATCCTGTATATGAGTGATTCCCGAGCTGAGACAGATTATTCTCCGAATGTGCAATTGTCATACAAGTTAGAGCTGACAGTTAATATTGTCAGTAACCAGTTTTATCATTCTATAATAACCCCTTAAGGTTCAGGGCTTCTGGAGCGGCGTGCAGCCGCACCGGGAACCCTAAACTCCATGCCGTGCCAGGACCATCACTGGTCCTTAAGTGCCGGACCGCCTTGAAGGTCCTGGCACGTCAGTGGTCCTTAAGGGGTTAATTGTATTATAAGAAGGTATCACACTATTGGGTGCCCTCTGTCTCTGTTTTTCTATCTTTATATAATATCTATTCATGCATAGGGAACTGGTTAACCGATAGATGGCAGAAGAGTGGCAGATTAGTTTATAATATAGATAAATTTAAGGTTATGCATTTGGGCTGCACAAACAAACATGTTACATACACACTAAATAGGAAACTACTTGGGGAGTCCTCAATAGAGAAAGCTTTAGGAGTACTGATAGACAATAGACTTCACAGCAGTTTGCAGTTGAAATCTGACGATGCAAGAGCCAAGAGGATACTATCCAGTGGAATACTATCCAGTATAAAAAGAGGTATAGATGCACGGCATGGGAATATCATTAATTTTTTTACATTAGTCAAGTGACGTCCAAGAGGTGATATGATTACCATTTACAAATATTTTCAAGGCCAAAACAAATAACTCACTATGGAACTATTTATTCAAAGAGTTGAGCAAAAAACAAGAGGTTATCCATTAAAACTCGAGGAAAGGAGCTTTTTACCAAAACCAAGGCAGCGATTTTTTATAACAAGAGAACTAAAGTTATGGAACTATTTTCCTCAGGATGCTGTATTTGCAGATCCTATAGCTGCATCAACTATGTTACTATATTAATATGTTACTGAAGGAAAGACAGAATTTGTGACCTATCAATTCTGTTTAATTTATAAGTAGCACACAAAACTCCTCCCTTCCCCTTGTGTATTGGTTCAGAGGTATATTTACTAGTTCCTGTATTATCTCATAGATGGGGTCTATCTCTGGTGTGTGCTAGCTATGGAGATTGTGAAGTTAAAGGAGTTGACAGGTAAGGAATTGTGTCTTTCCAGATATTCATTGGGGCATATGTACAAGGCCAAAAGTGGATCAATTCTGAGGTAAACAGCTGCACCATAGGTATCCAAAAACATTGCTATTGATTTAAATTGGACGTTTCATCCTTTTAATGCAAGGATTCAAACACTGGAGACTTCTAGCATTTAAGGAGATAAAAGACACTTTTAAATCAATTGGATTTGTCAGTTGTTTTATTTGTTCCCTAAGATGCGGATGGTTTGTACCAGACAGCACCACTTTTGCTTTATACATATGTCTTAACATGTTTTAGACATGCAAACTCTGCAATGCGTTGCGCACCTCTCTGGCACTCAAGGGTTAAACTGAATTGATTTCATCAGTCAGTGTGTCATATTTATTAAAATGTGTATTCCTGTCCACATAGGTCCTAACATATTGCAGTATTAAATAACCTACTTAAACTGCCAACTTCACGAACAATTGTATCCATTAACATATGTCTCTCTTTGTATAGAACTGGGTGCCAGCTGACTGAAGATTTGCCTTGACAACTATAACTTGCTGCTTTCATAGAACCAGAATGGTTTTCATCACGAAATTCATTCATCCATTCTTGGTTTATCAAGGAAACATTTTGGATCAAAAGAAAGGAAATTATTTGTTTTGAGACGTAAAATTAGATTTAGGCTGGAATGCTAAATAAATCATTATTTCACTCACTATTTTCCATTATAATTTGTATGTTAAATCTTTTTCTTGGTTATGTATGCAACCTTAAATAGCCTGGCACTAAACCTTATGTTTCTAGTTTTAACCAAGACAATGGGTTTAACCTAGCTTTTAACTCTTTGAGTGCCACAGAACTTTTTGATACCTCTCTGGCACTCAAAGGGTTAAGCAAACCAAAATCACAATAAAGGACAAGTAAATATACCCATTGATTCAACTGGGACATTTAAGCACTTGATTGCTAAAGAGGTCTCCAATACATGTTGTGAAGCAAATAATCTGAGTACTCTCCAGCATACAGGGGCTTTAAAGCACAAATGAAACCAATGGGAATGTAGGTAATTTTTTATTTGTCTACTATGATGTAGTTGACTTGTTGCAGAATTACTCTACTTTTATACTTAAAGGGATAGTAATACTTAAGTATTACTAATCCCTATATTAAAGTCATTTTAAAAATAAATGTATTGCCCCCAGTGTCATCTCTCAAACATTTATGGTTTGAGAGATGATCGCTCCTAAAGTTGCCCTCTCCCTCCCCCTAAAGGTTTGAGAGATGACACTGGGGGCAATACATTTATTTTTAATAGGACTTTACTACAGGGATTAGTAATACTTAAGTATTACTACCCCTTTAAGTAGAGCTCAGTTAGTCCTTAACATACCTCCCTCTTGCCTACCTCCCCCAAATCACGAAACATAACCTACACATATTCATCCTTATACAGAATTACAGGGTTAACTAAAAGAAAGAGGTGGTCATTAATCTATTACCCTTTCTGTGACTCCCTTATGCTTACTGAAGGCAAAGTAAATCCTGTCTCAATATCTTCAGGAAGTAAACTGATCAGACACAGATTAAAATCAATGTTAAAATATACCCTTGGAATAAGAGCCTCTTAATTTGTTTAACAGAATGAATTACCTAGGTATGTGGCCTTCATATCATTATTTGGTTATTGTTTTTACATTTACACTCTGCTGTAGTCTATAACTGAACAGGGACATTTTACCACATTGATGATGATGATGATGATGGCTAAAGGCATAGAGAAACTCATAATTCTAAAGGGCCCTAAAAACATTGCCAAGGTAGTCACAATCCAGTTACAGACTATTCTCATATTCAGCTGTTTTTTATTTTCTCAACAGTGCCAACTAGTGTTCAAAAGAGCATTATTTTAATAACACACTTTATGAGACAGGTTGAGTCATTGGCTACAGCTCCATATTTGTTGGTCAGAAGAGAAAAATTACAGTTTAATGAAAAAAATGAATTAAAATATCCCAGCAGTGGGAGCACCCTGGTATTACTTAGTAGCAAAAGCCCTATGATACAGATGATTTCATAAAAAATGTTTACTGCTCTTTTTTTAAATTTTGCTCATTTTCCTATGGCAGATCAAATATGCTATATAATCCTATATAATAATTCACTAAATAGTTTGTAACTAAGCAGTCATGTGCAGTAGAGACTGGTGTATGTTCTGCAGTCATGCGCAGTAGAGACTGCCCGTGATGAGGCTGATACAGAGCGGGGCCTCCGAAGTCAGACCAGAGGTCCAGCTCTGTGTCAGCTGCTGCGCAGGCAGTCTCTACTGGGCATGACTGCACTGCAGCCGGCCAGCACTGTGGCCCGTGTACACGGGCTCATCAGCTAGTTAGAAATAATTGGTGTATTTTGCATTAGCTTTAGGAGGTGTCAGAGCGTTAAAAGGATAGTAATGTCTATAATAAAGTTTACCTCCATCCCCCTCTATTGGTTCTATAGCATGCAGTGCTAAGTTTCATAACTTACTGTTCTGTAGTTCAAAAGTTATTGAAGCATAAATGATCCCCCTCCCACCCCTTCTGGCCACCTCCCACTTAATCTTTAATTATCTTATTATGGCCAGACAATCCTAATGCCACATATGAAATTGACCCTTGTGCCTTAGTTCCAGATAAAAACATTTTCAATCAGTCCTGAATGTCAGATGATGTTTACTAGCAGGACCATTAGACCTCTAACTCTACTCACTGTGTATAGTAACCCTTTTAAGGCCAGAGAGGAGTGGAACACATTGCTTCACAGTGCATTGAACACATTTGGTCCTTAAAGGGATAGTAATGTTTCATAATAAAAGCAGCTCTGATTAATCATCATAGTATTTGGACTTTGGAGAGTGTTATTTCAGTTCTGTCAGAGTTATAGTTCAAGAGTAATTCAATGACAAAGTGTCCCCCTCCCGCCCCTTTTACTGATGTAACACTGCTCAGCTCAGAGCAGCAGGGAGGTGCCCAGGTGGATTGCAGAGAAGGACAATCTTCAATTAAGATAAGGGAAAAAGCTGAAAAACCTGTCAAGGGGGGCAGGGTTTTCATTGTTCTCACAGTAAGAAGATTGTCCCTTGATGTTATCTGTCTGGTCAAGCAACCAGATTCCACATCTGAGGGGAGGTGGCTTACACTAGGTAAAGGGGGCAGGGGGGGAAACTTTGCTTGTGAATATCTGTCAAACCATAAAGGTTTGAGAGATAAGACTTATATAGTTCTTCATGGTTTTTAATGCCTACAAAATAAAATAAAGATAAAATGAAGTATTATTATCCCTTTAAAGGGTTAAATTGACTCAGACACTCTGCTTCAGTTTTAATAAAATGACAACAACTGTCCGTATCTATGGATATATCTAGGCCTGATAATGCTGCCTATTGAACTAAGTCCTTAGGTTTTTCAGGCCATAGTGAGTTAAGTGGGGGATAATTATTACGAGGAATTATTCCTCTTTTAACCCTTTGAATGCCAGTGGGGTATCCAAATCATTGCTTAGTTGCTTCTTTCTCAATTCGTAGAATACCTCTCTGGCATTCAAAGAGTTAAAGTGATGGTACCTTTTTTTATATATAGACATATAAATTAATGATATTTAACAATATAAAATGATGGGCAAGAGAAATCAAACGTCCATCTTTGATTTTCACCGTTTAAGTGCATTCATGGTAGTGTCTTAATATCTAGCGTGCGCTCAACAAAATACCCAATGGGAGTGGGTCTACTTGCGTGCTGTCGACGTCAATCGCATTGCGGGACCAAGGAGGATGAATAGTGGAACAGAGTCAGTGCTTCACAGTGTAGCCAGTCTTCTGATCTCGATGGGATCCATCAAGTCTTGCTTCCAGATTTCATAATCAAGTGAAGTGAGGAAAATGGGCAGTAGGGGAAGACTTTGGATTGCATTTTAAGAAAAAATACAGATGTATGTGAAATAACATGACTGTTTCTTAGCATTACACTTTAAAAGAATCAATATAAAGGAAGTTTATTATGGACATTACTATCCCTTTAAAGGGATAGTAATACTTCGTTTTATCTTTATTTTATTTTGTAGGCATTAAAAAAACATGAAGAACGGTATAAGTCTTATCTCTCAAACCTTTATGGTTTGAGAGATATTCACAAGCAAAGTTTCCCCCTCCTGCCCCTTTTACCCAGTGTAAGCCATCTCTTCTCAGATGTGGAATGCAGTCCATAGACCAGACAGATAACAGAAGGGGACAATCTTCTGCCCCCATTGACAAGTTTTTCAGGTTTATCCCTTATCTTAATTGAAGATTGTCCCTCTCTGTAGTCTACCTGGGCACCTCCCTTCTGATCTGGCTGAACAGTGTTACAGCAGTAAAAGGGGCGGGAGGGGGATACTTTGTCATTGAATTACTCTTGAACTACAACTCTGACAGAATTGAAATACCACTCTCCAAAGTCCAAATACTATGATGATTAATTAGAGCTGCTTTTATTATGAAACATAACTATCCCTTTAAGGAAGAGTTGGTTAGTGTGAATTTGTAGTTGGAAGAAATATAACGTTAGATAATGATAGAACTATTGTTTATAACAGTGTGGAAAGTGTAGTATGTCCAGTAATCTTGAGCAAAACTTATTTGCAGATTTGGTAAAATCTACAGAATTGGATACTTTATTAATTGACATACACCATATTTAGAAAACTATCAGAACAATGCAAGAGAGAGTAAAGGGACACCATAGATTGACTGTAAAAAGCACAAAGGATTTCAGAGAGTGAAATATTTTGAGATGTACATAATTGTAGTGTACATTTACTGCTCTTCCTGGGTATCAACAAGGTTTGTTTGTCGGAAATAACAGGAATGTCTTACTCCTACACGGAGAGTCACCTTCCATACTTAAAGGGATAGTAATACATAAAATGTAAAAAAATATTTTGTACGGTTTATCCCGCTGAGTAACACAAGGGAACTTCCACTGCTGAAAGGTATTTATTCAAATGTTATTGCAGCTCAAACTTGAATTATTTTAGGTGCAGTATCTCAATGGTCTGAAATTGTACAGTGGCGCTGTTGCTGCACCATCCTATGGACAGCTCTGGTCAGTTGACCATAGATCACCATTGGCTAGTGTAGCAACAGCACCACTGAGTATTTCAGGCCACTGACATACTGCACCTAAAATAATTCAAGTTTGAGCTGTTTTACTTAGGGGCATAAACCCTGCAGTTTGAAGTATTACTATCCCTTTAACCCTTTAAGGACCCATGGGGGTGCTATGGGGCTTATTGGTTTTAATTATTGTAATTATTTGTGTGTCTTTCTATACAGACGTTTGGAAATCTCTGTGTTTTTTTAATTATTTACATTTGGTAATTATTTTAACCATTTGAGCTCAACTGCATTCAATACCCATCTGGCAATCAAAAGGGTAATATTGTACTGTTTATGTTTTCCTTTAAAAGTTTTTAGCACAAAGTGTTAAGTCTATGGAATGGGTATGAAACTGTGTACAAAGGGAAATGGTAGTGATAGAATATTGAGCCTTGACAAAATGCCTGTTTGCTGGCATGAAATAGCTGTCAGTGGTTTCTTTTCTTGATTTTTGTGATTGCATTTTATGTTGCTTAATATGCATCTAATGGCCTATTGGTGGACTGATTTTCATATTGGGAGGTATTGAGCACATATAAGGTCAATTTTCAGAGTGTTTTTAAAAAAGAAAATCAGTAGCTAGCATTCACTTAGAACAAGTTGATAGTAGGAGGAACTAGATATCTCAAACACACTATAGGCATATGTAGTAACCTTTAGTTACAAATATCTGAGACCTATAAAATATGATTTTGATCCTATATTGGTTATATAAAATATATTGCAATCAAGAAAATATTATCCATAAGATAGAACTCTAACAGTTGTTGCACACCAGTTAGTATGACAAGGTTATTGAAAAGATGATTCAAAGGATAAGAACCAAGATAAATTTAAAGTTATATAAAGAAACATCTGTTTTCTGAGACTGAGACCCCCTCAACCTTAATATCCAGTTATAGCGGTATAAGTGTCTGACCATTAGGTATATAAACCAGTACTCTTTAGTTGATGGGACAAGGTGACTGAAGAAATAAGAAGACTATGAGATGAGTATCCTAATAAGAAGAATATGAGATGAGTATCCTATCCTATAATATAAAAGGCCAGATGTATGTTTGTCCGATGCAGTCATGCGCAGTAAAGACTGTTGATACAGTCATGGGCAGTAGAGACTGCCCGAATGCACAGAATGCTGGCCTGTGTACACAGGCTTTTGCAGTCATGCGCAGTAGAGACTGCCAGTGCAGTCATGCACAGTAGAGACTGCCTGAATGCACAGAATGCTGGTCCGTGTACACGGGCTTTTATACTAATAAAATATAATCCAGTATAAAATGGCAGATGATAAGGATGTGGTGAAATGAAGAGTCTCTAATACAATGGTATTTAGCAACACTGTTATGTTATTGTATTGTGCAGCAATTCATGTGGTGCCCTGTCCACCACTCATAAGAAGTCAATAGAAGACACGGATGAAAAGCTCACACAGAAGATAAAACAGGAAGATATATTCAATTAAAAACAAATACAATCACAAGTGCACACTCACATTTACCCAAACTGGGTTATATTCCTCTTGGGGTCCTAGCCCATTTACAGCCATGTTACTAAGCAGTGTGTCCTCTTTGCTCCTACTCCGTTAGTTCAGAGCTCCAAGAGTCATCTAGTATTTAGATGTTACAGTCAGCTCCAGTCCATCAAGCAGCAAGAAGTTAATGTTCACTCCAAATCCTGAGATCTGAATCAAGATGTCCTACTCTGCATCTCCTGGAGTACTGGCCCACAGCAGGGGCCAGTACAGAGTCTGGGACAGGAAGTCTCAAAGGAGGTATGGGGAGGGACAGGCATTAGAGACAGTGAAGGAGCAGGACATATATTCATTGACCTCTGCTCTCTTCCTCAGAGGAATAGGGTGGGCTATCCCAACTCAGAGTCCTAAATACCTTATGAGGCAAATTCTTATTTGCATCTTAATTAGCTCTGCTTTTAAATTACCCAAAATTATTAAAAAGTAATTTACAGAAAATTAAGGATATAATTTAAGCTTTCTTCTCATGCTTCCCATACAAAATATATTACCCTTTACTGTGAAATATATAATCTAAAGAGAAGTCTGTTAAAACTAAGGGACAAAGAGGCAATAACCATTTGAATATACATATTACTCCATAGTCTATGTATGATGTATATACAGTATATACGTATATATCTTTGCTAGTCAATGGCTGGCTAACCTGATAGTCCCCAATAAAACCCTTGTTCTCATTCTATACTCAGTTCACTCATAAAGATGTGACTTTCACCAACCTTTTTATACTCATTCTAACATATGGCCTCATGTAATCCATTAGATAATTCAACCATATCCACTTATGTACTTATATTTTCATATTTATTCATATTTCGGTACACTCGTTCAGGACTGAAGCAATCAGTTTCAGCTTTTCCCCAGTGGCTCAGCATAAACTTTGCCTTTACCACTGTTCTCTACCTCTCTCTACCTCACTCTGATCATTTGGAAGACAGAAGCAGTGAACAGGGCTGTCAGCTCTTTAGCTGGCCAAAGAGAGGGGCGTTTTTATTGAATGCAGAGGTGCTGGGGACAGGACTGCTGGAGAGAGGTGGATTGGCTGCTCCATGGCCAATTGACATACCTGGGAACTTTTCAAGCAGGGCTACCTGTCAGTGCCGAAAATGACACAATTCACGTCATAAAAGGGCCGGGGCTTAGTCGCGGGGGGGACAAAAAAAACCTACAAAATGAAGGTAAGAGGGCAGGGAGTGGGAGGAACCGGGCAGCATGGAGCACAAGTGGGCAGAGTTTCTACTTTAACCCGGTGATTCACACATTGCCCCGGAGACCCGGTAATTCAGTTTGAAATCCGGAGTCTCCGGGGCAAAACCGGAGAGTTCCCAGGTATGCCAATTGACCCCTCTTTTTGTTTCTAAATAAAGAATTTTGAGAAAGAACAAAGTATTTTATTTACAAAGACTAGTTCAAAAAAACATACTGAAGTTTGAACAAACATTAATGTGCGTTTTATAGCTGTGGAACAACGTGAAACACTTATATACACAAAATTCAGTTGAATCTCCAAGAACAGGGCCACCAGGGAAGGAAAGAGGGACATAGGTATTTTTACCTCAAAGGTATGAACAACAGTTTATACCTTTTATCCAGTCAATGTTAAAGGGATAGTAATACTTGGATTTAATAATATTGTTCATATTTAAAAAATACATTAAATGAAGTAAATCCCATTGCTTAAAGTTGTATATTTTAAGAGTTATACGCTTTTAAAGTCCCCCCTTCCCACCCCTTTTACAGGCATCAGCTCTAGCTGATAGATCAAGATTCTGGTCATATGACCAGACGGCTCTTCAGCAGAGCCGAAATAGTGTTGTCTACAAAGAAATACTTCATTAGAACGGTCTACAAAGTATGCCTGGGAGGCAGCCACACTTTGTAGACCATTCTAGAGTGCTGATGTCTGTAAAAGATGTAGGAAGGGGGGACTTTAAATGCTTATAACTCTAAAAATATAAAACTTTAAGCAACTGGATTTACTGCATCAATATGAACAATGTTAAACCTTATTAAATCTAAGTACTACTATCCTTTTAAAAAAATGTACTAACTAAGCACAAAACAACACAGGAAAACCTATAAAAATGTTGTCTTTTTTTCAGTTTTTCTCTCTTTGTTATGTTATAATCTTTGTTATCTATGTAGATGTGGTAGTAAAAGAAAGCTCTACTTATCCTTATAAAAACGGTATATAATTTGTATATGTATACTAAATGAATAGAAAATACTAAAAAAAGGCCAAAATTGCTCTGGTCCTCTACTGTACAAAAAGCCCTGGTCACCAAGGGGTTAATTGTATTATAGAATAGGCTGCAAATGTAAACACATAGGGATGAATAAATAAATCCACTAATGCAACGCCATTGGCAATAGCTACCATTGCCAGTGACTGTGCTACAGGGTATGATAAGGGTGAATAAATAAATCCACGAATGCAACGCCACTGGTAATTGCCAATGACTGTGCTACAGGGTATGATGACTGTAGTGTATAGTGGTGGACACACTCTTCCACTGTAAAGACTTTACTGCCAACAAGCCCCTTACACCTTCTCCACTGCATGTACAGGAAAATATTGTAAAGTTAAATTTTCTATGCACCATATTTAATAAATGGTTTTAAGCAAGGCTTTGAGGAAAAGAATGCCTTGACCAAACTGGCCTCATCTTGGTGTAAACAGTGTTTAGGGGAGACTAAACATAACCCAAATGAATCATACTAGGCATATGGATTCTAGTGCCTAATTTATCACTGAATCCAGGGCCGGATTTGCCATAAGGGGGCGCCTGCCATTGAAGTAATTTTTTTTTTTTATATATATTTACAGTGCTTCCACGCTGCGCACAGTAACTCGCCGCCCGGCCCGCCCCTCGCCTTGCTAAGGTCTGTGCCGAAGGCTGTAGCTGCTGTTGCTCCCCCTCGTCGGCTCTAATGCAGAGCGCTGGGAGATGATATCATCTCCCACCACTCTGCATTCCTAAAGAGAAGACCGAGTGGGGTGCAACAGAAGCTGCAGGTCTGTGCAGAAGGCGGCACAAACATCTCCTGCCACTGGACCACCAGGGAGGTAGGAAACGGATATGGGGGGGGCAATGTGGAGCTGATGGCAATGTGAGGGCAAGTTGTAGCTGATGCTGATGGGGCAATGTGGAGCTTGGAGCTGATGGGGCAAGACAATTGGAGCTGATGGGGCAAGTTGGAGCTGATGGGGCAAGACAGTTGGAGCTGATGGGGCAAGTTGGAGCTGATGGGGGCAAGACAGTAGGAGCTGATGGGGGCAAGTTGGAGCTTGGAGCTGATGGGTGCAAGTTGGAGCTGATGGGGGCAATGTGGAGCTGATGGGGCAAGACAGTTGGAGCTGATGGGGGCAATGTGAGGGCAATATGGATATGGGGGGTAATGTGGAGATTTGGAGCATTGTGGAGATGGCTAATTGGTGGGGGGAGCTTCAGATTTCTGTGCCTACAGGCTCCTGAGATGTAAATCTGGCCTTGACTGAATTATATTTGTACATTCGCTCCAGAACACCAGCACTCAGTTCATAATAGAGAGGAGACTCCTAATATAAGCTTATACCAGTACCTTCTGGCCAAATTGCTTTTAAAAAATGTATCCCAGAGCAATCGCCATACCAACAATTTGTATGAGGTAAAACTCATTTTTCTCAAATCACTTTGGCCAGGTGCCTCTGGAATATGTTCATATTAGGACCTCGATTCAATATGCCCCTTTAAAGTTGTCAGTACGGCAAAAAGGGCTTAGGGTCCCATATCAATACATCCACTGGTCACTTTTCCAGGGTTTTTTCCCCTTCAATCCCCGAGTAAGCATTTTAAAACATGTGTTAATGGACTCTGTGTTAAAAAAAAGAGTAGGTCTAGATTTTTGGAGATAAAGTGGGGTCCCCTAAATCATGTTACTGCCCAACGCATGGAATTGAACGTGAATTTTTAATGGCTTCCAATGGGAGCAAAATTTAGAGCCCAACGTGCTTTTTTCATGCTGCAGTTTTTTAAAGAACAGGTAATTGAATGGCTTACTGTGTATGAAAAACTACCGTCGGTTGTTTTTTGTTTTGTTTTTTTTGCACCGGGGACAATTGAATTGAGGCCTAGGAGTGTCTTCTTCATTAAGACCTAAGCACAGCAGGGTGTAATGCATTTACATTTACAGCTTTTTATATAAAATACACTTCATTTGACCTCCATATTCTACTGTATATTTTCAAACCTACATATTTTATGCTACATATTTTAAATTTACAATAACAGAGCAATTCCTTAAGCTCCAAAATCTAGTCTTACACCGCATGTGTTTTTTTGTTTTTTTTTTACCTTATGTGTTTTTAGGTCATCGTAGGTGGAGGAATGTTTTGAGGTCAACAATGTATAGGTATGTTTTCCAAGCTGAAGTAATTGGGACATTTAGCAAAACAGTGGGTAGTGTCTAATAAAAAAATCCAATAAGACATAACCTCAGGACCATGGGAAATAGCGTTATGTTTTGCTGCAGGAGCATGAAGTAATCATTATTCAGGTCTATTGCTCATATGATGCATGTCTCACTGCATCTTTTTTCTGTAGGAGCAGAAAGCAGCCACAACTCTGTGTAAATTTATGGGGAGGTTAAAAGAACTGGCACTAAAGTCTTATTAAATGTAGCACAGGAACCAATTTACATAGAGCAACGATAGCGCTCGCCCCTTAAGTCTCTTCACTCTTTAATTTTTGTAAATATGTTGCAAGAGAGAGAAAGAAAAACAAAATATTAATAAATCCCACAAATCTCTTCTTTAACACTCTGAGTGCCAGAGGGGTACGTAACACATTGAGTTGCAAAGCGTTGCTTACCCCTCTGACATTCAAAAGGGTTACGATTTTAAGGGGGAGTTTATGAATCCACCAATTCCGCTCCACTGGTGTTAGCCTCTAACTCCTGCTCTGGTGCATATAATCAGCCATCAATGCCAGCAGGGCCGGTGCTAGCATAAGGCTGTTTAGGCAGCCTTCTTAGGACGCCGCAGTGGAGGGGCGCCAAAATAGGGGGAGCTGCTAAATTTTTTGGGGGGTTTCAGGGGTGTGGGGGCATCAAAATGCACATTCACCTGTGTAGACAAAATTCCTTGCACCGGCCCTGAATGCCGGTAAGCCTCAACGACTTCTCTCTCTAGCATAAACAAGGAAATGGTTTGAAGTTATGTAATGTCCTCTGTGCCTTGTGCAGAGGACAGGAGAATGTCCAAAACAACCAATCACTTCTCCATCGACATCCCCTTGACATAAGCATCATTATGGGGATCATTTTTGACATAAGAAGGATAGTAAATTGTGATAATGCAGGTGTAGGTCTAAGAAATTATCCCTGTACATGTTATAGCATGGATTCCTGTTGGTGTATTTCCCCTATTGATGCTGATGTTCTGATGTAAACCACCTTCTTCATGGGGATTAGTGATGAGCGAGCACCCCAATGCTCGGGTGTTCGGGTGCTCTGACCGAGCACCCCCGGAGGCTCGAGTGCTCGGCCGAGCACCCGAGCCCCATTGAAGTCAATGGGAGGACTCGAGCATTACACCAGGCACCCCCTGCTCTGATGAGGGGAGGGTGCCTGGTCCATAGGAAAAGGGCAGAAAATGATGGAAACACCACAGAAATGGTTCAGGAACAGCATAGGGAGGATGTCTGGATGCATCTTGGACTCCAACATCGCTGCTGGGAACGATCTTTCGCCCGTAGTACGCCATTTTTACAGACTGACCGTAAAACACACAAAAAGGAAAATAAAAACGACTTTAGGCGAAAAATTGTTACCAAACAGTATTTGCTGTATATTTACTTGTATATCATCTGCAAATTCTTCCAAAAATTTCCTCGATTTTTCTGAAGTGAGGCCAAGATTAAGAGGGAAACGTGCGCAGAGGCAAATTCTCCCAAAAATTTCCTTGATTTTTCTGAACTGAGGCCATGATTAAGAGGGAAACGTGCGCAGAGGCAAAATCTCCCAAAAATTTCCTAAATTTTTCTGAACTGGGGCCATGATTAAGAGGGAAACGTGCGCTGAGCCGACCATCTAAAACATTATGGGTGAGGGTCTGCTGCGGAGCTGACCATCCTAAACATTATATGCGAAGGCCCGCTAGTGAGCTGACGCTATAAAACATTATATGAGAGGGCCCGTTAGAGAGCTGACCCAATAAAACATTATATGAGAAGGCCCGCTGGTGAGCTGACCTATATAAAATTTGTCAAACAGGGCCCGCTGGTGAGCTGGCCCTATATAAAAATTATATCACAGGGCCCGCTGGTGAGCTGGCCCTATATAAAAATTATATCACAGGGCATATGGAAGAGGAGGAGGAGGATGAGAAGATTAAGAGTCAACCATATACCCGTTTTTTGGGTGGAAGGGGTGAATGGGAATACAGAGTATTCCCATCATTGTAAATAACATATATAAAGTGACTTTATGTTCCCCCCGGGCTTTCCTCCAGTGGAGTGGAGAAGTCAGGGGAAATCCAGGCCTTGTTCATTTTTATAAGTGTCAACCTATCAGCATTTTCGGTGGAAAGGCGGATACGCTTATCTGTTATGATGCCACCAGCAGCACTAAATACCCGCTCAGACAGAACGCTGGCGGCAGGGCAGGCCAGCACCTCCAAGGCGTAGAGTGCCAGTTCATACCACGTGTCCAGCTTGGACACCCAGTAGTTGTAAGGCACAGAGGGATCATTGAGGACGCTGACACGGTCTGCTACGTACTCCTTCACCATCTTCCAAAACTTTTCCCTCCTTGTGACACTAGGCTGCGCATCAGGGTGAGGGTGCTGGCGGGGTGTCATGAAGGTGTCCCACGCCTTGGAGAGTGTTGCCCTGCCTTTGTCGGAACTGCTGTGTGCTCCCCTTTTCTCCCCTTCTCGGTTGGCCAAGGTAGCACGTACTCTGCCGCCAGCGTTGTCAGATGGAAAATTTTGGAGCAATTTTTCAACAAGAACCTTCTGGTATTGCACCATTTTGCTTGTCCTCTCCACCGGAGGAATGAGAGATGAGAAATTCTCTTTGTAGCGGGGGTCCAGAAGGGTGAACACCCAGTAATCCGTGTTGTCTAAAATGCGTATAACGCGTGGGTCACGGGAAAGGCAGCCTAACATAAAGTCAGCCATGTGTGCCAGAGTACCAACAGGCAAGATTTCGCTGTCCTCACCAGGAGGATGACTCTCAATCTCCTCATCCTCTTCCTCCTCTTCTGCCCACCCACGCTGAAGAGATGGAACTAAAGTTCCATGGCTACCCTCTGTAGCGGAGGCAACCGTGTCTTCCTCCTCCTCCTCCTCCGCCTCCTCCAATTGTCGCTGAGAAGACGAAGTGAGGGTGCTCTGGCTATCACCTTGTGTAAGCTCTTCCTCCCGCATTTCCACCTCTTCCACATGCAAAGCGTCAGTTTTAATTGTGAGCAGCGAGCGTTTCAGTAGACACAGAAGTGGGATGGTTACACTGATAATAGCGTTATCGCCGCTCACCATCTGTGTCGATTCCTCAAAATTGCGTAAAACCTCACAGAGGTCTGACATCCATTCCCACTCCTCACTTCTGATTACAGGAAGTTGAACGGAGAGGCGACGACCGTGTAACAGCTGGTACTCCACTACTGCCCTCTGCTGCTCACAAAGCCGGGCCAACATGTGGAAGGTGGAGTTCCAGCGCGTGCTCACGTCACACAGCAGCCGGTGAGCTGGCAATTGTAAGCGCTGCTGCAGCTTCAACAGGCCGGCTGAAGCTGTAGATGACTTTCGGAAATGTGCACACACGCGGCGCACCTTGGTCAAGAGATCATGCAAATTGGGGTAGGTTTTTAGAAATCGCTGAACCACTAAATTAAATACATGCGCTAGGCATGGTACGTGTGTGAGCTTGCCGAGCTCCAAAGCCGCCACCAAGTTACGCCCATTATCACACACAACCATGCCTGGTTGCAGGTTGAGTGGCGAGAGCCACTGCTCGGTCTGGTGACTAATCCCCTGCAACAGCTCTGAGGCCATGTGCTGTTTGTCCCCAAGGCAGATCAGCTTCAGCACGGCCTGTTGACGCTTCCCCACTGCAGTGCTACACTGCTTCCAGCTACCGGCTGATGGGGGAGTGGCGCTGCGTGCAGAGAATTCGGAGGTGGAAACGGAGGAGGAGGAGCCAATAACGTAGGTGCTGGCGGAAACCCTGATGGAGGCAGGGCCCGCAATCCTCGGCGTGGGTAGCACCCGTGCCATCCCAGGGTCCGAGTCGGTCCCAGCCTCCACGACATTCACCCAGTGTGCCGTCAGGGAAATGTAGCGTCCCTGGCCACAAGCACTTGTCCATGTGTCAGTCGTTCAGTGGACCTTCCCAGTAACTGCGTTGGTCAGGGCACGGGTGATGTTACGGGACACATGGTGGTGTAATGCGGGGATGGCACACCGGAAAAAGTAGTGGCGGCTGGGGACCGCGTACCGAGGGACAGCTGCTGCCATCAGGCTGCGGAAGGACTCAGTCTCCACAAGCCTAAATGGCAGCATTTCGATGGCCAGTAATTTGGAAAGGTGTGAGGTTAGTGCTATGGCCTGTGGGTGGGTGGCTGGGTATTTTCGCTTGCGCTCAAATGCCTGGGGTAACGACATTTGGACGCTGCGCTGGGACAGGGAAGTGGATGTGGTCGCTGATGGTGCTTCAGATGGTACAGGTGCAGGGCGGGAGGTATGCGGGCCTGCGCCTTCGACAGGCGATTGGCCGGCACCGAAAACAGGGGAAGAGGAGGCAGTGGTGTGGCCTGCAGACACAGATGGGCGATCCAGGCGTTCCTCCCACTTATTACGGTGCTTGGATGCCATGTGTCGGATCATGCTGGTGGTGGTGAGGTTTCTAGTGTTCATGCTTCGGCTCATTCTGGTGTGGCACAGGTTGCAAACTACAATTCTTTTGTCGTCCGCACTTTCCTTAAAAAAACGCCATACCGCGGAACACCTACCCCTTGGCAAGGTAGATTTACGCAAGGGGGTGCTCCGTGGAACATTTGCAGGCCGGTTTGGTGCGGTCCGCCTTCTTTCTGTAGCCACACCACTGCCTCTTCCAGCCTGTTGCGGTGCTGCAGATGGCTCACCCTCAGGACTGCTGTCATCGCTCGGCTCTCCACCTTCCCAGGTGGGGTCAGTCACCTCATCGTCCACCAAGTCCTCCTCCACTTCCTCACTCTGATCATCCTCCTCATGTCTTGATCCCACCACATACTCAGTCATTGACAACTGTATATCATCCTCCTCAACAAGGTCTTGAGACAGTAATAGTGGTTGATTTAATGGCAACTGTGTCTCATCATCATCATCATCCACTACTTCCTTTGACCTTAAATGCCGTTCACATCTGTCATCTTCTTGTGATTGGGTACCCTCTAGAGGTTGTGAATCAGGGCATAAGATGTCATGTTCCTCTGCAAGCGTGCTTGGAGAGAGGGTCAAATGAAGGATTGGTGATGAGACGAGCTCCTCACTATATCCCAGTGTGGGATCACTTCTTTGACCAGACCGTCTATGGTGGGAGGAAGGATGATCAGAGTGAGGATTATGTTGACCAGACTCTTGGCTACTGAGAGTGGACTTGGTGGAAGACAGGGTGGTGCTTAACCGACTGGAAGCAGTATCAGCTGACATCCAACCGACCACCTGTTCGCAGTGGTCGGACCTCGAGAGTGATGTCCTGCGACGCCCTGTAAAATGAGACATGAAGCTAGGTATGGTGGATGTCTTTCTTTCTTGTGCTCTGGCACCAGGCACAGTTTCTCCGCGTCCTGACCCGCGCCCTGAACTATCAGGATCACGTCCACTTCCCCATCCCTTTTTACCCGCCTTCTTCATCTTACACGGAATATGTGACTTTGATATTTTAGTTTGAAGACTTAACAGTATTTCTTCCTATTCTGCAACTGTGAAGAGTACACAGAATGTGCTGCTAAACTGCGGCGAAGCACACTGAATGGAATATGTGACTTTGATATTTTAGTTTGAAGACTTAACAGTATTTCTTCCTATTCTGCAACTGTGCAGAGTACACAGAATATGCTGCTAAACTGCGGCGAAGCACACTGAATGGAATATGTGACTTTGATATTTTAGTTTGAAGACTTAACAGTATTTCTTCCTATTCTGCAACTGTGCAGAGTACACAGAATGTGCTGCTAAACTGCGGTGACGCACACTGAATGGAATATGTGACTTTGATATTTTAGTTTGAAGACTTAACAGTATTTCTTCCTATTCTGCAACTGTGCAGAGTACACAGAATGTGCTGCTAAACTGCGGTGACGCACACTGAATGGAATATGTGACTTTGATATTTTAGTTTGAAGACTTAACAGTATTTCTTCCTATTCTGCAACTGTGCAGAGTACACAGAATATGCTGCTAAACTGCGGCGAAGCACACTGAATGGAATATGTGACTTTGATATTTTAGTTTGAAGACTTAACAGTATTTCTTCCTATTCTGCAACTGTGCAGAGTACACAGAATATGCTGCTAAACTGCGGCGAAGCACACTGAATGGAATATGTGACTTTGATATTTTAGTTTGAAGACTTAACAGTATTTCTTCCTATTCTGCAACTGTGCACAGTACACAGAATGTGCTGCTAAACTGCGGCGAAGCACACTGAATGGAATATGTGACTTTGATATTTTAGTTTGAAGACTTAACAGTATTTCTTCCTATTCTGCAACTGTGCAGAGTACACAGAATGTGCTGCTAAACTGCGGCGAAGCACACTGAATGGAATATGTGACTTTGATATTTTAGTTTGAAGACTTAACAGTATTTCTTCCTATTCTGCAACTGTGCAGAGTACACAGAATATGCTGCTAAACTGCGGCGAAGCACACTGAATGGAATATGTGACTTTGATATTTTAGTTTGAAGACTTAACAGTATTTCTTCCTATTCTGCAACTGTGCAGAGTACACAGAATATGCTGCTAAACTGCGGCGAAGCACACTGAATGGAATATGTGACTTTGATATTTTAGTTTGAAGACTTAACAGTATTTCTTCCTATTCTGCAACTGTGCAGAGTACACAGAATGTGCTGCTAAACTGCGGCGAAGCACACTGAATGGAATATGTGACTTTGATATTTTAGTTTGAAGACTTAACAGTATTTCTTCCTATTCTGCAACTGTGCAGAGTACACAGAATGTGCTGCTAAACTGCGGCGAAGCACACTGAATGGAATATGTGACTTTGATATTTTAGTTTGAAGACTTAACAGAATGTGCTCTAATCTGCAACTTTGCACACTAAACAGAATGTGCTCTAATCTGCAACTTTGCACACTAAACAGAATGTGCTCTAATCTGCAACTTTGCACACTAAACAGAATGTGCTCTAATCTGCAACTTTGCACACTAAACAGAATATATGAAATTTTTTTTTTTGTTGTTTTTTTCCCCCCACACAAAATAAACTGCTGCCCCCACACACAGTAGTCCTAAAAAGGACTTTTGGTTCTTTTTTTTTTTCACAATTGCTTTTCTTCTCCCTACACTGACTTTCCCTTCCTATCCTCATCTCTCCCTGGCTAAGACTGAGCCGAACTCGCTGGTCAGGTGCTATACAGCACCCGACCACGGGTTCTGGCCAGCCAATCAGTGTAATGCCAGCAGCCAACATGGCTGCTGGCATTACACTGATGTCAGAGCCTCCCTGCACGTTTATTGGCTGTGCAGCAGCCGCGAAACGTGCGGGGAGGAGACCCGAACATGGCGGGCGAGCACATGCGGTACTCGTACGAGTACCGCCATGTGCCGAGCAGAGCGATGCTCGAGCCGATCCGAGCATCGGCCGAGCATGCTCGCTCAACACTAATGGGGATAATTAAACATTTCCAAAATTCCCTCTGACTTAAATAGATATTTTAATCTCTAAATGCTATAGATGTCCCCATAACCAAGCTAGCATAGACTTATCTAGCATTTAAAAGCTTCATTCAAAACAATGGGAATGTTTATCCAGTCCTTATTACTTAAGCTACATGATATTAAAGGGAAAGTAATGTTTCACAAAAACAGCAGCTCATAGTATTTGGGCCATGAAGAGTGTTATTTCAATAATGTCAGAGTTGTAGTTCAAGAGTAATTGAATGATAAAGTATCCCCCTGCCGTCCATTTTACCTAGTGTAAGCCACCTCACCTCAGATGTGGAATCTGGGCCTGGGACCAGTCAGGTCACAGCAAGGGACAATCTTCTTACTGTGAGCTTAAAGGGATAGTAATGTTTCATAATAAAAGCAGCTCTAATTAATCATCATAGTATTTGGACTTTGGAGAGTGTTATTTCAATACTGTCAGAGTTATAGTTCAAGAGTAATTCAATGACAAAGTATCCCCCTCCTGCCCCTTTTACTGATGTAACACTGCTCAGCCAGAGCAGAAGGGAGGTGCCCAGGTAGACTGCAGAGAGGGACAATCTTCAATTAAGATAAGGGAAAAAGGTGAAAAGCTTGTCAAGGGGGGCAGTGCTTTCATTGTTCTGATAGAAAGAATATTGTCCCTTGCTGTTATCTGTCTGGTCTATGGACTGCATTCCACATCTGAGAAGAGATGGCTTGCACTAGGTAAAAGGGACAGGAGGGGGAAAATTTGCGATGAGCGATAAGCCTTATGTCGTTCTTCATGTTTTTTTAATGCCTACAAAATAAAATAAAGATAAAACGAAGTATTACTATCCCTTTAAGGAAAACCCTGCCAACCCCCCACCCCCCTTGACAGGTTTCTCAGGTTTTTCCTTAAGCTCACCGAAGATTGTCCCTCTCTGCGATCCATCCAGACAGTCTTGCTGCACTGAGGTGAGCAGTGTTACATCAGTAAAAGGGGCGGTAGAGAGGGATACTTTATCATTCAATTACGCTTTAATTGCAACTCTGACAGTATTGAAATAACACTCTCCATGGCCCAAATACTATGAAGATTAATTGAAGCTGCTTTTATTGTGAAACATTACTATTCCTTTAAGTTTTTGCTCAATGTGGACATGTTACCTAAATAGATTTTACTTTTAGTCTCATTAAATGTATCTGTTTAAGCTGCCTATACCATGTGCTTTGTGTTTTCAAAACAAGTTTGTAATTTTAGAGATGTTTGATTTAGTAGTTGGGGAATTTTATATCAGCAGAACTTTGTTCTCTGACTTGGTTTGATAAAGCTGCATAATTACATAGTCACATGTGCAGAAAATCACCCTTCTCCATCTTCTTAGGGGCTAGAACCTATCTGTTTCCCTCAGAGGGTGCAATAAATTCATAAGGATGAATAACCATGCCAATACTTTCAAGATAGAAGCTCCCAATAAGGTGAGGGCTTGGAAAGGATAACACATAGGATAACTTCCCTTGGCTTCTTATGTTATCAGAGTTATGTGATCTATATTGACTCCGCAGTGATGTCACTAGGTAAGTAAAGTGGAACGTGGGAACTATTAGCATGTTATCATGTGTTCCCAGCATTCCAAATCTGGTACTTTGATACACTGCCATAAAAAAATAAAAATGGGCAATATAATTTAATGTGAAATTTTACACAACAAATAAGTGACTCTGAAAGGATCAGTAAGGTTTTACTGTGGAAAAAAAATCCCATGTAAGACATTTCCAACTGGTTAAAACAAGGGTCTTCCCACAGCTGATAGCTGCTTCATTCAAAGTGTATGATAATTGTCACAGAGTGATAGGGCAGTTACTATTATATTGTATTAAAACTGTAGCCTGAGGCTCAGCTCTCCAATAGAATGCAATCGAAAACACCAGACTGATTGCTGCTAATAGTTTAGTATAATAAAAACAACTGTTTTTGTTTTGTTTTGTTTTGTTTTGGGGGGGGGGGGGGTTGGTTAATAAGAATGTACAGCTACTTTAACCCCTTAATGACCCATGACGTACATGTACATCACGAGGCGGATGTCCCTAAAGGGCAGAGGACGTACATGTGCGTCATGGAATTCCGGGCTCCCTGCGTGGCTGCATGCCGTTCGGGGAGTCCGGAATCGAACGAGCAAAAAAAAAAATACTCCATGGTCCTTAAGTGATGGCCGCGTGTGTGCGTGGCCGGTCCTTAAGGGGTTAATGCATTTAACAGGAGAACTTTAAAGATCAGCTTGAAAGGTGTCCTTTAAAGGAACAATAACATCTGAAATTGGGTTACATTATATTAATTATAAAAATAATATTTAAATTTAGACCCCTAAAATCTAATCCTAAACTTGCATTTTAATGCAAGTGTGGACTGTGCTAGATAACATTTGGTTAATTTTGTTTGTGCAGTTTCTAATGGAAGACCAGTGCCAAGTCAGTTCATATATTTATATTAGTAATCACCACTCTTCGGTTAAGAAAGGCTGTTGCCTTATTTAGCCCAATTACAGACAATCCTGGACTCTCTAACTTTTGAGATACCTATCAAGATGGCTATGCTAATGGGCATCAGGGAGCCCTGGAAAAGGCATAACCCATACCTTTTTTAGACTTTGCAATCTTTGGTTAAATTCAAAGGTGTTTGAAAAAGGCAATTAACTTGTTTGCATTTTCTAGTCCACTTCAAAGAGACTAGAGTCCAGAGTACAATTTATGGCCCACTCTGATAAGAATATTCTGCTAGTAGAATTTGGCCCTTTGGATGCCACAGATGTATCCAATGCATTGTGTTGAAATGGGTTGGATGCCTCTCTGGCACCTAAGGGGTTTTAAAGTCTTGTATTGTGCATTCAGCTTTCATTATTATACCTGAAGAATAGACCTAGTTTCCTTGAAAACTTGCATCCAAAGCCACTCAGCCAATAAAGGTATAATTTTTTTACTCTACTAGCCTCCTGGAAAAGGCAGGAATAGATGTCCCAGAACAATGTAAGACTACATTTTAGGCCTCAAAATAAATAATTTTTACATATACTAGCATGAAGGGCAGATGTTTTTAAGTGTACATAACTCCAGGTCACTTTTATATGTTAGTGTTAGTTTAAGCAGCAGTCCAGCATATTAATATACATATATATTTGCATTGGACCTCTGTTGTAGTCTGCTCCTAGTCAGTTTCCAATGACAATCTGATAAAGTCTGAAACTGAACACAAAACACATTTTTTATTACAGGATTACTTGAAGGGATATAACCTGTTTGCTTTTTAAGGTGTTAGTTTCCCTTTAAGAGGATTGTGCCCAAAGTAAAAAAGGAGCAAATCAACTGTGCTATAGGGGAGAAATACAAATCCACTGCCTTGAATGCAGCTTATATCACCTTGAATGGTAGAGATCTATCTAGCAGTCAAGGGTTAGGGGTTTAACCCTTTTAGGACCAGAAGGGTATGCAACACATTGCTTTTATTAAATAGTTACATCTCCATTTAAATCCTTGGGAATTCATGAGGAATACTGTACTGTGTGTTCACTCAATGAAGAGCTCTCCAACCAACATATTTAATGAAAGCAAAATTGTTTCCATAAACCCATCGTCACCGCCTGTATGATGGATGTCGCCTTACTAAAGTTCAATAACATTCAAAGTAGTTCCAATGTTAAAGAGCCGGAGAGCAAGCAGGAATTTCCATGTCTGGATACTTCAAAGTGCTGGATGTCGCCATGACCCCATTGGTGGAAAACAGCTTAATTACCACCTGTTTCCATCTATTGTTTTATATGGATTATGCCACTGGGGAAAATGTGGATCAGATAAAGCCAGTAAAATGCCATTAACACAGCATGCACAATCTGTGGTATGCAGGGTTATGTAACCACCTTGGGCACCAAAGAGCATGCCAACACTCTGAGATGGATGCACTAAGAAGAAATGGAGCAATTCTGTAGAAAAACAAACCATACCACAGGGGACAAATAAAATTAAATTTGATTTAAATGGGGCATTTAATCCACTGAATGCTACAAATTGTGTTGGTGACCTCTCTAGCATTCCACTTCTTAAAAGCCCCATTATAATCAATGTGACTTTTTGGAATTTTTGTTGTCTCCTATAGTAGGTTTGCTAAATTACCACCTGGGGTCCTACATGAGGCATGAATGGAAGCCTCCACTATATTCAATATTCAGGGCTTTTTTTGTGGGAATACTCAGACAACATCTCATAATAACCCACACACACTTACCTTTCTATGGCCAGAAAATCTTAATGGCCCTTATGAATTTTTCCTTCACAATTTTTTTTCAGAAAGTAACATCTCCAATCAGACCTGTATGTCATGTTCATGGAAGTGGGAATGAAAATTTCTGGCACGACCACAGGAACTCAAACTCAAGGAAGGTGTGCAAGGCATTGCTTTGCAGACCTAAGAATTAAGTATGCGCACTTTGCTTTCTTCAATTAAAAAAAATAAACCTGACAGCAGCTGCCATATCCGCCTCCATGGACATGGCATTCAGGATTGATTAGTGATGCTATCCCTTTAAAGGGATAGTAATACTTAAAATGTAAAAAAAAATATGTTGTAGAGTTTATCCCCCTGAGTAAAACAAGAGTACTCCCACTACTGAAAGGTGTTTCATTCAAAAGTTATTAATTTTCAAAGTTGAATTTTTTAGGTGCAATATCACAGTGGCCTGAAATTGTACAGTGGCACTGTTGCTACACGATCCTATGGACAGCTCTGGTCCCGGGACCATAAATCTCCATAGGATGGTGTAGTAACAGCGCCACTGTACAATTTCAGGCCACTGTGATATTGCACCTAAAAAATTCAAATTTGAAAATTAATAACTTTTGAATGAAACACCTTTCAGCAGTGGGAGTACTCTTGTTTTACTCAGGGGGATAAACCCTACAACATATATTATTTTACATTTTAAGTATTACTATCCCTTTAACAAAGGAACAAGAACAATATTAATGAGGGTCGTTAGAATTTTCTGGACATAAAAAGGTAAATGAGGAGTTATTTGAATGCATTGTTAGTTTTCCTTTAAACCCTTGGAATGCCAGAGAGGTTGCATACCTCTCTAGAATTCAAAGGGTTAAAAGGGGAACCAGTTTTATCCCTCATCATTCTGTCTCTTCCAAGTCAATGAGGCAGTCTGTTTCTCATCATCTATCCGGCATTAGTTATATTAGTAAAACATTTTATGTTTATTTCCATCAATAATAAGAACCATGCATTCTTTAACTGAGCATTTAAGATAAAAGGGACTTTATAATTCTGGCAAATTGTTTGGAATTGTGATTTAATAGCATCTGTTTTTGATATTTTGTAGTATAAAAAAGTTGGCATTAACTGCAGTGCATTTTATTTATTTTGAACTAAAATGTTCTCTGGAATGTGTTTTCATTTCGGTTTTGTATGTTATCAGTTTTATACAAAATCACAATGGGTAAGCCACATTTTCCCTCTGGGGCACTTATGTGACACAAAGCATGATCTAATCTAAGATAATGCGATCACTAAGTCTGATCTTTTGGCAAATGGTATTATTTCACATGACCACAATGCTAAGAGCAGGCGGCAGAAAATACCGTGGTGGGTGGACATGGTTGCATCCAATAACTGTGTAATGAAAAGAATATCCATATCAAACATATATTAAAATATGGTAGTAGAGTTAAGATTGTAGCCGTATTAGTCCAGTGATGTAGATGTAAAATAACAAACAAAATTAATATCTTGTAATACTGTTTTTATTGGACTAACAGAATTATGGATTGACAAGCTTTCGGGATAAACTCCCTTTCTCAAGTCTAAAGCATTTCTGAGCACAAGGACACAGAATTCACAGTTAAAGCAGTTAATACAGTTAATATGTTGAATCCAAAGCTGTGTTGTTTGCTGTCTTATCAGCAGTCCCACTGTGTTAACCCCAGCATACAACACAGATTTGAATTTAGTGTATTAACTGTATTAACTGTTTTAACTGTGAATTCTGTGTCCTTGTGCTCAGAAATGCTTTAGACTTGAGAAAGGGAGTTTATCCTGAAAGCCTGTCAATTAAAAATATGGTAATATAATTATGAAATGATTGGAAGTTACCGATAGTACACAAGTAGTACCTAGAAAAGAAAAAATAGATCAAAACAGGGAAAAATGGAGGGATTAAGTAATCCACCAGCAAAGTTAATTTTCTGTTTTCGTACATTAGCTTAAAAATTGGACACCTTCAGCTCTTGGTATGTACGATCAGTTTAGTGCATAATGGTGCACACACTTTGCAAGTATTTTAACTTAAAGGGATAGTAATGGTTAAGTTGATTTAATATTGTAGACATTAAAAAAAGTTAACATCTATTTAAGTCTTATCTCTCAAATCTATGGTTTGAGATATATAACTTGCTAAAGTTAACTTTTCCTGGCTGTTTCACTCAAGTCTGCCATCTAGCTGACAGCTGCAGATTCCAGTCATATGACCAGACAAAGGCTCTTCAGCAGAGCTGAAATCACGCTATTTAGAAATAAATACTTCATTGGAACAGTCTACAAAGGGTGCTGTCAAACCAGGCACACTTTGTAGACCATTTTAAATGAAGTATTTGTCTTTAGATTTCGTTATATCGGTGCTGCTGAAGAGCTGCATCTGGTCAAGCGACCAGAATCTGCTTCTGACAGCTTTACAGCTCATCAAGCAGAAAGGGGAGGGGCCAGAGAACTTTATTTTCCTATATCTCTCAAGCCATAATGGTTTGAGAGATATGAATAAGTGCAAATACTCTCTTTTAATTGGATCTACCATATAGTTAATACTTTTTTTCTGACATTACTATCCCTTTAAAACAAGCAAGCCCTGAATGCCAACTCTACAGCGTACACTGGAAAAAGACAAAATATATATCTGATTTCCCCTGCTCCTCATTAGTACATGGCAGGAGATGAGGAGCAGAGGAATGCCCCGAAATGCCTATTCACTGCCACACTACACTCCCTTTAAAACAAGGGCATTAAGAGGAACATTGTCGGTTTAAATAGCTTAGTAAATAAGCGTAGCACAAAACAAAAACTGCTCCCGCTCAAATTTTGTTAAACCCTCATCTGACAATAGCTTTAAGATAAATCATAATTACTATTATTTAAAAAAGTCTTGATGACTAAGAAATTGTAAATAGATATGTCTATTGAATACATGTAGGCTTGTATAATGCTTTTGCTCACCCTCTTGCATTCAACGGCAGGGCCAGATATACATTTCAGGCACTCCCGGGCAAGGCTGGTGTCCTTAGATCTGCCCATGTCCACACCTCCACTCTTCGCATGAACCCTGCCCCCAGCCCCATCCATTGTTTCCTGGCAAAGAGAAAACCCTTGACCTAAAACAAGCAAGAAAGAGAAAATGCTTTAGCCACTTATTTTCTAGAAAAGATCTCTAACTCTTTGCTCAGCAACATGTTGGAGATCTCTCTAGCATCCTAAGGGATTAAATAGTAGCCTGTAAATGGGTTTCAGTGTCATACCTCCCAACATTTCAAATTGCCAAAGAGGGACACTTGTGTTTTAGGGGGTGTTTCTGGGGGGCGTGGCTGGTGGGTGGGGCACTACCAAGAATTTTTAGGCTATTTCTTGACCTACTGACACCTCCTTCTGTATCCTAATAAATGACTTATAACAAGACCAATGTATTTTATTTACACAGACTAACATAAACACACATACTGACCTTTAAACAAGCAATAATGTGAGTTTTATTGCCGTGGAGCAATGTGATACACTTATATACATACCACACAGTCTGATCTCCTAAAAAGAGGGACACCAGGGTGGGAAAGAGGGACAGAGGGATTTGGGTCTAAAAGAGGGACTGTCCCTCCTAAAGAGGGACACTTGGTAGGCATGCAGTCTTGTGCAAGGACACTGAGATTTCTCAGGCCACACCAACAATTCAGAATGTGGGCAAGGGTGTGGCCATTAAAGCTGAGGTACCCCTCCAAATTTGGTGCTCCAGGCAGTTGCCTATTCTTCTTACTGGGAAATGTGGATCTGTTTAAAGGGTTAAACAGAACACAAGAATGAAAAAAAAAGAAAAAAAAAAAAAAAAGAGCGAACCCGAGACTGGAGAAGAATAGAACAGTAAAGATCATGCAATATCTCTTCAGTCCCAGTTCAGACATTCAAGGTGTTAGTAGTGTTTCACAATAAAAGGAGCTCCAATAAATCTTCATAGTATTTGGCCCATGAAGAGTGTTATTTCACTACTGTCAGAGTTGTAGTTCAAGAGTAATTGAATGATAAAGTATCCCCCTCCCGCCCCTTTTACCTAGTGTAACACTGCTCACCTCAGAACAGAAAGGTGGTGTCCAGATGACTTGCAGAGAGGAACAATTTTCAATTAGCATAAGGGAAAAACCTGTCAAGGGGGCAAAGTTTTCATTGTTCTCACAGTAAGAAGATTGTCCCTTGCTGTGAGCTGCCTGGTCTTAAGACCAAATTCCACATCTGAGGGGAGGTGGCTTACATTAGGTAAAAGGGGTGGTAGGGGGACACTTAATCAATTACTCTTGAGCTATAATTCTGACAATATTGAAATTACACTCTCCATGGGCCAAATGCTTTGAAGATTAATTGGAGCTGCTTTTATTTTGAAACATTACTATCCCTTTAAAAGCCCCCTTTAAATGAATAAGGATTTTTTATTTTTCCCCTGTGATGTAATTAGTTTGCTCCAGAACTGCTCCAGTTTTCTTAGTGCATCAGACCTCAAAGAGACAGCGCACTTGCAATTCATCTTAACTTCTTGTATGTATTTATGTTTGTCCCAGTAAAATTTTAGTTCAAGTGCTAAAAGGAGAGAAATATTACAAATCCCATCTGGGAATTTTGGAATGTCTACTTTCCAAGGAACTGCGCATTTTAGCAGGAATATTAATCAGATTATGGACCCAGAATCTGGATTACTGAGGCTTGGATATACTCATAAAAGATACCAGTTAATAACAGGATATCCCGTTAACCCTTTGGAAGCTAGAGACATCTCCAAACACGGTGAATCTCATTTAAATGTTAAGTTATCAAGAAAAATGTATATACATTTAAACTGACTTTTAATAATGTAGTGCGTTTTTTCTACTTAAATGTGACTGCAGTATTCTTACTTGACTTGCTTTTGTTTACTGTTATTTCACTCATTACCTGCTAAACAATCTCTCCATTCATTAGCTTTTGTTATTACTCTAATCCAGAGTTGGTCGACTCAGATTCTAGAAAGCATCTATAAAGGCCAATTTTACTACCAAATGGCATTTGCCACTTTGGTAGAAAAGTTAAACTAAAAAAAAAAAAAACAATCATCTGATTATACTGCAGTCTCATTGGCAAATGAGCTTTCCAAAATAGTGGATCTTCCCGCCAAAGACACAATAGTGAATCTCAGTCAATGTCTCTGTTTTACAGTGCTAACAAACACCTATCTTTACCCAATAAATGAAAGATTGAAAACTTGATTCACAAATTCTAAACTGAGAAAACCAATAGCATATTTGAGCATCACTTGGACTAAACTACTTGCAGATTCTATAAAAGTGGCTTCTGTACTACATTTTTCGTCTCTATTCAGATCTTAAGACAGCTTTAGGACACACTGGCATTGGAGATAAATGATAATGCTAGGAGAGAAAAGTTTTTTATTATATATATATATATATATATATATATATATATAAAACAACAAAATGAGATAAAAAAGGCGCTGTTATCTTATATCCATAAATAATTTTGATCTCAAAAGCGACTGCTATCCCAATTTCCAGTAGTGCATAAACCTGGACTAAAACAAATACAAAACAACAACAATAATTGGAAGAGTGCTTTTGAGATATGAAAAATAGTCTATTAAATAGAAAAGGAAGACACCAATAAAATGAAGATCACAAATAAATACAATACTTCTATGGTACCATAAAATTAAAACATCATAAGAAAAATAAAATTGGAGAAAAATAAAAATAATCTTAAAATTATATAAGCTCCTCTATTCAGAAGAAAAAAATTCTGACTCTGAGTACACAGTGATATTGATTACAATAAAGATCTACATATATATATATATATATATATATATTAATATGATGTATCCTTATATTGAAGATCTTCACTGTTGCATAATTATAAAAAGAAAAGTCTATATATATATAGAATGTGTGGTATAATAGATATGAGTCACTCCAGCTCTACAGTATGCTCCGTAATATATCCTGATATAATAATAAAATGGCAATAATGTTTAAAAGACTCCCAACTTATATTTGTGTCCTTGGATAACGATATACCAGGTGCCAGGGCTCAAAATTTCCACTCGCCACTAGCCAATGGCGAGTGAAAATTCAGCCTTGGTTAGTATGTTTTGGCTTGCAGTGGCGAGTAACTTTTCAGGTCTGGCTAGTAGCAAAGGACTTCAACTTTTAAGCCCTGCCAGATGCGATTGGCTCACCTCTCCCGTCTCTTAAATTGATCCACAAACAGTCAATGTCCCAGAATATACACTCCTTTACTTCCTCACCAGGTGTGTTGTTTACTTCTCCCGTCTCTTGTTATAATCCGCGGGCAGAGTATGTATCCCAAGATACACAGTCTGTCACCTGGTAGGTTTTTGTAAGGAGTCCGATGTGGTTCTTTTACCCAGGACGTACTGTTCACCTCTACCGTCAAATGATATAGACCCGCAGACAGGGTGAGTCTCCGGATGGTCAATTTCCTATACAAATGGGAATCTGTCTCAAATCTTGTTCTCTTCTCTGAATTATTGCCACTAATAATAATAAAACTGTGTCTTTGTATTTACGGAGCTGCAGAATTCATCCTGTCTTCTATATTTCACTGTGGGCAATATATTCTATATATATATATATATATCAATATCACAATTCTCAGTATTACACACAGAACAGTAGGAGCTAAATATGGGCGTGCATACAATGCTATTCCAACGCGTTTCGTACTGCGTGGAGTACTTCCTCAGGGATGGCTAACTGCCACACCCTGTCCATACACTGCCCACACACTGTCCACTTCCACACACTCTCCACACTGCGTCCACCCTCACACCCTGTCCCCACACTGCCCACCCTCTGTTCACCCTCACCACACACTGCGCACACCCTGTCCACCCTCACCACAAACTGACCACACCTTGTACACCCTCACCACACACTGACTACACCCTATCCACCCCATCACACATTGCCCACACCCTGTCCACCCTTATCACACACTGCCCACACCCTGTCCACCCTCACTATACACTGCCCACACCCTGTCCACACTCACCACACACTACCCACACCCTGCCCACCCTCATCACACTCTGTCCACACCCTGTCCACCCTCACACCCTGTTCACAATGCCCACTCTGTCCACCTCCATACTGCCCACCCCATCCTCCTCCACACACTACTCACACCCTGTCCCCACACTGCCCACCCTCTGTTCACCCTCACCACACACTGCCCACACCCTGTCCACACTCACCACCCACTGCCCACACCCTGTCCACCCTCGTCACACACTGCCCACATCCTGTCCACCCTCACACCCTGTTCACACTGCCCACTCTGTCCACCTCCATACTGCCCACCCCATCCTCCTCCACACACTACCCACCCCATCCTCCTCCGCACACTGCCCACACTGTTCACCTCCACATTGCCCACACTGTCCACCTCCACATTGCCCACACTGTCCACCCTGTCTTAATCTACACACTGCACACCCTGTCCTCCTCCACACACTGCCCGCACTGTCCACCTCCACATTATCCACCTCCACATACACTGTACACACTGCACACCCCATCTCCTCCACAAATTGTCCACCTTGTCTTCCACCACACATTGCCCACACTGTCCACCTCCATTTTGCCCACATTATCCATCTCCACACTGTCCATCTCCACATTGTCTACACTGTCCATCTCCACTCTCACTGCCCACCCTGTCCTCCTCCACATTCTGTCCACCCTGTCCTCCTCCACACACTGTCCTCCTCCACATTGTCCACACTGTCAACCTCCACACACACTGTCCACTACCCACCTCCTTATTGCTCACCCTGTCCTCCTCCACACACTGCCCACCCTGTCCTCCTCCCCACACTGTCCTCCTCCACAAACTGTCCACCCCGTCGTCCTCCACAAACTGTTCAACCTGTCCTCCTCCAAAAACTGCCTACCCCGTCCTCCTCCACAAACTGCCCACCTCATCCTCCTCCAGAAACTGCCCACCCTTCCCACCTCCACACTGCCCACAATGTCCACTTCCACACTGCCTCTTCAAATTGTCCACCTCCACACTGCCCACCCTGTCCTCCTCCACACTGCCCACTTCTACACTACATAACATGCAAAATACAAGAAAAATGGCGTAAAATGGGTGCTCTGCTGGTACGGCTAGAATAGGCTAAAGAAAAAATTGAAATCTATGCAAAACCAAACCAGGAGAATATCCCCTTAAAAGCTGCTACTATCCCCAGACTGTGTGTAGTATATAATTAAGAGAAAAAATAAAATATAAAGGGAGAGCGCAAAATAATATTGATAAGTAAATATAAAAGAGATCTTAACTATTATTAACCATCCTTAACTAACTTAATAAGATGTATTGTGACACAAAGACAATGTGTAAAAATATCTAAATACATAAAAATATCAAAATACACATATATAATAAGATACACTGTATCTGAATGCTCAAATAGAAGCTAGAAGTCCACTAGTGGTACCACAAAAATAGTTCAGAGAAAATATAATTGCCCAGAGCTGGTAAATATGAATCTTCATCCCGTAATGGTGTTACCTCTCTCGACTACAGATGCTTATGTGAACTCTCCTGCTCTCCCGTCCCAGGAAATGCCTGTATGGTGGCGAGATAGTAATGTTTCACAAAAACAGCAGCCCCGATTAATCTTCATAGTATTTAAGTCATAGAGAGTGTTATTTCATTACTGTGAGTGTTGTAGTTCAAGAGTAATTGAATGATAAAGTTTCCCCCTCCCACCCCTTTTACTTAGTGTAACACTGCTCACCTCAGATGTGGAATCCAGTCCATAGACCATCAAGGGTCAGAATTCTTTCTGTGAGAACAATGAAAACCCTGCCCCCCTTGACAGTTTGTTCAGCTTTTTCCCTTATCTTAATTGAAGATTGTCCCTCTCTGCAATCTACCTGGACACTCCCTTCTGCTCTAAGCTGAGCAGTGTTACATCAGTAGAAGGGGCGGGAGGGGGATAGTTTATCATTCAATTACTCTTGAACTACAACTCTGACAGAACTGAAATAACCACAAAAAAAGAAAAGAAAATGTGTATATAGGGTGCACACTTGTAGTTAAAACAATTAACTTTATTATATAATAATAAAAAAGTTGAGAAAAACCACCAATTACTAGGGTTATTAATAAGGTGAGTATCTTATCATCAAGGCATAACGCACTGAGGAAATACCCCAGTACTATGCACTTTAATGAACTCTCCCTCTGTGTCAGGCACTTCGATACACAGTTACTATTGCCGATACTGATTCAATGTTACAATACCGAATGACACATAAATTCTAATGTTGCCACTTCCTCAAATCCAAATTGAACATTCAATATTATATACGCTCACGAAGGATCACAGCACTCCACCGCACAGTAAAGTATAATATTAGCCACATGAATCATAAGCGCTATCAGCGTCTGTATAATAAAATAAATCTCTCGTAGCTATACCTCCACTCGTATAAATGTCCAAACGTACGGTTATTACTGCCAGCCAGCTGTGTTGGTCAATCACACAAATACATTTGTGATTATATGTAAACTCATATTTTTTCCTCCAAGCGAGGTTACCGAACACAGCTGGTTAACAATACAAAGAGCGTTGGACTCTTCCTCACTTGGCGCTAAAATAGGATTTGAATTCTATCATGAGGAATATGTTCATAGCACGCTGCAGTTACAAAAAACGAATACCCGCAGCCTGCAGATAGAACAGAGCTCCAAAAATGTGTAGCTCTGTGTCATAAAGAACCATAGATAGTACCGGAGTACTTAGACACAATAAATATAACCCAAAAAGATACGTGGTGGTTCCCCAACACAAATAAAAACGCTCCTATTCATAAACCGGTGGGGGAAAAAACGTAATCATTCCCCTGACTGAAAAGGACAATGCCAGTCAGGGGCGCCCCACATACCGGTATCTACTGAGCTCCTAACCTAACGTTTCGGCAGACTAACTGCCTTCATCAGAGGTGACACCTCTGATGAAGGCAGTTAGTCTGCCGAAACGTTAGGTTAGGAGCTCAGTAGATACCGGTATGTGGGGCGCCCCTGACTGGCATTGTCCTTTTCAGTCAGGGGAATGATTACGTTTTTTCCCCCACCGGTTTATGAATAGGAGCGTTTTTATTTGTGTTGGGGAACCACCACGTATCTTTTTGGGTTATATTTATTGTGTCTAAGTACTCCGGTACTATCTATGGTTCTTTATGACACAGAGCTACACATTTTTGGAGCTCTGTTCTATCTGCAGGCTGCGGGTATTCGTTTTTTGTAACTGCAGCGTGCTATGAACATATTCCTCATGATAGAATTCAAATCCTATTTTAGCGCCAAGTGAGGAAGAGTCCAACGCTCTTTGTATTGTTAACCAGCTGTGTTCGGTAACCTCGCTTGGAGGAAAAAATATGAGTTTACATATAATCACAAATGTATTTGTGTGATTGACCAACACAGCTGGCTGGCAGTAATAACCGTACGTTTGGACATTTATACGAGTGGAGGTATAGCTACGAGAGATTTATTTTATTATACAGACGCTGATAGCGCTTATGATTCATGTGGCTAATATTATACTTTACTGTGCGGTGGAGTGCTGTGATCCTTCGTGAGCGTATATAATATTGAATGTTCAATTTGGATTTGAGGAAGTGGCAACATTAGAATTTATGTGTCATTCGGTATTGTAACATTGAATCAGTATCGGCAATAGTAACTGTGTATCGAAGTGCCTGACACAGAGGGAGAGTTCATTAAAGTGCATAGTACTGGGGTATTTCCTCAGTGCGTTATGCCTTGATGATAAGATACTCACCTTATTAATAACCCTAGTAATTGGTGGTTTTTCTCAACTTTTTTATTATTATATAATAAAGTTAATTGTTTTAACTACAAGTGTGCACCCTATATACACATTTTCTTTTCTTTTTTTGTGAGTATGTCTAACAGGTGTGTAGGTAGCACCTTGGGGGGTTACTTAAGTGATTGTGAATTCCAATAATAGGTGATTAGATTATATTCCCCTTTTAATAGTACATAGTGATTATAAGATAGTGCGATTTCTTTCATATCTTGAGAACTGAAATAACACTCCAAGGCCCAAATACTATGAAGATTAATTAGAGCAGTTTATATTATGAAACATTACTGTCCCTTTAAATAATCACACATTGTCTTTGTGCCACTACACACCTTATTATATTAGTTAGGGATGGTTAATAATAGTTAAGATCTCTTTTATATTTACTTATCTCCCTTTATATTTTATCCCCCCCCCTTCCACATTGTCCACCTCAATGCTTTTCACCCCCACACTGCCTACCCTGCCCATCTTTACACTGTCCACTTCCACACTGCCAGCCCACACTGTGCTACCTTCTGACCCCTGGCTTCATGGCATGGCAGCCGAGTTGGTGGCATTGTGAGGTGAGCCTTGTGCTGTTCTCTGCAGTCCGGCGCCCACTGATCCAATTTATTGGTGCCCCCATGCGGTCTGTGATGGTACTCATGTGCAATCTTCAACTAGCTTCACTTCATTGAGTCTCAATAGACTCAATGAAGAGAAGCTGAATGCAGAGGTGTCATTAGGGTTGGTGTCACTCGGTGTGGTAACTCATGGTGTCACCCCCCTGGATCTCCTCCTGTACCATAGCCCATAAAGTATTACACACACTATACATGCATAGCCCATACAGTATCACACACTATACATGCATAGCCCATACAGTATTACACACACACACTATATATGCATAGCCAATACAGTATTACACACACACTATACATGCATAGCCAATACAGTATTACACACACACTATACATGCATAGCCCATACAGTATTACACACATAAACTATACATGCATAACACATACACACAGCCCCACTGTCCACCTCCACATTGTCCCCCATTGTCCATCTCCACATTGTTCACCACCTCCACACTGGCCCTGATTGTCCACCACCTCCACCTATAAGAATGGCAAACAGACCAGCACACCTCTGGAATTACCCTGCGACTTTGGCCTACACTTTGGTCAGGCTCTGACATCCCATTCCTGGTGGATATTATAGTAGCTGGATGTGTTTTGTGAACATTAGCCCAATCTGCATATGGTTTTCTCAAACGGACCTAAAAACCCACAGATTTGCTCCACTACCAGGGTGAGCCTCCCCACACAGAGCTTGTTTAAATTTTATTTTCAGTTCAATGTTTCAGGTGATATTAACCCTTTGAGTGCCAAAGGGTATGCAACACATTGCTTCACAATGCGTTGTGTACCCTTCTGGCACTCAAAGAGCTAATTCCTCCTTGGTCTAAGTACCTTGAAAGGTATTTTCAAAACTTACCACCCCACAGTGGTTTGACTGAACGAAGTGCACACTGAACCGCTCTGCCTCCACCCACCACTGCTTCTCCCTCTCGTTGCGTGATGCGGCGTAGCTATGCAGCAATGTGACATTTCAATTATACCCCTTAAAGTGCCCCACTGTCATAGCTTTTACTCCTTCTATCCAATAAGGTTACCCCTCATCCACCTGCGGGTGCGACGCCTTATGCCAGCGCGTTCACTAGGCGGAAGAAATCATCCACTTTTCTTTTTATTTTATTTATAATAATTTAAATAATACAAATGTATAATAATATTTTGGCCTAGGCAAAAATATATTGCTGAGCACGGGTGGCACCCCCGTCGAGGGTGTCACCTGGTGCGGTCCGCACCCGCAACACCCCCCTTGTGACGCAGCTAGCTGAATGGAGATCCGGGGACGTTTCCGGGGACAGATTATCTCCGGGGACAGTGAGCTGAATCCGGGGACTGTCCCCGGAAACTGGGGACATCTGGTCACCCTAATATATATATACACACATATATATAGTAGAGTGGAGATTGTAGCCGTATTAGTCCAGTGATGCAGATGTAAAATAACAAAAAAAATAAGTATCTTGTAATACCTTTTTTATTGGACTAACAGAATTTTGGATTGACAAGCTTTCGGGAGAACCTCCCTTTCTCAAGTCTAAAGCATTTCTGACTAAAAGGACACAGAATTCACAGTTTTAGGTTTTAGGTTTTCTTAAACCTACACACAGCCAAACTTTGAATTTTATGTATCACTGTGAATTCTGTGTCCTTTTAGTCAGACATGCTTTAGACTTGAGAAAGGGAGGTTCTCCCGAAAGCTTGTCAATCCAAAATTCTGTTAGTCCAATAAAAAAGGTATTACAAGATACTTATTTTTTTTGTTATTTTACATCCACATATATATATATATATATAGATATAGATAGATATATATAGATATAAATGCAGAAGTTATCTTACTGCACAAAAAAGGTGATGGGGTGGTTCTAAAAAAATACCAACCAATAATCCTATTGCCAGTCATCTGCAAGGTTTTCTGCAGGTTCTGGGCAATTGATCATTTAGAGAGGCACAAGGAATACAACACTCCATTATGCATCGCCTTAATTGACTACAAAAGGCCTTTGACTCAGTGAAAAAGCTGGCAATAATCAGTGCCCTGATCATCCAAGGAATAGATACGGCTTATATCAATATTCTCCAATCAATATATGAAAATGCAACTGCATCAATATAGGTCAACAATAAAGTCCAGATCAACATAGAAAAAGGCATCTGACAAGGAGACACAATTTCTGTTTATTTAGAAGAAAAACTAAATTGGGACAAAAAGGAACTTAAGGTCAATGGAGACTACTACATCAATTACGTTTTGTAGACAATATCATACTCTTTGCCAGTAGTCTTGAAGGACAGGGACACATTGAAGAGCTACAACAGGAAGGCAAAAAGTTTGGTGTGAAGATGAATATCACCAAAGAGCAAGTCATGTTTAAACCCTTAAGGACTAAGGAGCATTTTTTTTTTCAGGATCTGATTCAGGGCTTCCCAAACGACGTGCAGTCGCGCGTGGAGCCCTGAAATCCATGAAGTACATGTATGTCATGGGTCCTTTAGAGACGTTCACCCCATGAAGTACATGTACGTCACTGGCCCTCAAGGGGTTAAAAATTTACCATACCAAGGAAAATCACAGTAGATGGACAAGAACAAGAAGAAGTTTACAAGTATGTATATTTTGGACAGTAAATGTCAACAGATGGAACCACAATGATGGAAACTGAGCAACAAATAAAATTAGGATGGCAAGCATTTTGAAAACATAGTAGTACTTTCTTTAAAACAAATTTACCACTCTGTCTCGAGTGAAATTATTTTGACAAATGTGTCCTCCCAGTCCTTTCGTATGGCTGTGAAACATGGACGCTGAATGCAAAGCCATACAAAAACTTAAGGTTACAAGAAAAGTATGGAGCATTGAATTCTGAACATAACAAAAAGAGACTGAAAAAAATTGTGCATGGAATCATCAGCAAATAAACGACTATGACTTCATAGAACGAGTAAAGTACCTGAAATGGAAATGGCCAGGCCCCATAGCAAGAAGACCTGACAATAGATGCACCAAACTAATTTTGTACTGGACTCTGCTCCATATTCAATAATCAAAAGAGAAACAATTCACAGTGAAGCCAGGTGCCATATAAGACAGGAGTGTGAATGCACAAAACTTAAAAAGTTGTTATGAACCCCTGGAGTATAACAAGTTTCTAGACATTCTAGGTTTTCCATCAACACTTTTTGCATTTTGCAATATGCTATTTGTCCCCTAGGTTGAAGATGACAGAATTGTTCCTCTTTAACATGTCAAATATAGCCCCAAGTGCCTACATGCATCCCATTAAAAAAAAGGATCAATAGAGGTGACACAGGGGAGCAAAAGGGCTCCCCTACTTCCACCATTCCCCTACTACCGGGTAAGAGTGGGTGGAATAGGGAAACCCTTTTATGTCAATTAGAGAGACCTCCTCAGCAAGTCTCCAACAACTTCTATCCTGTGCCTTTTGTTGCACATGATTTGGCTGGAGCAACTGGGTGAGATGATTTACTGCCTCTATATGTTTTCAGGGAACTGTTGTGCCTGCTATTATGCATAGCCCATTCTCCATTTTACCTTTCTGGAATCTGCAAGTGTGTCTAGATGTGGGTTGCAAGGGAGCCTGTTGGTGTGTCACATTTCAGGGCTGCCACTGTCTCTATGTGCATATGTGAATAATCATTGCTTTTAATTGAGTTGGGGCTATCATTCAATGGGCTAAAAGGTCAATTTACAATGTCTACCGCTGGTTTAGGAATAGCCCATAGGTACTAGGGGACCAAATCAGAGTGAAGTCAACTGTGGTCTCTCCAGCTTTTAGGGTAAAGGCTAAATACCTTCTGAGTTGGAATAAGCCATATGTACTAAGGACCCAATACAGGGTGTATTTAACTGGTTTCTGCAATAAAGATGGACAAAACGTTTTGCCACAAAAGAGAGTTATGCAAAACAGTGTTTATTCCTCTGAAACGTGACAATTTCCACAATTTATTTTTGCCTTTTTCATTACTTTCAATCAACTATGATAATGCATTTCCTCCAATGTGGAGAGTCTCCCACAGTGCTAGTATAAGAGTGCTAGTATAACAGGGGTATCAACTCAGTGTCCTGCGCATTGTCACTCTGTACTTGGGAAAGAGAAGCTGAAATGCAGATACTAGTTAATTTAGACAGGCAGAAAAAGAGAGTGCATTCAAGCTGCTTGATAGGAGTGTTAATGGCAGTCACTGCCAATAGTTCTCTGAGTGTGGGTGCATGAAGGAAGAGTTAATTAAAAAAACATTTTTGACTAATAAATGACATATAGGAATGTGGTTCTTCCTACCTGTGCTGGCTGAGCCTGGGTGAGACTCTGCTGAGAATGAATGACAAACAATACATCATACATTCAAAACAAGACACATAGAGAAGGCACATGATGTGACGTGCTGTGTAATATGCACTCAGTAATCAGCAAGAATAAAAGGGGCAAGCATATACTGAGTTGTGGTGAGTGCTCTATCAGCTGATGTATGACTTATTGTTTGATTGCAAATTAGTGATTCTGAAATTAACAAAGGTGTTTCTCTGTCGTCCAATACAGGTTACTGGTAACTTTGGGTAGGAGATCCGCCCCTTTAAGTATGCAGGAACAATTCTATAAATGACTGCAGGGTGTGTAGCCTACCTTCCCTCCTTGGCAGCAGCTAGACAACCAGTTCCAGAAATATTTGTTCCTTGGTGAAGATAACACAGGCAAGAGAACAGTTCTGCTATAGTTTTAGAAACTTTTTTATTTTTCTGTTAGATATGGAATTTGTTAGATATGTGGACCTTAAGCCCTGAGGGGGAAAATTTTTATTCCAGTGTTTCCCTAGGAGTTACCCACTGAGGTTACTTCTCACTACATGGTAATCTGAAGACAGAAGATCTCTCCTTCTCTCCTTTGCAGATTAACCCTTCACCTGCCAGATAAGTGTATATTTCTGGGGTGAAAATTTAATCTTACACACTAAATTGGGTGATTAATTATTCTGAACGTTGTTGACACTGTGAGAATGTCTACTCCATTGGAGCTTGAGGCCAGGCCTAAGACTAAGGATGCTAGGGTCTCTGTATACCGCATTGCGCATTGCTCCTCATGTCATATAGGTTTGCCTAAATAATTCTCAGGTCATTTATGCCCAGCTTGTTCTGATTTCCCTGAGTCTATCCCAGGGACCTCTAGCCATGCATTAGAGCCAGTTTGGGTGCAAGAGTTCAAGGCTGCTACCAGGGACCTCAGGTCTACGTTGCAACTCTTTCCATCCCAGTTACAGGGGGTCTTCCATTCCTGGCAGACCCCTTCCTCAGTCAGATCTTACCTGCCCAAACTGCAAGGAGTACATGACATTTCAGATTCCTCTGAAGAGGAACTGTTAGTGGATTCAGATGTTGAGGAATGTTCTGCTGTGGGATCCTCTCAAATTTTTGGGGATCCCTTTGAGGTTGATCCAGAACCCTCGGCTGAGGGCCTGATCAGGGCCATCTTAAACACGCTAAACATTCTCCCAGTTCAGGAGGTTTCCTCAGATCCCTCTGATGTATTCCAGGAGCCTATAAAGCCCCATACTTGTTTTCCACCTAACCCCACTCTGGACCGCCTAGTGGCTGATGAGTGGAAATATCCAGACAGAAAGCCTTCTGTCTCCAACAAGTTTGCTAAGCTTTACCCCTTTTCTGAGGCGGCTCTTGCTCAATGGGTTCATCCCCCTAAGGTAGACGCTCCTGTCTCAAGGCTATCTAAGTCTACCTCCTTACCAGTTTCTGATGCATCCTCCCTGAAGGACTGGACTGACAAGAAGCTTGAGGTTTCCCTCAAGTCCATTTTTGCCACTGCTGGTACTACCATGTGTCCAGCATTTGCTGCGACATGGGTTAACCTGGCCATTGCAATGTGGACTGAACAACTCACCCTAGCTGTTCGCCGGGGTGATTAATCTTATGATATGTTGCGACTTCTTGCGAACATATCTGAGGCCCAGCACTATGTTTCTGCTCCCTTATTTGATGCTATCCGTCTGGTGGCAAGGGTTTCCACCATGTCTGTGGTTGCCAGACAAGCTCTTTGGCTCAAGATCTGGGCTGCTGACACCGCTTCTAAGACAGCCTTGCTGTCGTTGCCTTTTCAGGGTACATCCTTATTTGGGCCAGATCTTAAGGATCTGATCAGTGAGGCCACTGGGGGTAAGAGTACTCATCTGCCCTTGGTCCCCAGGAAGAAACCTCCTCTCAAGCGTTTTTTTTTCAACAGTTTTTTTCGTCCCTTTCAGACTGAGACACGTCCGTCGAACCAGGCGGTTTCCTCAGCTCCATGTGCAAGGTCTCCTCCAAGCCCAAGGCTTCCAAGACTTCTCTGGCATGACTTGCTGAACACGGGTCCCCATTCAGCTGTGGGTGGTGGTCTTTTGGTAGGATTCAGTGGTGGACCAGTGGGTTTTACAAGTATTGGCAGAAGGGTACAGGATCCCTTTCTCCTCTCTTCCTCCTTTTCGCTTTTTCCCCTCTCATATGCTTTCTAATCTCTTCTGGACAAGGATGTTCTGGAACCTCTTCCAGTTCAGGACAGAGGTACGGGTTTTTACTCAAACCTCTTCGTACTGTCCAAGAAGAACAGAGGTTATCGTCCAATTTTGGACTTGAAGGATCTCAATTCCTTTGTGATCCGGTCTCATTATCACCAGTAGTCCCTAAGGACGGTGATTCCGGACTCGTATTTACATATCGCCATTCATCCAGGAAGCCGGCAGTATCTCAGATTTGCCTGCGACTAGCAGTTCTCAGCTTTTCCCTTTGGTCTGACTACAGCGCCTCAGGTGTTCAACCATGTCCTGGGAGCCTTAGTGTCCATCCTCCACCGGGACGGCATCAGAGTTACTCCATACATGGACGACCTGCTTCTGAAAGCCCCCTCTGCGGAACTTCTTCATCTGCAGGTTCAGGACTGCATTCAAGCTCTTATCCATCATGGGTGGATCATCAACTTGGACAAGTCGGATCTTGTCCCATCCCAGCATCTGGTCTTCCTAGGCTTTCTCTTCGACATTCAGCAGCGCATGGTGTTTCTCATGGAGGATGTGGCTCACCGGATCGCACACAGGGTTTGGCTGTTCTAGCTCAAGATCCAGTTCTAGCCAAGAAGCTATCCTCTCTGGTAGGGAAATGCATCTCCACCATGGAAGCAGTCCCCTTTGCCATGGCTCACACCAGGGAGCTCCAGCGGTTTGTGATCCAGGTATGCAAGAGTCAGCTGGACCTTCTGCAGATGTCATTATCCCTCCCTCTTCATGTGAAACTGAGTTTGTCATGGTGGCTCGACCTCTCCAATCTCCTGAAGGGCAAGTCCTTCCTGATATCCTTCTAGACCATGGTGACGACAGATGCCAGCCTCTCCAGCTGGGGAGGTCCTGGGTCGCCTGAGTGCTCAGGGATGGTGGTCTCCGGAGGAATCTCTCCTTCCCATCAATGTATTTGAAGTTCGGGCGATATTTCATGCCCTTCTTCACTGGACGCCCCAGCTGGAAGAATGCCCAGTCCGAGTTAAGTCCGACAACACCACGGCTGTGGCTTACATCAACAAGTAGGGCGGAACAAGAAGTCTTCCCGCTTGGTTAGAGGTCAAGGCTATTTTGTCCTGAGCAGAAGAACACGTTCCTGTCATATCCACAGTGCACATTACAGGAGTAGACAACGTCATGGCGGACTTCCTCAGTCGACACACACAGTGGACAGCAGAGAGTGGGAACTGCATCCAGAGGTGTTCACCCTCATTGTTCAGAAGTGGGGTCTTCCTTGCATCAAGCTGATGGCGACAAGACACAACCGAAAGGTTCCAAGGCTCTGCTCTCACTGGAGGGATCCTCTAGCTTTGGGAGTGGATGCCGTGTCCATTCCTTGGTTATTTACTCTGGCTTACATCTTCCCTCCCCTTCCTGTGTTGCACAGGGTGTTATAGAAATTGAGACTGGAGCATTGTCCAGTCATTCTGGTTGCTCTGTACAGGCCTTGACAAGTTTGGTTTCCGGAGCTTCTGGATCTGTCAGTGGCGGAACCGTTCCGACTCCCCTCTCGTCCGGATCTTCTCCTCCTGGGTTACCTGTGGAAAGAGGACGTTCATCGTCTACCTTTGACGGCTTGGAAATTGAATCTTCAATATTGAAGAAGAAAGGTTTCTCTTCCGGTGTGGTGGCTACCATACTTAGTGCTCGCAAGCCAGTTTCCTCAAAGGCCTACCATCGTGTCTGGTCGACCTTCCTATCTTGGTGTGCCAATAGGGACTTGTCTCAGGAATTTGATCTGCCCACGGTCTTGGCCTTCTTGCAGGACGGTGTGGATTAGGGCCTCAGTTTGAGTTCCTTTAAGGTTCAGACTTCTGCTCTCTCTGTTTTCTTTCAGAGGCGCATTGCTATCCTTCCTGATGTCAAGGTGTTTTTCCAGGGCGTTGCTCATACTCGGCCTGTCATTAAGGCTCCTGCTCCTCATTGGGATCTTAATCTGGTTCTGGGTGTTCTTCAGTGCCCTCCCTTTGAGTCTTTGGCTACTATTCATCTACGCCTTCTGACGTGTAAAATGGCCTTTCTCCTGGCGATCGTGTCTGTTCGCCAAGTCGCGGAGTTGCATGCTCTGTCCTGTAGACCACCATTTTTGGTGTTTCACAAGGACAAGGCGGTGCAGCGGTGCTCCGCACCTCTCAGGAGTTCCTTCCCAAGGTGTTCAGGAGATTGTGGTGCCCTCTTTCTGCCCTGACCCCACCTCTGACAAGGAGAGGGATCTCCACTTGTTAGACATGGTGCGTTGTCTCAAGTTTTACGTACATCACACTGAGTCTATTAGGCAATCAGACAAGCCTTCCGTCATTCCTGAGGATCCCAGGGCAGGAAGACCTGCATCCAAGGTGACTATTGCTTCTTGGATCAAGTCCACTATTTGTAAGGCTTACGAGCGGAGGAAGAAGCCTGTCCCTTTCAGGGTCATGGCTCATTCTACTCGATCTATTGGGGCCTCTTGGGCTTACAAGAATCAGGCCTCTGCTGATGAGTTGTGCAAGGCTGCCACCTGGTCATCTGTGCACAACTTTTCAAAGTACTACCGTGTTGATATGTTGGCATCGGCTGATGCCAGCTTTGGGAGGAAAATCCTGGAGGCAGTCTTGCCTGTCTAGGATCTTCTTTGGTTCTTGGTGCTTCCTTCACTTTTGAGCCCTGTTGGCTCTAGTTCAGTGTGCTGTATAACAGTTTGGGGTGTTGTTACCCCTGCTTAGTGTCCGTTGACACTTCATTGTTCTGTTGGGCTATCTCTGATCTGATGGTTCATATCTGGTGACTTTGGGGGCCTTGCGCCTGGTCCTTGCCTTAATTCCCGCCTCTAGGAAAGTCAGTGGTTGGACATCTCAAAGCTACCAGTAACCTGTATTGGACGACAGAGAAAAGAGGATTTTAGCCTTACCTGTTAAATCCTTTTCTCTTAGTCCATACAGGTTACTGGTCTCCCACCCTGTCAAGAGACCATTCTTTGCTCTCCTGTGGCAGACCGTGGGGGTCCTTCGGGGTCACGCTCACAGGAGTCTTCTTTCCTTCCACTATCTAGTCATAATTAGTGTCTCAAATCTTTCTGGAGCTGGTTGGCTAGCTGCAGCCAAGGAGGGAAGGTATGCTCCACCCCCTGCAGTCATTTCTAGAATTGTTTCTGCCTACTTAAAGGGGCGGATCATCTACCCAATGTTACCAGTAACCTGTATGGACTAAGAGAAAAGGATTTAACAGGTAAGACTAAAATCCTCTTTTACAGTTCTGTAAAAACTAACACTGCAGTGACACTAGCTATCTAGTAGTGTAGATACAGACAGACAAAGAAGGAAAGCTGGAGTTGCTTGTAGTTGTGATTTGTAGACAATGAAAAAAAAACATTTTTAAATAGATTAAAAAAAACAAAACTTTTGACTGCTAGGCAACACAAGCAATAGATTCTTTACTTGAGCTGCAACAGAGAATAACAATGACAGGTAGAGACATATTGTATACAGGGCTGGTGCAAGGATTTTTGCCACCCTGGGCAAAACCTAATTTTGCCCTCCCTTGGCTCTGCCCCTTATGTCCTACCCCTTTATGCCTGCCCTGTATGTGTTTAAGTGTCAGTGTGTTTGTGTGTTCCCTATATGTGTATGTGTGTGTCAGTATGTGTTCCCTGTATGCATGTGTGTCAGTGTGTGAGTCTCTGTAAGGATATCAGTGTGTAAGTATGTGTGTGTGTGCTTCTCTATATGCGTATCAGTGTGTCAGAGTGTATGTTCTCTATATGTGACTCTCCCCCCCTTTGACTCGCTCCCCCTCTTGACTGTTGATCCCCCCTTTGACTCTCTCTCTCTCCCCCGTCTGACTCTTGATCCCCTCTTGACTGTTATCCCCCGTTTGACACTTTATTCCCCCGTCTGACTCTTTATCCCCTCTTGACCCCACTTCCACTTACTCTTCATGGTGCACGTCTCTCTTTCCCAGTGAGTACGTTTCAGTGCCCTCCCTTGGCTGGCTATTTTTTTAATGCAGTACAGCACTGGTTCAGGACTGAAGGAGCAGAGGGGGAGAGAGAAATGGGTATCGCTGTGCTACATTAAAAAAATAGCCAGCCAAGGGAGAGCACCGAAACATACTTTTTTTTACTTGGGCAGTAAGTGGTGAGCGGAGGCGGGGGGGGTGCTCCGATGCGGCCCCAGAGAATGTGCGCCCTAGGCCGGTGCCTACCTCGCCTATAGGTTGCGCCGGCCCTGATTGTATATCATACATTATGTTCAGAGAGAAAACATCATTCCACATTCTAACAGCTAGCTCACAGTCTGTATAACTCCTAGGACTGCTCAAGAAGAATATTGGTAAGACAAAAAGGAGATACTACATCAAATCATCTAAATTATATATATATATATATATATATATATATATATATATATATATACAGTAAATCAAGGCACAAATTACATGTTATAAATAACAAGGTACTAAATGTATTTAGATCTCATTAACTCTGAATAAAACATTACAGGCTTTATCCACAAACAAAAAAAGTATCAAACTTAGTTCACCATAGTGGAGAAATAAAACTTCTCATTTATTCAAGGGGAATATTTTGCCCCCCTTCAATGTTAAAGCCCTATGTTGACTCCCTGGTATGATGGGATTTGTAGTCCTGAACAGTTGAAGGGTCTCAGGTTTCCCACTGCTGCTATAAATACTAAGTAATAATTGTTTAAACTCACTTGCACTGCACAATAGCAAGTTACTCACAATTTATAAGATACATAAACATGTCAAAATACTTTTGGTAGGGTATTTTATGTCTGAAAACATTCTAATGCCAAACAGACAATTGTAGATAGGAGTGCTGTAAAACATTAGTATTGCATATAATAAAAATGTAAATTACTCTATATCGTGTTCTCTATTTCAAAACATATGGCACACAAAAACTTGCTACAAATATATCCCATGCAATAGAATGTGAAATTTGGAGAGTTACAGAAACTGATTTCAACACTGCTTGTTTTATGGCAATAATAGAATAGCATCTCATTGTCTCATAAATACAAAGTGAAATACTTAAAGGGATAGTAATACTTCGTTTTAACTTTATTTTATTTTGTAGGCATTAAAAAAACATGAAGAATGATATAAGTCTTATCTCTCAAACCTTTATGGTTTATGAGATATTCACAAGCAAAGTTTCCCCTCCCGCCCCTTTTACCTAGTGTAAGCCATCTCTTCTCAGATGTGAATCTGGTTGTATGACAGGACAGATAACAGAAGGGGACAATTTTCTTTGTATGAAAACAATGAAAGCCCTTCCCCCTTGACAAGTTTTTCAGCTTTTTCCCTTATCTTAATTGAAGATTGACCCTCTCTGCAGTCTACCTGGGCACCTCCCTTCTGATCTGGTTGAACGGGGGGGTGATACTTTGTTTGTATTTCATTGTTCTCACAGTAAGAAGATTGTCCCTTGATGTTATCTGTCTGGTCAAGCAACCAGATTCCACATCTGAGGGCAGGTGGCTTACACTAGGTAAAAGGGGCGGGAGGGGGAAACTTTGCTTGTGAATATCTGTCAAACCATAAAGGTTTGAGAGATAAGACTTATATCATTGTTCATGTTTTTTAATGCCTACAAAATAAAATAAAGTTAAAACGAAGTATTACTATCCCTTTAACTCTGTCCGAATTCATGAAGTAACATGTACGTTATTTAGGTCATAGACATATGACCTGGTGAGTCCTCCATGGAAAATTTATCTAGATACAAAATCTAGGTGCTTTCCCCTTTACTTGTTAATTGGAACACTGTACGGTTATAGTAAGATAGTAGAGTGTTGTTGCCAGTGAGGTATTTAGGTTTTCTGTTTCCCTAGGCCCAATGAAGTGTATACATTCCACCCACCCCCCATACACCCTTTGCCCTCACCATCGCTTTATCTGGCCCCTTTATGAAATTATATGGGGCTATAGAGTGTGGGAAATTTAATTTTTGGATATGTTTTATCATTGGGTAAGAGGTGCTTGTGAGGAGAATATAATCCCTGAGTCTTGGACTCACTCATTTTTGTCTACAAAATGGATAAAGATGCATAAAAGCAAAGCTGCACAGTCTGCTGACTTTACCAATCTGCTGCTCTGAAGACACTATTTTGGCTCCTTGGCCATTTTCTTCTCACATACTCCGATATATATGCCTGGATCAAATCCTGCCCTGTAGCTAAGTAAGAATTGCCTAAGCAACCTCTGCAATCCAAAGACGGTCATCTGCTCTTCCTGGATCATGTGTTTGTTCCTGCTGCTCTATTAAGAGGTTCTGAAGCTCATCCATGATGCTCCTTGGGCAGAACACATGTGCGTTCGTCAGACCAAAGACTTTGTGTTTCGTCATTTTTGGTGGCCTTCCAGTATGTCTTACACAGACAATTACATCTAGTCCTGTACAGTTTGTGCCATTTCCAAAAGCATGCACACTAAACCAGCAGGTGAACTAATGCCACTATCTATTCCAACACGTCCTTGGACTTTAGTCTCCATGGACCTCATCGTGGAACTACCTCCAGCTTGATCCTCCACAACCATTCTAGTGTTTGTTGACAGTTTGACAAAAATGGCTTATTTTGTTCCCTCCAAGAAATTGCCAACTGCTGCAAAGACTGCTTCCTTGTTTATTCTAGAGGTGATCTGTCTTATCAGACAGGGGTTCACAGTTCCCCTCGAAGATCTGGAAGGTATTCTGTTCATCTCTACATATCCAAGTCTCTATGTCTTCTGCCTTTCATCCTAAGTCCAACGGACAGATGGAAAGAGTCAACCAATCCCTAGAACAGTAGTTGAGATGCTTTTACATCATACCAACAGGATAACTGGATCGATTTTCTTACCCTTGCTGAATTCTCATACAACAACCACGTCCATGTGTCTACATGTATGTCTGTTTTATGCCAATTATGGCATGCATCCTGCTTCATTTCCCTGATCTATACTCACATCACAAGTCCCATAGATGAATACTATGGTACATGTCCTTACCGCCATCCTCCAGTCTTTGAAGACCAACATTTTATCAGCACAAGCTGTATACAAGTCAACAGTTGACCATAAGAATCACACTCCTGTGTCATTCAGCCTGGCAAGAAAGTGTCATTCTCCATTAAGCATATGAACTGTCTGTGCCCTCCAAACAATTGAGCGCCCATTTTATTGTCTATCGAATTCTGTTGTGTATCAATCCTATGACTGAAAAACTGGAGCATTCATCTCGTGTCCATGTTCACCCAGTTTTTCACATCTCCCTACTTAAGTCTGTTACTCCCAACATTTCTCACAGACGTGTTCTTTGCCTCCTTCTCTGGTGCTTACCAGGAGGAATATGAAGTTGAAGCCATTCTGGATTCCTGATTGCATTCCTGATTCAGTAATTGGTGCAGTGGAAGGGTTATGGTCCAGAAACAATTCCTGGGAGCCAGCTTCTTCTCTTCATTGTCCTGTTCTTCTTGGGGTCTTTTACCATGCTCACTCAAAACACCAAGGTCTGTCACCCTGTGGGTGCCCTTGGGGGGGCAATGTCACTGTTGGTACTCTGGACTTGCCTCTCCCTGAGCTTGAAATGTCGACCATCGGGTTATACCTGTAGGTACTGTGGCTTCCATCGCTGCCACCAGAGGACTTGCTATCTGCAGGCTGTTCTGTAGCATTATTGTCCTTTTCCTCTTCCTGGATTTCCTGGCTATATTGGTTAATGGTTTCCAGCTGTACCTTGTTTACACACCAGACTGCCTGAGCTCCCAGTGCACAGTTGTTAAAACATTGTGGTGAAGACTCCATTTGTTCCCTCCTGTTTGTTTGATTCTCTGGTTGACCTTGGCTTGTAACATGACGTTGCTTGAACTTTGCAAGCCTTGACCTTGGCTTGTATCTTGACTTAGCTTGAACTCCACCCACCTTGACTTATTGGCCTGCCACGACTACTCTTCAGCCTCCTGGTCCTGTATCTCTGCTTTCCCCTGACTACTGATATACATATCCTGGTCCAGCCCCTGGCTTAACCGGGGGTGGGATTTCTGACTTTGTGGCCAGACTTTAATACGGTTTTGACCACTAACCAGCCTCACACTCAAGCTTTACTTCCTAGCTTCCACTGCAGAGGTGGTGAGCCTTAGGCTACTTTCAGTCCTTTTGTCCTGCTATTGGGATCCAGTCTTCTGTATACCTGACATTCTCATCTTGTACTAGGGGCCAATGTTTGTTTCCAATCTTTTTAACCCCTTAAGGAGCCATGACGTGCCAGGACCGTCATGGGTAAATGTGCCATATGGACCCATGATGATCCTGGCATGTCATGGAATTCAGGGCTCCCCACATGATTGCACGCTGTTCAGGGAGCTCTGAATCAGATCCAAGAAAAAAAATGCTCGGTGGTCCTTAAGTGCCAGCCGTGAGCCACCGTTCCTTAAGGGGTTAACAGCCTATGACTCCTCACCGTGCTGCTGAAAGCCAAATTTAATTCTGATATTGGTCTTTGAGTGATTATGGAGACTACAGAGGCAAGCTTTTCTGTAGATTTCCCTGGTTTTACTGATATCAGTGATCTTTTTTATTGCTTTAGGTGATTATCTTTATGCAATCGCACCTGTGTTAAAAGTTGTGTTGGATGTATATTTTAGCATAAAGAGTATCATTGGCTGTATTAGTAAGATTAGAGCAGGGTTTTAGGAAGGAGCGTTGGGTCCAAGGACTATATTAAAGAGCAACTGCAAAAGGACAGATATAATGCCTTAATAAAGTCTGACCATCCAGTTGTAATATTTTTGGAGAAAAAAAAACTGACCATAGATACCAGGATGTCTGAACAACCTGAGAAGAAACCCCAAAATGGATGCACTTGTGGCAGATTAACTCAGAGTGGTGTAACTTCCAAACAGGAGGAAAATAGTTGGACATCAGTTGTGAGTTGTGTCCTTTTATCTAATAAATTGTTTTACACTCTTTATGGTCATTCCAATCTGGAGTTTGGCGTTAACCTCCAGCTGCACAACACTTGAAAATCCAGACCTCCTTGAGGGCTTACCCTACATTTTCAGTTTCTAAGTGAAATCACATATTGCATTACTGAACAAGTTATATAAGCAAGATGTGGTTGGCCTAATAAGGATTATTTTTATTTTTGACATTAAAACAGAGCTTGTCTGCCATTGAAAATGATGATTAATTGGAACTTCTCTTTTTGTGAAACATTACTATCCCTTTAAAAGCCCCTATTAATGGTAATTGTAATTTGTCCCTAATGGTGCAGCTGATCTTCCAAAGAATTGTTCAATTTACTTAGTATATCAGCATAATTATTATTAACTCCCCAAACACAAAAGATACCTTGTTATTATTATTATGAGTGCAAGAGGGATGTCCCACACATTCAATAAACCGGATGCTTGTCTATAATTAAAAGGGTTAAAGGGACAGTAATGTTTCACAAAAAAAGCGGCTCCAATTAATATTCATAGTATTTGGGCAATGGAGAGTGTTATTTCAGCACTGTCAGAGTTGTAGTTCAAGAGTAATTGAATGATAAAGTGTCCCCTCGTGTCCCTTTTACTGATGTAACACTGCTCACCTCAGAGCAGCAAGACTGTCCTGATAGATCACAGAGAGGGACAATCTTCAGTGAGGAAAAACCTGAAAAACCTGTCAAGGGGGAGCAGGATTTTCCTTATGCTCACAGTAAGAAGATTGTCCCTTGGTGTGAGCTGTCTGGTCCCAGGACCACATTCAACATCTGAGGGGAGGTGGCTTACACTAAGTAAAATGGGTGGGAGGGGGATACTTTTTCATTCAATTACTCTTGAACTACAAGTCTGACAGTATTGAAATAACACTCTTCATGCCCCAAATATTATGAAGATTAATTGGAGCTGCTTTTTTTGTGAAGCATTACTATCCCTTTAATTAACAGATTAGGGCAAATCTAAAAATTAGCTGTAAACAGAAGTCACACGATAGCAGAACATTCTGTTTACATCTGACATGCGGAGGGATGTGTCCCCTTTACGTCACCACTTCTGTATAAATGTTCAAGGTCAGTAAATAATTGACCTACTTTCCGTCTCATACTATGATGATTGCCATAATAAATAAAGAAAATAGTTGGCTCCTGACTCCTTTCAATTGAAAATGAAATCATCTGAAGTACTTCAGAGCCTACAAAAATCTTGGTGTTACTGTTATTTCCTAAGCTTTGTTTTGTTGTTGTTGTTGTTGTTGGGGTTTTCTTGGCTCACCTTGTAGGATATTAAATGCAACATCCTTGTGTTCTTTATTCATTTAGATAAAGGGCTGTTGTGACTCATCTCTACTATAAGGTTATACAGAGGTCTTGTTAACCTCATGAGTTATGTTCCAATTTCAGGAGATTTCAATTAAAGAGATAACATACACTTTACTAATCCTTTTATTGCCAGAGAGGCCAACGCATTGTTTTGCAAAGCTTTGGCAACCTCTCTGGCACTTAAAGGGTTACAAAGGAAAGAATCATCACAGAGGAGTTATCAAAATAATAATTTTGTTTTCTCGTAAAATAAGATAAAAAGTGCACTATTACAAACATAAAAAGCACATATAAATGTATGTATGTGCAGACATGTCTGTTTTCACTGTCATATGAATGCAGTATTTATATCTGAACATACCCTCCTCATTGGTCCTTTCTATTACCTTGATTTAATGTGCATGTCATGTAGCATTCACTATGTTTGCATAGTACAACACCAACAAAACAAGGGTAAGAAGGCAAAGGTTGAACTTCATGGACATGTCTATTTTTCAACCTATTCAACTATTTTACTGTTACTGTGGGCATGAACTGTATGTTCAGAGACAAAGTGGATGAATCCTGACACATTCAAGGGGTTAAATTCCCCTTTAAATTTATGGGAACTTTTTTCATTTTTATTTTTCCCCAAGTTGCAATTGGTTTGCACCAGAATATGCCTGCACTTTTGTACCCAGGTTGCTGGCGCCAATGAATTAATAATATAACAGCTCATGTTCCTAATTTAAGTCCCACAGGTGTTGTGGGCATGGGTGACCTTGAGGATTTGCCCCAGGTGCCAGCTCATGAAACTTGCGCATCTGAAGGCAAGACAATGAGTCAGCCATAGCATTAGCATAACTGGCTATATGCTTCATCTGTAATCAGATATTCCAAGTTAAACATCTTAACACTAAATGCCTCAATAACGAGATGACTGGTGGTGACTTTGCTTATAATCTATTCAATGACTGCACAACACTAAGATTGTCGCAAAACATTTTTATTCTCTTATAATAGACCAAGGGGGAGCAGTAGATATAGCTTATCTAGATTTTAGTAAAGCATTTGACACTGTCCCTCATAGAAGACTCATTAACAAACTGCAGTGTTTGGGTCTGGATGTAAAAATAGTTAAATGGTTAAGGCAATGGCTGAGTGACAGGAGACAGAGTGTGGAAGTCAATGGAGAATATTTGGACGAAAGGAGTGTTACTAGTGGAGTACCTCAGGGATCTGTACTGGGGCACATTCTTTTTAATATTTTTATTAGTGATATTGCAAAAGGTCTTCAAGGAAAGGTATGGCTTTTTGCAGATGATACCAAGATCTGCAATAGGGTAGACATTCCAGGGGGAATAAGCCAAATGACAAATGATTTAGGTAAATTAGAGTGTGGCAGATGCAGTTTAATGTTGATAAATGTATAATAATGCACTTGGGACATAAAAATCCAAAGAAAAAATATACTATTATGGGTAATGAGAGGAAAGGTATTTGGGAGTAAATATTTTTAATGACTTAAAGGTAGGCAGGCAACGTAACAAAGCGGTGGGGAATGCAAGCAGGGTACTGGGTTGTATAGTTAGGGGCATTAGTAGCAGATAAATGGAAGTGGTTATGCTACTCTACAGATCTCTAGTTAGACCTCACCTAGAGTAATGTGTGCAGTACTGGAGACCCCATCTCTAGAATGATATAGATACTCTAGAGAAAATTCAAAGAAGGGCTACTAAAATGGTGACTGGTTTACAGGAAAAGAAATATCAGGATAGACTAAAGGATCTAAACATGTATCGCTTGGATGAGAGAAGAGAGAGAGGGGATATGATTGAAACATTCAAATACATGAAGGGATTCAACAAAGTGCAGGATAAAAGTATATTTCAAAGGAGTAAAAATGTTAGGACAAGAGGCCATAGTCTAAAACTAGAGGGACACTGGTTTAGATGTAATGTAAGAAAGTTTTACTTCACTGAGAGGGTAGTAGATAAGTGAAATAGCCTACCAGCAGAAGTGGTAGAAGTTAATACAGTGACAAAATTTAAGCATGCATGGGATAGGCATACGGTTGTCCTTAAAGGGATAGTAATACTTCATTTTATCTTTATTTTATTTTTTTAGGCATTAAAAAAACATGAAGAATGATATAAGTCTTATCTCTCAAACCTTTATGGTTTAAGAAATATTCACAAACAAAGTATCCCCCCCCCTTCAGCCAGATCAGAAGGGAGGTGCCCAGGTAGACTGCAGAGAGGGACAATCTTCAATTAAGATAAGGGAAAAAGCTGAAAAACTTGTCAAGGGGGGAAGGGCTTTCATTGTTTTCATACAAAAAAGATTGTCCCCTGCTGTTATCTGTCTGGTCTTACAACCAGATTCACATCTGAGAAGAGATGGCTTACACTAGATAAAAGGGGCAGGAGGGGAAACTTTGCTTGTGAATATCTCTTAAACCATAAAGGTTTGAGAGATAAGACTTATATCATTCTTCATGTTTTTTTCATGCCTACAAAATAAAATAAAGATAAAAAGAAGTATTACTATCCCTTTAATGTAAAAAAAGACCAAGGCCCAATAAAGGTTTGAGGTTTTTAGAGTAGGAAAATGGGCAGACTAGATCGGTGGAATGGTTCTTATCTTCAACTGATCTTAAATTATCAACCCACTGAAAATTGCTTTCTGGGCAAATAGGCAACCTGAAACCCTCCTAGAAACCCTGCTTAATTAATGAAACCCGCTCTCTGTTTGGGCAGTGCTCTAACCACGGGAGCATGTTTGTCAGTTTCACCAGGGTTGCTGCTTTTAAGAAAATTACATTTTGCTCCTGTTTGCTGTGTGGAAAATTGTTTCTTAAACAAAGGAAACTAGGAAGTCCTCCTTTGCATACTAAGCATTAGTGCCTAAACTTACAGCTATTGGGGAATTTACATTGGGACTCATTGAATGCCCAGTAGACAAGGTGATGAGGAGGTGTTGCTTGTGATCTGTGTAAACCACTGGTTGCCTGCTGGGACATTAATTATACCCAAAGTATCACATCTTTTTGGCCTCATGTTACCGATGTGTGTACAGCCAACTTTGCCAGAACCGTTCATAGTATGTGAACCATGCAAATCCGCCAAAAGTTCGGAATGTCTCAAAAATGATGTCCAAATGCTGAAACATAAACATACAGTGTTTAAGGTGTTTTTCCCCCATCACTGCAGCATAAATGCAGAAAGCTTGTAACCAATTTTTAAATGTTCTTGCGATTCGTCTCTGTGTGTCCATATTCACTTTATCATCGCTTCTCTTTGCTATAAACTCCGTTGATGCTAGGAGTAATGATAGCAAATAAAGAAACTCCCCTTTCCATATTCTCTCTACTTGTGCAGACAAATAGAGACCAAGAGGAGAGGAATCACATGTTAGAGCTTCTCTCAAGAATGAAGCATCAACACTGGAAATATTCTCTCTCCTAATAACGTCTGTATGGACTGTATTAACAGTATCTTGTAAATTTTCTTTTTCAATCATTCTATTACTACTATGATTGGTATTCATTTTCCAAACACTAGATACACTTTTATTAATATTTCATAGTTGATCTAAAACCTTCTGAAGGGAGCTCACCACTTCCCCTAAGGAATGATCATTGCTTAACCCATTACACTCACCACTCCTTTGCGGTCTTGCTTGAAGACTGTTTGGTCTAATTCTTCTTTTTTCTTCACTGATCTGCTGCTGTTGTTGCTGGATGATCTCCTGTTGGGATAACTGCTGAATCTGCTGAGGAGTTGATGGGTGATGAACCTGTAGAAAAGACTTTGATGGACAAGAGGGGGACTGAAGGGAGAGTGCAGTCTGGGAGAGGTGTTGAGAATGAGACAGGGACTGGGACAAAGCATGGGGCAGGGGGAGAGACTGAGAGGGCTGATGGTGCTGACATTGGGATGCAGACTGAAAGGAAAGCTGGACATGAAGACTTGACCGGCCAGAATGCTGATGAGTAGGGACAGATACATGGGGAGATGCCTCATGCGATTTCTGGCCTGCAAACACTGGACTTCAGGGGAGAAAGGGTGCTTTGGAGTCCTTCTTCTCTTTGATCTGTCTTCAGCTGGAAAGCATGAAGTCCTATGTGTTCCAGCACTATGTCTCCTCCTGCTGGATGATTGTTGTAATGGCCGGCCTACTGCTCCTCCTCCAAGATGACTTGGTGAAAATGACAGAGAGCCGGACGACAATGCTGCCAGAGAGGCTTCAGACTCTTCCTCCGCTTCACACAGTACCGGAGGAGGAGAAAGGAGAAGACCAGACATAGATGGGGAGGCGTTGAGGCAATCCCTTAGCTAGGCCCCGTCCCAACATTCAATGGCTTTCTTTTTTAATGCCTAAAGGAGCTGAAACAGCTCTGAAGATGATTCAGCAAACATTTCTATTTTTTATGCAACTAACACTGAGCTGCTTGAAGTCAAACTCCTGTGAGGTAAACTTAAGCAGCCGATGTTATTTATATCCCATCTTCCCACTATGCAGCATACCAGGCATGAGGCATGGCCATGCCATGGGTGGTAAAACCCCCAAATTCTAGCAGCTTCCAAAGATTTTAAGGTGGCAGCCTAGTAAACATATACTTTACTAAAACCTTGTGCAAATAACATAGGAAGAAAAAGCAGGGGACCCCAACTCCATGTGTTGCTTCCCTTATTCAGTTCGGTTCCTTACAGTCAGTAAATTGATGTCAAATTGCATATCATGTTATAGGTAATTGAGGCATGATTATTTTAGAGGAAGCTGGAGCTGATGCACTCACTTGAGGATTAAGCATTTCTGCTTTAGGTTAACCCAAGCTGTCTACACCCATAATATTGTGACCTTTGGCTGGGCTAAAATACAAAATTGCCAAGAAAGCCTTTTAATAGGTGTTTTATAGGTCAAGGTGATTTTATTATGAATAATTCTGCCAAATGTAAAAATAAAGCAGGTGTTGTTTTATTTTACTCAACTCCAGATGGTCTGCAATATTAACCCTGATTACAAAATGTTTTTCTTCTTCACAATTACAAACTTACTTGGGCATAGTCCTCAAAAATAAATATATAAATATATATAGAGGGAGACAGAGAGAGAGAGAGAAAGAGAGATTGTTGGACAACTGTGTGCACAAACAACACACAGTACCAAATAGCACACATCCATACAATTGTATAATTAAGCTGCAAGAATTATTTATGAACACATGTACAGAGTAGGTACTACTTTCTCTCTCTCTCTCTCTCTGTATATATATATATATATATATATATAACTATGTAAATCATCTTCAGTTGTTGTCATCCACTGCAGGATGAAGGCCTCCTCAGCAAGTCTCCAACAACTTCTATCTTGTGCCTTTTGTTGCCACTTTGTACCAACAAATTTGGTAGTTTCATCTGCCCATCTTGTCTCTGATCTTCTTCTTAGGAGTTTAGTATTGAGTGGAATCCATTCCAAAATTTGTTTGCTTCTTCTTCAACCTTCAGGTCTTATTGCTATGTGGCCTCCCCATTTCCATTTCAGGTGCTTTACTCTTTCAGTGATATCACAGACCTTTGTTTGCTGGTGAATCTATGCGCATGTTTTTAGGTCTCTTTTTGTTATGAATTTGTTGATCCATACTTCTCTGTGTAACCTTAAGTTTTTGTATGGCTTTGGTGTCCATGTTTCACAGTCATACGTAAGAACTGGGAGGACACATTGGTCAGAAAACTTTCACTTGAGGCAAGGTGGTAAATTTGTCTTAAAGACTGTACGTGTAAGTTTTCCAAATGCTTGCCATCCCAATGTTATTCTTCACTCCATTTCCATCATAGTGTTTCCATCTGCTGACCTTTCCTGTCCATGGTAAACATAATTTTCAACTTCTAGTTCTTGATCATCTACTAGGATTTTCCTTCATCGTAGTATATATATATATATATATATATATATATATATATATATATATATATATATATATTAAATGTCAATATTAAATGTAGATGAAAGCTACATGGTAATGAGTACTTATGATTCATAGGTGGAAATCAAAGTTAGGAGCAGCTTAGCCACTTCAAAACTAACTGTGTGCCTTAATATATTTTATGTGTATCTTGTGTAACTTTGTGGCTCCCTTACTGCCAGGTTCACTGATCCAGAACATATAGTATACTTAAAGGGATATTATTGTTTCAAAATAAAAGCAGCTCAAATTAATTTTCATAGTATTTGGGCCTAGGAGAGTCTTATTTCAATACTGTTGAAGTTGTAGTTCAAGAGAAATTGAATGATAAAGTGTCCCCTCCCGCCCCTTTTACCTAGTGTAAGCCACCTCCCCTCAAATGTGGAATCTGGTCTTAAGACCAGACAGCTCACAGCAAGGGACAATCTTCTTACTGTTAGTATAATGAAAACCCTGCCCCCCTTAGCAGGTTTGTCAGGTTTTTCCTTGTGCTAATTGAAGATTGTGCCTCTCTGCAAGCCATCTGAACACCACCTTGCTGCTCTAGGGTGAGCAGTGTTACATCAGTAAATTCGGCAGGAGGGGGATACTTTATCATTCAATTACTCTTGAACTACAACTCTGACAGTATTGAAATAATACTCTCCATAGCACAAATACTTTGAAGATTAATTTGAGTTCCTTTTATTTTGAAACATTACTATCCATTTAACAGAAGTCAGTCCTACAGAGCATAATAAAGTATAACACATTTTAAATCAGTGTTGATTCAAACAGACTTCCTCTGTCTTTACGCCATCTCCAAGCAAGCTTGGCTGTGTACAGAGCTTGTTTGTGGGAGGGGGCTGGAATAGGCTATGAAAAAAAATGAAAAAAGGAGGTGCATATTAGTGCAGTGAAACCGCTTGCAAATATTATAAATACAAACAGTAGTTTGGATACTCACATTTAAAAGTAACCACCAGAAGCCTAAGCTAAAGTGAATGGCAATAACAGCTTGCAGAGTGGATCTCAGTCTGACATATGCAAAACCACACTGGCTGATGGCCTTATCTTTACTGATCTAATACAATCGTCAGCAATCCTCATTGATCTTGTGGGGATAAATGTGGGGAATCGGCACTCTGTGTAATCCAAGGTAGATGAACATATGGATACTTAAGTGTCACTCTTTATGAAGGACAGACCCTCTTTCCCACCCTGGAGTGCCTCTTTTTATTATTATTATTCTTTATTTCTATAGCGTCAACTTATTCTGCAGCGCTGTACAATAGACATAAAGAGATTTTAAATAGTACAAATTGAATATGGAAAACAAAAGAATCAGAGGGCCCTGCTCGTGACAGCTTACAATCTAGAGGAAGCTAGGTTGGAAACAGAAGGTGTAAGTGCTAAGACTGTGCTCTGTGTAGATAAGTGTATCACATTGCTTCACAGGGATAAAACCCACATTAATGTTTGTGTAAACTTAAACACATGCTGTTGTAAATTAGTCTGTGTAAATAAAAACCATTGGTTTTTCTCTAATGATTTATTCAGTTACAGAAAGAGGCATCAACAGGCCATAAAATAACCTAAAAATTCTTTGTAATGCCCCACCCACCAGCCACGCTCCCAGCAACACCACTAGCCATTTGAAATGTTGGGAGGCATGCATATGTGAAGTGATGGAGTACTTATGGGCTTTAAAGGGATAGTAATACTTCGTTTTAACTTTATTTTATTTTGTAGGCATTAAAAAAACATTAAGAATGATATAAGTCTTATCTCTCAATCCTTTATGGTTTAGGAGATATTCACAAGCAAAGTTCCCCTCCCCGCCCCTTTTACCTAGTGTAAGCCATCTCTTCTCAGATGTGAGTCTGGTTGTATGACAGTACAGATAACAGAAGGGGACAATTTTCTTTGTATGAAAACAATGAGAGCCCTTCCCCCCTTGACAAGTTTTTCAGCTTTTTCCCTTATCTTAATTGAAGATTGTCCCTCTCTGCAGTCTACCTGGGCATCTCCCTTCTGATCTGGTTGAACAGGGGGGGGATACTTTGTTTGTGAATATCTCTTAAACCATAAAGGTTTGAGAGATAAGACTTATATCATTCTTCATGTTTTTTTAATGCCTACAAAATAAAATAAAGTTAAAACGAAGTATTACTATCCCTTTAAGAGATCCTTAGTACATTGGACTGTATCTGTATTTCACAAAGTGCCATATATGAAAAACAAATTGAAGCAATTCTATGCAAAGCCAGCTGCAACATAGTGGGCAAGTAAAGCCCCCACTGATTTAAATTGGGCTACAAACATCTTCAAGAGAATGAGAAGAAATGCATTAGAGACCTCTCCAGGATAAGGCTGATTGGAAAACTGGAACATTGTTATTTCTCCTTGATGATGCTGTTGTTTTGCTCAATTTTTTACTTATACATATGCCCCAATTAATAATTTACTCAAGGATCTGAGATATAAGAGAGACTAGCCAAACTGAGTTTGTTTATATTGGATAAGAGATGTCTAAGTGGTGATATGACTATCATGTAAAAATATACTCATGGTCAATAGAAAGAAATATCTAAGGAACTATTTATTTACTCAAAAGCCAAGCAGAAACAAGATGTCTTCAATTAAGTCTAGAGGGAAAAAAGGCAGTTTTGAATAAAACCAAGACAAGGATTTTTTTAAAGTAAGGGCAGTAAAGTTATGCATTTCTTTCCTTTGGGTTGCTGTTCTTGAAGATACTGTAGTTGCTTTTCAAACAATAATGGATACTTTACTAGTTCAGAATAATATTGAGAATTATGCAGTTGGTTTCAAAGCTGATAGAATGTTGATCCAGGGAAATATAAGACTGCCATTTGCAATCAGAAATTATTTTTTTATACCCACTTGGGGCTTTATTGGAAATGGCGTCAATGGAACGAGGGCTGCCTTCCTCTGGATCAACAGGGGAGATATGGCACACGGCAGTTTTAAGAACCCCAGAGGCCCCCAGTGGAATTGTCAATGGCAGACCACCAAATATAAGCTAACACTGAGCATCTTTAAGTTTAGTTGTAGCCTTCCTCTTCCTTTCTTTCTGTTTGTGGGAAAAGCATCCACATTTACATGTTGTGCACCCAAAACTGCCTCACTCCTAACTGGCCATCTATATTGGTTCCTTTCTCTAAAAATGGGACTGTTGGGAACCCAAGCAGAGGCCCCCTTAGACTGGAGACCCTCGGTGAACACTTGGATATACCATGTAATAAAATGCCACTTATATGGTATGGGCTGGACATGTGTCTTTTTTAGCCTCATCAACTATGTTACTATGTAATATTTTATATTTCTCCCCTGTTGTAAGCATTCCAGAATATCATGGTACCTTTTAGATGAATGATAATACTAATAATAACGTTAAAGGGATAGTAACACTTCGTTTTAACTTTCTTTTATTTTGTAGGCATTAAAAAAAACATAAAGAATGATATAAGTCGAATCTCTCAAACCTTTATGGTTTATGAGATATTCACAAGCAAAGTTTCCCCCTCCCGCCCCTTTTACCTAGTGTAAGCAATCTCTTCTCAGATGTGGAATGCAGTCCATAGACCAGACAGATAACAGAAGGGGACACTCTTATTCCTATGAAAACAATAAAATCCCTGCCCCCCTTGACAAGCTTTTCAGGTTTTTCCCTTATCTTAATTGAAGATTGTCCCTCTCTGCAGTCTACCTGGGCACCTCCCTTCTGCTCTGGCTGAACAGTGTGAAATCAGTAAAAGGGGCTGGAGGGGGACACTTTGTCATTGAATTACTCTGGAATTACAACTCTGACAGAATTGAAATAACACTCTCCAAAGTCCAAATACTATGATGATTAATTAGAGCTGCTTTTATTATGAAACATTACTATCCCTTTAAAAATAATAAACAGTAGTGATTTTGGTCCCTTGTGGGCTAGATTTGGGATTACTACCCTTGGACAGTTATACCAGGATAGTCAGCTGAAATACTTTGCACAATTACATGACAAGTACCATATACAGCATAATCTCTTTTACTCATATTTATGTATTAGGCATGCTCTTCGAGCTCAGTGGGCCGATTGAGTCCAGATGATTTCTACGTTTCCGCTTCTTACTAGATTGATGATTCTTGAGCCTTCAAGACCTCTTTCTTTCATTTACCAGTGGCTAGAATCTCACATGGGGTATCAGGAGTTCCCTTCACGAAACAAATGGGAAATGGACGTGGGTCCATTAGAGAATTGGGAATGGGATTTGGCTAAGGCGGGACCAGCACTGGTGGCAATGCCAACTAGACACCAGATGATAGAGTTGAATATCCTACATAGAATTTATTATACGCCGGTCAGACTGTATAGAATGGGGAATTCTGGTACCGACTGTTGTCTTCGGTGTGATAATGTTCAGGGCACATACTTGCATATGATCTGGGAGTGTCCTGGAGTCAGGAGGTTCTGGAAAGAAATAATGCGTATTGTGGTCCTGGTGTTGGGGAGACCTGTTCTATGACTCCAAAGATTTGTTTATTGTCTGTTTTTCCCAGTGAGATTGAGGATGCAACTGACAGATCTCTACTGAGTGAGCTCTTGGTGATGGCGAGAAAGGTGGTGGCCTTGAACTGGATGTCAAATAGAGTTCCCAATTGTAGGGCGTGGATAAACCTAGTTTTACAGTGCATTCCACACTATAAATTGGTTTACTTACACCGGGGTATTCCAAATATGTTTGAGAAGATCTGCGGAAGATGGCAGAACTGGTGGACAAATAGAGCAGATACTGCTGTGGCACCTGATGATGTGCAACTTACTGGTGATGATTGATTGAGGTCACACCTGCTTATTGCGTGGATGGCTGTGATGTATAATTGATGCGTCACATTGTGTATGAACCCTGTACATACCGGGATCTCGTGAAACTGCTGTCTGGTGAACGGATGGGGGGGTGCTGCGGGTTTGGGAGAGAGAGGAATTGGGGTTGGGGGGTATAGTAAAATATAAGTTAGGTTACATTTTAGGAGTTTTGGTTATTGGAGGTTGCAATAATAATAAAAACCTCAGGTTGACTCTGTACGCCCTATTGATATGCATATGTTCTTTTCATTGTTCCAAATGTCTACATACTTTTGTTGTACTTGAACAATTCTACATGTACTTTTTTTTTTGTATTTAAGATGTATATGGAGCAATCTGATAACAAAATATATTAAAAAAATAATAATAATAAACAGTAGTTGGAATGAGCTGCATGTTCCTAATTTATACATCCCACTTATTGAGCTACTTTGGGAACATGCAGCTCATTTGAGTGTATAATGCATTCAATGGAGCTGCATGTTCCTAAGGCCTAAATACTACTTTATTTATGTAGAAAATTCACCCATTAAAACTGCTTGCTCCAACTGTAGTGTAGTGGGGAAGTGTGCGTATGTTATGAAGTGTGCCATTATTGTGTTCCCTGTTTAACACTATGTACTAATGACTGTGAAATGACCCATTCTCCTGTGAATAGTATAACAGGCACATCTACGAATTGTTTGCATTTTCCCATTGATTGCCAGAGGAGTGTGTAATGCATTGTGCAACAATGCACTGAGTACCCCTCTGGCACTCAGAGGGTTGAAGTTGTAATACTGGCATTGTTTGTCTGTCATTCTGCGATCATACAGTCTTGTAATACACCAAAGTGCAGGCACATGATTCTTATATCCAACTTCAGACAATGATCTACTCTGGCAGTTTTGCACCTTCCCACCAGTGTGTTATAATAACTAAATTAGTGAGAGAATGTTATATTGTCTGGACACATTAGTAGCAGGGTGAGCAGGAGTGGAACATGCTGGTAACAGTTCATCCAAGGTCTCCATTTAGAGGGCAGCAGAAAACGACAAGGGCATTAAAATCTAGGAAAGGGGTTAAAGCTGACACAGTTTTAGATAAAATAACTTTAGATCAGTAAACAAACAAAGAATATTAGGGGCAAACTCAGGATATTTCAGATAGGTGCTTCCAAAGAAAAAAAAACTCAGGGAATAAAGATACCTGTGTAGTTGTCTTCCCAGAACCAACTGCAGTTACCTTCGCATTAGGTCGGGAGTGATGGCTGATGGGAATGTAGTCTAACAGCTGGAGGGATGCAGTTTGTCCTCCTGATATAGTTATATGCCCAGCAGGAGTACATCGTTCTCATTGCTGGGGTGCTGAAGTGAAGGTGTCCCTGTTTTACTCAGCAGGATAAACACTGAAATAGATATTTTTATATACTAGCGTTACTATTCCATTAAAAGCAAAACTGATATACTAAGTAGAACTGAGTAATTCTGGAGCAAACCAACAGTACCACAGAGGACAAAAACAAATTATTATTCGTTTTAGTGGGGCTTTTAACCACTTGAATGCTAAAGAGGTCCTCAACACACTGTAAAGCCAATGCATTATGGAGCTAATGCACTAAGATATCTCCAACTTTGGAGGTCTTAGTGCATACGCTCTACCGAACAGCGACGGCTCTACGTTTTTGTGAGGCCTAAGCAAAAAATTCACTTGGGACCCCCCTTTACTTCTGTGTCAGTACATCTAATGAGACATTGCCATCTGATTTTGTTTACATAGGTCATCTTTACTGTATGGGCGCTGTGGTGCCCTCTGACCAAGTGGAGGCTCTAATCAGCTACTTTGCTTATCTTGTAGCACCACCACTGCTATAGAATAACATAGGACCTGGAGAAGTGATGTCAATGGAGACATGATCTCCTCTTTATCACCTGTTTTCACACCTTAGTGCATGTGAATGAGTTGAGATAAGACAGCAGCCTTTGTGTGTACAAGAGTAGTGGCATTAATTGCAGTCAATTAACTGACTTTAGCACTTCTCAATACAAACATCACAAACAACGTTAAATAAATGCTCTCTGAACAGACCAATTTACACATGCATAAAGTTTAGGATTATATTTTAGGGAAGTCATGTAAGAAAAATTATTTTTGCATATTCTAGCTGTAGTCATGTGATGTTTAACGTTATATCAACCTATTCCATTTTTGCTATAGGTGTTCCTTTAACCCTATATACTTGGAGAAGTGATATCACTGGATAAGTCATCTCAATTTTATTACTTCTTTATCACGCCTTAGTCTATCTCCCTCTTGAGTGCTAGAAAGTGATATCATTGGGAAGTCATCACCACATTATCACCTCTTTATCATGCCTTAGTGTATCTCCCTCAGGACTTGTTTCCAGATGTGGATCGGAGCTGGGGGGGCACTGGAAACTTTAGTCTGGGGGCAAATGCAATCAAGTAGCCTGTTTCTACTATCACATCAGCCCAATGTCTGTGAGCTTACAACTGCAATGAAGCTACACTTGTACTACTGCACACCTTTCATCTGAAGCGAAGCTACACTAATAATGCTACAGAGGTTACAATTGAAATGGAGCCACAATACTAATGTAGCTCCGTAAACTCTTCTGATTTCATTTACAGCAGCAAGCATAAAATTGATTGAGGCAGTGGCTCACTTATGAGTGGTCTAGGGGGGCAATTGTCCCCCTGACCACCAGGCCAGCCCTGGTGTGGATTAACTTTGTATAGCATGTCTTTGGAGTCTGACACATGGTAAAGAGCTAGTAATGAAGGTATAGCATGTCTTTGGAGTCTGACACATGGTAACGTGCTAGTAATGGAGGTAAAACCCAGGCAACTGGACACATTCTGTCCAATCAAATGTTTCTAACAACTGTATTGTTGTCCCATGTCTCCGCTACTTCACCTTGATTTTGTTTGAGAGTACCATTATTTTAAACAACAGAAAAAATTATATATATATATATATATATATATATATATATATATATATATTCACAAATACAATAACTCTTCCTTTAACACAAGCACAGCAAAATTCATACATACAAGGTGTGGAGACTTTCATATGCAAATATGTGAATATTACAAGATAATCTTTCCTATAAGAACAACTTGTACTTTAATATTCTTTCTTCTATGCTTGCAGCTCTACAGTTTAATGCCACATTAGTTCATAGTCACTTATATACACCAGAGTACATGCAGTTTGCAATGTGCCCATCCCTCTGTTATACCTAATTATTTTATCAGTTATAATTATCTAGTTTACAGGTGGAGACAAGGTTGTTACTTATGTAGTACAAATTTTAATGATATGTTTTGGACGCTCATTTTGCATAATGTTATCTTTGAGAGTAGCTCATAAAAGTAAAAAAACTTCAAATTATGTTTGACTTAAAGGAAAACTAACATCTAATAATACATACCTCCACTAATCTTAATCTAAGCACAGCATCTATGAGTCATGTGTTAAAAGAAATTGTCTCTGGATAATTGTGATCTATATTTATAGTTAGTTTTAGCTTCACATTTTTAGACTGAAAGCATAAGATCACTTTTACAATAAGAACCATTTTTTCAGAAAATTACAGAAACAAACCATTGGTAATCTGGAGAATTGTCAGGTACACACTATCAGTCACACATAGCGTTGCCACCCAGCCGGTATTTTACTGTCAGGATGGTAAAAAATTGGCTTCTGTCCAGTGTTAAGTCTATGGAGGGAATGCCGTGGCCGGTATTTTTTTGAAGAAAAGGTGGCAACCCTAGTCACACATGACTAGGTCCAACAGCCACAACTCACCTTCCACACAAGGCCCAAAAATTAAGGATTAACACAGACTTGCTATGCAATTTCACACACAAACACTGCCACCGCTAATGGATATTTATATGCCTAATTCCCCAAGGATGCCCCTCAGTTCACCTCAACCTCAATTCAGTCTGTAAAATTCCCAATCAGTATTTTAATACACTGCTAAAAATTGTGTTTCTTCTGTTCAACACTCTTCTGTAGCTGAATTCAATTAGAACCAAGGACCAAACATATCAAATTTTAGATTTAATAGATAGTGTTATGCTTAAAAAGTTATACAATTACATACAAAAATTGAGCATACACATGCAAAATAAAAGAGATTAAAAACAACAGAAATACCTATTCAAGTAACATATTGTCAGTCTGCACTTTTGAGTTTAGGGTTGCCACCTTTTCTTCAAAAAAAATACCGGCCATGGCATTCCCTCCATAGACTTAACATTGGACAGAAGCCAATTTTTTACCGGCCTGCCGGTAAAATACCAGCTGGGTGGCAACTCTACTTGAGTTCAGTAAAGAAAAGGTTAAATTGAGAACTACTTTGCTAGGCTTGTTGTCTTAGACTTTGGTGACTGCACAAATTGTTAGTATCAGAGGGTGAATGGCTTGGAAAGGATGTAGCTGCCATAATCCGCTGCATACCTGAAACACTGACCAGTGTCACTTCCTCCTTCTGTGACAGGACTTCCTGACTAGAGCAAAAGATCAAGCAACCTAGCCTGTATGTTACACAATTTGTGTCAGGCAATTAAGAACATTGTGTGTCTCTATCTTTTTACAATTGCTTCAAAATGCATTAGAGACCTCTCGACCATTAAGGGGTTAAATTCTACATTTAAATAAACTGGGATTTGTATTTGTCCTCTGTGCAATTGGTTTGGAATAAAACAAAAAAACGAATTCAGACAGGGAATTTAACCCTTTGAATGGTAGATAGGTCTGCAATACTTTGCAAAGCAATTCATTTTAGACCTCTCTAGTATACAAGTGATTAACCCTTTGACTGCCAGAGGAGTAAGCAGAGCAATGTGTTTGTACACCCCTCTGACACTCAAAGGGTTAATTCTGACTATAGTGGAGATGCCCCTTCTGCTCTAGAAATGCAATGGCTTTCTCTAGCCTCCAAGGGGTTAATTTGATAATATAAAAATAAACCATATAATTGATTTACATGTTTGGTAAAAAGATTGGTTGCAACATGTGCCTACCATTTGGGTTTTTTATTAACATGCTGTTACTTACTATCAAAGCTTCCAAATACAAGTTTCATGAATTTTCAATTTAGAATTCTGTACCAGGGAAATCTGATTCAAGTTTGTAGCTATTAAAAAACATCTTTCTGTTTGTTATGAGCAAAATCCTGTTTATCCAAATGTTCCTCTTCTTGGCCAGTCCAAGTTCCTTTACCTAGTTTCACATGCACTGCACTAATTCCTATCCAGCTCTTGCCATTTCTCATGAGAATTTCTTCTCAACCCTCTTCTGTCATTACGTATTTGCCTAGTACAAAAAAATGAAATCTGTAAAAAGAAGACAACTATATCCTTATCTGCATCATCAGCTCTCAAACTGTGTTCTATGGAGTCTAGGGTTCAATGAAAATGTACACATAAGACATTTTTTGTAACGGTGTACAGGGGAAAAAGACTGGAGTAGACAATGGGGCTGATTTACTAAGGAAAAAGTACGGCACTGGTACAGCAAACTAACTTCACCGTTGAGACAAATTAATATACCTGGGAATTCTCTGGATCTGTCCTGGAGACTCTGGTTTTTAAAATTAAAGGGGAACTTTCACCTACACACATGTTTGCTTTAATCCACGTACATTACCAATTCAAACTGTGCTGTGTTTTGGTTTTTTTAAAAAACACAATAGAAAATAAGTTTGAGGGTTTACCTTTTCCCTCTTGACGTATTCTCATTTTGATCGGCACAATTTGTACCGATGAGAATACGTAACAGATCCTCCTCCCCGCTGGTCTGTCAGTAAGCTGGAGAACTCTCATTGGTAGAGATCGATATCTAGCCAATGAGAGTACTCCAACTTACTGACAGACCAGCGGGGAGGAGGATCTCCTGTATTCTCATCGGCAAGATGGTGCTGATCAGAATGAGGAGAAGAGGGATAAAGTTAACCCTCAAACTTAATTTCTATTGCGTTTTTTTAAAAACCAACACCCAGCACAGCTTGAATCGGCAATGTAAGTGGATTAAAGCAAATGTGTTTAGGTGAAAGTTCCGCTTTAATTACCAGGTCTCCGGGGACATAGGCTGATTGTCCAGTGCTGGTGAGTTTCATCTGAAACTTTGCCCACTTCTCCTCTTTCCCACCTTGTGCCTCCCACTTCCCACCTACGTCTCCTCATTCTCACCCTGTTCCTCCCACTTCTCCTCCTTTTCATCCTGTTCTTCCCACTTCCCACCTCTCCTCCTTCTCACTCTGTTCCTCCCACTTCCTACCCACTTCTCCTCTTTCTCACCCTGTTCCTCCCACTTTCCACCCACCTCTCCTCCTTCTCACTTTGTTCCTTCCACTTCCTACCTACCTTTCCTCCTTCTCACCATGTTCCTCCCACTTTCTACCCACTTCTCCTCCTTCTCACCTGGTTTCTCCCACTTCCCACCCAATTTTCCTCCTTCTCACTCTGTTCCTCTCACTTACCACCCACTTCTCTTCCTTCTCACCCTGTTCCTCCCACTTCCCACCCACTTCTTGACGATTTTATGAGACATGGACAATAAGCCCAACACAGACGATTAAGCCCCACCCCCTTATGATGCAAATTACATGATTTATATCCCCCCGGTTGCAGCACAGTCAAGAGGATGAAGTTCCCAGGCATGCAGAGAAAAGCCCACATTGACTTAAATAGAGGTTTTAACCCCTGCGGTGATAGGTCTCGAAATCCAGTGGAGATCTCTCTCACACTCAAGGGGTTAAAAGACCCATTTAAATGAGCTTCATCTTTGGGGGATTTTATTTGTTCCCTCTGGCGCAGTTGGTTTGCTCCAGACTAGACTTGCGATACTTTATCTTAGTACATCAGCCTTAGTGCACTTGGGGTTCTATGACTACCATTCAGACACCACCTGACATGTTTTGCATTAACAGTGCTTACTCATAGACATGATTTGGTTGCTAGGGTTCCATGGAGAATTCATGGGAAATCAAAGGGTTACATCACTGGGCACTGTATGAGAACCATTGACTACCCGGGTTGCAGATGACAATAGTGTTTCAAATATACACTGAAAGTCAAAATTGCTATGAACCAGCAAGATATTTTCCATGTGTCCATTATAGTATTGGATTTTCTGTTCAACATTAAAATACTGATGTCATTTTTAGGAAATGGAATCACACGCACCAATGATTTGTTAGAGGGCCTTGACACTGAACTTGGTCAGCAGCTCTGAAACTTTTAGCATTGGTGGAACATCAAAAGCAATCACTGCAGAACCCTAACAGCCAAACCCTTTAACCCCTTGGATACCAGAGAAATCCCCAATGCATTATACAGAAAATGTGTTAGAGACCTCGCTAGTATCTAAGAGGTTATCACAGTATTCATAAGTTTCTTATAAATGAATCAGAATGCTAGTTTGTACAAGTAATTTAAGACAAAGGCCAAATGTTCATTCTAATACAATGCAAACTTCGCTGGCAAAAAGAGCAGGAATTTTTCCCCTAGCCTTTTACATACTTCTGCTATTCCAAACCCGCCAGTATGTATAGTCAATTTGGCATACACACAAAAACAGCCCAGAATAATATTGAAAATGGCCATTCTGCTATTATATACTGGTAGAATGACTTTTGCTATGCTCCCTTTTCTGGCCAAATAGGTAGGCTGACCATATTTCCTTGAGAAAAAAGGGACGGGGTTTGGGACAGACGGACATTGGGACTCCGTCACTCTGAGTCCGATCGCAGTAAGCTGCATGCAGCAAGAACACATTTGCTCCATCTCTTTCTAACGGTGTTCTCTCTCTATGGCCAAAAAGCCTGCCCCTGAAGTAAATTGCAACTTCCTCTTTTTGTCACTCAAGCTAGTGGTTTTACTGTGTTTACTGTATGCATTGATTACCATAGAGTCTTATGACTCTTCGTCATATCACTGTGTAAGAGACTCTATGGTAATTTACTATAGACTCGAGAGTCTTAGACAGTTATGAGTCACTCCAATCATAAGACTCTATGGTAATCAATGTGTACAGTAAAACCACAGTAAAACCACTAGTGTGACAAAAGGAAGTTCCGAATTACTTTATCTTATGATAAATAAACAAAACACGTTCAGTTTTTTACAGAATATTAAAAAAAAAAAAAATTAAAAAAAAAAAATATATATATATATATGTTATATTAAAAATTGGACAAAATTGACATTTATATTAAAAAGAATGGTCAGTCTGGAAATATGAAAAAAACAGGACTGTCCCTTTTAAAACGGTACATATGGTCAGCCTACAAATAGGCCTTCCCAGGCTAGGAAGCACAGGTCTATCTGGCCCCCAAAGGCTAAAGACCACCACAGCCCCTCCACTGTTCCCATGTCAACCAAACTCCTTCCCCATGCTAACAAAAGTCCCCATTAACCATCGGTGAGGTTAACTGTCAAAAATTAAACATACACTATCCCAAAACTCACCACTAATTACAATATATACATGCCAGTCAGCCCAGCAATGGAGGTATTAAATATGTTAAAATGCAAACATTTGTTAAATATGTTGTCTAAATGAGCTTAAATAAATATTTGGGGTATAATATTATTCCCTGCATCTGTTCATCATAAGCAGATCATAATGGAGTGTTCAAAATGGCAGGGTTCCTGGGACCCCAAAACATTTATTTTTAATTAAAATAAGGGCACTTTCATTCATAGTAACAGAGTAACAGTAATATAGTTGATGAGGCTTAAAAAAGACATGAGCCCATCACTCTTATTATTCCAGGGCTAAGCAAAAAAAATCCTGTTGAAAACATTTCTATTTATGGGCCAAAAATATGCCCTGACTCCAAAAGACAGTCAGATATTTCCCTGGATCAATATTTTATCTGCTTGGAAATCAATTGTTATAATCCTATAACATAAAGTGGTAGAATGCGTAGCTCCCTGTGTGCATAACCGCACATGTACAGTGGAGACGAATGTGCTGGCCTCCAGTCAGAGGCACGGCTGATTCGGAGTAGGGTGCTCCGAATGGCCCACCGCCTGTCTGCGCAGCAGCAGCTGAGGCTGCTGGGTGGCACTTTGACCAGTGTACACGGGCCTTCAAACTAGTTATAAATATTGCTGTGAATGATTATAGTATCCAATACATTTTTGAAGACAGCAACAGCAATACAGCATCCCAAGGCAAAGAATTCCACAGACATACTGTCCTTACTGTAAAAACACCCCTGCTTTTGTTTTAGTTTAACACACCTTTCCTGTCATCATAATGGATGACCTATTGTTTTTTGCACAACCCTTTGAGTAAATAATTCCTTAGAGATTTATTTGAATTGACCTTTAACATCATTTTAAATGGTAATCATATCACCTCTTAGCTGTCTCTTCTCTAAACAAACCCATTGTTTCCTCATATGCTCCAATCCCTTTATCAGTTTTGTTGCATGTCTCTTCATTCTTTCCAATTCAATAATGAATGGTCAGTCTGGAAATATGAAAAAACAGGACTGTCCCTTTTAAAATGGTACATATGGTCAGCCTACAAATAGGCCTTCCCAGGCTAGGAAGTTCAGGTCTATCTGGCCCCCAAAGGCTAAAGACTACCACAGCCCCTCCACTGTTTCCATGTCAACCAAACTCCTTCCCCATGCTAACACAAGTCCCCATTAACCTCACCGAAGCATGTAATGCATTGCCGTGCAAAGCACTGTAAATGTCTGGCATCGGTGAGGTTAACTGTCAAGCCTATCACTATCCCAAAACTCACCACTAATTACAATATATGCATTCCAGTCAGCCCAGCAATGGAGATATTATATATGTTAAAATGCAGACATTTGTTAAATATGTTGTCTAAATGAGCTTAAATAAATATTTGGGGTATAATATTATTCCCTGCATCTGTTCAGATCATAATGGAGTGTTCAAAATGGCAGGGTTCCTGGGACCCCAAAACATTTATTTTTAATTAAAAGAAGGGCACTTTCGTTCATAGTAACAGAGTAACAGTAATATAGTTGATGAGGCTTAAAAAAGACATGAGCCCATCACTCTTATTATTCCAGGGCTAAGCAAAAAAAATCTTGTTGAAAACATTTCTATTTATGGGCCAAAAATATGCCCTGACTCCAAAGGACAGTCAGATATTTCCCTGGATCAATATTCTATCTGCTTGGAAATAAATTGTTATAATCCTATAACATAAAGTTGTAGAATGCGTAGCTCCCTGTGTGCATAACCGCACAAGTACAGTGGAGACGAATGCGCTGGCCTCCAGTCAGAGGCACGGCTGATTCAGAGCAGGGTGCTCCGAATGGCCCACCGCCTGTCTGCGCAGCAGCAGCTGAGGCTGGTGGGTGGCACTTTGACCCGTGTACACGGGCCTTCAAACTAGTTATAAATATTGCTGTGAATTATTATAGTATCCTATACATTTTTGAAGACAGCAACAGAAATACAGCATCCCAAGGCAAAGAATTCCACAGACATACTGTCCTTACTGTAAAAACACCCCTGCTTTTGTTTTAGTTTAACACACCTTTCCTGTCATCTTAATGGATGACCTATTGTTTTTTGCACAACCCTTTGAGTAAATAATTCCTTAGAGATTTATTTGAATTGACCTTTAACATCATTGTAAATGGTAATCATATCACCTTAGCTGTCTCTTCTCTAAACAAACCCATTGTTTCCTCATATGCTCCAATCCCTTTATCAGTTTTGTTGCATGTCTCTTCATTCTTTCCAATTCAATAATGCATTCTAGAAGAGGCCTTACTATTTTTCTTCCATGTCCATAAACAAACAACAAAAAAAACAAATTTACCTAGAGTAAAACAGTCTGGCAACCCTATTCTTATCCCCACTCAGAATGTAATTGCAGAATTGAACAGATAGAAATAACTGCCAGATCAGAAAACACTGATTCAGCCAATATCTCTGTCTGAAATGGAGTCCAGCTCAAAATTAGTAGCCTAAAATTTCAGGCACCATTACCAGGAAATTGTTTAAATCCTTTAGAGAACTGCACATATACTGATGGTCACTCAAGGCTTGTCCTATCACCCACCATTAGTGACATTTGCTCTGGAAACCTCTTGTCCTTCTTCAGGGGACTTGGGGTTCCATGGAACACAATTTGAAAATCTCTGATCTAGGTTTTTCAAGCAGGGAAATGATTCTCCAGCAAAAATTAACTTACAAAATCATGGTATCTGTGGAGCAAGGTTCCCAAAGATCAGTTCTCCAGAATAAACAGGTCTTATTTTCAAGTTAACAATTTACCAAGACAGATTTTTGATGTGTTATTTTTTAGCCCACATAACTGGTTATATGACAACTAATGTGATAAAGTTACCAGGTCAATGCTTCTAATTCCATCGTTATTTCTAAATTAGAGAGAAAGAATGAGTTCACAAAATTGGCACTCATACTTATTACAGTTTATTTGTATAAAATATATATATCACTCATATTAATATCTAAGTGTTGGACAGCACAGGAAAGGTCCCACATATAGCCTCCACCCCGTAACGGGTGGAAACTTCCTATATAAACAGCATAAACCGCAAAACACCATATGGCTCCACTACTAAACTGTATACAAAACATGAGTATAGTCAACATCACAGTCAACATCACTGGTATAAGCAGTTAGTTCATACAAGTACGCAGCGGATTAATGTGTCATCACTCTTCAGCAGACCAATATATCTCAAAGAGGTGTCTACGTTTGTCTATGATTTCTCCAGCACTGGAGGTCTTAGTGCTTAGGGTCTACAGAATAAAGAAACAACAGTTTAACCATAATAACTTTGTAATGAAGCACGGAAGTACCCTTGTACCAAGAAATATTGTCTTTTCATACTGTAAAACAGTTTGCCCATCCTTTAAGTTCAATAGAGTAAGGCAAAGTGTTAACCCTTTGAGTGCCAGAGGGATATGCAAAGCATTGCTTTGCAATGCATTGCGTACCCCTCTGGCGCTCAAAGGGTTAATATATATCTAAAGCATTATTACATTGTGAGTCCATTACTTGTTATATGGGAAATTGTGTGAATCTGTAATTCCACTGTATTCCTTTCTTTTCCCTCCTGTCTGTGACATAACAAGTATATGTCTTGGACTGAGAATTGTACAACATCCATAATTTATAGGAAGACTGAAACAACATACCACTCTGAGCTGATCTGATGAATTTGACATTCTGTAAGTATATTTTAATGGTGGTGTGGGAAATTATCCTTCAATTTTCACCTGTCCTATGTCTGTTTTTGGAATCCTGTCTGAATGTAAATCAATGGCATCATAATATACGCATTCCATGAAGGATGAAGAGAGTATCTGGAGTCTATTGCATTCAAGATTTGGAACAATAATTGCTGTATTCATCAGTAATCACTGTCTCTTTGTTATACACCATTGTGCATTTGGTTTTTGTGCATACTGTATGTGCTCTTTTGCAGAACTGAAAATTGATTAATCACATCTTAGTCTGCTTTGATCAATTTTACTTCGAATGAATCCACATTCCTGTGACTATATGACAAGTGATATGTTGCACTGGAAAATTATTAGTACATTTAGATGGGCAGTGCAGGGAATTCCTCTCTATTGAGCGGCACAATTTTTTTTCGGATTCCTCTCCCATATGTCTGCTTGTTAGAACCACTGTTAGCACTGTGATTAATATACCTTTGATTAAGCACTCTACTGTACTGTGAATTTCATAAGTAAAGTTTGGGGGGCAACTCAGGGAAACCCCTCACACTGTTCTACTTAGGTTGACCATGTGTTCCGTTTTAAAATGGTCAGTCCCGTTTTTTTAATTATTTTCAGACTGTCCCTTCTTTTTAATATAAATGTCCATTTTGGCTCGTTTTTAATATAACATATATATATATATATATATATATATATATATATATATATAGTTTTTAATTTTTTTGTAAAAAACTGAACGCGGCTTGTTTATTTCTCATAACAAAGTAAATCGGAACTTCTTTTCATCACATTAGTGGTTTTACTGTGGTTTTAATGTACACATTGATCACCATAGAGTCTTAAAACTCGAGTGACTCATAACTGTCTAAGACTCTTGAGTCATCACATTAGTGGTTTTACTGTGATTTTACTGTACACGTTGATCACCATACAGTCTTATGACTCGAGTGACTCATAACTGTCTAAGACTCTCGAGTCTATAGTAAATTACCATAGAGTATCTTAGACAGTGATATGACAACGAGTCATAAGACTCTATGGTAATCAATGCGTACAGTAAACACAGTAAAACCACTAGTGTAAGTAACGAAGAGAGGAAGTTCCGATTTACTTCAGGGGCAGGATTTTTGGCCAGAGAGAGAGAACACCGCTAGTAAGAGAAGGAGCAAACGTGTTCTCTCTGCTTGCAGCTTACTACGATTGAACTTGGAGTGACAGAGTCCCACACCCCGTCGTTTTTTGTCTCAAGGAAATATGGTCAGCCTAGTTCTACTATTTTTTCTTTCTCTGTTCTTTATATGAGCAGTGATTGAAGAATTTGCTTTTGGACTACTCTGATCTCATTTTGTTTTGAAATAGCGGATACCAACTAATATACTGTGCCAGAAGGATTTCATATTAAAATCCTCAAAATTGGGGTTCAGGTTGTTTGTACTTGATGATAGATATGGACAATGACTAAGTTATATATTTAGTAATCATTGACATATGTATGTGCACTATTACAGATTTTCAAAATTAATTACTTCTGTCTAAGAAGATCTCTACAAGTATTTCATTAATTTATCCGGTATGTCTCGCTATTTTATTTGGGGGAAACACTCTTGTTTACTGTATATTTTTTCTTGTAGTACTGTTGGTGCAATATAACCATCCAGTGGAGTAACTAGTCATTTGTGGGAGGGGGGGCAGGTGCAAACATAGTTTTTGGGACCCTAACACAGAAATATTTTCCCAGGAGGATATATTTTATTGGACAGAGGAGCTGATGTGCACCCTAGAAGGCTGGGGCTTGACACAACTGCACCCCTTGCCCCATGCCCATCAGCAGCATATCCTGTTTTACAACATCCAAGGAAACATATCATGAGCCATAGGGTATTACTTGACAAAAGCACTGTCTCTTGCCTTCCATATCTGTAAATGTGGAATATTTTCACAAAAGAACATCTTGAATTTTAGACTATGTGGGCCAGACTGAGAAAAACAAAAGAGAGGCAATTCTGGAACAAAAAAACTACTCCATATTTAGGAAAGAAGTACTATTGAAAGTAATGAGAGTTTTGTGCTTGTGCTTCTGATCATACACTACAACTGTTAATGTGTTAATGTAGCAATTCTGTCTCTGTGTGTTGGTAGAATGATACATTGAATCAAACTTGTATTTATAAGAAAATGTATCATTCTTCCTTTGCAGGCAACTCTGTTTGCATGTGTTCAGCCATCCAGACCCAGATTCATTTTATGGCCCACTATATTTTTCCCCAATATGCAGGCACAGGAGTTGGATGCTAGTACTAGTGCAGCTTTGCTGATTGATATCTATATTCCCCTGATGAAGGTGTCGTGATTCACAATGAAACACTGGATTATTCCAATTCTTTCATCAGAGCTTGCACAGACTTCCAATCCAACTGAGCACCCAACATTGCATATCTATCTGTTGTAAACATATAATACACACATGACCATAAGACAAAGTAGTAAGATAACTTACAGTTATCTGGTGAGAAAAAATTATAGACCTCTGCATGACTGTCACGTATTGTTTCTTAATACACTGCAAACAAGTTATGTTATTAGTCACCTTTACATGTAAGATAGGGGTGTCCAAGTTTGGTTCAAAAAGGGCCACCAGCAGGCTGGGATTTAAAGTGTTAGTAATGTCCCAAAACAAATAGTTATCATTTTGTAGTGCTTAAAAACTTGAGCTACATGCAAAAAACCCTATCTCTCAAATCGCTATGGTTTGAGAGATATTCCCTGTCAAAGTTTGACGTTTCTTTACAGCTGACAGCAGGAGATCCGTGTCAACCGACACAGCAGAGCCGCAATCGCGTTATTTAAAACGATTACTACATTGGAATGGTCTACAAATCGTGCTTGCAAACCAGGCATACTTTGTAGACCTTTTCAATGAAGTCATTCTTTTTAAATAACATGATTGCAGCTCTGCTGCAGAGCCACCAGTTGGTTCCCCGACAGGATTCCCCTGCTGTCAGCACAACGCTGACAGCGTATGTCTCCATGAATAATGTATGAACCAAAAATGCATGATCATTTTAGGTTACTGCTGCCTGGACCCTGGTTTAGTATTAACGCAAAGGCAAATAGCTGGCCCTTTTAACTCCTAGAATGCTAGAGTGGTCTTCAAAGCATTGCTTTACAATGTGTTACAGTTCTCTCTAGAATCCAAGGAGTTAAATAATCACTACACCTCTTGAGACTCATAATAAGCATTATGATCTCATAGTACAATTTTGAGATTATAATTAACTTCATAGACTATATGCATATACAATATAATGATTTTCACACCCATCTTCGCCCAATGCTGAGTTTCCATCCCCACCGCACACAATAATGTGGTTTCACACTTGGCTTCATATATTTTGTGACCCAGGTCATTGGGGTGAGGGAGGATTCTATACAGTGCAGGTTAGCAGCCAGGGTTTTTCCTTAACTTTGTGGGGCCCCTTCCACTCGTGACCGCTAAGTAACTGACCACTTTGCCCTTTTGTTAAGACTCCCCTTGAAAGCTCAGTAGAATAATATGTATTTCTCATCTCTGGGTTTATAGAATTTCAACTGAGATTATGTATAAAAAGACTTGCATCCATCTATTATTGGGCATGGATAAGACTTCCCACTGACAGTGTCTGTAATGCCACCATTTAGGAGGCCTAAGAAAAATAATGCAATTTGTTCATTTGCCTTTAGTGGCCATTAGACACATAGACTAAGATTGCAAGCAAATTTAACATGAAGACAAATAAAGATTCATAAACTGTCCATTAGTTTAGATGGGGCTTTTAACGGTTGAATGAGAGAGAGATCTCCAGTGCATCTCTTTGCCATGTGTTAGAGACCTCTTTAGCATTCAAGGGGACTAATTCACAATTTAAACGTATGAAATAGATTGTTCCCAAGTAGTTACATATTATAAAGAAACTGATGGACTGGAGCAAACCAGATATATCACAAATAAGAACTTCCCAAATGGCTGAATTTACCAATAAATGCTTTTGAGCTTCACATCCTTTTAAACAAAGCTCTATAACCTATAATTATTGGCCTAGATTGCATTGCAGTTAATAAATGGTTAGCACTGGTTTTGTCTAACAGATTCCCCATGGAAATCTATGAAGAAATGTGTATCTAAAATATGGTTGCCACCTTTTCTTACAAAAAATACCGGCCATGGCATTCTCTCCATAGACTTAACATTGGACAGAAGCCAATTTTTTACCGGCCTGCCGATAAAATACCAACTGGGTGGTAACCCTAATGTAAAACCATTGATAAAGTTATCAACTGTAAAGAAATCCAGGCAGTGGCATAACTAGTCATTGGAAGGCCCCAGTGCAAACATTTTTGGGCCCCCTTCCACAAAAACATATTCACAGACTAATAACTAGAACCTGCTACACCCTGTTCCAGTTGGGGTCCCCTTACATGCTGGCCCCTGGTGCAACTGCACCCCTCTGTACCGCCTGTAGTTATAACCCTGAACACACACACACACACACAATACAAACACAGATAACACACAAACGCACATATATACATAAACAACACATAGATTAGGAAAAACAAACACAACACAAATACACACACACACTTAACTACACACGTACACTTCATAACACATATACAAATACACACATATACACTTGCAAATGTATATATACACATACATATTTATACACACCCACACTTGCACACACATATAATCACACACACACACTTACACACACAAATATACACAAAACAAGCACAGCACACACGTACACACATAAATATACACAAAGCACACACCCAACACACACAAATACACACATATGCAAAACACACACAGAACACACACTTTACAATGCATACACACATGCACATACATATACACACACATATACACACTTGCACACACATATACACACATAAACATACTTATACATACATATACTTACAACATATTTACACATACACACGTGCACACACATATACACACATACATGCATACATACACAGACATACACACGCACACACACCACAAAGACACAAAATACACTGTGGTTTCTGAACCACTTAATGGTAGTTCTGTACATATTCTTAATACTTCCCTTTTAACATTTTTGCATTTAGCATAGACTGGATAAAAGGAAAAGAAAAACTAAACCACTTTAAAATAAATTAACATCAGAACCTCTAAGCTCCTTTATTTCAGTTATAGGAAAATATATAGACACCCTGCAGTTTGCTTGCACAGTTGCCAGTTAAACATTTCATGATGCGCCAGACAAAATTGAGCCTTCAAATTTATAATCAATGTACATCCAGTGTCAGCTGTTAGAAAATAATAAGCAAATCTCCAGTGTTTCTAAACTCTATAAATCGTTCAAACAGCTTGTATTTAAAACACTTTGTGGGCAATTTTAGGTTTCAGATCCAAAGTGGAACTCCCCATCAAGGCCAGTTTTCAAGAATGCAACCTTTTATTGCTAACCAAAAAATTAACAATAGGAATTTTTTTAATTTCAGTCCTATTTCCTGTTCTGTCTATGTTCCGTTTCTTCATCATTAGATTTGTGGACTGTTCCATGCACCTGCTATCACCTTGAAATAGAGAGTACTCCATGCTGTGAGGAGCCATAGAGAAAGGGTGGGGTTCAGCATACTGATGATTAGCTGGATTTTATCCAGCATGATTTACCATTCCAATCCCGAGATCTGGTTCTGCAACAAAATTATAACAAACCCCCGGGATTTCCTAACAAGTTGACATGCCGTGTGTAGGAGTGCCAGCAATTGTGAAGGCACGAGTTGGGTTACAACTTACCAGCTGATATCATGCTGCCTTAGGCTTCAGTTTTATGTTGGAAGCTCCACTCTAGTGATCTGCCAATGCTATAAAACAAAGCAGAAGACGCTTAGGCAATAATGCTTTTACATGGGATTCCAGAACCATCATTACATAGACTTTTCCAGTCTATAACAGCACAGTGAGAATCCTATGATGAGGTCCCACGGATCTGTGCCTTATTTTGAAAATACATTATTAACCCTTTAAAGGGATAGTAATACTTCGTTTTAACTTTATTTTATTTTGCAGGCATTAAAAAAACATGAAGAATGATATAAGTCTTATCTCTCAATCCTTTATGGTTTATGAGATATTCACAAGCAAAGTTCCCCTCCCCGCCCCTTTTACCTAGCGTAAGCCATCTCTTCTCAGATGTGGATCAGGTTGTATGACCAGACAGATAACAGAAGGGGACAATTTTCTTTGTATGAAAACAATGAAAGCCCTTCCCCCCTTGACAAGTTTTTCAGCTTTTTCCCTTATCTTAATTGAAGATTGTCCCTCTCTGCAGTCTACCTGGGCACCTCCCTTCTGATCTGGTTGAACAGGGGGGGGATACTTTGCTTGTGAATATCTCTTAAACCATAAAGGTTTGAGAGATAAGACTTATATCATTCTTCGTGTTTTTTTAATGCCTACAAAATAAAATAAAGTTAAAACGAAGTACTTTAAGTGCCAGAGGGGGTGCAGACTGGGACACCCCTCTGGCATTCAAAGGGTTAATTACGTTCAAGGCTGAAGAACATAATGGGAAGGTAAACAATATTTTGCAGATGTGGAAATGTATACCCAGCTCATATTGCATTGACTTTATGTTTAATTTAGATTCTTAAATGTTATGACAGTTAAGACACAGCTTAGAGTAGAACATCAGGCTTTATTTATAAAGGCATACTGAAACAATTCTGGAGCGAACCAAACGTACCACAGGAGAAGGTTAACATTTCCCAAAATACCTGTTGATTGACACGGGGCTTTTAACCCATTGCATGCTATAGAGTTGTCCAAGGCATTGCTTTGCAATATCTCATAAACCTCTCTTGCATTCAAGGCATTAAAACCCATATTTAAAAGGATAGTAATATAAGAAAATAAACGGAGCTCCGATTTACCAGTATACTCGTATAACCATGTATAGCGGTATATCAGTGGTATTGGACTTGCAGTTCCACAGCAATTGAATTATAAAGGATCCCCCTCCCACCCCTTTTACTTACATAATGCCGCCTCTCGTGCAGGTCTGGATGGAGCACAGAGAGGGACAATCTTCACTGAGCATAAGGAAAATCCTGTCTTCCGTCGCAGGGTTTTCCTTACACTAAGTGGAAGAAGATTGTCCCTTACTGCTCACTGTCCAATTCCAGGACCAGATTCTATATCTGAGGGGAGGTAGCATACCTGAGTTAAAATGGGAGGGAGGGGATCATTTATAATCGAATAACTGTTGAAATACAAGTCAAATACCATTGCTATACCACTCTACATTGTTAAAAAAGTATACTAGTGAATTGGAGGTCCGTTTATTTTCTTATATTGCTATCCAATTAAATTAAATGTTTATTTGTCCCCTAAGGTGCAGTTGTTTTGCTCCAGGGTTGTTGTACATTAATTTTGCATCTAAGTCCTGTATTGTTAAAGCTTCAAGGGTCAGAGGTTGCCAAGGAATGCGTTGCACATCCTTCTCGCCTATAATGTGTTGCAAACCCCTCTGGACCTTACAGGAGAGCAGCTCCTTCCTTAGTCCTTAAAGGGCTAAGACTCGTGTGCAGAGAGCATAATTTGAGGTCATGTAATCCTGGTAGGACTGCATACCTCCCAACATTTCAAATTGCCAAAGAGGGACACTTGTGTTTAGGGGGCGTTTCTGGGGGCATGGCTGGTGGGCGGGGCATTACCAAGAATTTGTAGGCTATTTCTTGACCTACTGACACCTCCTTGTGTAACCTAATAAGTGACTTATAACAAGACCAATGCATTTTATTTACACAGACCAATTTATAAACACATATACTGACATTTAAACAAACAATAATGTGAGTTTTATTGCTGTGGAGCGATGTGATACACTTATATACACACCACACAGTCTGATCTCCTAAAAAGAGGGACATCAGGGTGGGAAAGAGGGACAGAGGGATTAGGTTCTAAAAGAGGGACTGTCCCTCCTAAAGAGGGACACTTGGTGGGCATGGGACTGTCTTTTCCACCTTCACTGATATGACAGGCAGGACTGATTAAAGATGTTATAGTGAGGTTTATACTGAGGTACCTTGACGGGGTTGGCAAGCTTAACAATGGCCAGATTTTGGAACAAAATCCTCAAATTTTTTAACACAGTAGTATTATATATGCCCAATATAGGGCACACATTTGCACCTTCTATAGAGAAGCGCAGGTTTGCCTTTTTGTCTTAATGTAAAGTTTGTAATGCTGGTTCGTTATTTAACCCTTTTACTGAAACAACTCACATACAGAGACCAACGTTTCTTTGGAGTAGTAACTATCTAATCAATTGATTATGGTGCTCACTCTAATTCAGTGCAGTTCAGCAGTCTGATACCATGTCAGCTACCTCATTATTCTGCACTGTTTCAGAAGCTGGAAGGATCGCAACTTGCTGCTTATACACTGACACAAGTCCAACTACACAGCAGGAACTTGCACCACCCAACTTCCTTTCTGCTGTGGTGCATGTAGGAGCACACTGCCTCCTGGACTCTATAGCAGCTACCAGACACCACAGTTATCTTGTAAGAAGAGTTGTAAGGGCATATTCATAGGGCCTTTAGGATTTTCTGGCCGTAGTAAGGTAAGTGTGGGGTTGGCTGTCCTTAAAAGGGTTAAGTCCATGGGAATAATAGACAGGCCATAATCTACTTTTGCAAATATTGGGTGAGATAGTATATCACTGAGACTGAGGTGGTGGGTACCACTCCAGAACCCAAACTCATGGTTACTAATTGCATCATCAAGCTCAGTCCACCAACCTCCATTGCTTCATTACTGCAGTGTGTTTGGAACTTAATGGCATGATTTCCATTATCGCTCAGGTCTGAGCAAGGATTATTTCCTGTAAAGGCCCCTGGCCATAGCACCTGCTTGGAGATTGTACAGTTATCTATAAACAAGTTCCTTCTTGTTATTTAGAATGTAAGCTCCCTGCTTTACACATTTAAATATTCACATTGTTACACCCTATGTATGTTTTATAATCTCACTGCTATGTTTTAATCCCTTGGCTATAAAAGGGCTCTCCAACTCTTTGAGAACACCACTTCTTCCCCAGCTGAAGCTATTTCATTTATTAGGCTTAATAAATGATAATAATAATAATAATAATAATTAGGCTTTATAAGGGAAACTATCATGTATTTTGTAGCTGTCCAATAAATAGCATATTAGGATATGAATAATTAATTTCTAAATAATTTGATTTAAAATGTATATTTTTATCTGCTAACCTGTTGCAAGCCTGTAAGTCAAACCGAGCTCTGTAGGGCCTTACAAAGGTAAACAAAAATTATTCTGTTTTCAGAACTGCTGCTGTAAGTAGTGTAAACCATCCCAGCTGATAGACAGGCATGACACACAGACACTTTGCTTGGTATGGAACCAGGACGGTAGAAAGAGAGTAGGGTCTATTTAGGAAAGAGCCATTTTTAAGACGCACAAGTGAAACAACTAGAAAACCACATTCCACATGGATTCAGTAGCCATTTGCATCTAATAGCAAACAGCAACCAGAAGCGGGATACCAGACAGAGCTTATAATATTCCCCCCTCATACTCTTGTATCCATATCTGAAATCCCTGCAATTGTCAATAACTCCACTATGAAACTATTTAAAGGGATAGCAATGTTTCAAAATAAAAGGATCTCCAGTTAATCATAGTATTTGAGCCATGGAGAGTATTATTTCAATACTGTCAGAGTTATAGTTCAAGAGTAATTGAATGATAAAGTTTCCCCCTCCCGCCCCTTTTACCTAGTGTAAGCCACCTCCCCTCAGATGTGGAATCTGGTCTTACGACTGGACAGCTCACAGCAAGGGCCAATCTTCTTACTGTCAGTATAATGAAAACCCTACCCCTCTTGACAGGTTTTTTAGGCTTTTCCCTTATGCTAACTGAAGATTTTCCCTATGTAAAGCCATCTGGACACCAGCTCTGAAGACAGCATTGTTGCATCAGTAAAAGGGGAGGGAGGGGGATACTTTATCATTCAACAACTCTTGAACTACAACTCTGACAGTATTGAAATAACAATCTCCATGGCCCAAATACTATGAAGTGTAATTGGAGCCCCTTTTATTTTGAAACATTACTATCCCTTTAAGTTCTCTGCCTGGTGGTCCACTTTGACGTTGGCCTCCCCCCCCACCTTCACTGAGAATAATCATTCACCAAGCCCTATTGTTTACCTCTCCAGAGAATCACTAGGATAGGACTAGTGATGATCGAGCACCCCAATGCTCGGGTGTTCGGGTGCTCTGGCCGAGCACCCCCGGAGGCTCGAGTGCACGGCCGAGCACCCGAGCCCCATTGAAGTCAATGGGAGGACTCGAGCATTACACCAGGCACCCCCTGCTCTGATGAGGGGAGGGTGCCTGGTCCATAGGAAAAGGGCAGAAAATGATGGAAACACCACAGAAATGGTTCAGGGACAGCATAGGGAGGATGTCTGGATGCATCTTGGACTCCAACGTCGCTGCTGGGAACGATGTTTCGCCCGGAGTACGCCATTTTTACAGACTGACCGTAAAACACACAAAAAGGAAGATAAAAACGACTTTAGGCGAAAAATTGTTACCAAACAGTATTTGCTGTATATTTACTTGTATATCATCTGCAAATTCTGCAAAAAATTTCATCGATTTTTCGGAACTGGGGCCATGATTAAGAGGGAAACGTGCGCAGAGGCAAATTCTGCAAAAAATTTCATAGATTTTTCGGAACTGGGGCCATGATTAAGAGGGAAAAGTGCGCAGAGGCAAATTCTGCAAAAAATTTCATAGATTTTTCGGAACTGGGGCCATGATTAAGAGGGAAACGTGCGCAGAGGCAAATTCTGCAAAAAATTTCATAGATTTTTCGGAACTGGGGCCATGATTAAGAGGGAAACGTGTGCAGAGGCAAATTCTGCAAAAAATTTCATAGATTTTTCTGAACTGGGGCCATGATTAAGAGGGAAACGTGCGCAGAGGCAAATTCTGCAAAAAATTTCATAGATTTTTCTGAACTGGGGCCATAATTAAGAGGGAAACGTGCGCTGAGCCGACCATCTAAAACATTATGGGTGAGGGTCTGCTGCGGAGCTGACCATCCTAAACATTATATGCGAAGGCCCGCTAGTGAGCTGACGCTATAAAACATTATATGAGAGGGCCCGCTAGAGAGCTGACCCAATAAAACATTATATGAGAAGGCCCGCTGGTGAGCTGACCTATACAAAAATTGTCAAACAGCGCCCGCTGGTGAGCTGGCCCTATATAAAAATTATATCACAGGGCCCGCTGGTGAGCTGGCCCTATATAAAAATTATATCCCAGGGTATATGGAAGAGAGTCAACCATATACCCATATTTAAAGTGACTTTATGTTCACCCGGGGCTTTCCTCCAGTGGAGTGGAGAAGTCAGGGGAAATCCAGGCCTTGTTCATTTTTATAAGTGTCAACCTATCAGCATTTTCGGTGGAAAGGCAGATACGCTTATCTGTTATGATGCCACCAGCAGCACTAAATACCCGCTCAGACAGAACGCTGGCGGCAGGGCAGGCCAGCACCTCCAAGGCGTAGAGTGCCAGTTCATACCACATGTCCAGCTTGGACACCCAGTAGTTGTAAGGCACAGAGGGATCATTGAGGACGCTGACACGGTCTGCTATGTACTCCTTCACCATCTTCCAAAACTTTTCCCTCCTTGTGACACTATGCTGCGCATCAGGGTGAGGGTGCTGGCGGGGTGTCATGAAGGTGTCCCACGCCTTGGAGAGTGTTGCCCTGCCTTTGTCGGAACTGCTGTGTGCTCCCCTTTTCTCCCCTTCTCGGTTGGCCAAGGTAGCACGTACTCTGCCGCCAGCGTTGTCAGATGGAAAATTTTGGAGCAATTTTTCAACAAGAACCTTCTGGTATTGCACCATTTTGCTTGTCCTCTCCACCGGAGGAATGAGAGATGAGAAATTCTCTTTGTAGCGGGGGTCCAGAAGGGTGAACACCCAGTAATCCGTGTTGTCTAAAATGCGTATAACGCATGGGTCACGGTAAAGGCAGCCTAACATAAAGTCAGCCATGTGTGCCAGAGTACCAACAGGCAAGATTTCGCTGTCCTCACCAGGAGGATGACTCTCAATCTCCTCATCCTCTTCCTCCTCTTCTGCCCACCCACGCTGAAGAGATGGAACTAAAGTTCCATGGCTACCCTCTGTAGCGGAGGCAACCGTGTCTTCCTCCTCCTCCTCCGCCTCCTCCAATTGTCGCTGAGAAGACGAAGTGAGGGTGCTCTGGCTATCACCTTGTGTAAGCTCTTCCTCCCGCATTTCCACCTCTTCCACATGCAAAGCGTCGGTTTTAATTGTGAGCAGCGAGCGTTTCAGTAGACACAGAAGTGGGATGGTTACACTGATAATAGCGTTATCGCCGCTCACCATCTGTGTCGATTCCTCAAAATTGCGTAAAACCTCACAGAGGTCTGACATCCATTCCCACTCCTCACTTCTGATTAGAGGAAGTTGAACGGAGAGGCGACGACCGTGTAACAGCTGGTACTCCACTACTGCCCTCTGCTGCTCACAAAGCCGGGCCAACATGTGGAAGGTGGAGTTCCAGCGCGTGCTCACGTCACACAGCAGCCGGTGAGCTGGCAATTGTAAGCGCTGCTGCAGCTTCAACAGGCCGGCTGAAGCTGTTGATGACTTACGGAAATGTGCACACACGCGCCGCACCTTGGTCAAGAGATCATGCAAATTGGGGTAGGTTTTTAGAAATCGCTGAACCACTAAATTAAATACATGCGCTAGGCATGGTACGTGTGTGAGCTTGCCGAGCTCCAAAGCCGCCACCAAGTTACGCCCATTATCACACACAACCATGCCTGGTTGCAGGTTGAGTGGCGAGAGCCACTGCTCGGTCTGGTGACTAATCCCCTGCAACAGCTCTGAGGCCGTGTGCTGTTTGTCCCCAAGGCAGATCAGCTTCAGCACGGCCTGTTGACGCTTCCCCACTGCAGTGCTACACTGCTTCCAGCTACCGGCTGATGGGTGAGTGGCACTGCGCGCAGAGAATTCGGAGGTGGAAACGGAGGAGGAGGAGCCAATAACGTAGGTGCTGGCGGAAACCCTGATGGAGGTAGGGCCCGCAATCCTCGGCGTGGGTAGCACCTGTGCCATCCCAGGATCCGAGTCGCTCCCAGCCACCACGACATTCACCCAGTGTGCCGTCAGGGAAATGTAGCGTCCCTGGCCACAAGCACTTGTCCATGTGTCAGTCGTTAAGTGGACCTTCCCAGTAACTGCGTTGGTCAGGGCACGGGTGATGTTACGGGACACATGGTGGTGTAAGGCGGGGACGGCACACCGGGAAAAGTAGTGGCGGCTGGGGACTGCGTACCGAGGGACAGCTGCTGCCATCAGGCTGCGGAAGGACTCAGTCTCCACAAGCCTAAATGGCAGCATTTCGATGGCCAGTAATTTGGAAAGGTGTGAGGTTAGTGCTATGGCCTGTGGGTGGGTGGCTGGGTATTTTCTCTTGCGCTCAAATGCCTGGGGTAACGACATTTGGACGCTGCGCTGGGACAGGGAAGTGGATGTGGTCGCTGATGGTGCTTCATATGGTACAGGTGCAGGGCGGGAGGTATGCGGGCCTGCGCCTTCGACAGGCGATTGGCCGGCACCGAAAACAGGGGAAGAGGAGGCAGTGGTGTGGCCTGCAGACACAGACTGGCAATCCGGGCGTTCCTCCCACTTATTACGGTGCTTGGATGCCATGTGTCGGATCATGCTGGTGGTGGTGAGGTTTCTAGTGTTCATGCCTCGGCTCATTCTGGTGTGGCACAGGTTGCAAACTACATTTTTTTTGTCGTCCGCACTTTCCTTAAAAAAACGCCATACCGCGGAACACCTAGCCCTTGGCAAGGGAGATTTACGCAAGGGGGTGCTCCGTGGAACATTTGCGGGCCGGTTTGGTGCGGTCCGCCTTCTTTCTTTAGCCACACCACTGCCTCTTTCAGCCTGTTGCGGTGCTGCAGATGGCTCACCCTCAGGACTGCTGTCATCGCTCGGCTCTCCACCTTCCCAGGTGGGGTCAGTCACCTCATCGTCCACCAAGTCCTCCTCCACTTCCTCACTCTGATCATCCTCCTCATTTCTTGATCCCACCACATACTCAGTCATTGACAACTGTATATCATCCTCCTCATCAAGGTCTTGAGACAGTAATAGTGGTTGATTTGATGGCAACTGTGTCTCATCATCATCATCATCATCCACTTCCTTTGACCTTAAATGCCGTTCCCCTCTGTCATCTTCTTGTGATTGGGTACCCTCTAGAGGTTGTGAATCAGGGCACAAGATCTCATGTTCCTCTGCAAGCGTGCTTGGAGAGAGGTTCAAATGAAGGATTGGTGATGAGACGAGCTCCTCACTATATCCCAGTGTGGGATCACTTCTTTGACCAGACCCTCTATGGTGGGAGGAAGGATGATCAGGGTGAGGATTATGTTGACCAGACTCTTGGCTACTGAGAGTGGACTTGGTGGAAGACAGGGTGGTGCTTAACCGACTGGAAGCAGTATCACCTGAAATCCAACCGACCACCTGTTCGCAGTGGTCTGACCTCGAGAGTGATGTCCTGCGACGCCCTGTAAACTGAGACATGAAGCTAGGTATGGTGGATGTCTTTCTTTCTTGTGCTCTGGCACCAGGCACAGTTTCTACGCGTCCTGACCCGCGCCCTGAACTATCAGGATCACGTCCACTTCCCCGTCCCTTTTTACCCGCCTTCTTCATATTACACGGAATATGTGCTGCTAATCTGCAACTTTGCACACTAAACAGAATGTGCTGCTTATCTGCGGCTAGGCACAGTGAATGGAATATGTGACTTTTATTTTTTACACTTTGCACACTAAACAGAATGTGCTGCTAATCTGCAACTTTGCACACTAAACAGAATGTGCTGCTAATCTGCAACTTTGCACACTAAACAGAATGTGCTGCTTATCTGCGGCTAGGCACAGTGAATGGAATATGTGACTTTTATTTTTTACACTTTGCACACTAAACAGAATGTGCTGCTAATCTGCAACTTTGCACACTAAAAAGAATGTGCTGCTAATCTGCAACTTTGCACACTAAACAGAATGTGCTGCTAATCTGCAACTTTGCACACTAAAAAGAATGTGCTGCTAATTTGCAACTTTGCACACTAAACAGAATGTGCTGCTAATCTGCAACTTTGCACACTAAACAGAATGTGCTGCTAATCTGCGGCTAGGCACAGTGAACGGAATATGTGACGTTTTTTTTTTAAACTCTGCCCCCCAAAACAAAATAAACTGCTGCCCCCACACACAATAGTCCTAAAAAGGACTTTTGGGTCTTTTTGTTGTTGAAACACACTTTTCTTCTCCCTACACTGACTTTCCCTTCCTATCCTCATCTCTCCCTGGCTAAGACTGAGCCGAACTCGCTGGTCAGGTGCTATACAGCACCCGATCACGGGTTCTGGCCAGCCAATCAGTGTAATGCCAGCAGCCAACATGGCTGCTGGCATTACACTGATGTCAGAGCCTCCCCGCACGTTTATTGGCTGCGCAGCAGCCGCGAAACGTGCGGGGAGGAGACCCGAACATGGCGGGCGAGCACATGCGGTACTCGTACGAGTACCGCCATGTGCCGAGCAGAGCGATGCTCGAGCCGAACCGAGCTTTGGCCGAGCATGCTCGCTCATCACTAGATAGGACCTTTTTTCATACAGGATGATACAAAAATTTGAATCGACTCCCTCAACTATTGCTTAACTATTGCAACATACACCAAGCTAGTTTTCCTCTTACAAGACTGTCACCACTCTGGTCCATCCTGAATGCTGCTGCTAGCATAATTAGTTGTGCTATCTCATTCTACACTGATTCCTCCAGGACTGAACTATAAATGTTGATACTCACCTACAAAGCCCTGTATAATATTTCTCCTCATACATATCCAAACTTGTCTTTAAATAAACCCCCAATCTGCCCTTATGCTCACTAAACAATGTTAAGATTTTTCAACCCTTTTTTCAACCCATATCATTTTGCTCACTTTCAACTACAATATCACACCAGAGCAGTATCCTAACTTTGAAAGTTATGGAAAATCCTAATAGAGCCTTTTAGTCATTCCAACACTCCCTAATAATCCATGTCTTTGAAGAAGCCTACATCAAACACATCTGTATCAAAACTATTATTGTGATAACTTTACATCATCCTGGATTTTTACAACAAACCTGTTAGACTTTGTAGTTGGCCCTAAAATCTCTCTTCTCCAACTAATGGCAGTCATTTTTGCATATAGCTTGTATTTATCATGTTCACCTTCTCACTCTAGATTTGAAGCTCTCACTAGCAGTGCCCTCTCCACCATTTCTATACCATTTGTATTAGTGTGTCACCTGTAGATATTACTCCTTATTAATCATATAATACCACATTGTCCTGCATTGTGTTAGAGACATTTTTGTCACCTAAGAGGTCTAGACTAACAACATTGTCATTTCCCATTCCACAGGAACAGGTATATTTTCTCATTCTACTGTACTGTATCAAGGAACAATGTTGCTAATATTTGGCTTTGTATTAGTGGAAGATCATACTGTAATGTTTATACACACACACGCACACACACGCACACGCACACGCACACGCACACGCACACGCACACGCACACACACACACACACACACACACACACACACACACACACACACACACACACACACACACATATATACATATTTATATATCAGGGCTTAAAATTTGAAGTCCTACTAGACAGACCTGAAAAGTTATTCACCAATGCAAGCCATAGCATGCCCAGTAGGGCTGAATTTCTACTCGCCAGGGCTAAATTTTCACTCGCGATTGGCTAGTGGCGAGTGTAAATTTTGAGCCCTGTATATATATATATATATATATATATATATATATATATATATATATATATATATAAAGTTGGTAAAGTTGAAAGAAGCACTCTCAGGACTTGTTGATGGTGAAGAAAAATAAAGAGCTTTATTTATCAGATCAACGTTTCGGTTATATAGACATAACCTTCATCAGAATCTCAACCAAGTGAAAAAAAACCCTTCATATACACACTGTGAACCCAAAAAGGCACCAAAGCTAGCACCTGTGCATACATATGATGTCATAGATAGTAATATGATGAAGTGATTGATAGTAGAGAACCATGATCCTCTAGTGTGTGTTTGAAATACAGCCTATGCAGACCTCAAGGTTCTAATAACTGTGGTTTACTGTAATACATTCTAAATGAGACACAAACTATTGAGCAGTGAAAACAGCATGATATGGTGATATCGGCATGAATGTGTCTATATGTCAGAAAGAATGTGTCTATAATGCCGACCAGGCTTGTCATAGATACAAGTATGAATTCGTAAATAAGTGAACTTCCCACATTGGTCTAATGTCTGTGTGTACCAATATCTCGGGTAGAGAGTGCAATAGGGCAAGATCGCAGAACTCTGGCTCATTGCAGCGCACTAGGTTCGTTCTGTCCATGCACTTCTGCTTATTCCCCTCGTGACCTGGTAAGCAACAGTGACTGTGTGGAGACACCTACAGCTAATCTACGGTGGATCATGAACTATATGCATTACTAACATCACTCCATTAAGAGATATTACATCTAATGTTATGACTGTGTCTTCCCCCTCTCTTTCTGTGTTATGATTTACGGTTAAGGGGACTTTCCTGCTGTAGATGCATCTCTGACTTCGAGTCTGGATGCACATCTAGTAGGACTGGGACAGTAAACCTTATTGAAAGGCTCTAGGTCATATGAGGAGGCATTGTATGTTTTTCTGTACCCTAGACTGGCACTGATTGATAGAGGTGGTATTAGCGGGGGATACTGCTTCTATAATGCATCTGTCTGTGTTACAATGCAACTTTAATTCAGGCTACTAGTCTCATAACTTACCTTTATCGTCTGACACATTGTTACTTATGGTTAGCTATTGATCTTCTGCACATAATTCAGACAGTTCTACATTTCACTACACACCACTCCATAGGTACACTGCTCTGTGATTATGACATTATATCTCATCAATCCTTGAGATACATTAACCCATGGCTGCCATAGGGAATACACAAAGCATCAGCTGATTAAGCTCAATGGATCTCACTACCCAAGAGACAAGCGCTGCAATGCGCTGGAGTCCTGAGTTGCTCAAAGATTCCTATTGCCGCTCAATACCAACGATGATCCTTTGTTCTTTCCTCCCCTATCCAGTCTCCACACGGTAACTGTTGCTTACCAGGTCAGGAGGGGAATAACCAGAAGTGCATGGACAGCGCGAACCTAGTGCACTGCAATGCTCCGGAGTTCTGCAATCTATCCCTATTGCACTCTCTTGTCCCCTACCCACAAGTTTGGTACACACAGACATTAGTTGGTGCGAAACGCGTAAGACTGTAATCTCCTGTGTTCAGTGTTTCATGTTCCAATAAAGAAGGTGATTTTTATTAGATCCCATTGAGTGCGGTGAAAACTATTCTTCTGTGCACACAGACATTAGACCAATGTGGGAAGTTCGCTTATCTATGAATTAATACTTCTGTCTATGACAACCCGGGTCAGCATTATAGACACATTCATTCTGACATATAGACACATTCACTCCGATATCACCATATCATGCTGTTTTCACTGCTCGATAGTTTGTGTCTCATTTAGAATATATTACAATAAACCACAGTTATTAGTACCTTGAGGTCTGCATAGGCTGTAGTTCAAACACACACTACAGGATCATGGTTCTCTACTGTCAATCACTTCATCACATTACTGTCTGTGACTTCATATGTGTGCACAGACGCTAGCTTTGGCGCCTTTTTGGGTTCACAGTGTGTATATGAAGGGTTTTTTTCACTTGGTTGACATCCTGATCATTGGGTTTATTGAAACAAACAAATAGGCAATATCATCCAATAACACCACCAGATCCACTTCCTCCAACTGAAATGTAACCTCCAAAAGAAAAGGCAGAAAATGGAACATGTGCATGCCTTCCTAATCAGTTTACTAAATATTATATAAGTATATAGGTGAAAATTCATTCTTAGCACATGAAGCTTATCAGCCAATGATTCTCAGCCCCAGTCCTTGGGACACATCAAGAGGTCATACATTAAGGGTATCATTAATTAAGCACAAGTAAATAATTATAGTGACTGAGCTGGGTTATGCTGAAAACTTGCAATGTGGTTGTGCCTTGAGGACTAACATTGAGAAACACTGTAATTTTGAATTCATAGTAAAATGAAGCAAATAATCTATTATATTAAATATCTATTTCCTAGTTAATGATGAGCCTAAAAAAAAAAAGTCTTGCATCCATCAAGTTCAGACATTGCCAAATCACACTTGTTTGACCCAGAGGAATTAAAAAAAAACATTGAAGCAATTTCCAATTATAGGACATCTATACCCCCTATACAAGTTTGTCTAAAAAGTAAGTTTATAGAGTGACTAGCTGGTATACTATAGTCATTTTTTTAATTCTTTATTTGCCCAAAATTAAACCTTTAACGATGACAGCTCTGCACCGCAGTCTGTCACTCTTCCTCTGCTTTCCTCCCTTGATCTAGCCTCCTCCAAATACAAAGGATTTCTCCTTGTAAGCTGGAGCGCTCTGGCCAATGAGAGTTTTCCAACTTACATGCAGAAATCCTCCGTCATCGGAGGTGGCTGGATCGTGGGAGGGGAGCAGTGGAAGAGCGACAGACTGCGGTACAGAGCTGTATCCGCAGTCTGTCCAGAAGGAAGGCACAGGATCATCGCTAAAGGTTTAATTTTCGGCCAAAGAATTTTAAAAAAAAATGACTGTAGTATACCAGCTAATTACTATATAAACGTACTTTTTAGACAAACTTGAATAGGTATGATAGATACCCTTTAAAGGGATAGTAATACTTCGTTTTATCTTTATTTTATTTTGTAGGCATTAAAAAAACTTGAAGAACGATATGTCTTATCTCTCAAACCTTTATGGTTTAAGAGATATTCACAAGCAAAGTATCCCCCCCCTGTTCAGCCACATCAGAAGGGAGGTGCCCAGGTAGACTGCAGAGAGGGACAATCTTCAATTAAGATAAGGGAAAAACCTGAAAAACTTGTCAAGGGGGGAAGGGCTTTCATTGTTTTCATACAAAGAAGATTGTCCCCTGCTGTTATCTGTCTGGTCTTACAACCAGATTCACATCTGAGAAGAGATGGCTTACATTGGAAAAAGGGGCGGGAGGGGGAAACTTTGCTTGTGAATATCTCTTAAACCATAAAGGTATGAGAGATAAGACTTATATTGTTCTTCATGTTTTTTTAATGCCTACAAAATAAAATAAAGTTAAAACAAAGTATTACTATCCCTTTAAGCTGCCTGTGAGTAAAAAAAATCCTTCCTAACTCCAAAAAGGCAATTGGATATTTCCAAGGATCAACATCCTATCTGTATTGAAACCATCAATCATAATTGTGAATATTGTTCTGAGCTAGAAAGATATTCACTACATTTTGAACCATCTGCAGTATCTGCAAACACGGTTTCCCAAAACAGCAAATTCCATGACCTTACTGCCCATACTGTAAAAAAATCCCACCTTTGTTTTAGTTGAAAGCACCTCTACCTTATTAAGGGATGAAAACTTGTTTTTTGCACAGCTCTTTGAGTAAACAGTTCCCCAGAGAGTTTTTTGTTTTGGCCTTGAATATATTTGTAAATGTTAAATCATATCACCCCTTAGACACCTCTTCTCTAATGTAAATAAACCCAGTCTAGCTAGTCCTTCCTTATATATAAAATCTTCCAATCCCTTTATCAGTTTTACAGCATGTCTCTGTGCTTTTTTGCAAATTAAGAATGTTTATTGCTTTGTTTTAAGAACTGGTGCCCAAAACTATACTCATTATTCTAGATGAGAAAATCCAGATCTGTGGTAGGACTCCAAACTAAGACTGCATTGCACTGGCTTTATATATTTATTGAAATATTAAAAGAGAAGTACAAAAACAGGCAGTGAGAGATAGTATAAAAGGCTCATCAGATGATGAGTAGTCTTACACGTTTTGCTCTAAAATTAGAGCTGAATCATAGAGGAAGATAGGAAGTCAGGGGAAGTAGTTGGCATATCATAAAAAAGGAGAACGGTTATTGGCAAAAAAATAAAGGAGAGATACAATCCGATCAATCACTGTAGGTATAATACACACCAGACCACTATACTTTCATAAGAAAAAATATACATGGTAATATGGATAAATTAATGTGACAGTATATATATATATATATATATATATATATATATATATATATATATAAATGGATTATAAATGTTACATATAAAAATATTGAAAAAATTAAGCAAAAACATGCAAATTATAAAAACAAAGATTCATTCATAAAAAATTAAAATGGAGTAGACGAGGGATGTGTGCAACAAAACCTATATGGATGCTATGCCATGGATGACGAGGTCAACATTGTGGCCTTTTTGTTTGAAACTATCTAATAGTCATTATGTTGACATCATCATGCTGTTCACTTCAGATTTGATGCAGATAGGGACTTGCCCAATCTGAGGTGCCGTAAAGGGTTATTAATACTATTACTGCATTACTGAGAACCGCACGCGGGAGCTTCAGCTCTGCACGCCGCTAGACCACCAGGGACTCGATGTGGGGGATGAAGGGGCAATGTGGAGATGAAGGGGTTTTATGGAGCATTGATGAAGGGGTAATGTGGAGATGAAGGGGAATTGTGGAAGGGGCAATGTGGAGATGAAGGGGATTTATGGGGCATTGATGAAGGGGCAATGTGGAGATGAGGGGGAATTGTGGAAGGGGCATTGTGGAGATGAAGGGGGCATTGTGGAAGGGGCAATGTGGAGATGAAGGGGCTTTATGGGGCGTTGATGAAGGGTCAATGTGGAGATGAAGGGGAATTGTGGAAGGGGCATTGTGGAGATGAAGGGGGCATCATGGAAGGGGCATTGTGGAGATGAAGGGGGCATTGTGGAAGGGGCAATGTGGAGATGAAGGGTCTTTATGGGGCATTGATGAAGGGGCAATGTGGAGATGAAGGGGAATTGTGGAAGGGGTATTGTGGAGATGAAGGGGGCATTGTGGAAGGGGCATTGTGGAGATGAAGTGGCAATGTGGAGATGAAGGGGGCATTGTGGAAGGGGCAATGTGGAGATGAAGGGGGCATTGTGGAAGGGGCATTGTGGAGATGAAGGGGGCATTGTGGAAGGGGCAATGTGGAGATGAAGGGGCCTTATGGGGCACTGATGAAGGGGCAATGTGGAGATGAAGGGAAATTGTGGAAGGGGCATTGTGGAGATGAAGGGGGCTTTGTGGAAGGGGCAATGTGGAGATGAAGGGGAAATGTGGAGATGAAGGGGGCATTGTGGAAGGGGCATTGTGGAGATGAAGGGGGCATTGTGGAAGGGGCAATGTGGAGATGAAGGGGCAATGCAGAGATGAAGGGGCATTGTGGAGATGAAGGGGGCATTGTGGAAGGGGCAATGTGGAGATGAAAGGGGCATTGTGGAAGGGGCAATGTGAAGATGAAGGGGCATTGTGGAAGGGGCAATGTGGAGATGAAGGGGCAATGTGGAGATGAAGGGGCATTGTTGAAGGGGCAATGTGGAGATGAAGGGGCATTGTGGAAGGGGCATTGTGGAGATGAAGGGGGCATTGTGTAATGGTCCTTGTGGAGATGAAGAGAGCATTGTGGAAGGGGCATTGTGGAGGTGGACAGTGTAGGCAATGTGGAGGTGGGGAGGAGGATGGCATGGGCAGTGTGGAGGTGGGCTGCTCAGCCTTAAATGCCCGGGCCTATTTTTTTCTCCCAGTCCAGGCCTGATTGTACTGACTGAAGGGAAGTCTGTCGTACAACAGGCTTGCAGCTCTGCAGCTGAGCCAAGATCGGGTTAGTGAAAAAGAATTATTTCACTGAAACGATTTTCTACATATTACAAGTTATGGCGACCCCTAACAGTAAAATGATTTTCGTTTCTCCTTCATCGCTGTAATTTTGCTACTGTTATGAATCGAAATATAAATATCTGATGGTTTTAGGCAACCCCTGGCAAATCGTAATTCGACCCGCAAAGGGGTCCCAACCCACAGGTTGAGAACCACTAGCCTAGATTCACTGAAGGTTGATTCTGTGGCAACATGATTTTGTAGATGTATTGGAAACACTTCTACATTTCATATACAAGGAGGGCAGTGTATGTCAAATAAAAGTGGAGAAAGAAGAATATCAAATAGGAGCACTATATGTCGAATTACTAAGGGGGGGTAAATTTGTCGAAGGGTGGCACTGTATGTCAGATTTCTAACATGTGAAGCATGGGGAACAACACCATTGTGTGTTAGCCCCATTTAAACTGCCTGACACCCCCAGCCTTCTTCTCTTGCCCACCGGTAACCACAGATTCCCATGAACACTGTCAGACTCTCTGCAACCTTTTCACCTTGCCCACTGCTAGCCACAGATCCCCATGACCACTTCCTGGGCAAGGGAAGAAGGCTGGGGGTGTCAGGTAGTGTATATGGGGCTAGCACACAATGGTGTTGATCCCCATGTTGCCCAGCATATTAGAAATCTGACATACAGTGCCCCCCTTTGACATATTAACCCGCATTTAGATAGTCAACATAAATTGCTCCCATTCGACACACTAACTTTCTCCATTTTTATTTTGACATGTAGTGGTTCTATTTGACAATTTTCTTTCACCAATTTTATTCAACATACACTGACCTCCTTGTATATGAAATGCAGAAGTGTTTTGAATACATCAACAACATCATATTGTCACAGCATAGACATTTAGTGAATCTAGGCCATCTAATGCTTAACTTGACATTTGTCCATGGGTTTTTGTGTTTTCAGGGGTTCATTTGACACTTCTCCATTTGTTTTATCCTTAGAGAGCATGCGTGAATGTGTTTTGCTCTGCTTTTGTTGAAACAACGATGGGTTTAAATCTGCCGTTGTGGCTTCTACACCTCAAGTCTGAGGTGCAGGATTCCCGACAGAAAATGTAACCACAAAACACGCGGTAATACTGATCGTAGTTAATAGTATGCTACTTGCGCGTTGTTTTTAGTTGTTTCTTATGGCCTTTTTTTGACTGGCGGTGTGTATACCTACCGCTGGTTTTATTTTAACAACTTGGGTAATAGGAAACCAACTCCTGTTTTTGTTTTTTCTTTTGTTTTTTTTTTAACGGTGGTAATGGTATCCATCCCAGCATCGGTAACACAGTATCACTGCTTTTTTTTATTTGCAGTATCAGATGTGCCTTGCCACCGATGTGAAAGCCATAGATGTATTGGCCACATGCATGTCACTAACCCTCCTTGTTTAACCCTTTGAATGACAGAGGGGTACCGTTGCACACCCTTCTGGGCATTCAGAGGGTTAATATCTGTAGTATGTGACCGTTTATTTACTGGTAAAAGTTAGAATTTGATATACAAACTTTTTTATTTACTTCGTCTATATATAGCCAAAAGTACCTGTGGCTCTCGTATCTATTCACCTATAGGTAACAATCTGAACACGATTGATAAGTAAGATAGGGCACACTAGGTTTCTGTGTATTTTTTTTATAATCATTATCCCAGAAACTTAAAAAGGCAGGTAAAAATGAATGCACAAGTAGTAAGTTAATCATTGAATGTTTGTTACCCTCTTTTACTGTATTTGAATTAACTGTTGTTTAACCATTTAATGACAAATGACGTGCCAGGACCATCATGGCTGCCATGGATTAACCCTTTGAGTGCCAAAGAGATATGCAATGTATTGCTCTGCAATGCGTTGCGTACCTCTCTGGCACCCAAAGGGTTAAGGATCGGTGACGGTCCTGGCTCGTCATGGAATTTCATCATCACAGCACACCTGCATGGCGCACTCTGATCACTGGAGATGTACGTTAAAAAAAAAAAAAAAAAAAAAAGAGCCTTGGTGCTCCAGAGTACCCCACCCCAGGGTCGTACAGTCAATAAGGGGTTAAATTCCCTGCACTTACCCCACTGATGCACTTGGACATACTCTCACGCTGCTTTATACAGCAGAAGGTCACCAATTACAACCCAAAAATGAAAAGAAACACACCCACCACAGACATGTACAGTAATTATGTATTTACCTGCTGGGCTGATGTTACCATGTGAAAAGAGGTCATTGACCTGGACAAAAATCAGCCCTGTTTCTGTGTATGTTCAATAATCTTTTACCACAGTTATGACAAAATCATTTAACTGACTGAACTCACATTAGCTAATTATTTAATAGATGATTAACTAAGGTACATGGTTGCAAGAGCAGTCCAAAATATATAAACTGTATTTATCATTCAGTTGGAAAAAAAGTAAGTGAAGCTGGTGCAATCTCTGTATTTTTAATGCCCTGTACCTCTTTAGGATATGAAACTTAGTAATACCTGCTATCTATGCTGCCAACAATAAAGGTATGTTTACTGCAGTCTCTGACTCCAGGGGGAATCATTTGATGTTCAAAAGCTTGTGAGTTGAACCATATGTTGTAAGGATTTGGCCATGATCTGTCTTTATTCAGTGCAGTTCTATCCTCTTACCAGCAGATGTCAGAGGCCAGAATTGAACTTTCTGGACTTTCCAAAACAAGAAGTTGATAATAGCTGTATTTGGCCAAAAAATTATTCTCAGTTTTCACTTGTTCCTTTCCTGAGCATTGTGTCTTGTTCCTTTGTTATGTGTTATACCACTGTTCTCTGCTCTTTCCTGTGGATGATCATCTTTTGCTTGTTACTTTAACTCTGCTTCTTATCTCATCGTGTCTTGACATTTGACTCACATTCTTCCTACAGTCAGAATCAATCATTTGGTGATACTCCAACCTTGCTACTGAAACAAACTACCTCAAATTCCAAGCCTTTTGGCAGTTTGCTAAAATCCATCCGCAGTCCAGCTAGCCCAGTTCTGTATATCTTCCAGAACATGCATCAGAAAAGCAGTTAGAATCAATTTTCAGGGTCACAGGCCAAAAGGTAAGGGTAGAAACTGGGAAAAATGGTCATGGTCATAGTCAGGAGACAGACAAATGGTTATTTGATATGCTAGAAGTAACAACAATGTACTCCATGTACAAACTGATGAAAGCAGAGAGTCATACAGTACAGGTTGAGAAAAAATATAGTTTGTTTATTTTATTACCAAATTATCACTAGTATATAAATAAAAATGGGGAAAACACCACATAGAACCGGTCTTACAAAATCTGAACCATGTGGCTGTTACTCGTAGACCTGAATGAAACAAAGGGATAATTTACAAATCTGATTCCATGGAAAACCAAGTGGTAGAATCTATTTTCTAATCTTACACCTGTCTATCTCCAAATTGCAAAGGTACTTACTCCAAAAATTCTCCCCTTAACTCCTTCTTTTTCCTTTGTTTAACACCATCTATTAAACAAGGCACAGACGAAAAAGGTATAACTTTACACCAGTATGCGCAGTACTGTGATTACCAGGGGACAACAGAACAAGGTTGTGGTGTCTGACAATGTGTGTGTGGTTCTGTGATTACCAGTGCAAGAATAAGTTGTCACAGTATATGGGTGCTTATGTGACTAATGATAGACAGTGGAACAAGTCTGGAGTGATAGTGTATGTGTGATTCTGAGACTACCAGTGAATTGTGAAAAAAGGCTGGGATGGCAGACATGTGAGTCTGTGACTACCAGTGGACAATGGAATAAGTCTTGAGTATCAGTGTTTGTGTTGTTCTGTGGCTGACAGTGGCCAGTGGAATAAGACTGAGGTGCCAGACAATATATTTTTGGTTTTGTGATAACCAGTGGGACAAGTCTGAGTTGGCAGAAAGTAAATGTGTGGGTTCTGTTACTACCAGTGGTACTGTGGAACAAGAGTGGGGTGTAAGATATTAAATGTGTGAATCTGTGACTACCAGTGGGACAGTCATATATTTGAGGTGCTGAATATATCAAAAAATATATTTCCCTGATTCCTGTTTTTGCCCCTGTGTTTTAAAATTGCCTTTCAACTCCACATTCTCTGTACTTGTCATTAAATGTTGATAAGCTATGAGATTCCCACATGTTAATGCTTATTTACAAGATTTAATGTAGTACTTAGGTGTGAATGAGGTCTATTCTGTAAAAAGCACAGTTTAACATTGTTGCATAAGGTTCTCTTCTGTCAATGTGCTACATGATACTATGGACGACTGTTGACGCTGTGTGATGTGACTGCCCAAGGGAAAAGTGTCTGAAATGTATTTGAAATGTTGGCAAGTGTGCCCTATGGTACAGTTGGCATGCATCATAATTGCTCATCTTTTTCTTTTTGCATAAGGCCCTATATGTTCTGAACTTTTACCAGTTTGTATTGTCCTGTGACAGCACTTTCCAAATAAATACGGTAGCTTATATCTGAACAGTCTTTTGGAACTGAGGTCTTGCAAAAAGCCCTTGGTTTCATGAGGTGTTACTTGATTTCCTGAATTACTTGTGAGAGCTGTGAAGAGCAGCATTCACTCTCACTTTGCCTGTCTTCCCAGCTGTTTTGCATCAGAGGAGGGGGAGTAGAGCACTGGGAACGAAGATGGCAGCTTTGTAAGGACAGATGTAGGAAGAAGGATTTTCTTACAATCTCTTTATAGGAGGAGACTTCCCCAGGCTGTGTTTCAGCTGACGACACATTAGGGTGATGAAACATGTTCACAGTATTACTACAGACAGAACAATGCATATGAGAACATTGTCAGTTAATGAGGAACGCAAGCCACATTCCTTTGGACTGAAGAAGAGATGGACAGCTTTAACATTTTTACTGATGTAAACAGGAGCCAAGCAACATGCCATAGCACATCTGTACTCTACCCCCAAGGTGTATAAGATAGAAGTGAGATGTGGAGCGAAGCACGATTATATTTTCTCAGACTTCTGCAAAATTCAAACTTTTCCCTTAGTGATCTGAAGTCATAAATCTGTTTCAATAGGACATACGTATCAAGGTGTCACTAAATGTTCCACAATTAAATGAAAATATTCATATGGCTCATTCTTATAAAGGACCATTTATAACAAGTTGCAATATGCAAATAAAACACTATTTGAATCTGTAACATGTATAAAAACATATGCATCAATGTTTCACTATTCAGTCGTTTATTATGAACTAGTAGAAGAGCCCCTGTACACGGGCCACAGTGGCAGGTGGTCGCAGTGCAGTCATGCCCAGTAGAGACTGCCCGCGCCGCAGCTGATACAGAGCTGGATGCTCCGAAGGTCTGACTTTGGCGCGCCCAGCTCTGTATCAGACTCGTCACAGGCAGTCTCTACTGTGCATGACTGCGTCATTACAAACATTATAGCAAATTATTATATAGGATACTGTGTAAAAGCCCATGTACACGGGCCAAGATCTGGGTGATGTTAAACCTATGAGTGCCAGAGGGGTATGCAACGCATTGCTTTGCAATGCGTTGAGTACCCCTCTGGCACTCAAAGGGTTAAGAGGTCGATCCTGCTCTGTGTACTGCCGCCTCCTCACTGGTGGCATACACAGTGCAGTCATGCTCTGTAGCGACTGCCCAAACGCACAGAATGCTCCCAGCATTCCATGCGTTCGACAGTCTCTACTGCACATGACTGCATCGGACAAAGATTCTAGCGTTTTATTATACAGGATGTCTGCCTCGGCTGTATTTCATTTTTAGGTGCTAAATTTTTGGGGGGTTCTCTAATTTGTCAGTCTATTTAATAGTGACATTTTAGAGACACTTTGATACATACAGTATGTATTTTTACAGTTCACAGTCAGAAATGGGGTTTGCTTTGCAAATTGCACCTAGTTATTAAAGCTTCTGTAGGATGATTTATATGGGCATTTCACAAATGGCATTAAAAACCTTTTTACCCAACAATTTGTAACTTTTAGTAAGATTTTGTTACATGTGCCTTTGTTCTCTATTTTGTCTCCTTCCTGCACTATGTTTGATACATATAACTCTGAGGGTCACGACTGGATTTCCTGGGAGTTCACTATTAATCTGTCTCACGAGCCACCAATATTACATTTCTGTCACCATTTAAACCTTTGAGTGCCAGAGAGGTATGCAATGCATTGCGTACTTCTCTGGCACTCAAAGGGTTAATTTAATATATACACTCAAATCATTCACAATTGCATTTGTAATCTATTTTTGAACTAGTTTTGAACTATGTTCCTACTAGTGATGAGCGAGCGTGCTCGGCCGATGCTCGGATCGGCTCGAGCATCGCTCTGCTCGGCACATGGCGGTACTCGTCGAGTACCGCCATGTGCTCGCCCGACATGTTCGGGTGGCGGGGATCTGTGCCGGAAGAGGCACAGATCCGAAGAAGCTCCGCTGGACCACCAGGGACTGGAGGTACGGGGGCATTGCGGAGATGAAGGGGGCATTGCGGAGATGAAGGGGGACATTGTGGAAGAGGGGCATAGACTCTATGCCCCTCTTCCACAATGTCCCCCTTCATCTCCGCTATGCCCGTCTTCCACAATGTGCCCCTTCATCTCCGCTATGCCCCTCTTCCACAATGTGCCCCTTCATCTCCGCTATGCCCCTCTTCCACAATGTCCCCCTTCATCTCCTCTAGGAGATGAAGGGGGACATTGTGGAAGAGGGGCATAGCGGAGATGAAGGGGCACATTGTGGAAGAGGGGCATAGCGGAGATGAAGGGGCACATTGTGGAAGACGGGCATAGCGGAGCTGAAGGGGGACATTGCGGAGCTGAAGGGGGTATTCGGAGATGAAGGGGGCATAGCGGAGATGAAGGGGGCATTGACCAGGCACCCTCCCCTCATCAGAGCAGGGGGTGCCTGGTGTCGCCCCATTCATTTCAATGGGGCTCGGGTGCTCGGCCGAGCACTCGAGCCTCAGGGGGTGCTCGGTCAGAGCACCCGAGCACCCGAGCATCGTGGTGCTCGCTCAACACTAGTTCCTACATATGCTCCAAAGGGATATTTAAGTATCAAGTATACAAGTGCAAGAGACAAAACAGAGAACACAGAAAAAAGATTTAGCACCTAAAAGTGAAAGACAGTTGAGACAGTCTTCTTCACAGTAATCTACAGAATAGTGACTATTTATTGACACGATGATACATATGTCCTGAGGGTCTTATTCACCAAGTAAGAAAAATAACTCTGGAGAAAACTAGCTGCATCATTCATAGGGGTGGAATAAAAAAATTATCAGATCCCCATTGATTTAAATGGGCCTTTTAACCCCTTCATTGCTACACACATGTCCAATGTATTATGAAGCAATGGGTTGGAAAACTCCTTAACATAAAAGAGGTGAAAATACCAGTCAGTTACTCGGGATGTGGAAGTGCAGGTGAGTTACTCGGGTGTGGAAGTGCAGGTGAGTTACTGGGGGTGTGGAAGTGCAGATGAGTTACTCAGGATGTGGAAGCGTAGGTGAGTTACTGGGGGTGTGGATGTGCAGGTGAGTTACTCAGGGTGAAAAAGTGCATGTGGAAGTGCAGGTGAGTTACTTGGGGCAGTGGAAGTGCAGTGGAGTTGCTGGGGATGTGGAAGTGCAGGTGAGTTACTCGGGGTGTGGAAATGAGGGAGAGTTTCTGGGGTTGTGGAAGTGCAGGTGAGTTACTCAGGGTGTGGAAGTTCAGGCGAGTTACTATGTGCAGGTCAGTTACTCGAGGTGTGGAAGTGCAGGTGAGTTACTGGGGGTGTGGAAGTGTAGGTCATTTATTCAGGTTGTGGAAGTGCAGGTGAGTTCTCTGGGTGTGGAAGTGCAGGTGAGCTCACGGGGTGTGGAAGTGCAGGTCAGTTACTCAGGGTATGGAAGTGCAGTGACATTACTGGGGGTGTAAAGTGCAGGTGAGATTCTCGAGGTGTGGAAGTGCGGGTGAGTTTCTGGGGGTGTGGAATTGTAGGTCATTTACTCGGGGTGTGGAAGTGCAGGTGAGTTCTCGGGGTGTGGAAGTGTAGGTCAGTTACTCGGGGTATGGAAGTGCTGTAACGTTACTGGGGGTATGAAGTGCAGGTGAGTTACTCGGGGTGTGGAAGTGCAGGTGAGTTACTGGGGGTGTGAAAGTGCAGGTGAGTTACTCGAGGTGTGGATGTGCAGGTGAGTTACTTGAGGTGTGGAAGTGCAGGTGAGTTAATGGGGGTGTGGAAGTGCAGGGCAGTTACTCTGTGTGTGGAAGTGCGGTTGAGTTACTGGGGGTGTGGAAGTGCTGGTCAGTTACTCATGATATGGAAGTGCAGGTCAGTTACTTGGGGAGTGGAAGTGCAGGTGAGTTACTGGGGGTGTGAAAGTGCAGGTGAGTTACTCGAGGTGTGGAAGTGCAGGTGAGTTACTTGAGTTGTGGAAGTGCAGGTGAGTTAATTGGGGTGTGGAAGTGCAGGGCAGTTACTCTGTGTGTGGAAGTGCGGTTGAGTTACTGGGGATGTGGAAGTGCTGGTCAGTTACTCATGATATGGAAGTGCAGGTCAGTTACTTGGGGAGTGGAAGTGCAGGTCAGTTACTTGGGGTTTGGAAGTGCAGGTGAGTTACTCTGACCCTCCTATCCTCAGTGGAGTGAATGTACGAGTATTGGTCTATATTTCTAAAACCAATCTGGTGTTATTCTGGACTAAACTAACTACACCATAGGGGACAAATAAAAGTTCCTGTTAAAGGCGCAATGCATTGGAGACCTCTCTGACATTCAAAGGGTTAAATGCTCTATCCAAGTGCATGGGAATTTAGGAATTTGTATTTATCCCCTATGGTACAGTTGGCTTAGCCCAGAATGACTCAAATTTGCTTTTATAAATATAGGCAAGGTTCTGTACAGAAACAGGGACTAGAATTCTTTGGGAAGTTCCTGCCCTCTATGTCTTGTTTATTGACATGTATTAAACGTGACACAGAGGAAATTGTGTAATTTTTCTTCATATTCGCGTGCATGCTATGAGGCAGGCGTGCGGATCTTCAGTGTCAGATTACCATTAGGCTAAGGTGACCAGATTTTTAAAATGAAATCCGGGGACATTTTTTTTCTCCACATGCTGTCCACACTGTGTCCACCCTCACATCCTATCTACACACTGCCCACCCTCTGTCCACCCTCACCACACCCTGCCCATACCCTGTCCACCCTCACACCCTGTCCACCCTCACCACACCCTGCCCACACCCTGTCCACCCTCACCAAACCTGTCAAGGAGGGCAAGGTTTTCCTTATGCTCACAGTAAGAAGATTGTGCCTTGCTGTGAGCTGTCCGGTCAAGTGACCAGATTCCACATCTGAGGGGAGGTGGCTTACACTAGGTAAAAGGGGCGGGAGGGGATACATTGTCATTCAATTACTCTTGAACTACAACTCTGACATTATTGAAATAACACTCTCCATGGCCCAAATACTATGAAGATAAATTGGAGCTTCTGTTTTTGTGTAACTATCCCTTTAAAGTATGAATTTTAAACACTGGTAAAGAAATATCACAAGTAGGGTTTTCTGAACAATAAAAATACTCCAGAGACTGAAATAATGAACCGTTTGGAGGCCACACTGTAATTAGCTAAGATTTTTGTTTACATGTTATTTAACCCCTCCAGGATCAGAGGTGTTGAAACGCATTGCACAGCAATGCGTTGCGCACCCCTCTGATCCTGAAAGGGTTAAAGTTAGCTTGGCCAAGTTACTCAACACAGCACTTCATTTAGAGTAACACATGAAAAGTACCATATAATGATAAAAGGAGCACTGTACCGCTGGAGGTGTCCCCAGCAGCCTGAGAGTGACCCTCAAAGTCCTGCTGACTTTAGAGTCTTAATAGAGTGTGTCTGTCTCTATGCATGACAACGATCATACACACTAGTGCAGGGGAACTCAAACCTGTCCTCAGGACCTCCAACACTGCGTGTTTTCAGGATCTCCGCAATTAAACACAAGTGAATGTCATTAACGCAAACAGATCTTCAGAATGAATGAACCACTGATTTCCCTGTGTTCAAGTGAGGAGATTCTGAAAACTTGTACCATTGGAGGCACCTGAGGACAGCTAAAGTACAGCCACCAGAATTAGAGGTTAACACTAGCTGATCTGCACTAGAGGATTTGTTCATTCATACCAGAGCAATTCAACTACAATATAAGTGATCAATAACAATTATCAAAATTCCAACTGACTTAAATGGGGATTTTTAACCCTTTGAATGCTGGAGTTGTCTCTAATGCATTGAAACGTCCAGGAAGACCCAACTGGCAGACTTCTCCATCCCTAAAATTGCTCATTCCCTTCCTTCTTCCTTTCAGTATTAAAGGGACATTAAAACCTAATGAATAGGGCTCATACCCTTTGAAATATCATATAATCCTAGCCATCATTTGGAAAAATGTATAAACCCAAAAATATATTAAAAACATGTGTTCCTATTCACATACCTGGGAACTTCTTTGCCTGGCCCCCCAGAGGGAAGCCCTGTGATGTTGCTGAAGGCAGAAAAATGACACAATGCATGTCATAAAAAGGGGTGGGGCTTAATCGTGGGTGGGGGAACTGGATAAAAAAAACAAAACAAAACAAACAAAAAAAAAATACCTAGAATAGACTGGGGAAGGAGATGAAAAGGCCGCGGAGTGGGAGGAACAGTGTAGGAAGGAGCAGATGTGGGCAGAGTTTCATAAGAAACTCCCCACACGCGGAGAACCAGACTCTGCCCCAGAGACCCAGTAATTCAGTGTCAAAACCGGAGTCTCCAGGTCAAATCTGGAGAGTTTCCGGCTATGCTTATTTACCTGGAGGCAGCTGTGAATGGCAATTCATCACCCCCACCCCCATCTCAACCAACTAGCTCTATTTAAAAATTGGCCAAAAGAGGAAATGTTTACCTTTTATTTTGAAAGAATTAGAACCTTATCATCAAGCAAAATATGAAAAAGAATGCTGTCTATGAGTATCTAATATTTTAATATATTTGAGGCCTCTTCATTTTTGGTGGCAACGATTCTTCTACTTTAAAGGATCAGTAATATTTTGTATGAAAAAAAGCATATTTTGCATGTCATTTCTGGATGGTGCACAATTCTGGAGTCCATATCTCTAGAACAACATAGATACATCTGAGACTATACAAAGAGCGGCCACTAACAACTACTGGTATATGGATTTAATAACAAAAAGTATCAGAAAAACAACAGGACCTTCATATGTAAAACTTAAAATGTAAAAATAAATATGTTGTAGGGTTTATCCCCCTGAGTAAAACAAAAGTACTCCCACTGCTGAAAGGTGTTTCATTCAAAAGTTATTAATTTTCAAAGTTGAATTTTTTAGGTGCAATATCACAGTGGCCTGAAACTGTACAGTGGCGCTGTTGCTACGCCATCCTATGGACAGCTCTGGTCCCGGGACCATAAATCTCCATAGGATGGTGTAGCAACAGCGCCACTGTACAATTTCAGGCCACTGTGATATTGCACCTAAAAAATGAAACTTTGAAAATTAATAACTTTTGAATGAAACACCTTTCAGCAGTGGGAGTACTCTTGTTTTACTCAGGGGGATAAACCCTACAACATATTTTTTTTACATTTTAAGTATTACTATCCCTTTAAGTGGTATAATTGAACCCTTCAGATAAATAAAAGGATTTTCAGAATAAAAGTAATACTACAAGAAGAAGACATGCCCTAGAATCGTATGTGGAAAAATAAAAGGAAACAAAAGAAAAAACTTACTACTGAAAGGGTGACAGATAAATGAAAGAGCCTCCCAGCAGAAGTGGTTGCGGCTAAAACAGTAAATGAATTAAGGACTCTTGGGCTAGACATATTGCAATTCTAAGAGTAAAATAAGTCTAGGCTAGCTAAATAGGAGAATAGGCAGACAACATGGACCAATGGTTTATTTTCTTCTGTCAAATTATATTTTTTTTAACAAGCCAATAACAAATGGTATTGTACCTGCAAAGTGCAGAATCAAATCACAAAATAAATTAATTGTAGTATGGGTACCTGGTCAGTTACCAGCTATGCATCTAATCTGGGGGAGATGCACTAAGGTGTGATAAAGATGGGATAATGTGGAAATGACTTCTCCAGTGATGTCACTTCTCCAAATGCTATTTAATACTATGTAAGCAATGCACTAAGACTTCTCCAACCTGAGATATCTTAGTACAAAGGCTCCACAGAATAACATAGGAACTGGAGAAGTGATATCTCTGGAGACATGGTCTCTAGTGATACAAACTCTTATACTGATTATGCAAGCTCAATATAATTTTGCAAATAACATGTGTAAAACATACAAGAATAATCAGGTGCATGTAGATTTCTTGTTAGGATATGCCTTTACATTGAAGCACTTAAAACTAAGCATATATAAATCAGGGATCTCCTCCCACCCTTCCCTTCAACACTTCACCATTCAACCAATACCCCCTTTGCTCTCCTCCCAACCCCCCCTTTGCACACTTCACCCTTCTGCCAGGGATATATTCTAGACCTGCATCATCATCATCAGGCATTAGGTCATCCTCAGCATCTCCCGCCTCTTCTTCCCCACTACTTTTTATCATGGTGCCCGTGATCTTCTTTGCCAGCGACATTGCTACTTCCTGTTCTATTCATGCTGGGCTCTTATTAATCGCTGGGTTCTGCCCCGCCCAGCGTTAGCCTTTTTAACCTCAGTCCTTTCATTACTTTGGTGCCCTTTCGTGGTGTTCCTGTACCTGGTGTTTGTACTGCTGTTGGTTCCTACTCCGTGTATGACCTGGTTTTGCCTGACCTTGCTCCTGCCTCTTCAGCCCCGTGACTCCGTTGCTGACTAGGACTGGCTGACTACCTCTCTGTGTACTGATCCTGGCTGTGGCTGACTACCCGATTCGTTGCTGACTAGGACTTGCTCACTACCACTCTGTGTACCGATCCTGGCTGTGGCTGACTACCCAATCTGTTGCTGACTAGGACTGGCTGACTATCACTCTGTGTACCGATCCTGGCTGTGGCTACTACCCAATCTGTTCCTGGAACTAGTGCCTTGCCAGTGCCTGTCAGTGTTGCCTCCGGTTACCCTAGTCTCCTGGGACTAGTGCCTTGCCAGTGCCTGTCAGTGTTGCCTCCAGTTACTCTAGTCTCCTGGGACTACTGTCTTGTCAGTGCCTGTCAGTGTTACCTCCGGTTATCCTAGTCTCCTGAGACTAGTGCCTTGCCAGTGCCTGTCCGTGTTGCCTCTGGTTACTCTAGTCTCCTTGGACTAGTGCCTTGCCAGTGCCTGTCAGTGTTGCCTGCGGTTACCCTAGCTTGCTAGGGATCTGGTCACTTTCTGTGTCCAGTATTGTACCCTCCTTCTATCCAGTCCTCTGAGATTTGGGAAATTGTGGTGACCATTTCCATTCCTCAGTTTACCCTAGTTTTCTAGGCCAGGTCACTCTCCAGTGTCCCGGCTTGCTGCCCTTCTATCCCTAGCCTTCTAGGGATTCTGCCCTGCAGTCACCTACTGTTTCGCTAGTTGGGTCCGCTTCCTAGGTTTGGTACTGCTGAGGTTCTGTGTCTGGTTCCTGTCATCTGATCCAGCCTGCTGTATTACTGTTTTGTTTTGCTGTTCTCCTGCACCCTGACCTGTGTCAGATTTGGGAAGTGCCACGGTACTGTCTGGATCTGGACCTGTGAAGGGTGACCTTGTGCACTTTATTATTCTTAATAAAGCTGATTTTACCTTACTAACTTGTCTGAGTGTTCTTACAGACTGTGACAGTTTTATATTCCTTTAGGCTTTTAGAGGTCTCAAACAATTTATTTTTACTTTTCCCCTTGGAGGGATTTTCACAATGTTCAATACTACTTTCATGACAGGTGTTTTTATGCTTGTTTGTCTCATTGTCAGATGCAGTAGTTGGTTGAGCTGCTACACCTTCTTGCATTATGCCATCAACACTGGAATGAGCCTTTTTTATCATCTTCAGTGCTTTTAGATGGTTTATTAACAGTACTGGTGCTGGTGGATCCTTTGGTGGGACTTTGACAAGCTACATCTATCTCGGGAGGAGAGGGATCACCATTATTTACTGCAAACACCGCAGCAACCATGGCTGCAATCAGTTTTTTTGGACTACTATTTATTTCTCACGTCACTGCACTGCACTGGGCATTACTCAACTACTGTGTCAATGTTTTTACTGTAAAGTACACAGTAGGACTGATTGTGTGTAAGGTCTTGCCTTGAATCTTTATAAAATACTGTCTCATCTAGCATCAGTCTGCCTCAGTCACAGATCACATCAGGGTCACTGTCTATGTCACCTTTTTTTTTTTTATTAATTTATTTTAATTAACTGTCCCCCCTATGACTATCATTGTCAACAAAAAACAAACTCCCTGTCCAACTGCTTCTTTCCCCATTCTCCCATAGGACAGACATGACAGCCAGATCAAGAAGAAATGTGGATCACAGTTGCCTGTGTCTTCTCAGTTAGTCATACTGATTTTTGGGGTATTTGGAGGTCAAACTCCTTTCTCCCTTCCTGTCCCCCAGAGTCCCACAGACTCCCCTAGTACTGAGAGCAGATTTCCCACTTACAAAACTTCTTAAATTAAGCATCAACTCCACTTTATTATTATTTTTTTTTTTTTTTAGTTTTAAATCTCTTTATTAGATAAATATATCATACAAAGATAAAAAAGGGACATATGCTTCAGTAACAGTCATTGCATCAAATAACAGAGTATGGATCATATCAGATATCAGAGACATTATAGGGAGAAGAAACTGAAGAAAAAAGAAAGAACTTGGAGAGAAAGGGAGACAGGCGTTAAATTAAAGAGGACAACCTCTCAAGAGGGACTTATGGGTAGGTAGTGATAAGAGAAAAAAAGGAAAATTAAGAGGAAAAAGGTTTAGAAGGGAGAGGGTAGGATGAGCACCAAACTTTGTCACAGTGTATTCCCATATGTAGCATAGGAAAAGGTATCAGAAGTACCGAGGGATGCATGTTATATCCCAGGTAAGTGAAATATCTGGTGTAAATATGGGATAGGTCCAGAAATATTAGCGTGTCTTCTGTATCTCAAAAATGTGCTGCTTTCTCTCCTTTCATAAACACAAAATTTGAGGTTATTGGGGTAATTCTCCTTTGCTCCCTTCTCGTGCCCACAGACTTCCCTAGCACAGCTATAACAGCCAGATCAAAAAGGAACTTGGATGACCACAGCTGAATGTGTCTAATCAATCACACAAAATGTTGGGGTATTTGGGGTAAAACACCTTTTGTTCCCTTCTCACATCCCATTCCCTAGACTCCTGTAGGACATAAATAACAACCAGATGATGAAGAAACTTGGAACATGACTACCTGTGTCTTCCAGTCAGTCACACTGAATTTTCAAGTATTTGAGGTCAAACTCATTTCTCCCTTCCTGTCCCCCAGAGTCTCACAGACTCCCTTAATACAGAGGACAGATTTCCTGCCTACAAGACTTCCCAAACAAAGCTTCAACTCCACTTTATTAGCTTTCCTTCTCTAGATAAAAAATGTGCTTTCGCCTTTCACAAACACAAAATGGTATGCTGTGAGAGCCTGACGCCCTTTTATATACCTGTGGGAAAAGAAGAGAACATTGCTATGTGTTGGGGAGAAATTCTGTCTTTCCATTTAGTTCAGTGCAAAAGAGCTAGGTGAAAACAGAGGGGGAACCAGCACTTTTAACAAAAACTTTCTTGTTTGGCAAAAAGTTAAATATTTTTCCTGTTTCTAATTTGAGGTGAAAATTTTTGTCCAGCCCTACTGTTGTGTACAGAGTACCTAATCTGGTGCAAGGTGTGCTAAGACCAGTGAATGTCTGAATAGCAATATAACATGCACACCCCCTCTGAGCCTCAAAGGGTTAAATACCAAATCAGCCAACACACATATATTATATATTAGTGTTGAAGGCCCGTGTGCACGGACCAGGGTGCCACCTGGCAGCCTCGGCTGCTGCCCCGGGGGCGGGGACAGACGGTGGGCCATTTGAGGTGCCCTGCTCCGGATCGGCAGTGCCTCTGACTGGGGACCAGCACGTTTGGGCAGCCTCTTCTGCATATGACTACTGCGCGTGACTGTGCCGAACTGCGCATGTGTGTGATATGCACACAGGGAGCTTCGCATTCTAGCAAATTATATATATGTGGAATTCATAATGTGGTATGTTTAATATACATTCAAACTTTAACTAAAGAAAGTGTGAGGTCCTTCCAGCCAAATAGAAATGAAAGGATGCTAGTGGGAATTCCTAAAAATTAAACCATTTGCCGTATATCAGTCTTTGTAAAGCACAAACTTAGAAAAATGTGTTTCTATGGTCCGTAGCATGACCTCAGATAGGAACAGTAACAGATTCACTAACAAAATCTAAATCACACAGCAGTAGGGTCTGTTTGTGTTTTCTTCTTACCTGTTGAAATGAGACATCCTTTCCATGCCAAAACCAACAAAACACCAACCAGTCAGTGTCTGTAGGTATCTTCAAGGACAAACCTCACAGGGCTCTGCTTGTTGTGGAAATTATTGGAATATAAATAGAACAGAGGCTAAAAAAACAAGGTAAAGTTAACTTAAGTGTAAGCTCCAGAATAGAATGATGTATGGGGGACATTTAAGGTAAAAGCTCGTCTTGAAATTATAGGAAATAAAGGTGTTTTGAATAGCAGCTCTTAATATTTTGCTTGAATCACAAATATTTGGATAGTTATTCATCCAGATCTGAATACTAGGTCAAACAGTTTATGTAACTATAAAAAGAGAATAAAAACAAAACTTCTGTTTCTTTTTCATGGGCTCATTAGGATTTACTACACTCTCTTGTTGTTCTAGCCATTCCTATAAAGCAAATGCAAGTCTAATTTATCAAATAGAAACAGAAGCCTTTCTTGTGTGGTGATGTAAAAAATACTGATGGGATTTTATTCCATGTTTTAAAATCATTAGACATGTGCGAATTCATTCGGAGACATTCGGATTTCGTCAAAAATGGGGTCATTCGGAGACATTCGGCCAATCCGAAACTCAAGGGTCATTCGGAAAAAATGATCCGACTCCGAACAGCCCAGGTCCGAAATTCGGCGAAACTTTCGGAAGTTTCGGCAATCGACACATTTCCAAAAGTTTTGACTACTTTTGACCAGGACTTTTTTGTACTTCCTGTGCGCGCTCAATTACTTTCCCTCCATAATTTTCCCTCCATGTCTCTAGTCCAATTCCATTCTCCGTTTCATGCACTACTTCCCTCTTTTGTCTGTATTCGAATAGCCTTCTTCGTTTCATGATGGGGGTTGGACTAATGACACAGTCACACAGACAGACAGCCTGCATTTCCTCATTGGGTTGTTGGAGCTCAGAGAGAGAAGAGATTAGAGAGTGTACAGTTGTTGTGTAGGCAGGCAGGTAGCATTAGGCTAGGCATAGGTAGGCAGCCAGCATTAGTTCCAGTTATTGCCACTGCAAGAGCAAGTAATATTTGTTCCTGTGCAAAATATAAAAAAATATTAGGTATTTGTTCGAATACAGGGCCGGCCCTTACATGGGTCCCAGTGGGTCCATGGACCCAGGCGGCACTTTGACAGGGGCGGCAATTTACCGTCCCATAGCATGTTTATTTTGTGCTCTTCCGCCATTTCTGTGTTGCAGGGTGTCCCATCCCATCAGTGTGACTGTCAGCAGCCGGGCAGCCCTATGCTCACTCAGTGGCGATGCCTGCTGGCTGCTTCAGTGACGTGAATTATGTGATAGTGAAACATTATGCCTATTTTATATTGTTTATCGCCCACCTAAAGTCAAGACTTGAGTAAATAGGTCTACCGTCCCAGATTTGCTAGAGAGGTTTTACAAATACAGGAGGGTGCCCCCTGTACGAAATGAGTCTAAACATTTGGGATCCCTAGTATGAGTGCACAACAGTGCATGATGTGTCCTGAACAGGATTGCTGTGAGGTGTCTCCACCCAGAAGGTGCTGGCTTCAACATTGCGACAAGTGACCAACTAAGAGCACCGTGCCGTGCAGCCATAGCATCACCCACTCCTACTCTCCGGGTCCCGCTGACTGGCAATAATAGGTGAGTCACTAAGAGATCTGAAGCCTTTCTGGAAGTCCTTTCACTTGGAAAGGGGCTAGGTATTACTTGGGGGAGTTGCCTCGTGTGTAAATAATTTCTAGGTGGGAGATGAATGTGCATCACTTATGTGTTTCCTAACAGTAGTTAGAATACAACTCCCATCATCCCCTGATTATGACATTGGGAAATGCCCAGCAATTACCGTAGAGCCCTGTATTGCACACTCACGGAAAACGGTGATATTGCTATACTAAGACAATGCTGTGGACCCCTCTTCAGTATAGATGTCAAGCATTTTTTTTTATTTCTCTCCTGTGTTGCAGTTTGTTCACAACAGAATGTCTCAATTTTTCTTTTTAACCCTTTGAATGCCAGAGTGGTATGCAACGCATTGCTTTGCAATGCATTGCGTACCACTCTGGCACTCAAAGGGTTAACACATTACATCTATCACATTACAATCATTGATGTTTATTCTTGATGTAGTATGAAACTCTACAATGTATATACACATAGAGTTATCTGATATGAGGGGAAATCAGGATAGGAAAACGAGAGAGAGGAATTTGGGTACTAAAGAGGGACAGTAGGGTAGGAGGCTGGTACCAGAAAATGAAACCTTAATCTTTACCCATGTACTAACATAGAATGTGACATGTAGTTTGTCCATGTTCGAGTCGACCACTTATGTTGAGTAGGATGTGACAGGCATGGGTTTTCAATGTCGAACATATGCTAAATTGAATGATAGGCATGAGGTTTCGATGTTCAAACATATGCTAGATTGAAGGACAGGCATGGGGTTTCGATGTTCGAACATGCTAAATTGAATGACAGGCATGGGTTTTCGATGTTCGACGTTTGCATTGTGACTGGCATCCCATGCTACAGTAGAGGTGACATGCACAGACTTTCAATGTACGACAATGTCCGTTTTTGGGATGGATCTTTTTCTAAATGCACACCCTGTCTGCAAATAATGATAGCAGCGTGCACGGAGGCGCACTGCTATAATTTAACCCATGTTAAATTCGGCTGAATAATTCGGAATGGATCAGAATTTCGTCCGAATCGAATAGGCCCGGTCCGAAATTAAGATCATCCGAATTAGAAAAAAAAAATTCGTCCGAATTCGAATTTTACCGAAAATTTTGCCCGTGCACAAGTCTAAAAATCATCATATTTTAAAGAGTCCTTGGGGGTTATTCACTAAGGTGTGATAAAAGAGTGATAAAGCGGAGATTAGACTTGTATGCAGCAAACATTTTCGGTAAAATTCGATTTCGGACTAATTTTTTGTTTTTGTCATTCGGAGGATCAGCATTTCGGACCAGACCTGTTCGACTCAGATGAAATTTGACAATAGTCTGAATTATTCGGACGAATTTAATATACTTTAAAAAAAAAATCTCCCTTGCTGTGGCTATAAGGTACTAGGCCTGCCTACCTGCCTACACAATTGTGAGACTGGCTGTGTCACTCTGAAAACTATTAAAACAAATTCCTAATATTTTTATATTTTGCACAGGAACAAAGATGACTCTCCCTTGCAGTGGCAATAAGGTACTAATACTGGCTGCCTGCCTATGCTACCTGCCTGCCTACACAACAACTGGACACTCTCTATCTCCTTCTGCTCTTTCTGAGCTCCAACAATGGACTAACAGGAAATGCAGGCTGTCTGGGTGTCTGAGGTGTCATTAGTCCAACCCCCATCATGAAGCAAAGAAGCTAATTGGACTAGAGAGGGAGGGAAAATATGGAGGGAAAGTATTGCCTTCACGGGTAGCCATCATCTGAATTTCCGAAATTTACGCAGAAAATTCTGAACAAGGCTGTTTGGATTCGGTTTTAAAAAAACAAACGACTTTTTACTTTTGGAAGGTGCAAATGATGACGAATGACCCTTATTTGTCCGAATTCCAAAATCATCCAAACCGATTCACACAAGTCTCATGGAGATGACATCACTTCTCCAGTTCATATGTTATTCTATGGAGTCTATGTACTAACATTTCTCCAGCACTGGAGGAATTAGTGTATAGGGTCTACAGAATAACATAGGAACTGGAGAAGTGATATCACAGGAGAAGTCATCTCTTTACCACGCTTAAGTGAATAACCCCCCTCATCATCTAAAAGAAAACTTTTGTGATTTCGAAAGAGCTTTCAGTACCACCTCTGTGTTGTTTTTCAATTGTTTTAGTTAAGAAAAAGTTTAGATATATAGATTATACTAATTAAGGCATGCACTGCAGGCACTGCTGTTTTAGTCTGACATCACCTCCCCACTCACTGACACTTGACCCTTTCAGTGATAGAGGAGGTGGCCAATGCTTTGCTGAGCAGTGTTAGTGAGTGGGGAAGAAATTGAGGGCTAAGATAGAAAGTATGTTTATGGCATGACTTCATTAGTATAACATATAAATCTAAATAACTGAAAAATGGTTTACTAAATAAAATATGGCTAATACAACATTTATATAGGATTTTGAAAGCTCTTTTACAATCCCCATAGTAGTTTTTAGGAGACGGGATCACTTTAAAGAATAGATTAAGCACATGTTTGTTTGTTTTTTTACAGGTAATAAAGAGTTAATTATGAGAAAATAGTAATAATTATAAACAATACAGACAATCTGACTTTATGCTGTACTACTCTCATTCACACCTCTTCGCAAAAAATGGTGGGTTTCAGTAGACCTAAAGGAACATGACTATCACTCTTATCAGATATTAAATAGAAACAACAAGCAGTGCAGAACAATAGATTAACTGCTAAAAAATGTATAGATCAAGGGTGGGCAAATTTTACTATACATGTGTATCCAAATTTGTGCAGAGGGCAAGAGCAGTTATCTAATTTGAGTGCGAACACAGACACACTCATGCCTTCTCACTCACATACACACACTTCTATAATTAACATACTGTGTCACACACTCCTCTATCACACACTCTCAGACACATACACGCACGCACAGTCATGCATTCTCTCTCACACACACACAAGTATACACACATTCACACATACACTGTCTCTCACACACACATACACACATATATACTCTCTCACACACAAACACACACGCATACACTCTCATACACACACACTCACACATACACTTTCTCTCTCTGTCACACACACATGCATACACTCTCTCTCTCTCTCACACATACACTTTCTCACACATTCACTCTCATAAACACACACGGCCTCTCATACAGTCTGTCTCACACAATACAGACATATTCTCTTATACAATTTCATATAATCTCTCATATGTACACTTACTTTATCACTGAAGTTAGCACTGTCCTCCCAGTGTCCCAGTCCAGTTTGGTTATTGCCATTGATATGTCATTGTGCCACACTGACCAGGCCAAGGTCACAACAGCACTCTGCTACAGAAGAGACAAACTGGACAGGGATGCAGGGAACCCTGCTAGTTTCAGTTTTAAAGGGATAGTAATACTTAGTTTTATGTTTATTTTATTTTGTAGGCATTAAAAAAACATGAAGAATGATATAAGTCTTATATCTCAAACCTTTATGGTTTAAGAGATATTCACAAGCAAAGTATCCCCCCCACACTTTCAGCCAGATCATAAGGGAGGTGCCCATGTAGACCGCAGAGAGGGACAATTTTCAATTAAGATAAGGAAAAAAGCTGAAAAACTTGTCAAGGGGCGAAGGGCTTTCATTGTTTTCATACAAAGAAGCTTGTCCCCTGCTGTTATCTGTCTGGTCACACAACCAGATTCACATCTGAGAAGAGATGGCTTACACTAGGAAAAAGGGACGGGAGGGGGAAACTTTGCTTGTGAATATCTCTTTAACCATAAAGGTTTGAGAGATAAGACTTATATTGTTCTTCATGTTTTTTTAATGCCTACAAAATAAAATATAAAATGAAGTATTACTATCCCTTTAAAGTAAAAAGTTTTTATTTATTTTCTTAAAAAAGCTGTGGGACAGACCTGGGTGGTCAGCGGGTCGGATCCAGCCCACAGGTTGTATTTTCCTGTTCCTGATATAGATGCACCTGATTGCTTTGTTAAGGACAGTTACTTGGTTAAATCCTTCTGTAAATAAAACAAAAATCACTTAGTACTAGGTTATGATTCCCATTTTAGAGCATTGTAATAAAATGTTTATTTTTCTACTTAAGATTTTTATGTGGAAATAATACTGCACTTGCTTTGATTTTTTTTCAGAGGAGGCACTGCTTCGTTATCCTTTCTTTTCTTTTTTTATTAAATTTCTGTAATAGCAAACAAAGGGAAGACAGTCATGGGACCAACTCATCGTATGGGTAACTGGCCTGCAAGAATTTTGGAAACTAGTAAAAAGTAAGAAATCATATGAACTGAAATAGAGGCAGCTATAGTATCTCTGTTGCAGAACAGTCCTTAAAGGGATAGTAATGTTTCATAATAAAAGCAGCTATAATTAATCTTCATAGTATTTAGGCCTTGGAGAGTGTTATTTCAATACTGTCAGAGTTGTAGTTCAAGAGTAATTGAATGATGCAATATCCCCTCCCGCCCCTTTTACTGGTGTAACACTGCCCACCACAGAGCAGCAGGGTGTGTCCAGGTAGATTGCAGAGAGGGACAATCTTCAATTAAGAGAAGGGAAAAACCTGAAAAACCTGTCAAGGGGGCAGGGTTTTCTTTGTTCTCACAGTAAGATTGTTCCTTGCTGTGAGCTGTCTGGTCTATGGACTGGATTCCACATCTGAGGGGAGGTGGCTTACACTAGGTAAAAGGGGCAGGAGGGGGGGATATTTTATCATTCAATTGCTCTTGAACTACAACTCTGACAGTATTGAAATAACACTCTCTATGGCCCAAAAACTATGAAGATTAATTGGAGCTGCTGTTTTTGTGAAACATTACTATCCCTTTAACAGGTTGTGCAGCAGTTGTGAGGTGATTGCAAGGACAAGTAACTGCAAAATAGGATTCATTTTCATTAGAGGTTTTTCTTTTTTCTTTGATACTTTTAGTGCCTTTGTTTGGGTCAGAATCACTCTGCTTCTGTTTTGGTACATTTATCTCCCTCTGATTTTTCAACCAGCCACATATATAACGTCAGAGAGCATTTAGTTCTTCTCGATACAACATCTAGTCTTGGAATTGTGTCAGATGGATGACAAACCCAAACACTGGAAATGAGAAACAGTCATATCAGTCAGGGTCATGAGAGAGGGGCTATTGGGCGGTGATGAGAAAACAATTGTGATTAGTTGAAAATTAGTGGTTAAATTATATCAATATGTGAGATTAGTTTGTGGTGACGAAACAGTGACATAAAGATGCTGCAATCTCCTACTTATTAGCCAAAGAACAAGGACATATTGTAGCTTGAAGGTCACGCACAGCTGATCCAGACAGGGAGGCTGATCGAATAGAAAGCACTAGGGCAGTTCTAGGGCAAACTAACTGCACAAAAGTGGAGAAATAAAACTGCACATTGAACTCAATGGAGTTTTAATGCCTTGAATTGTAGAATGGTCTCATTGCTTTATAATACAGTGGAGACATCTCTACTGGTCATGGAGTTAAAAATCCAATTTAAATCAATGGGAATTTGGGAATGTTTATTTGCCCCCTAAAGGGCAGATGATTTACTCCAAAACGGATTCAGGAATTCTTAATACATCAGCCTCAGGGTTCCTTTGCTATTTCCTGTGTACAAGGGGGAAATGTACAAATCTGCAAGCACAGCTTCACTGGTGTTAGCATTCTTCCCCTGCAGCTGCACTATGGGCCATATGTTCAAAGAAGTAGCAAAATAGCTTTTGTCGTTTATAACAACTTTTCAAAGTACAGTGTCGTTGGGACCATTAATATTTTCAGAGAGTGTCGGTTGTGATTGAAAATATGTCGTTTGTCCTGACTGAAATTGTCGTATGTAACAACAAAAAATGTCTTAACTAACGACAAAAATGTCTTTATAAATGTCTTAACTAAAGGCAAAAATTCTCACATTCAGAACATCACATTCCCTCCACTTTTCTCTTAACGTAGAAATGTTGTCTTTTGAAAGACATTTTTTTGTCGTTAGTTACGACAAATTTTCTTTTCCTCTATATGACACTGGAGAATAGTTTAGCCACGCCCTTGCCCCGCCCCAGGCACATGCACACATAGACACCAAGGGGGGCTTGAGCACCTGCCCTTTTTGTCCAAAGTGCCCTCATGCCCTTTTAACAAAAAAAAAGTTGCCTCACTGCCCGCACTAAGCCCCCCACCGCCCAGTCAGGTCTGTGCCTCCTTCAGGACAGACCTGTAGATGCTGCGCTCCCTCGTGGGCTCTTTAGTATTACAGAGCGCTGGGAGATAACATCATCTCCCAGCACTTTGCATATAGAGAAGACCACGCATGACCTCCAGCAGCTACAGTTCTGTGCCAAAAGAGACACATACAGACCTCTCCTGCCGCTGGACCACCAGGGAAGAGGTAGGAAACGGACACTGGGGTGCAATGTGGAAATGATGGGGCAGTATGGATCTGATGGGGGGCAAGATGGAGATGATGGCAATGTACAGATGATGGGGCAATGTATGTGAGGGTAAGTTGGAGCTGATGGCAATATGGAGCTGATGGGAGGCAATATGGAGATGAAGGGGGCAATGTGAGGGTAAGTTGCAGCTGATGGGGCAATATGGAGCTGATGGGGGCAATGTGAGGGTAATTTGTAGCTGATAGGGCAATATGGGGCAATATGGAGCTGATGGAGTAATATGGAGCTGATGGGGGCAATATGAGGGTAATATGGAGCTGATGGGGCAATATGGATCTGATGGAGGCAATATGGAGTTGATGGGGGCAATGTGAGGGTAAATTGGAGCTGATGGGGGCAATATGGGGATGATGGGGGCAATATGGAGATGACAGGGGACAATGTAATGGCAATATGGAGATGATGGGGGGCAATGTGGAGATTAGGAGCATTGTGATGGTGTCCAGTGGAGATGGCCAATGGGGGGGAGCTTCAGATTTCTGTGCCTACAGGCTCCTGAGATGTAAATCCAGCCCTGAGTGTAAGGTCCATTTAACATGCCAGCCGGGTCCTTTTTACGAGCCTGCGTGTGTCGGATACGCCTTGCGCACCGCGGAGATGCTGCCAATGGATGTGATAGGGCTGTGATAATTATGAGAAGTGCCCTTTTTTTCATTTGAGCCCCTGCCCCCCAAAATGTCTGTGCACGTCCCTGCCCCGTCCCTTTGCCAGTCAATTCTGGAGTTGTGTCGTACACAACGAACATTACTAGATTTTTGTCGTATACTCTATAGAAAATGTTGTTCATGCATTCAATGACTTATTTTTGTCTTTCATATGACAATTTTTTGTCTTTATCCCTTTAACATACGGCCCTTTGAAATATGAACTAGAGGGTATGATCACATTAGTGTACATAAACGACATAAACACTCTAACAGCAGCAAGCCCTGGATGTCCCCCTAATTCCATAGACACGGAAATGGGGCAAAGTTAAACTTATTCCTCTGAGCCTTGTTTCATACCTCATGAAAACAAGGTGCAAAGACACAGAAATGCCCATACTTCCCCCCCACATTACCTTCCCTTTAGTGCAAGTGATGTTAATGTGTGAATCGTTGGAATAAGTACTTGATAAAATTGGAATAAAGTCAGCTCCTGAATCCTATTAGTACATCCCACTACACCTTACATTTGGGTCCCAAAAACTACTATAATTTATATACGGCTTTGAAACTAAATAGAGTTATGTACGTCACTTGTTATTATAGTATCAACACACACCATAGTTCAGGGCAAATGTAGACATATCAACCAATGCAAATTCCAGCAGACATTATTTATCTCACTTGGTGGATGTTACAGTAAATGATCTTAATTACAAGAAATGCTGGACTTGAAAGAAAGCAAGATGTGAGTTAATATACAGTTAAAAATAATTTGAACTTTTTGCCTTTTTTTTTTACTTAAAGGGATAGTAATACTTCGTTTTAACTTTATTTTATAGGCATTAAAAAACATGAAGAACGATATAAGTCTTATCTCTCAAACCTTTATGGTTTAAGAGATATTCACAAGCAAAGTTTCCCCTCCCCGCCCCTTTACCTAGTGTAAGCCATCTCTTCTCAGATGTGAATCTGATTGTAAGACCAGACAGAAAACAGCAGGGGACAATCTTCTTTATATGAAAACACTGAAAGCCCTGCCCCCCTTGACAAGTTTTTCAGGTTTTTCCCTTATCTTAATTGAAGATTGTTCCTCTGTGCAATCTACCTGGACACCTCCCTTCTGCTCTGGCTGAGCAGTGTTACATCAGTAAAAGGGGCGGGAGGGGGACACTTTGTCATTAAATTACTCCTGAACTACAGAACTGACAGAACTGAAATAACACTCTCCAACGTCCAAATACTATGATGATTAAATAGAGCTGTTTTTATTATGAAACATTACTATCCCTTTAAGTTTGTTTTTACGGTTTCCTAGGCCCACAAGTATATCAGACCCACATGGCAAAGGAGAGGATGTTAGTAACACAAATGATGGATTAGTAACACCAAATTATTTGCATTGTCTGAAAACTTGTGTGCCTATTAAGTCAGGGAGACTAATCTCATCATTGTAGTGTGTACAGGGTTACCAGGGTTTACAGAGTGCAGCTTGTATGCAAGAGCACTGAGTGCAAAACAGAAAGAGATGAACAAAAAAAATGTATCTGCGTGTAATAATATTTTAAAAAGGAAACAACGCAAAAATAAAGTAATGCACTCACATTATGCCCATTTTGGGCTGTAAGCATGTGAGGAGTCCCAACCCCAGGATTTCCCAATAGGCAGAGTAGGCACCTGCCTAGAGCTCCAGATTTTGAGGGGCGCCTCAGCTGTGCTGGACACAGACACATTCTAAATTGTGGGTGCCGTCAGAACAATCTTAATGTCTCTGAACCAGTTAGATACCCCTTTACAGTCTGTTATTCAACCCCTTGGTTACTGGAGAGAAAGCAGAGCAAGAAAATGGAGCAAAAAGTGGAGCAAGATGAAAACAGAGCAAAAAACTGAGCAAGAAGAAAATGGAGCAAAAAATGGAGCAAGAAGAAAATGGAGCAAAAAAGGTGCAAGAAGAAACCGAAGCAAGCTGGCCACAACCACATTCTGATTTGTGGGTGTGGTCAGAGCAATCTTAACTTCTCTGAACCAGTTACATACCCCTTTACAGTCTGTTATGTAACCTCTTGGATACTAGAGAGATCTCCAATGAATAACATAGGACTTAGTGCATTTGCTCCATAGACTAAAGAAAATATCTCTGTCTCATTCTATGAAGCCAGTATATTAAATGAGCAGTAAACTTTTTTTATGAAAAAATATATATTGTAGGGATTTTCCTATTGAGTAAAATAAGGGTACTCCCACTACCGAGAGATTTATATTTCCAGAGTTATTACAGTTTAAACCCATGTTTTTTTATATTATCAGTGCCCTCTAGTGGTCAAATTCTAATTAGATTTCCTGTTAGATTCTAATGGAGAGAAAAGTCAGAAAAGTCAGAGACATACAGTTCTCCATAGAATATGATGGAAACTGCCTGTCACTTCCTGTCAGTTAGAAATATCAGGAAGTAAACACAGTAAATTCACTTCCTGGTTATTTGAACTGTTATAAATTTTGAATAAAACATCTGACAGCGATGGGAGTGACCTTGTTTTATTCAGCAGGAAATGCTCTATAAAATATTTGTTTTCATAAAAAAAAGTTTACTGCTCCTTTAAGATTTCTCCAAAATGGAGCAAGAAGAAAATAGAGCAAAAAATAGTACAAGAAAATGGAGCAAGAAGGAAACAGAGCAAGAAGAAAATGGTGCAAAAAGTGAAGCAAGAAACAGGAGCTTCATGTCCTATATTATTCTGTGGAACCAATGCTCACAGATTTCTCCATTAGAGGTCTTAGTACAGTGGCTCCCTAGAGAATAGGTGTAGGTGTCCAGGTTCGGTCCTCCAAGCTAACTGGCCAGGATTTAAGACCTCTGATGTTGGAGAATCTGTAGCTTTTTTGCACCATTGAATTGCTCCATTTGTGCACCGTTTTCTTGCTCAATTTTTGCTTTATTTTGCACCTTTGGTTGCTTCATTTTCTTACTCTATTTTGGAGAAATCTTAATACATTGAATCAATGGAAAACATAGGACTTTGGGTACATAGAATAAGAAAAAGATCAACAAGTCCAATGTTATTCTATGGAGCCAATGTATTAATATTTCTCCAAAATGGAGCAAGAAAACAGAGCTTAGGATGCAAAAAATGGAGCAAGAAATCAGAGAAAAAATGGAGAAAGAAAATGGTACCAAAAAAAGTGGTGCTCCAAGTCCTATGTTAATATATGGAGCCAATGCCTGCATCTTTAGAGGTGTGTGAATAAAGATATATTTGTGCAAGAAAATTGAGCAACAAAAATAAAGCAAAAAAAAAAAAAGTTCAGTGTTATTCTATGGAGTATAGAGCATTATCACCTACTTCTGGAAAATTTCACATTACTGTGAAGAATAAATCTAAAAATGGGTTTGGCCACAATAGAGGGTGTGGTTAGTAGTGGGACCAAGGAAGGACTAAGGGCACCAGAGGGTGCTGTGCCTAGGGGTACTTGAGATGTAAACCCGGCCATACCCAACTCCGATTGCCAATGTGCTGTGCCAGCTCAGTCCTGCTGCTTCAACCATTACTTGCAAGTCATTCTGTGTTACGATGATGGAATAACAGGATATGAGGTGTCATTCACTAGGTCCTTGATGCTGGAAAGGACCTTTCTGCGATGTGGATGTTATATAATCCCTCCTTATTCAGTGGAGGATATGGTGATACTGACACCACTGAGGAAGTGCAGTTGTAGCTCCACGATACATGTTGGGTCTTTCCATAGCACTCAGTTACAGTCGGGTTCCTCCCACACCCCCTGTGAGAACCCGCACCTTACACTGGTTACTGCTCTGCTTTGTACAGTGTTTGCCTTCACAAGTGAACCTGGTGCTTTCTTGCCCCACCATATCCTTTTTAATAAATTATTACACTTAGATGATTGTTATTGTTGTTCTATTTCTGTTTTGCGCTGTCTCTATACTAGAATATCTTTTATACCTGTAGATAAGGCCACTGGCGTTTGCAGCTGCATCAGACTATAGAGGAACTGTATATCCATATGCCTCATCTCTCCATCATTTCTCTTCTTTTGTTTCATATCATTATCATCAGTTGCATTATGCCTTCATCCATAAGAACTTCAACGTACTGACTTTCATATTAACTGTGGACATAATTCTAATTGTAAGGACTATTCTACTTATACTATTTTGAGGACTAACACATACAGTTTCATATCTATATCCATTATTTGTGCAGGTGCTTTACCTATTTTCTATAGCAGTGTTTCTCAACGTTAGTCCTCGGGGCACACCAACAGTGCAGGTTTTCAGGTTGTTCCTGCTTAATCACAGGTGAGTAATTAGTGGTTCAGTCATTGTGATAGATTCACCTGTGATTAATTAGGAATATCTTGAAAACATGACCTGTTGGTGTGCCCTGAGGACTGGAGCTGAGAATCACTGTTCTATAATCTGAGATTGTTATTGCTGAATTTATGTACTTGAGATAAAGCTAAACTTGCAAAGCAAACACAGAAATAGCAAAAATTCAATTGACTAACATCAAGACTGCTATATCCCAGTGCACCACTAACTTGGAGAGTGTGGTGCTATAGAGCATAGGCTTAAATCAGGCTACAGCAAACAGTGCTGGGAAACAGAGCTGAAGAAAACCAGTTAGAAGACAGGATGCAGCCGTAAATTGGAGGACAATGGTAGTAAATTCAAGGGAAGCTGAACTCGGGATAAATCAATTAAGGGAGATACTATGGCGAAATCTGGCAATGTGTGGCCATTACTTTGCAATGGAGAATACGACAACCTTTGCCATATACCAAAAATTAGCTATGCAAGGGGAGGAGGAGATAACTGAATCATATGCATGTAGTGTTGCTGTAAAGCTTGTGATGTGTTAGGGAGGGCATGTGGTGGTGCAGTGAGGATGCTTCAGACTTCAGAAACAAACACCACACTTGCTCCCTTATCCCTTCCAGTGTCATAGGGATGTGCAATGCATCAGCTGATCAGTGACTAGTCCGCTGATCGTCTGTTTCAGTAAGTATAGAATTGCAGCAAAGATCCTATATGTAACAGCTTTTCTGGGGTTCTCTCACTTTATGAATTAACTTTGGCAATGGATGCTACTGTTCTAACCCTTTCAGTGCCAATGCACATCCCTACTTAACTGAAAGAGTTAAAGGAGGGCATCTGCAGTATCTGGTCTACAATAAAGACAGCAACTATCCACAGCATATATTGCATAGGTGAAATAAGGTACTTTAGAGAAACAGAAACAACAGCCAGTGACAGGAAGAAGTAGCAAAGCTGAAACACAGGAGATGAAGGGTACCTGGCTGAGCACTTGATGGGTAACTTGATCGACCACTTGTGTCCTGGTGTGTGCATGTGTGTGTAATAATTTGCATACTACTTTGATAGAATTTAAGATACATGAGGAAATGAGATATACCCTCCAATTCCTATTTTATTCTATAGAACCTCACACTCTACTGATCTTATTGCATAGGCTCCATAGAATAGTATAGGAATCAAAAGATTTATATCACAGGAGATTTTATCATCTTCATCATACCTTGGTGCATAACCCCCAAGGAATAGTATGTTTGGTTTTTGAGGCGTTTACAGTGTTATTTTAGGAGAACAATTCTGCTTGGGTTGCTTTCTGTCTACATGGTCTATGCTGAGTGGATTACACAGACAGATATTCAAACAATTGCTAATATCTTCTATCAAGGTAAATGTATATTCACGACAAAGAAATTGCATTAAAGCCTATGTTATATTTCTCTCACGGACCAATGAAAATGCTAGTCACAGTTCAGACAGAAGAACTCATTGCCCCCTTGTGTTTTGTTGGTTATTTAGTACATAATCAATGAGTGCAAATCACAGGAAGGTCATTGACATAAGTTTCTGTTCTAATGTCTAAATTACAACTCGCACTTCCCTGCTTTTGTGTATGGCGTTTTGGGTATTAACATTAATATGTTGCCCCTTTTAAGTAACTTTTATTCTGTATGCTTAATTATACTTTAACAAGCTATTTTTGTGATCAATCAATATGAGTGTGTATTCAAATGTATTCAAAGTTAGGCTGTGTAAGCCAAAATTTCCACTGCGTATGTAAATGAAAAAGTGTATCCACTTTTTTAAGGTGCATGTGTCAACTGGTAATACGAGAGCCAAATATCTTGGGAAAGTGAAAGTAAACAGTCCATCATAACAGTTATTTCTGTACCAAATTTTGGAACATATTCATTAAGTAGCTTTTTCTGTAAATCTCATGACAAAAAAAACATGGTGGCAAAAAAAACAATAAATAAATAAATAAAAAAAAATATATATATATATATATATATATATATATACACACACACATTCTTATAAAATAAGAAAAGGTCATTTGACAAATTCTGCAGCTCTGGCACACACACTAAGGGGCAGCAGTAAGGATGAGTTATGCAAATCTCCTCTATACTGCGTTTCCCTTTGGTCCAGCCATGGGGGTGTGATTTTGACAGGAGTGGCCACTCCTGTCCAGATTTCTGTAAGGAGATGCAGGCACCACAGTGAACACACCCCCACACACACATTACACACACAACACACGCAATACAAATATGCAATACACACACACACATAATACACACACAATGTACACAAACACAATACACACACAGCACACAGGCAATGCACACACACAATATACACACACACAAACACAATACATACAACAATACACTCACACAACACACACAATAAACAGTCAAAATACATACACGTACACAGTGTATACAACACACAAACACAATACACGCAACACACACAATACACACACAGTCAAAATGCATACACGCACACAATGTACACAGTACGCACAGACACAATATACACAATGCACACACACAATACACACACAATGCACACCACATTACACACAACACAATATGAAAAGCTATACGCAAAATGCAATACTCAAAACTCTATAAGCAAAACGTTATACTCAATATGCAAAAAACTATACACAAAACTCTGTACTCAAAATGGTATATGTAATATGTTATACTCAATACAAAAAGCTATATGCTATACACAATACACAAAATGCAATACCCAAAATGCAGTATGGATATATGCAAAACACTATATGCAAAATGCTATACTCATAACATTAAATGCTATATGCAATATGCCCAACACCATACACCAAAGATATACTCAAAACACTATACACAAAATTTTAAATGCAAAACACTATACTCCAAATGCTATGTTATACACAAACTACAGACCAAGCTATTGTAAATACATTATAGGCAATACACAAAACACTATACACAATACAAGCAAAACACAATATGCAAAACACCATATGCAATACATGCAAAAAGCAATACATGGAAACCACACGCTCTTGCTCACACTTACCCTTGCTCACACATGCACTCACACACTCTCACACATGCTCACTCATGCATACAATCACTCTCACACACACATTTACACACATGCTCACTCATACAAACTCACATGCTCACACACACTCACATTCTCACATGCACATTCAAATTGACTGAGAGAGTTGTGTAATGCAGTGCTTTGCCATGTGTTGAACATTTTTTTGGAGCTGAAAGAGTTAAGCACTGAAAATTCAACAATCCAGGCTTTAAAATAATCATTATTTTATTAACATCACGGGCAAAGCCTTGCCAATATTGCTAGCATATATACATTAATGTGCAAATGTTTTAGGCTTTAGGCAGGTGTGAAAAAATGCTGTAAAGTAAGAATGCTTTCAAAAATAGACATGTCAATAATTTTTTATTTACCAATTAACAAAATGCATAATGAATGAACAGAAGAAAAATCTAAATCAAATCAATATTTGGTGTGACCACCCTTCGCCTTCAAAACAGCACCAGTTTTTCTAGGTATACTTGCACAGTCAGGGAATTTGTAGGCATATAGTCAGGTGTATGATTAAACAGTTATACCAAACAGGTGCTATTGATCATCAATTTAATATATGGTTTGAAACACAATCATTAACTGGAAGAGAAACTGTGTATGAGGAATAAAACTGGGTGAGGAACAGCCAAACTCAGCTAATGAATTGAGGTCAAAAGTCATACACCATGGCAAGATTGAGCACAGCAACAAGACACAAGGTAGTTATACTTCATCAACAAGGTCTCTCCCAGGCAGATATTTCAAGGCACACAGGGGTTTCCAGATGTGCCGTCCAAGCTGTTTTGAAGAAGCACAAAGAAACAGGCAACATTGAGGACCATAGACGCAGTGTCGGCCAAGGAACCTTAGTGCAGCAGATGAAAGACAAATCATGCTTACTTCCATTTGGAATCGGAAGATGTCCAACAGTGCCATCAACTCAGAATTGGCAGAAAACAGTGGGATCTTGGTACACCAATCTACTGTCCTGAGAATTCTAGTCAGAGTGTTCTTCATGGAAGACTTGCGACCAAAAGGTCATTACTCTGATGTGGAAACAAGGCCAAGCAACTTAACTATGCACGAAAACACAGGAACTGGGGTGCAGAAAAATCGCAGCATGTGCTCTGGATTGATGAACAAAATTTTAAATATTTGGCTGTAGCAGAAGGCAGTTTGTTCACTGAAGGCTCACTCCTTATAACCTCACTATCACTCCTTAGTGGAAGACTGGTAAAAAAAATTAGTGTCTGCAGGCAACAGTGAAGAATGGTGGAGGTTCCTTGCAGTTTGGGACTGCATTTCTGCAAATGGAGTGGGGAATTTGGTTAGAATTAATGCTCTCTTCAATGCTGAGAAGTACAGGCAGATACTTATCCACCCTGCAATACCATCAGGGAGGCGTCGGATTGGCCCCAAATTTAATCTGCAGCATGACAACAACCCCAAACATACAGTCAAAGTCATTAAGAACTATCTTCAACATAAAGAAGAACAAGGAGTCCTGGAAGTGATGGTATGGCCCCCAGAGAGCCCTGATCTCAACATCATTGAGTCTGGCATTACATGAAGAGAGAGAGAAGCAACTGAGGCTGCCTACATCCACATAAGAACTGTGGTTAGTTCTCCATGATGTTTGGAACAACTTACCTGCAGAGTTCCTTAAACAAACTTTGTGCAAGTGTACCTAGAAGAATTGATGCTGTTTTGAAGGCAAAGGGTGGCCACCCCAAATATTGATTTGATTTAGATTTTTCTTCTGCTCACTCACAATCATTTTGTTAACTGATAAAAATAAACAATTAGCATGTCAGTTTTTGAAAGCATTCTTACTTTAGAGCATTTTTCCACACCTGTCTAACACTTTTGCATATATAATTATAAAAGGGCTAATTATTGGACATTCTCACATGTTCTTTTTTTTTATTGCAAGGGATTTATTAGGTTATATCAAGATACAATACACTTATAAAGAAGGAGCAGAAAAAAAAGAAAACAGTTTTTACAAATCACATATAGATATTGAGAACAATGGATTACAAATAGGACATGCAGAAGTCACAATGATGAAACAATATTGAGCATATATGAATAAGTAATTAATTCTGAACAAGGGGAAAGGGTGATATGGGCAACTGTGCGGGGTATGGAAGAGTGGTGATATGGCTAGCATGTAAGAAAAGAAGGTAAAAAAAGGGGGGAATATCTTCGAGTTCTTAGTCCCTGGGGTTAACAGCCCTCCGTCCCGTCCCCAGATCGCCCCCACACAAGGAGCCACCACGGATAGACATAAGGATCAGAGTCGCTGCTACTAGGACAGCAAATTCCAACCCACCGGGTCATGTTCCAAGCACGATGTTGCCCAACCCAAAGGCCTTCCCTCTCTAATTCATGGAATCTATATAGGAGATCCATGTCCTCCAGGATGATGGAATGGCATATACCATTCCGCTCACATGTTCTTCTTATTGGACCACTAGGGACCAAATTTGTGTTGTTTGTGAGGACTGAAGCTGATGCTTTTAACTAAATAGTTAAAATGCAAATAAAACTCAGTGTGGGAGATGTACTAAGATGTGATAAAGAGGTGATAAAGTGGAGATAACTTCCCCAGTGATATCACATCTCCATATCCTATGTTATTCTTTGAATCCCATGCACTAAGATTTCTCCAACTTTGGGGATCTTAGTACATAGGATCTCTAGAATAACATAGGAACTGGAGAAGTGATAACCTGGAGAAGTTGTGTCCTCTTTATCACCTCTTTATCACTCCTTAGTGCATCTTCGCAATTGGCTTGATTAATGCAAAGATGAACAGTTAAAAGTATTTATTTTGGCATCAATGTCCATTTTGCATGCTATATACTGCTGTAATATTATATTCCCAGTAACATTAGGAGGATGACTTGCATTGTGAAAAATAAATACTGCTTCCATGCTACCTGCAGATCTTATCCATTCACTTTGTACACCCATCAGGCACTTATAAGGTCAAAATGGATGATTATAGGGTTTACAGCATTTTTGAATAGCCAGATATATGTTTGTCCGATGCAGTCATGCTCATTAGAGACTGCCAATGCAGTCATGCGCAGCTGTGCTGGCCACACCCACATTTTAAGTTATGGGTGTGGCCAGAGAAAACCAACATTCCATGCACCAGTCACCCACTCCTGCTTTATTTATTTGTTTGTTTAATTATTTATTTATCCGTTGGCATACTCCATTACTATTTTTAAGCCAATGGGCACTAAAGAGGTTTCAAATGATTTGCAAGGCAATGCATTGGAGACCTACATCACGCAAGGTGTTACAAGCTGTTTTTTGTGGTTATATGTATAAGCTAAGATTATTTTCTGTGCCAGGCAAGTTAGGAGAAAGCTCATGTGGGGAGAAGAGGTGTGATCAGATTTGGGGTTAAACATGTATAGGGTGCATTGAATTTGAATGCCAGAAATGTAAATCCGGATCTGATTATTTATTATTCTTTATAAATCTCCACTATATAATGCTCCACTATATAATGCTATGTGGACTTTTGATCACTGGATGATTACTTAATGAGGTCAGATTTGCATTTCAATGATCAGAAGGGTAGGTTAAGGATAGGTTAAAGGGCTGTTATTAACCCTTCACTACAGGACCAATTGGGGAATATTTGTCAAGCCTTTGCAGCAGCTTTGACAGATATTAAGAAGATAAAACTATATTGAAAGCTCAGTAAAGGGATGTACTAACATGATTTTACATTTAGAATAGGTTCTAGGACTGATTCTTTTAGTGATAAGTCTACTTTATTAAGCTACTTAAAGCTGAACTATCACCCTTTGCAATCATGGCCCCAAATAATTAACCATCTGTCGACTAGCTGCTCAATAGTGCTAGTCGCCAGAATTATTACCGTGTTAATGAGAATTATACACTGCTCCCGGACTGACCGGTAGAAAACAGAGCAGACATCTTTCTATAGTGACGTCTGTGCTGTCAGTCCCAGCTTGCTCTAGGAGGCGTTGCTAGGAGCCGCATGGTACCGGAAGGGACTGATATCGCTGGCGCGCAGATGTCACTATGGAAAGATGTCTGTGCTGTTTCCTGCCTGTCAGTCCAGGAGCAGTGTATAATTCTCATTAACGCAGTAATAATTCTGGCAACTAGAGCTATATAGCAGCTATTTGCCAGATGGGTAATTATTTGGGGCCATGATTGCAAGGGGTGGTAGTTCCACTTTAAAAAGATAGTAATGTCATTCTATCAAAATACATGGGATTATTCACTGTACTTTTATATAACACATAGTATCATTCGTACTCTCTGTATCATTCTTGAAAATCGAATCTAAAGTTTCCCCCTTCCACCCCTTTCCATCACATCATTCACAATTCACTGAGATCTGAAAGCCGGTCGATTGACCAGACAGATCGCAATGCAGGACTATATTGTGTGTCAGTATAAGGAAATCCCTGTTCCCCTGTTCGGCAGGGTTTTTCTTATGCTAACACAATATTGTCCTTCATTGCGATCTATTCAGACCGGCTTTCAGACCTCAGTGATATGTGAACAATACAAAGGTACAGACAGTACTAAAGATATTATGTGTTATATAAAAGTACATTGAACAATCCCATGTATGTTGATAATATGACATTCAGGGGCGGGCTGACAACTTGTGGCCCAGAGGGCAAATACGATCAAGCGGCCCATTTCTATTATTGTTTGAGACCACTGTCCCAGGCCAACTTCTTTTGTTAATTTTAAAAGTGGCATTAATATCATGAAGTGAAGCGATACCACAAAGCTCACAGTTGAAATGGGCTAAACTACTGATACTGCAGAGCTTACATTTTAAGCTAAGCTACACTAGTGATACTATAGAGCTTACAAGGGAAATGCATTATGCTACTAGTGTAGTTTCATTTGGATTGTAGCTCTGTGATATCATTTGTGCAGCTCTGTTTCAATTGTAAGCTCTGTGGTATCACTAGCAACAAGATGGAGATTAAGTAAGGCAGTGGGGCCACTGGCCCAGACATATGCTCGGCCCAGGGGGCAATTGCCCCCCAGGCCAGCCCTCCCCTGATGTACTTTGTACTTACAAGGTACAAAGGCAAGTGGCATAACTCTACTCTTTTTTCTCCATATGCTATAGGGGTGAAATTTATGACTTGCATTAAAGCGTAACTTTCAGATAACAGCAAGTCGCCATGCATTCATTAAATGCATGGCAACTAGCTTGAAAATAGATGTCTTACTGTAAAAAAATAGATGTGTCTAAAGGAATCTATCCTGTTTCGGGACTGACGGGCAGGTTAGTGTGGTCTGTGCTCATATGGTGCAAAGCAGTCTACTCAATGGAGACCGGGACCGATGACACAGGCGCACAGACAAGATGTCTGCACTCTAGCCTGGGTTTCTGGTCTCCAAACAGGACGGATTCCTTTAGACACATCTATTTTTTTATGGTAAGGCATCTATTTTCAAGCTAATTACCATGCATTTAATGAATGTATGGCGACTTGTTATTATCAGAAAGTTCTGCTTTAAGGGGGAAGTATCACCTAATGATTACCCTCACTTACCTTAACTATGGCCAGAAAATTCTAATGACCCTATATATTTTGCCCTTGTTCTAGACTAGAGATAATATCTTCAATCAGTCCTAAATGTAGTGGCCATGGAGGCAGACATGACAGCAGCTGGCAGTTCTTACAGTCTGAAGCAGGCAGACTGTATGCGTCCACTTACCCAAGCAATGAGCTGCACACCTCTCTGGTCTTTAAAATGTTAGGTTTTCCATGTGAATGGGGCAGAATTTGTGTTCTGAGGTCCTGCCTGCAACTGTCATGTCTGCTCCATAGAAAAACATCCAGGACTGATTGAAGATGTTTTCTCTTGAATCAAGGAGCAAGTCAAAATTCAGATGGGCCATTAACTTTCTATATGTGGCTATAGAAAGGTAATTGGGGAGTTCTTATCAGGTGTCGCTTCTCCTTAACCCCTTAACGACCCTTGACGGTCATGGTACGTCATGGGTCAATTTGACTCAATGACCCATGACGTACTATGACCATCATGGAATTCCGGGCTCCCCCCACGGCTGCACGCCATTCGGGGAGTCCGGAAGTGGAAGGAAGAAAAAAAATTGCTCCGTGGTCTTTAACTGACTGCGCCGCGACGATTGGCCGGTCGTTAAGGGGTTAAAAGTCTTAATGACTGTAGAGGGTGTGCACATGTATTTAATAAAGTGACTATATGCTCAAGTACATATCCAGAGCAGCAGGTGCATGAGCAGTAAGCCAATGTTCAAGGGCAAAAAATTAGCTCTGTTGGCAGATTCGTACATCCCCCCCATAGACAGATCTAATGTATGTGTATGCTTTTCACCGCAGCTCAGGTGGTGGTGGTGGGGGGGGGGGTATTCTGCTTGGTTTTATTTTTTTACTTTTTGTTTTGGTTTTTTTACTGTCATTTTTCTGGTGTGTTTACAAATAAAGGGTTAGTATATAAGCACCTCTGGAATATGAGCCATATAAAGAGAAGGGTAGCAATTTTGGGGCAAACCAGGTGCTTCATAGGGAAGGACTATCCATTCCCAAGATTCCTATTGATAAATCCTGTGAGTGCCATAGGTGTATCCAACTTATTGTTAAATGGGACATTTAATACCTTTAACCCCTTAAGGACCGTCATGGGTAAACTCGCCATAAGGACCCATGAGGTTCCTGGCACGTAATGGAATTCAGGGCTCCCCACATGCCTGCACACAGTTTGGGGAGCCTTGAATTGATTTGAAAAAAATAAATAAATGCCCCATGGTCCTTCACCCTTTGAGTGTCAAAGGGGTACCGAACACATTGCCTCTGGCACTCGAAGGGTTAACTGCCGGCTGCTCTGCTGGGGTTAATGCTACAGAAGTCTCCAAAACATTACTCTGCAATGAGTTGAATATACTACCCTTATTTAACTCAATAAGAAATTGTATTCCTCCCTTATGGTGCAGTTCGATTGCCCAATAATTGCCCCACTTTCCTTTATAAATTTGATCAAAGGTCTCAGGAGTTTTCAGCAAAATTCTGGTCCCTACTACTTATTATCAAATACATATGAACACTTGGGGGGTTGTGCATTAAGGTGTGATAAAAGGTGATTAAGCTTTCCTATGTTATTCTATAGAGCCTATGCACTAACATCTCCAACTATGGAGAAATCTTAGTGCATTGGCTTCATAGAATAACATAGGACATGGATAAATGATATCACTGGAGACGTTATCTCCACTTTATCACCACGTTACCATGCTTTAGTACATCCCCAAGGTTGTCCTGTATGCCTGCTTGTAGTTCTCTGCTATTTCTTTTGGTTAAATAAAAGGATTAGGGCCATACATATACACCAGTGATTCGCAGCCCCAATAGCACACCAACAGATCAGGTTCTCAGGATAGGTCTAATTCAGCCCCGACAGCTCAATCACAATGACTGAGTCACTGACTACTTCCCTGTGACAGAGCAGGGAAATAATGAAAAGCTTACCTGTTAGTATGATCTGAGGATTATCGTTGAGAAGCACTGATAGCATACACCTAACTGGACCAGAGAAACTCCGGGGCAAACCATCTGCTAACAGAGGACAAATGGCCCACTTTCTCATTGAGTAAATTAGCTTTTAACCCCTTGATTTCTTGAAAGATGTCCACTGCAATCAGTCTCTAATAGTCGATTTATTGAAACTCCCTTTTAATTCAATGAACATTTTGGAACATTTTATTTGGCTATGACTGATCAGTTGGTTTTACCCAGAATTGATCAACTTTATTTTTGTGTAGTGTCCTTAGATATTGCTCCGCTGTCTCTGATGATTTTTCTTAATACTCTATAGCAGTGGTTCTCAGCCCATGCCCTCAGTGGCTACTAACAGGCCAGGATTTGAGAATTTCCTTTTAAGAGCACAGGTGAGTTAATCAGTACGACTGAGCCTCTGATCAACACACTTGTGTTCTAGCAGGGAAATTCCTAAATCCTGGCCTGTTAGTGGCCACTGAGGGCACGGGTTGAGAACCTCTGCTCTATAGGGGCAATTCTGGAGCAAACCAGCTGAACCATAGGCGATATATAAACATTCTTAAAATTCCCATTGATATAAAAGGGGTTTTCAGCTCTGTAAGTGATTGAGAGGTCCCCAATGCCAATGTATTGGAGACCTCTCTGGCATTCAAGGGGGTAAATGCCATACTTAACAGTTTGAGTGACAGACGGGTGTCCGACACATTGGAAAGCAATACTTTGCATACCCCTCTGGCACTCAAAGGGATAAAGCATTTGGCTTGCTCCAGAATGGAACCTATTCAACATCCAGAATTGCACATTATGGACCTTTTCCACAAAAGAAAAGAGGTGTAATTCTGGAGCAAACCAACTTCACCAAAGGGGAAGAAAATTCACATTGATTTTATTTGGACTTTTAACCCCTTGACTGCTGGTTAAAATATGCTTTATTTCTCCACTATGGTTCAGTTAGTTTACTCTAGAACTACTCCTCATTTTTGTGATGTAAGATCCTATATAAGTACAATACAGCAGAGGATGAACCCAGTGCACATAGCACAAGTCCACACATCGTCCCTGTAGTAGTGTGGACTGGAGGTCCCGCCCACCGAAAATGTTGTCAAACTAACTTGGCCCTCTGATTGGTCCAAACTGGAGACAACACCTGCTTGACTCCTTCATTCAAGTGACAGCAGCGCTTGCAGGGGATATTTGAGGCTCCATCCCTCCCAGCTCCAATCCATTCCTAGCACTCGGAGAGCAGATCAAGTTGCAGTCACATTGAAAAGGACTGGCTAGGGATAGGGCAGCAGCACAGGCTGATCTCTCCTAGCAGCCTTTCACAACGAGTCCACAGCGTTAGCTTTAAAGAAGAACAACCATGTGCACACGAGTCCTGAGCAGACTGGTCACTGTGGGGCTGGTGTTTGCGAGCTTCACATCAGTATATGGGACAGAGGCCACCGATCTGCCTGACAATCCCCAGGAAAGAGAAAAGTTGGCTACTCAGCAGAAAGGACGATTATCACTGCAGAACACAGGTATGCTAACTAGCTCCAAATCCAATTCACTTTTGCATCTCTACAGTGAATATGTAGAAGAATGAATGATCCATACGTTTTATTTCTACATTCCCAAACATGTCACCTGGGGTCGAATTAATGAACCTCAAGAGGAGAATTCTGGAGAAAACCAACGGCAACATAGAGGACAAATAAAAATGCACACAATTCCCATTTATTTAAATTGAGACTTTTAACCCTTAGAGTGTCAGGGGGTATCCAACGTATTGCTTTACAATGCGCTAGATAAACCTCTGGCACTCAAAGGGTTACCCTATTGAATATTAGGATTGCATTCAATTGGCTGAAACATTATTTCAAACATTTGGGAATTTTCTGTTTGCCCCTGTAGTGCAGATGGTTAGCCCCAGAATTGAGCCTCTTTATCTTAGTGGATGCAACTTTTACAAGTCAACCTGCCAGTTGAAACCTTTAGGTGCAGGGCATAGGGAAGTATGCGTTGTACACCTCTCCCGCACTATAATGGTTATTTGGGGTAGCTACATAAAAATGGAACACATACATTTGTCAACACCACTTATCCATCTAATTTACATGTTATCATGTCCTTATACATACAGAAAGACATTTAGAAACCCTTTCACCCTCTGAGTGCCTGAGGTATACCCCTCTGGCACTCAAAGGGTTAAGTGCCTATGAGGCGCACAACGCATTGCTTCGAAATGCGTTGTGCTCCTCCCTGACACTCAAAGGGTTATGTTGCATTTCAACCAACTACAGAGATGCAGTTCTGAACCAAACCAACTGCATCACAGGGAGGGGAAATTTAAATTCTTAGCGACTTCAATGGGACTTTAACACCTTGAAAACTATATGTATCTTCGTTGGAAACTTCTCTAGCAGTCAAAGGGTCAAAACTCCATGTAAAATCATCGGGATTTTAACACCTTGAAAGCTATGGGTATTTGCGTTGGAAACTTCTCTAGCATTTGAATCAACTGGATTTTTCATTTCTCGCTTTGATTGAGTTGGTTTGCTCCAGAAAAGCAAATTTTTACCTTAATGAATTGCACTTCTAGTTTGTTATGATGTCAAGTCATTGTGTACATATCCCCGTGTCCCATCTTTTTTAATATCATGTTAACCCTTTGATTGCCATAGTGATATACAGCGCATCGCTTTGCAACGCGTTGCGTACCATTCTGGCATTCGAAGAGTCGATCCAGTCGGATGTGTCTCCTAATATGCTTGTTGTTGATGAAAAAGTGTAATATATTAGCTGAACTGATATGGAAAAACGAGAAACCTGTTTAAGTAAACGAACCACCAGCCTAGAATATCGTATCTTTATCAATAAAGGTTAATTTGCAGTAGTGGATTCTATTTGATGTGATGACATTCTCCTTGATTTACAGTACGAGATAGCAGCTGCTGGTACTGTGTCTCCATAGTTAAAGGCTTATCCTGCAAACCACGTGCATGTACACCATGCAGGAAATTGGGAGTACTAGCTTCAATTACTATGAATAACACGTACAGTAATTCTGGAATAAACTGCGCTCATTAACCCCTTGAGTTCCAGATGGATGACCCCTCTGCCACTCAGAGGGTTAACTCGAACGGACCTTTAACCGTTTTGAATATTCAGAGATGTCTCCAGCCTAGTTGCAATGCGTTGGAGACCTCTCTAGTAGTCAAAGGGTTAAAGGCCCCATTTAAGTTTGGGGACATTTGGGGAACTGTTAGTTGTTGCCAGGGCTGCAGTTGGTTTGCTACATACCTGCTCCCGTTTTTTTTAGTACATCAGCGTCACTGAGATTGCATGGACGCACGTCTCAAGACACATTTTGGGAAATCTAGCGTTAACCCTTTTGAGCGACAGACGGGTATCTGCGTGGACACTCCTCTGGCACTCAAAGGGTTAAATAACTGCATCCTATTTATCAAAGAAAAACATCATTTATCTCAGTGGGGCTTCTTTGATACATAAGATGAATTATGTATTAAAAGCAAAAGTTTAGTAAATGAAGTTACACCACACGTCCCATGTCCCATGAAAGGCTGATGTACTAAGAATAATTGGAGAGCATAGGGGCAAACCAATGACACTTAAAATTCAGACATTTCAATTGATTTATAAAGATCTCTTAACCCTTCGAACGCCAGAGAGGTATTGGATACCCCCTCTGGCATTCAAAGGGTTAACCCTTTGACTTATAGAGAGACAATCAACACATGGTTGAAGTCGTCAGTGGCACTGAAGACTCTACATGCTTCCATTTACATAAATGAGAATGTTTATTTGACCCCTGTGGTGCAGCTGGTATATTTCAGAATTGCGCCAGTTGCTCTCAGTACATCAGCCTCTCTGATTTCAGTTAGAGGTTTCTTTTTTGTATTTCTGGTACATAAGGCACAACTATTTGCTGTAGATTTACTAATATTTTCATTAGATTGTAAGCTTCTTGGGACAGGGTCCCCTTCCCAGTGTATGATTCCCCTTACAGCACTTTCCCCCACAAATAATGCAATGATTGATCTTTAGCCTGATGCTCTTAACCAAGTTCTGTGTTTTTGTTTTTAATGTTATTGTACTGCTAGTTTTAAAGCCTGTGTACATGGGCCAGCACTGGCAGCACTGCAGTCATGCAGAGTATTGAATGCCCGAACGTGCCGTGGCTGATACGGAGTGGGGCACTCCGAATTCAGACCATGGTCCTCTCTGTGCTCCTGCTTGGTCCCAGGAAGGTGCGCAGAGAGTACTCAGGTCTGAATTTGGAGTGCCCCACTCAGTATCAGCGGCGGTGCATTTGGGCAGTCTCTAATGCGCATGACTGCAGAGTACGCAGCCATCTCTACTGCAAATGACGGCTTCTGACAAACATCCTAACGAATTATAATATAGGATTTCAACTTCTGTAAAGCGCTGTGTACATGTATAGCGCTATATAAACATACGTACATGCTCAGTGGTGTCATAGTTTGTTCCCCACATTTCCTAAACCTTAGCATTTGATACATGTGTTTTTATATGTCTTGAAGTAATGCGTTGGATACACATCTGGCACTCGGGGGGTTAAGGAAAAAACATCTCCAGACAGGGAGAGGTAAATAAGGTTATGTTTTGTCTGACATCAAGACCAAGGCTGAGATCTTTTACAAGAAATGCCCTGTCTGGTTGCTGAGACAACATGCCAATTAAATTCCACATTAGCCAGACTGGGCAACACTAGCACTTTTGAGAGGATTGGTAGATGCCCAAGAAGACATTTTACATACAGGGTGTCCTCACAATCAATAAGGATCACAGTGTATTGGTATGTACTGGTATAGGTCACTGTCATTGTTGTGTTTACTTATCTTGATCTCAGACATGTTTAACCTTATGAGTGCCAGAAGGGGGGCGCCCCCTCTGGCACTCAGAGGGTTAAGAAGTGCTAGTTTACCCTGTTGAATGCTAGGGGGGGGGGTCTCTAGAATCCAAGGGAATCCTTTGGAGGCCAATCGACCTGGAAACAGTGGTGCAGTTCTGGAGCAAACCACCTGCACCACAGAAGACAAACAAAAGTTCATAAACCTCCAGCCAATTCAAATTGGGCTTTTAAGCCCTTGAATGCTAGAGAGGTCATCAACACGTTGTATCACATTCTCTGGCATTCAAGGAGTTAAAGGGATAGTAATACTTCATTTAATCTTTATTTTATATTGTAGGCATATAACATGAAGAACGATAAAAGTCTTACCTCTCAAACCTTTATGGTTTGAGAGATATTCACAAGCAAAGTTTCCCCTCACAAGTCTGCCATCTAGCAGTAAGATTGGAATCTGGTCCGCGGACCAGCCGTGGCTCTACCGCGGAGCTGAGATCGTGAGATATAAGAAGAACTACTTCACTCGAATAGTCTACAAAGTGTGCCTGGTTTGCAAGCACACTTTTTAGACTCTTCCAATGAAATAGTTATTTTTATATATTGCGATCTTGGCTCTGCTGAAGAGCCACCGAATTCCAGATCTGACAGCTAGATGACAGACTTGACTGTTTTGGTCAGTGAGAGGAAACTTTACTTGTGAATATCTCTCAAACCATAAAGGTTTGAGCGATAAGACTTATATTGTTCTTCATGTTTTTTTAATGCCTACAAAATAAAATAAAGATAAAACGAAGTATTACTATCCCTTTAAAACCCCCATTTCAGCCAGTTGGGACTTCGATATTTTGAGTGTGGAGCAGTTGGTTTGCAGCAGCATTGTTCAGTCCTCTCCGTACATAACCCCAAGCGCTAATGAGAACCCCAGTTCATTCCTGTGCTGGGAATTTTCTTTGCCACCTAAAGTGTTTAATACTTTGTTTGCCAAAAAGCTATCGAACGCATTGAGTTTCAATGAGTTGGATACCTCTGGTACTGAGTGTTAAATCCCTCTGATCCGGTGTCATATCCAGCCTCATCACTCCTGTTCATTCCCAGCAAGTTAAACGTAATAGTAAAATATATATATAAAATATATACATATATTTCACAAAATTTATGTTTGTCAGAAGCTGTTATGCGCAATACAGTCCCCTGTGCGCCATGCAGTCATGCGCAGTGCAGACTGCCTGCGCCTAGGGTTGCTACCCAGCTGGTATTTTGCCGGCAGGCCGGTAAAGAATTGGCTTCTTTCCAATGTTAAGTCTATGGAGGGAATGCCTTGGCCGGTATTTTTTTGAAGAAAAGGTGGCAACCTTACCTGCGCCGCGGCTGATAATGGAAGGGGGCGCTCAGAATTCAGACCTTTGGTGGTCAGAGAGGACTACGGTCTGAATTAAGAGCCCACTGCTCTGTATCAGATGCGGCACGGGCAGTGTGTACTGTGCATGACTGCACCGCGGCCGTTGCTGGAAAGCAATCTTTTGAGGCCCATAAATAAAACCAGTACCTTGGTAGCCCTTATAGTTGCAGATAAAAATAGCACAGCACAGAGGAACACAAAGTGATAGTTCCAACAATGACCTCATCAGAAATATGTAAAAAAAAAATTCTCTACAAATGCTGTACTTACCAGCAGGTTTTTGTTGTCTTGTCTATCCAGAATGTCTTGTATCAACCTCCTCCCCACAAAAAGACATGTTTCTTCTTTCCACCTCTCACTGCTTTCTTTAGTGCGGGGGTGGGCAGGGGTGTGCAATGAATTACACATGCTCTGTCACTAAAATACTTACCTGCCTGCATGCCACTTTGCAATACTTCCACCCTCAGGGAATGCAACGTTTAGATTATTATTATTACTTTAATTGTTATTATTTTTTTTAGGGGGTGAAGCATATTCCTAACTCTTTATAACTAGATGGGTATGCTTCTTATTACTTTGCAAAGCGTCGCACAACCACCTGGTCTTTAAAGGGCTAAAGTCTGTTGTTACCACGATAGTCCTGGCTTAGCTATACCCTCGGGATACCTTATATACACCTGGGGTGATATGGCGTGACATAATGATTTTATATTATTGATACCATAACCCCTCTGAGTACCAGAAGAGTGCGCAATGCAGTTATTGTGAAACGCAAAGGGCTGGCACCAAACCGCAGAGTTGCACAAGTATGGTCCGCACGCCGTTGTCGTCATGCTGACGTTCGCGTTAACCCTCTCAGTGCTAGAGAGGTATTCAAGGCAGTGTGTTAGCTGAATCTCTGGTTCTCAAAGGGTTAACAAGCAACCTGCAAAAAAATTATACACAATTTGATTGCCAGTCCTCAGCTCTTTGGCACATAAAAGGTTGCAGTTGCTGTGGTAAGTCATTGTAAAAATTATACAAAAAAGTACTTTTTGTCAAATCAGTGACACCTAATATTGATCCGAGATGTAGTGGTTAATCTAGTAATGATTGAATCACCCAGATAGGAGCTGAAATTCATGGTGAGCTAAGAACAAAACGTCAAGTATTTACCATAGGAAGTTGTCATAAATGGAGCTCCTAATGTGGGAACATTTCATTTCTCAGGGGGAGGATGCCTGTCACCACTCCCCAAACCCCAATCCTCCCCTTTCTTACTGTTACTCCGGCGGAGATGCCCTTCAGGGACACTCACGTGTGAATCAGATCTCTGTCCATTTCTCAGCTTGCTCGAGGCCAGCGCGTAGTTTTGGGAACAGTTTCCTTCCATGTGCCAACACAAGCACTGCAGACGATTCCCATCTTTGCCTGCAAACTGGATTAACCCTCTAAGTGCCAGCGTTGTGTGCCCTTCTGGCGTGTAAAGGGTTAACCCTGCCATGCTTTGCGTACCCCTATGGCATGCAAATGGTTAAAGCTGCTATTTGGTCTTTGATCATTTACTTAGCATTGGAATCTGTGAGAAAATGGCCTCACGTGCCTTGCATCTGGTCCCTGATGTTTGGTACATCACACTGTACATAGTAGCAATCATTTCCAATCTACATTAATGAGATAAAAAATCTTCCATATTGGGTATCACCTTCATATGTAAATCATATATATAGTTACATGTTTAAAACAGATCAAATTACTGTTTCCATCTAGAATACCTAGTTTTACAGCAGCTTTGCTGCATTCCCAGAATTCCATGCAGCAACTTTCAAATTAGTGCACTATAAGTAATCACAGTCCAATATGCATAAGGGTAATTACAGTTAAAGGAGAATTGTACCCTTGGAATAGGTGGCTGAGATTTTGTTTAACATAAGTCCTTAGCTACTACTAGGTAGCTTGGGGCTTTCACTCAATAAAAAAAGAAGAGCTATTCTGAGACAAACCAAGTTCACCATCAAGCACGGACAAATAAAAATGTTAACCTGTGAAATGCTAGAGATATCTCCAGCGTGAACAATCAAGCATTTGATGGGTTAAAGGTAAACTATCACCAAAAATAACTGATGCTTTTCATAGATCTTTGAAAATCACCTATATATTGTATTAGACTTTTTTTTTTAATTTGAAAACTAATTTTGCAATGAATTAGATGTATAATTTATTCTAATTATGGCATGCATTGCAGGCATTCCCTGGCTTAGCCCTACATTTACTTTCTTATTAATTTTATATATATATATATATATATATATATATATATATATATATATATATATACATACACACACTAGTGCATGCTGCATAGCATTGCCTGTTCAATTGGGTGCTCCGTGCACATTGGGGACCCACCCAATATCAATGTCGGTGAGACTCACTGCAGGTTGATAATGGTGAATATCACTGCATCGCTGGACTTAATGCCCACTCCTGTGAAAATCGTTGCTCCTGTGATTCTCCATACAGTGATTTTGCCAGGAGTGGCCAGGTAGGCTTTGTATCCCTGGCCACTCCTTGCAAAATTACTGCCCCATGACAGTTCGCTAGGTGTGGGTGATCTCCACCCCACTCCCGCTGCCACAGGGAGGGTCATACAGTGAACCAGAAACCTATTTATATAGGTTCCTGGATACAGTGATATCTATTGAAGTCTGCCGCCAGAGCAGGGGTTCCCAACCCTATCCTCAGGGGCACATAACAGGCATTTTCTTTAGGAACAGGAGAGCTGGTCAGAGGCTCAGTATTCTGAGTGCCAGAGAGGTATTCAATGCATTGCAATATGTTGTATATCTCTCTGGAATTCAAAGGGTTAATTAGCTCACCTGTGCACAAACAGGGTTATCTTAAAGGGATAGTAATACTTCATTTTAACTTTATTTTATTTTGTAGGCATTAAAAAAACATGAAGATTGATATAAGTCTTATCTCTGAAACCTTTATGGTTTAAGAGATATTCACAAACAAAGTATCCCCCCCCTGTTCAACCAAATCAGAAGGGAGATGCCCAGGTAGACTGCAGAGAGGGACAATCTTCAATTAAGATAATGGAAAAAGCTGAAAAACTTGTCAAGGGGGGAAGGGCTTTCATTGTTTTCATACAAAGAAAATTGTCCCCTTCTGTTATCTGTACTGTCATACAACCAGACTCACATCTGAGAAGAGATGGCTTACACTAGGTAAAAGGGGCGGGGAGGGGAACTTTGCTTGTGAATATCTCATAAACCATAAAGGTTTGAGAGATAAGACTTATATCATTCTTCATGTTTTTTTAATGCCTACAAAATAAAATAAAGTTAAAACGAAGTGTTACTATCCCTTTAAGGATAAGGTTGCCTCCTTTTCTTCAAAGAAATACCGGCCATGGCATTCCCTCCATAGACGTAACATTGGACAGAAGCCAATTTTTTACCGGCCTGCCGGTAAAATACCGGCTGGGTGGCAACCCTACCTAAGGACAGGACCTGTTAGGTGTCCCTGTTGAAAGGATTGGGAACCACTGCCCTATAACATATCCTCTCACAACAAACAATAGATTTCAGTAGTCCTGAATGGATCACATGGGTCATTTGTCCTTATCAGATTGCAAATGTACATGTCTAGCAGTAGAGTATAACAGATCACATGTACAAAAATGAACAATGTACTTCCCTTAGAATTACAGTACATTGACCTAGTTCAATCATTGGGCCTTATGTATAAAAGTAAAATTAATCAATTCCCAGTGATTTAAATTGAGCGTATAACCCCTAGAATTTTTGAAAGTTCTCCAGTACATTTCCCCATTAATTTAAATTTAGTATTTAACCCCTTGAATTCTACAGAGTTCTTCAGCTCATTGTTTTGGAGACCTCTAGTATTCAAGGGGTTAAGATTGTTTAAATTTTTATTTGTCCCCTATGGTGCATATTGGTTTGCCCCCAAATTGCTCCATTTTGATTTTATATTTAAAGCAGGATTCAGTTAACCCTTTCTTTGCCAGAGATGTTCCCAACACATTGCGTTCAATTAATTGGATACCTCTTTGGCATGCTAAGGGTTAAACAAAGAGCCACTTATTCTAAGGGTTCAGTTTCCCCTTTTAAGATGAGCAAACCTAGTACCCTGCAATATGTATTCTGCATAACTAACCTGGAATCAAAGCAACTATGCACTATGATTTTCTGTTGGTGTCCTGCAATAAAGAGGAGCTAGGAATATCCCTGCTTTTTTGAACTGACAATTACAGCTACAGGGTTCAGCTAATACTATCTTTTTCGTGCTGTGAATAGTTTATTTAGATCCACATGCTGGCGAACTGGACCGTAAAGAAAATGATGTAATACAATAATTACTCTGGTGTTCTCAAGCATGCAACTGAACAGTCAAACTCCCCTTCTGGGCCTCATCCCTGCTGCTACTCTACAGCTGGACAGTCTGATCTAAGGGTTTATTATATCTCAGTGTGTGAAGTGAAATGCATTACAGACCCAACCACTTCACTGCTTAGTTGAGTGCTAATATCTGGCATGACTCTCATAGCAGATTTTGCAGTTGCCAACACTTGCAAATGCTATGAATAATTGCATTGGGTGTGTTTATTTTAACCCCATGAGTGCTAGAGAGATCTGCTTTGCAATGAACTGGAGACCTCTGTAGCATCCACACCGAGGTATAAACAGAAGCCACCGGGCCCTGGGGCAAAAATTGCCATTGCCTCCACATTGCCCCCAATGACCCCCAGTGTCCATCTCCTACCTCCCTGGTGGTCCAGTGGTGTGGCATGAGTGGTCTATGCCTCCTTCAGCACAGACCTCTATTAGCAGCTGGAGATCCTGCGCGGTCCTCTCTCCAGTACTGCAGATCGCTAGGAGATGATTTAATCTCCCAGCGCTCTGCATTACTAGAGTGCCAGAGTCAGAGATGGTGTTCAGGCAATGCTGATAGAGTGCCGAAGAAGGCACAGACCTCAACTTAGCTTGTTGCATCACTCCCGGGCGGGGGGGGGGTCGCAGGGGAAGGCGGGTCGCAGTTGCTACCCCTGCTGCGACCCCTATCGTTACGCCACTGTACCCACTGGTTAATTATGACTATAATTCTAAGCCATTGAATAACAGCAACAGTGTCTTCTGTATGGTAGGTAGTGCTGCCAGGCAGTTTTTTCTGGGATGCAGTTGTTCCCATGTTTCCACACAGCAGGCATTTTTCATGTGTCCAGTTTTACAGGAATGATCTGGTGACCCTAAAGATAGAGGTGGACAAAACCCTAACAACTCAGGAGCCAACAAAATGTGAAATTCTGGAGCAAATCAACTGCATTACGGGGGAGAAATTAACATTTCCAAAATTCCCATTGCTTTAACCCCTTGAGTGCCAGGGAGGTACGCAACGCGTTGCAAAACAATGCACTGTATATGCCTCTGGCACACAAAGGGTTAAATGGGCTTTTAACCCCTTGAATACTAGAGGGGTCTGCAACAAATTAAAAATTCTAAGGGTTAAAAGCCTAATTTAACCCCTTCGCGTCCGGTGACGTACCCAGACCGTCACGCTGGTCCGGCAGTTAAGGACCAGTGACGGTCCTGGTACGTTACGTACTGTTACTCACCGCGCTTCTGCAGGAGCGCGGTGAGTAATACCGGGGACTGAAGTTGATCGCTCCAAGACCGGAGCGATCTCTTTCAGTCCCTCAGTTTAGTCACGTGGGGCGGCACACCGAAATTCCCTATTGGGTCCTTAAAGGACCAGACACCCCGCGACCGCTGGTCGTTAAGGGGTTAAATAATTTGGGATCTTTATTTCCCACTCTGCTCTAAGGTTAGCAAAGGGGAGCAACTCAGCACTGAGAGAGTTAAAGAGGATTGCATATGCAGGACTGTATTTGAATAACAAATGCACCATGCAGCCCTACCCAATTTTAACTATACTTTTAACGCTTTCAGTGCTGGGCTGCTCACCTTTGTGGGAACACTGGCCAACAGCACAACAAGAAACCAAAATAAACAGATACAATAACCTGATGCTGTTTAAACCCTTATCGACCGCTTGATGTGGCAGGGAGGCAGCCATTAAGGACCAGAGCACTTCTTTTTTTTTTTTCTCTCATAGCAATGAATTCTGGGATGGCAGAGCGGAGTGCAGCTCCGTTGCCACCCCAGAATTCCATGACGTGCCATGACCGTCACTGGTCCTTAACGTCTGGACCAACGTGACGGTCCTGGCACGTCATATGTAGGGTGACCACGGGTCCCGGAATGTCCGGGACTGTCCCTTATTTGCAACCTATGTCCCGCGTCCCGGGTCATCTCCCACCGGGACAATGAAGTGTCCCGGAATGAAGCCAAGCCACCCACACAGTGTCCCAGTGTTTGTTTGTTTTTTAAATATGCCGCCCTGGATGTCAGCCTGCAAGCGGTGTGTCACATCATGGACGCAGCGAGGGAGCGCTTGGTAGCATAAATCAGCGCTCCCTCGCGGCGTCCATGATGTGACACACGGTTTGCAGGCTGACATCCAGGGCAGCAGGCGCTCTAGTAATACAGAGCGCTGGGAGATGACATCATCTCCCAGCACTCTGCATTACTGAACACTGCGCGCGGGAGCTTCAACTCTGTGCCGGAGGAGGCACAGAGCACTTTCCACACCGTTAGACTACCAGGGACTGAAGGTAGGGCATCAAGGGGCAATGTGGAGATGAAGAGGCTTGTAGGGTGACCACATGTCCCGGAATGGCAGAACGGAAATGTGGTCACCCTAGTCATATGTCCTTAAGGGGTTAATTAGAGGTGATTTGTCATCAAGAAACCACAAGATGCACCAACCAAGCAGGAACACTAACAGCTCTTAACCCTTGCAAACTTCCTGTTCTCTGTGGGTTAATAATAAACCCCACATTTTAATCCGGACACGAAATCTATTTGACATGGACTGGTTCTCCAATATGAATCTTTTATTAGTATTGTATATTGTGCTCATAGAGGCAGACATGATTTTCTGTGCCTGGACTCAAGGACCCAAACTCCTCTCACTGATTTGTTCTTAACCCCTTAACGACCCATGACGTACATGTACGTCATGAGGTTGCGGTCCCTAAAGGACCAAAGACGCTGTTTGGGGAGTCTGAAATCAGATTCTCAAAAAAAAAAATGCCCCTTGGTCCTTAAGTGACTGTGTGTGCGGCTGGTCCTCAAGGGGTTAAGAATTCTTTAGTGGGAGCAACTTGGGGTCCTTGAGTACTGCATCAAGTACTCACATCTGGCTCCTTGGACATGATATCCATTAAGAATTAAAGATTAATTTTAGAGAACCAGTCCCAGAGAAATTATTCTTTGGGGCCATTAGAGTTTTATGCTCAGATTAAGATACATTGTGGTTTGTTTTTAGGCGGTGTCAGTTATAATTAGAGGAGAAGTAGAAATTTCATAATTTTGTAGTGTAGATATTTTTTTGTGCAGAACAGTAATCTCCATACCAGAGTGGCAGCTCCAGCAGCGATGATGGTACACTCAGTGGCCTTAGTGGAGGGAGTGAAGGGAATGTTTACAAAACATTGATGTCACTACTTTACTTGGACACTCTTCCAGTTAGAATTTCTGGTCAGTGAGTCACAGCCCAGTGCCTAAGCAGAGACTTCCTAATATCAAATCAGATTAACCCACTGGGTTCCAAAGTGGATTCCAATACAGTGCTTCACAATGTTTAATGACATATCTGTCATCATGTGGTATGTGAAACTGCACCTGGCAATATTTTCTTTGCTCATTGTTATATTGACCTATGATGCATCCTGAGACAGGAAGTTATGTCAAATCCATTTCCCACCAATTTATGTAATAACAGAACTGCAGAATCTAGTACTGTGGTTTGTAACTGATGGCCATAATATCAAGAAGTGCAGCATCTACAGGGCCATTTGTTAATGTTTCAGAGCTGCAATGTGTCTTTTGTTAATTTGAGTGTTTTAGGAAGCTTACAGGCCAGGAGCCCCAAAAAAGATAACAGCATGGAACAGGCAAAGTCAAGGATCCCTCTAATTGTGCCTAACTTGGAGGGGGAGAATGTAGAAAATCTACCATTTGATGCTGATCTTGAGTGCAAATCTCAGGCCTGATAATGACTGGAAACATTGTAGTAGTTGAAGCAGGTTAGGTACAACAACAGGTTATGGTCATAGAGATTCGCCTATGCACACACCATTGCCAGGAAGCCCCATGAAAATTCTCTGATTTTCTGATGCTAATTGCCAGGGATTCAATGGCTAATGTGAAGCGGAAGGGCGAGAGTTTTTACACCATTGTCTTTTCCCTCTGCTGACTATGATGGGGTCTGATAGCTGTCCTATAATCCACAGCTTAGTCCTAGACTCGTAAAGGGTGTGGAGGAAAGTTGTGAATCTCTTTTCTGTCCTGTATTCGCCAACATGGCAAACAGATAGGACCAAGAGACTGTCTCAAATACTTAATGAATATCGAGTTTTAACAAGATGGTTTCCTGATTCATGTCTTGAGATTGTGGGATGTTATTAAAGGCTTTTCTAGTGTTGTGTAAAGACTGTCTGGAAGTGATGAAGCCAACCTCATTACTATGGAACAAGTTAGGTGACAACTGTGAGACTAGCTTCTCCAAGAAATCCATGATTTTAGTGTCTCAACATTAATAAGACATATTGTCCTGTAGTTGTAACAATTTTTATGATCTTTTCCAGGTTTGGGGATTAATGTAGTGATGGCCAGGGTACACTTAGGAGATTTGTCCCTCCATTGATGTGTAATTACCACATCTTGCCCAATGAGATTTTAGTATATTCAAGTATGTTTTGAAATATAAGAGTGAAGCCATCTGCATCAAGGACCTACCTTTCTCACATTTTCTGTCTCCTCCTAAGAAATGTGTTTATCAAGGGATTTATTCTCTTACTTTGAGATGGTGGGAATCAAGAGTTTTTGAAGGAAGTTATATGTTAGTTGAATCATATTTCTCAAATTCTGCCAAGTTGTCACTCTTGTTTGTGAGGTAGATGGCCATTTTAGGTTGAAGGCAGATTAATTCTGCTGTTTGATGACATGAACTCGAACCTGTGGCAGAAAGATTACTTGATCTTTTAACTCAATCATAGTATTGTGCTTTGATCCAGAGCACATTTTTTTGGTGTTTACAGTTAGTAGAACATTGATTTGTTGAGAGATGCTGCATATCTGATGTGATGTGGTTTTGCTTGGTTTTATCTTATTAGTTGTATGAGGTTCCTGATGTTTTTTTTTTCTGTAGACTATGTAGGGAGGCTTTTTTATTCCATGTAAGTCTGGAGGCTAGAGCAAGTGATCTGCCCCGGATCCACAATTTATTGGCCATCCAGCAAATTGCCAGGTTTGTTTGTTCAGATATATTCTATTCATAATAGTCAGTGATGATGCATTGACTTCTCCTCTTACTTACTAGTCCATGAGTAATACATTATTCCATCTCCAACAAAGTGAGGAGCCTCCTCTGGTGTCCTCCAGTATTATGGAAATGTAACGGTTTTCAGTACACTCAGAGGCAAGCAATTTGGTAAAACACAGTTTTATTGAAACCAGACAGAATAAAGTAACTCTCGAGGTTCCAGCTATAGTTAACAAACAGTACTGACACAAGGCAGGTTACTAAATAACATTAGCCCACATGGGTCCAGTATACATATATCAGAGATCAATACAGATACTGACACAGGTCAGGAACAGTTTGTGTGATATAGTGAGACACTGATGGTAAATGCTATTAGGCCAGGAGGCTGGGAGGCCCTAATAGCGAGGCCCAAGAAGCCTTCTCTGTGGATGAGTGCCAAAATAGCGACTAGGCCCAGGAAGGGTGAGCGAGGCCCAGATGGATCATGGACTACCAGTAGTACTTCAACCGGAGGAACAACGGAACACCCAGGAATACACACAGACTGCGACCCAGGATAACAGTACCGGACAATAGCTGTAATAACGCTAGGCTCGATGGCAACTGCCGGGTGACAGAGCCGACTGAGGCGCCCAGGAGACCAACCTCAATAACGGAGTAGTGACAAGCCAGCGTATAATATGCCAAAGAATAGCTCCTACCCGGATGAGTACCGGACGGCCATGGTAAAGGGCGCTTGGGCTTGTTGGCGACTGAAAAGAGCGGAGGCTAACTGAGGCGCCCAGGAGACCAGCCACAATGGTAACAATAACAAGCCAAGCGTATAGTGAGCAAGCGAGATCTGCGTCAGCCCTGGGTAAGGAGGAAGGAGGCAGCAAGGCACAAATGGGTTGCAGTCACGGAACGGTAATGCAGTACTCCAGGTAACCAACTGGTCCAGCACACTCAAGACAGCGCACAGGAGATACTCTCTACTGGAGGTGGTAGTGCACCGGACTGGAGGCACAGAGCAGGAACGTCAGCCAGGACGGGTCGGTACACAGAGCAGGAACGTCAGCCAATCCAGGTCGATACACAGAGCAGGAACGTCAGCCAGGCCGGGCCGGTACACGGAGCAGGAACGTCAGCCAATCCAAGTCGGTACACGGAGCAGGAACGTCAGCCAGACCGGGTCGGTACACGGAGCAGGAACAGGATCAGAGAGATTAGTCAGGCAGTCCGGGTCATATAAAGGATATCACACGATAACGGCAGCAAGCTCTAAGCAACAGGAACACTACGAAAGGGCCCTGTATGAGTGACAGAGCACAGTACTTAAAGGCTACCACTGGGTGGAGTAATCACACGCTAGCCAATAAGAAAGCATCAGAAATAATGTGTCAAAATGTTGCCAGCAATACACGGGCATCGTGATAGGAAACCACTGATGGGTCTGACCAAATAATGGTTCTATACTGCATGAGCTTGATGGTCAGCCCTACAGCTTCCTCTGCCAGAAAGCAACCCAGCCTAGAGCAACCTCTGTTTGGTGCAGAAAAGTATCTATCCTTTTGTTCTTGGGTGAAGGATCCTGTAGGTGCTTGATCTAATCCAGAGATGGTCCAATCGGACCTCAAGAAAGCATTAACAGGCTGCAACTTAGAGACCTCGCTGCTTGAACATCGGCAAGACAATCACGTCTCCCAATGTCTTTCTGCTAGACACATGGCACCAATATAGAGACCAAAGGTTGTAATTCATCAGCAAACCAGCTGCACCAAAGAGGGAAAAATACACATTGACAAGTAATATTGATTTAAATGGGACTTTTAACTGTTGCATGCTATAGAGGTCTCCAATGCATTGTGTGGCAATGCGTTGGAGGCCTCTCTAGCATTCAAGGGTTAAAGTGGAACTACCACCCAATAAAAATATTGCCCCACATAATTGCCCATCTGGCAACTAGCTGTTCAGTAGTGCTAGTCACCAGAATGGTTACCAGATTAAAGAGAAATTGCTATTCTTCCCGGACAGACAGCAGGATGGAGCGAGGACATCTTGCCATAGTGACGCCTGCACTGTCAGTGCCTTTTGGAGTCGACCGGCTTCTAGCAACGCCACCTAGACCCGGCTGGGACTGACAGCGCAGGCGCGTGGACGTCACTATGGCAAGGTGTCCGTGTTCCGTACAGCTGTCAGTCCTGGAAGAATAGCAATTTCTCTTTAATCTGATAATAATTCTGGTGACTAGCGCTACTGAGCAGCTAGCCGCCAGATGGGCAATTATGTGAGGCAATATTTTTATTGGGTGGTAGTCCCGCTTTAAAAGGCCCATTTAAATCAATATTAATTTTTCTTTTACACCTAGAACAGCTGGTGCTTTCAAGGGGTTAAAAGCCCAATTTAACTCCATAAGAATTTTTATTTGGGTGAACACCCTGAAAGTTCCCATATATGTACATAAAGCCCTGAAAATGCTAAAGACAACTCAAAGCAAACTTAAACATATCATACAATCCCCACTATATGAGGGATCAAAATTCAGTATGTTCTGTTTCCTTTGCCTGCAGCTATCTGAAGCTAAAAGTATAGAACCATCATATGTCTCCCCCGCCCCCCGCTCTAGAGTGAGGCTACTGTTTTATTCCTTGAGCCCCTAGACATTGTTTGCATTCCAGTAATACATCACCTGATTCCTGACCACACTCGAACATGTATCCATTGTTGGGAAATGGAGGAGGAGAGTACAAGTGAAACATGACTATCAGAACAAGTTAGGTTACTGTGGTCTTTCAAGCAGTAAAATAAATTTCCAAGCACAGCAAGAATATATAATTCACAATCACTAAACTGGCAAGCAGCACTTGAAGAATACCAAAGATATGTCCTACAAATTCATGCTTACCTTAATCTAGGTAGAAAATCAAATAGCCACAATCAATTCTGTGTGAATTTGTTCAACAAAATCAGTTTTAATTAGCACTTACTAACATGTCCATGGAGGAAGACATCATGGCAGTAGAGGCAGCCATGATTCTGTTTGCAGTACGCGATGAACTTCTACTCCTCCTCAAGAGTACTTCAGTTGGAAGAGTTTGAGGTCCTTGCATCCCACAAAAAGAACCATCTCTTCTTCCACAAACCTGATATCCAGCACTAATTAAAGATTTATTCTGGAAAACCAATCCATTCAGAAATTATTCATAGTGGCCATTAGGATTTAGGGGCCAGATTAAGGTATGTGGTGGTTTATTATTAGGAGTTGTTAGTGCTTTAAAGTACCTACCAAGAATCCTGAACTTTACAAAAACATAGTCATCAAGCAATCCCAGTAATATCAACTATATCCAACTACAGATTGTATCCTGACCATGGGAAAAGCTGGACTTCCATAGAACAAAATTCCAAAAAATAAAATAAGTCCATAATAATTCTGCCTTGAATGTTTTTGTACTGTGGGCCCAGAAGCCATTGCAATTGTCTAATTATGAACCAGGGTTGGGTAACCTGTGGGTTTTTAAGGAGTAATTGGACTACACTTTCCATCATCCTCATCAAGCCAAAGGCAGGCTGAGGACCATAGAAGATATAGTCCAATCACAGCTGGAGGAAAGCCACAAGTTGCCTATCTCTAACACAGACATATATCGAACTGCTGCAAACATTTATCATTATTTGTTTGCTAAATCATTGAGTCTTCCTGATCTAGCAAGGGCAACAGAATGCAAGTGGGGAGAATCGCTGGATAAGTGGAAAACCCCTCTTGGTTTTCCTTTGCAGTATCCCCTTGAGATTATTATTTAAACAAAAAAACAAAAACTCTGGTATATTGTGGCTATTTTATTGCATATTACGTATATGACCATTTGATGTTATTAATAGCAGTCCATTTTATATAGGTTGACTGTTGTTGGGTGGGTCGACACCTGTTTGGTGTTTGTGTGGTCTTAGTTCTCAAGTTTATGGTGTCTTGGCCCACTTTCAACAGCCTTTCTGTAGTTGGGCAGCTCCAATTAATTTTCATAGCATTTGGGCCATGGAGAGTGTTATTTCAATACTGTCAGAGTTGTAGTTCAAGAGTAATTGAATGATAAAGTATCCCCCTCCTGCCCCTTCTACTGATGTAACACTGCTCACCTCAGAACAGCAAGACTGTCTGGATGGATCGCAGAGAGGGACAATCTTCAGTGGGCATAAAGAAAAACCCGCAAAGGTGGGGCATGGTTTTCCTTATGCTCACAGTAAGAAGATTGTCCCTTGCTGTGGCTGCGGCTTACGCTAGGTAAAAAGAGCAAGAGGGGATATTTATTATTCACTTACTCTTGAGCTACAACTCTGACAGTATTGAAGTAACACGGTCCATGGCCCAAATACTATGAAGATTAATTGGAGCTGCTGTTTTTGTGAAACATTACAATCCCTTTAACCTTTTTAATATAATTTTACTGTGATATCTAGGACATCTCTACACTTCAGGTACTATTATATTATTCTATATTTTTTTGTTGAATCATCTTCTATATTACACTCTAAGGAATTTTCCTGTGTGGTGTTATGTGGGTTGGTTACGCAACAGTTTCAGAAATCATACATGTGACTTTTGTTTTTTTTGTAGTCAGTGAATATTTATTTAGAAATTCCCACTGATATTTACACTTGCGGTATCCTTTTGGACATTTTGTATCTCTGTATCCACTATAGTTTTTAAAGGGATAGTAATACTTCATTTTAACTTTATTTTATTTTGTAGGCATTAAAAAAACATGAAGAATGATATAAGTCTTATCTCTCAAACCTTTATGGTTTAAGAGATATTCACAAACAAAGTATCCCCCCCTGTTCAACCAGATCAGAAGGGAGATGCCCAGGTAGACTGCAGAGAGGGACAATCTTCAATTAAGATAAGGGAAAAAGCTGAAAAACTTGTCAAGGGGGGAAGGGCTTTCATTGTTTTCATACAAAGAAAATTGTCCCCTTCTGTTATCTGTCCTGTCATACAACCAGACTCACATCTGAGAAGAGATGGCTTACACTAGGTAAAAGGGGCGGGGAGGGGAACTTTGCTTGTGAATATCTCATAAACCATAAAGGTTTGAGAGATAAGACTTATATCATTCTTCATGTTTTTTTAACGCCTACAAAATAAAATAAAGTTAAAACAGGCTACAGACAAACTCTAAACTCCTGTAAGCCAAAATGTCCATCTTTGTTCATGGAAGCCACATGTCATGTTAGCTCTTCAGTATATCTCTGCCTGAAAACAGATAGTCTGATGGATTAAGACACGGATTGATTGAGCCTTTATTGTGAAAAAAAGTCTATTGTAGGCCAGAAGATGCATTGTTCCTAAGTCATTACAGTTTAAAAAATTTTTGTTTTTTTACATTAACAGTTCCATCAAATGTCCAAAGAGTTCACCTACAGTTAATTTGGTTACCATACAGTTATTCTGTTGCATTTTATGGAAGAAGTGAGTCACTGACTACAGCTCTCCACAGAATGTGATTGTAACCCCTCCATCACGTCTTTGTAACCATTTGCGTGGTTATAACTTTGAATAAAACTACTAGCCGTGGGTGTACCTTGTTTTAGTCATCTGAAAAAATCTGTACACTGCACACTGTAGAACAGGGGTAGTCACTTGTTGGATCTCCAGGTGTTGGGGGCTATCATCCCCAACAAGCCATTGGGTTGTTGTACCCAAAAACTGGAGGTCCGACACTTGACTACACCTGCTCTAGGATCAGAGATGGATATCTCATAAAATATTTAGGTAACCAATATACTGATATTTTCTAATTCCTTATTGTAATTATTTTGCAGCTGACTATTAATGAACCTAATAAATGGTGCATATTAATGTCTTTGCGCTGGATGGTGGAGTGGTTTAAACACAGTCTTCTCTAATCACAGCCGAGATACAACACTGCCTGGTGAATGCTGGTGACGTGGGATGTGGGGTCTTTGAATGTTTTGAGAACAATTCCTGTGAGATCCGTGGCCTGCATGAGATCTGCATGACCTTCCTACACAATGCTGGCAAATTCGATGCTCAGGTATTGCCCAGGTTCAATAAAGTAGCAGTAAACTTTTTTATGAAAACTTATGTTGTAGTGCTTTTCCTACTAAAAATAAAAACAAAGGTACTCTCACTGCTGGCAGTTAACATTTTAAAGTTCAGGAAATGATTAACAGCTTCATTACTTCCTGAAAGTTCAAATGACTCAACTATTCTATTGCAATCTATAGGAAAGTTATCTAAAATGTAGCCATTACAGGGCACAGTTGACTGAACCCCTTAACCCTTTGAGTGCCAGACAGGTACGGACTGCATTACTTTGAAATGCATTCTGTATCTCTGACACTCAAAGGGTTAGAGACCGCGCAGTTCGGGGGGTGGAGCGTTCTAGAGGACCACAATGCTTTTTTTTTTTGTGTTTGCAGATCTGCATTCTATGACCAGAGTGCAACTGCACTTCAGTCACAAACTTCGGTGACGTGCGAGGGCTGTCACTGGTCCTTAACTTCGGACACACGTGATGGACCTGGCATGTCGTGTCAAAACAGTTTAAGCAGTAATAACTCTAAAAAGATCCATCACACACCAATGGGAGTACCATTGTTTTAGTCAGTATGACTTCTGCTCCTTTAACTCCATAATTGTGTGGTTTTTGTCTTTCTTTTTTACAGTCACTCATTGCTATAGCTCTGATGTTTCATTTTTTGTAAAATTACCACAGAAACCTATAGTGATTAATGAAACCAATCCAAAAGGATCAATAAAGTTTTATTAAGAAAATTCTATATTGTAAGATTTTTTTCCAACCTAGTACAACCAGGAATACTCTCTATTGGCAGTTGCTTTATTCAGATGTTATTACAGTTCAACCTGTCACAAAGTGGTGGAGTTGTTACCATCGCATTCTATGGAGAGCTGTATTTTGTGGCTCATCTCTTCAATGAATTGCAGTAAAATAATTATCTGGTTATCAGGTGGCATTGTACCTAACAGTTTATCCATCTGAGTGCCGGAAAAGTATTCAACTCATTTCAATGAATACCATTCTGGTACTTAAAGCGGAACTACCACCGCTAACAAACTTGCCCCCCAATAATTCCCCATCTGGCGACTAGCTGCTCAGTAGCGCTAGTTGCCAGAATTATTACCACGTTAACGAGAATTATCCATTGCTCCCGGGCTGACAGGCAGGAAGGAGAGAAAACATCTTTCCATAGTGATGTCTGAGCGCCTGCGCTATCAGTCCCAGCCTGCTCTAGGAGGCGTTGCTAGGAGCCGTTCAGCTCCAAAAGGGACTGACAGTGCAGGCGCGCAGATGTCACTATGGAAAGATGTCTGTGTTCCTTCCTGACTATCAGCCTTGGAACAATGGATAATTCTCGTTAACGCGGTAGTAATTCTGGTGACTAGCGCTTCTGAGCAGCTAGTCGCTAGATGGAGAATTATTGGGGGGCAAGTTTAGTAGTTGTATATGTGGCCATGTCATATTTTATCAAAGGCTTTTTGCCACATTTAAGTGAACTGTTATATTTTGGTTATGATTGACATTGTTGGATGCTGTGATGGCATTTATAGCATTTGTAAAGGCATGATTTGAGTGCCTATTGTGAGGGAAAATATTTTGTTAGGTGTTATTGTACTGTAGGAGAATTAATTTTAACCTATTAGCCATTACATTTGCTAATATTTTAAAGGTCTTATTTAGAAGGGAGATGGCTTGGTATCAGATAGATAACCTGTAGGGGATCGCTTCCTTGCTTGGGCAGAATTATAATTCTTCTTTGGCATATTGCCTCAGATATTCAGGAAGCATGTAGGAGCTCAAGGCCAAGAGTCTTGACGGTTCCTCAAACTAAAAGGGGGATTTAAATCTCCTGAATGCTAGAGGTGTCTCCAAGCAGCCTCTCTAGCATTCAGCAGTTAAAACCCTCAAACAGATGGAAATGTGGGGATCTGTATTTGTCGCCTAAGGAGCAGTTGGTTTGCCCCTGAATTACTGCACTTTTTTTATGTATAAGGCCCTTAGTGTTTGCACCCTTTAAATAGGGTATGAATAAGAACCTCAACCATAAGTACTACTGCACCAGACTTCCAGTTGCAGGCTGGCGAGATGTCCAGTTACTTAGTAATGGCACGAATATTGGTTTGTCCAGAAATACCAGTTAGCATTGTATGAATCTGGCATGCTAACAATGCAGAGATTTTTAAATAGGTCAGTTTTTTTTTTAGTTTTTTTTTTTGTTTTCAATGTTTTAATCATTTAAGGATCAGAGGGTTGTATAACACATATATACAACTGTGGTGCCTAAAGTGTTAAATCAAAACAGTGCATAAAACAAAACTATTAGATGACAAAGTTTTAGCACCACAACTATTTCATAGCATCATTCCTGAGTATACAGTACTATGCAAAATTTTTAGGCAGGTGTGAAAAAATTCTGTAAAGTAAGAATGCTTTCAAAAATAGACATGTTAATAGTTTATTTTCTCTGTCGTCCAATACAGGTTACTGGTAACTCTGGGAGGCGTCAGACCCTTTAAGTAGGCAGGAACATTCTCCAAATGTATGCGGGGGGTGGAGCCTCCCTTCCCTCTCAGGCTGCAGCCCAGCTAGCCACTTTCAGAATTGTTTGTTCCTTTGGTGCGACAACACCAGGTGGAGAACATTCGTCGTTAGTTTTAGTTTATTTTTTATTTTTCTGTCAGATATGGAATACCACCATTAGGCGGATTACCTTGACTGACAAATGCCCTTCAATGTGGCTAGCTCAGTGTCCAGGTGCTTTTTGGTGGACCTTAAGCCCTGAGGGGGAAAATCTTGGGTACAAGTGCTTCCCCATGGATTACTCTCTGAGGTAATCTTTTGATACATGGTAATCTGAAGACAGAAGATCTGCAGGAAAGGTGAGCTACCCTTTGAGTGCTGCAGGTCCAGTTGTCCTACAGTGACCCCTTTGCTGGGCTTGTATTTGGGAGTTCTCATTGTGCACTCCTGCACTCATTGGGTATATATGTGTATGTCTGTTGGATATTTGGAGCAGGTTTATGTGGTAACTTAGGGCTCGATTCAAATGTTGGCGTTAAAACCAACGTGAAGAAAAAAACTGCCTTCGCTCGTTAAGCAAGACCAGGTAACGTGAGATTCAAATCTTTGTTACCCAGAAGAGTTAACGAGCGACGGCCTACAAAACACACGAAGACTACAAAACTGGAGTCGCCAAATATTTGACCTCATCGTCGACGCCAAATACACGATAAACGCGAGAAACGTCTCCAAAAAAAACCAAACACGCGAAACGTCCAACGTGACCCAGTCTCAGCCAATCACAGCACCCCAAAGTATCAAGTTGAGTCGAATAAACTATAAATAGACCCAAAATCACCTACGCACCTTTGTCTGTTATCGAGTTCCCAAGAGCTAGATATCAGGACCCAAGGAGCGGAGGTTAGTTTTTCAGAGAAAGGGAGTTTAGGCGGCGCACACACACAGACAGGTAGAAGGAGAGTTTGGCAGCACACAAAGCGACACAATACACTTTTGAACATACAAATACACGCATCCAAACACACATACACACATACACATAGCCCATTTTTTTTTTGTAAAACACACACACACTTTTTTTCTTTATTTTGACAGTGTGAGTCTGTGAGTGCAAGTGAGTGACAGAGAGTGAGTGAGTGAGTGAGTGTGTGAGGGCCTGAGTGAGTGCCTGGGTGTGAGTGGGTGAGAGAGATGGAGAGGAGAGAAGAGAGGGGTGGGGAGTGTAGGAGGAGAGGAGGAGGAGATTCAGGGGGGCAACCCTGGTCAGGGTAGGGGAGGGAGAGGGAGATCTCTGGGGCGGAGGGGCAGCCACCCAAGACCAGGCACATCTAGTGCAGGGGCAGACACAGTGGGACGAGGGGTAGTCCCCCTGCACCACACACAGACAGGGCCAGTGCAGGCAGGGCTGGGGAGCCACAGCCAGGGCTCTCAACCAACCTCTGGGGGTGAGGAGGAGGAGAGGTTTAGAGAGCCCAAATACACAGAGGAGGAAAACCTGGTCCTCTGTGAGGCTGTGGTTGCCCACTACAGGTACCTCTTCCCCAAGGGGCCTAAAGCTGGCCTGTCAGCAAAGAGGAAGGCAGCCTGGAAGGAGGTTGTGGCTGCTGTGAATGCAGTGTCCTGCCGCAGCCGGACGTTGGATTCTGTGAAGAAAAGATGGGCAGACTGCAAGGCTAAGGTAAGACAGTAACATAGCAACACAGTAATCAATGTTGAGAAAAGACCTGTATACATCTAGTTCAACCCTTTTCCCATTTTTGTCTACCATTATGAAGGTGAAGAAGAAGATGGGCGAGCAGGCCTTGCACGCTGCTGGCACAGGGGGTGGTCCTCCCCTGCGGGTGGAATACAGCCAGTGGGAGGAGGCTGTGCGTCAGACCATCTCCTCCATCATGGTGTGTGGGATCCCTGGATGGAGTGACACCGGGGATGAAAGTAGCCTCCAGACCACTGGTAAGTGCATCAAGACCCACACACACATCACACCAATCCTGACACCCACCAGGCAGAGGCCAACACAGTGACACATGGACAGCATTACACAACACAATTCAGTCACACAGCTTGGAGGGACGTCAAACAAGGACAGAATACATGACCAACCTAGCCTGAATGGTAATGGTCAAGTCCCTGTTGAACCCCCTTTATGCTGTCCAAAACGACATCATGCACAGCACAAAAACAATGCACAATGTCATGTGTCAGTCACAGATCCAACTGTTATGTGTATCACAATGTCATACACATAGTGACAAAGAGGTCAGCACACAACCCCTTGAATGCCACAGGGATAAGTAATTCGTTGGTTGACAATGGGTTACCGGAGAATAGCAAGGAGGGGACTTGGTGTGTTTCCTATTGTATTGTTACTGCATGTCAGGGCTAGACGTTGTACATGTAGGTAGTTAGTCTAAGTGGAATAGTCAAGGTTCAGCTTTCTGCATCATATGTAGCCTGCAGAGTGGGGATGGCCAGGGGGCATTCCCCGCCATCCCCACTCTGCAGGACATATGTGATCCACAGGACTCAACCATGATGGGGGGGGGGGCATTCACTAGGATGTCAGAAAGAGGTGACAATGTGTACATGACAACTGCAGTGTCATCACACCTGAAATCCCTGTGTTGTTCTGTGGAGCCAGTGCACTGAGATCTAAACAACACGTGACATACCAGTGCTTAGGCTCCATAGCATAACAAACATGTGAAAAGGTAGAAACAACCTCCAATAGTACATTCTAACAATGCACTTGTTTGCTGTGTGTTAGGATTTTAGCGGTCCTGGGGTGTGTTTGTGTGTCCTCCAGCTGTTTGGGTTCCTGGGTTCCACAGATCATGTTGGTTGGCGTGCTTGGTGTGGTTATTCCTGCTGCCGACATCATTTACTGATTGATTGGCCTCTGTAGTCATAGGTCCTCACTGGTGCATTGCTGTGTTTAGAGGTCCTGGTGTGTTTGCTGTTGAGGCCTAGGTGTAGAATGTGCAGTGGGTTTGTGTTACTCAAGGTGTGATAGTTCAGTGTTGCTCACCACATGGATCCTGATGAATGGGGATAGCAAGGAGGTATATGCCTTGCCATCCCCATTGCTCAGGATACACATGATGACCAAATCACATCACTGCAGGTTACTGTAATCAATGTATGTGATCACGTCAAACCTAGCAAAGTGTGTTAGGATGGTAACCAATGCATTGCAAAGAAATGCAATGGATACCATCCTGCCACTCAACGGTTTGCATGTCAGTGTAATAGTCTTGCAGCACTCCTGTCATAGTTCACATCACTGATTACATCATGTCATTTCCCCACACAGCACACCAGACAGCAGGAGCAGAGGACACAGGAGGTTCCTCCACTGAGGAGGCCAGCACCTCCAGTGCACCACCACCACCACCACCACACCAGCAGCAGTGGCAGCAGCAGTGGCCCCAGCATGGCCCCCAAGGCCCACCGCACCACCAGCAGCAGTGGCAGCAGCAGTGGCCCCAGCATGGCCCCCAAGGCCCACCGCACCACCAGCAGCAGTGGCCATACCATGGCCCCCAGGCTTCACCCCACCAGCAGCAGCAGCAGCAGTGGCCACAGCATGGCCCCCAGGCTTCACCTCACCAGCAGCAGCAGCAGCAGTGGCCCCAGCATGGCCCCCAGGCCCCACCTCCCACAGTCCAGCACCGGTACACTCCCCTGCAGGATGTGCCGACAGCCATGGGGAGGCACCGGATGCCCGACATCGTGGGGATGCCACAGCATGGGCCACTGCAGGCAGCCACCAGGCCACAGCCGCGGGACAGTAGCCAGTGGCCAATGGACTATGAACACTTTGGCCTCATTGGCCAGCCACAACGGCCACAGGCCCTGGTGGTGGTCACCACACCATCCCCGCCCCAACACACAACTCCCCCACAAACCATGCTAGCCACACATATGGCAGTTGTGACATCCCCAGGGGGTCACTCATCTGGGGATGCAGTGATGGGCTCCCCATGCTCCCTCCACATCCGGACCCATGGGTCCACCCCATCTCCCCCAACACCTGTGGTGGAGCCACAGGACAGCCAGAGGGCATCCCCACCACTGTCCCGTTCCCCCTCCACACCACACACTCCTGACAACACCATGGTGATGGATCAGGAGTGTCTGGTACTCCAAAGGAGGCAACTCAGGGTGGCCAGGAGGTGTGCCTGCTCACTCAACAGGCTTGAGCAACATATGGCACACCTCCTGGACAGCATGAGGGCACTGGAGGCCCATCACGTTACTCTCAGCAACCACCTGGTCACCCACACCAACAGGGTGACAGCTTCAATTGACCAGGTGGTTGCTGAGCTCCGTGAGAGTAACAGGCTGGAGACCATCCGCCAGGCCCAGGCCTCCAGTTCCAGTGCCTCAACCCCTGCCAGCACTCCACCAGTGGCACCCCCAGCCCCCAGAACCACTAGAGCCTCACGGCATCAAGTGCAGGAAGCCACCCCTGCAGCCCCGCCCAAAGCACCCCCCAAAAAAAGAAAATAAATGTGCAGTTGTTGCTTGAGAACATATCAATGTCTGTGTTTTATTCAGATGATACAGTTAGAGGGGCAGAGTTGTCTCCAATGCATTGCAAAGCTATGCATTGAACTCAACTCATGCACATCTAACATGGGGGTCAAGTAATGAGTTGTCTCCAATGCATTGCAAAGCTATGCATTGAACACAACTCATGCACAATGAATGGTGTCACAAGCTTTTACAGCAGGGTGAACACACACATCACAATCAGACATGTTTGTCCAAGTTCAACTCACAGACATCTGGAAGCCGAACAACATCAGGGTGTTGTTCCATGATGTGACTTGAACTTAAACAACATGAACACATTAGATATCTCAACAGATAAACCACATGATCACAATTAAGGGGATAGTAATGCTTAGGATGTGTCAAAACATATGTAGTTGGGTTCACCCCCCTGATTGAAAAAGGGAACAACCACTGCTGAAAGGTGTTTCATTCCAAGGTTATCCCAGCTCAACACTTGAAGTCATATAACAAATATCCCAGTGGCCTGAAGGTGTCAAATGGCACTGTGACTACATCATCCTATGGGGATCCATGGTGCAGGGACCGGAGCTGTCCATTGGATGGTGTCGTAACAGTGCCATTTGACACTTTCAGGCCACTGGGATATTCAATCTATGAATGTAAACTTGGAGTTGGAACAACTTTTGAATTCAACACCTGTCAGCAGTGGGAGATCACTTGTTTCACTCAGGGTGATAAACTCTACTGCATGGATTTTCAAACATTCAATGTATTACTATCATCTTTTCAAAGAACATGAAGAGGGAGAAGTAATCAATGACACAAGATAGATAGTTATATACGATCATATGTTTTATTGATATCAACACTAACAAACAGATGATCCTCATGGATGTGGAGTAAACATGTCACCGGAACAAACTTCTGGACCATATTAAATCATGGCCTGGATGCCTGCAGAGGGTGGAAACAAGATTGAAGGTGCACTATGAACACAACAGTCATGCTATTCCTTTGCCATCATATTTTCTTTCTCTCTCTCATATAAATATTTATATATATATATATATATATATATATATATATATATGGTGTGTTGTCCATGAACAGTCATGTGGGTTATAATGGACTAATGGTAAGGTGTGTGTTATCCAGGTAATTATTTTCTGGTGTGTGGTTAGTGGTGTGATGTGTTGTAAGTGGTATGTACCTGCCAGGTGTGTGTTTCGTCTCCATGGACTGCTGAGGTTACATAGGTGAGCTTGACATGTTGTTGGAGTGACAGATGTGCATGTGGTGTTGTGTGTTAACCCCTGTTGGTCGGAGGTGATTTTGGATGGCTTATGTTGTGCTGCTTTGTGTTCCCCTGGTCCCTGTTGGGTTGCTTGATTCTTATGGTTTGTCTGTGTAGGGCGGTGGTTCCCAACCAGGGTGCATTCCTCCCAACATTTCAAATGGCGAAAGAGGGACACTTCTGTTTTAGGTGGCGTTTCTGGGGGCACGTCTGGTAGGTGAGGCATTGCCAAGAATATTTAAGTTATTTCTTGACCCATCTGCACCTCTTTGTTTAACTGATGGATGATTTAGAAAAAGAACAAAGTATTTTAGTTGCCCATATTACTGGATAAACACATATACTGACAATTAACAACACATTTATGTATGTTTTATTGCTGTGGACCAATGTAATACACATCACTCATTCTGATGTCCGAAAAAGTGGGACAAAAGGGTAGAAAAGAGGGACAGAGGGATTTGGATCTCCAAGAGGGACTGTCCCTCCTAAGAAGGGACACTTGGGAGGTATGAGGGTGTCATGTGATGTTGGTGCCCCATGTGCACCAGCTCAGGATGCATCACTTTTCCCATGTTGCTATGTTCTGCACTGGTGATTGGTAATATTGACTTTACACATTTTTGGGGGGATGTGTGTATGGGACATTTGAAGCACTATTCCTCCTCATTGCCATTGACAAAGTGGTACCTGATGCTGGCCATATGTTTTTTTTTATTTGGGTATTCCCTTATGCCCGCTTCCTCCAATACCTCTCCTCTCCTCACGCGTTGGCATTGTGCCAACGCGTCTGCGAATTGTAGAATAGGCGACGCCAGGCAGGGGACAATGGCGACGTGTGAGGAGAGGAGAGGTATTGGAGGAAGCGGGCATCAAATACAAGCCTGCCACCCGCTTCCTCCGATGTCTCTCTTGTCCCCAGCCTTTTCTTATGCTGCGGGCTTCACAGCCACCCGTAGCAATGGCACTTTTATGAATGAAGGGAAGCGCTGCAGTCAGAGTGCAGCCTGCTTCCTTAATTGTATTTTAACCCTTTGAGTGCCAGTGTGGAATGCAGCGCACGCCTTTGCAATGCGTTGCATACCACTCTGGCACTCAAGGGGTTAATAATGTCCTACTTACTGTGTCCCATTGTTATTTGTGTGTTTGCTTCACTCTGCATTGGAAGGAGAGTGGAGCAAAAATAATGATAGCAATGGGACACAGGTGGTGGGCATTACAAATGAATGGATCTAAGTCAATCTACGTTTCATGATAGTATTTAAATTATACAATGTATGTAACACACCCACTCACACACATACAGGCATACCTTGCCTAATAACCCTTTGGGAACCAGAGGGCTGGGAGACATGCTATGCAATGCTTTCCTACCTCTCTGGTAATCAAAGGGTTGATTGTGGAGTAAAAGACAGATTTGTCCACTACATGGAAGTCCATGAGGTGGATGTGGATGGGGTTAGTATGTCCCATATATGCAATATATGTGACATATTAAGGGGTGTGTGGAAGGGGGCATTGTGTAGTGCTTGGTGTACTAGTTTTCTTTATTGTAACCCTTTGAATGCCACAGGGGTGAGCAGTACACATCCATATGGCATTCAAAGCTGTCTATGGTGCTGAAAGCCATCTCTGTGTTCCCCTAGTAGCTGGGTAGGGAAAAGCACAGAGAATGCTGTTCAGAACTTGAGACGTGGGTTTTTTAACACTGCCTCCTGTGCTATTCGCCAAAAAAAGTAGGCGTTAGATTTCTGGCGTGAAATGTTGCAATTTAACTCGCGTTAGCCCTAACTCCAACATTTGAATCGCTTTTGGCGTCGCTTGTACATTATCCTCTATGGGTGAGATCTTGCTGTTCTGGCGACGGGCGACGTCTGTTTCAGAACTGGCATCGCTTGTTTCTAGTAGAACATTTGCATTGCTCAGTTGACGTTAAAAGCAGCGTCGCCAGTTTTTTCTGGCGACGCCAACATTTGAATCGAGCCCTTAATGCTTTGTCTGCTGGTTTGACAAGTTTAGTGGGGTTTTCTGACACTTTCCTTACTGGGTTAGTCTTTTCTCAGTATGCACACATGTTCCCTGTATGTTTTTCATATTTTTAACTTGTAGTTTAACTTTTATTAAAATTGTGTACTACGCCTTTAAGGTGCGCTATACCGCATAGACGCCATTGCTCCATTTACTTTCTATGGGACAACACTGTTTGGGACTTATCTCTGCAACCGCTTCACACAGCAACTTCAGAGAGGGCTCATTTTAATTGTCTACCCTTGCTCTATCATCCGGTTTATAGTTCAAGTGTGTTGGGGGGCTTCCTGCACTGTTTTTGGGTACTTTTTAGGAAAAACTACATTTCCCATGACTGCTTGATTCGTGCCTAATTTCTGATTGGCTCCCATCGCAGAAGCCATTTTGGGAACTTTTCTCAATGAGTATCCTACACAGGGCTTGGACTCTCCTTTTCTCCTCTGCAGATTAACCCTTTGCCTGCCAGAAAAGTCTATATTTAGCTTTTCTGTGGTGAAATATTAATCGTATACACTACAATTGGGTGATTAATTGTACAGTTGGTTATTTTGACACTGTGAGAATGTCTATACCGCTGGAACTAGGGGTTAGACCGAAGATTAAGGAGGCTGGGCTGTCAGTACCCCCCATTGCGCATTGCTCTTCCTGTCACACAGTGCTACCTAGAGAGTTCTCTGGTCATTTCTGCCCAGCATGTTCTTAAGTTCCTGGCAGCAACCCAGGGCCTTCCAGCCAGGCTATTGATCCAGCTTGGGTGCAAGAGTTTAAGGCTGCAACTAGGGACCTTAGGTCCAATTTACAGCTCTTTCCATCCCAGATACAGGGGGCACTTCAATTATGACAGACCCCCCTCTACTATCAGATCCTCCCTGCCTCAACCAGCAGGGAGCACCTGATGTGTCAGATTCTTCTGAGGAAGAATTGTTGCAAGATTAGAATGTTGAGGTTGGTACTATTTTGGAATCTTCCATGTCTCCTTGGGACCCATTTGAAGCTGATCCTGAAACCTCTACTGAGGGCCTGATCAGGGCTATATTAACCATACTCAACATTCCCTTGGTTCAGGAGGTCCCTTCTAATCCCTCTGATGTTTTCAGGAGCTTGCTAAGCCCCTTACTTATTTTCCTCCTAACCCCACTCTTGACGTTTGGGTTCTGATGCGTGGTAAAACCCGGACAAGTCTGCTTCTGTGTCCAGGGAATTTGCTAAGCTTTATCCCTTTTCTGAAGCTGAGCTGGCTAAATGGGTTCATGCTCCCATTTCTAGACTGCTTTTCCTGTCTCTGATGATTCTGCGCTGCTAGACTGGACTGACAAATGACTTCTATTGGTGCCGCTAGGCGCCCAGTGTTTGCTGTTGCGTGGGTTAACCGGGCTATTGCAGTCTGAACTGATCAACTCTCTACGGCTGTCCGTCAAGATGCGCCTACTTCGGAGAAATTGTGTCTTCTTGCCAATATCTCTCTGAAGAGCAACACCATGTCTCTGCTGCTGCCTTTGATGCGGTCCGCATGATGGCAAGGGCTTCTACTACTTCTGTAGTGGCCCGGCGTGCGCTTTGGCTCAAGATTTGGTCTGCTGACACTGCTTCCAAGAAAGTCTACTTTCTTTGCCTTTTCAGGGTACTTCCTTGTTTGGGCCTAATCTTAGGGAACTAATTAGCGAGGCCACTGGGGGTAAGAGTTCACTTCTACCCTAGGTCTTTAAGATGAAGTTACCGTTTAAACGTAAACGATCCTTTTGTTCCTTTCAGACTGTGAAGCGTTTGACGAACCAGGCGGTTGCATCAGCTCTTTTCCCTCCTCCAGGCCAAAGCAGCTATGAACAAGACTGCTTTGGCATGACTCCCCGAACCCGGGTCCGCATCCCCCTGTGGGTGGTCGTCTCCACCTCTTTCGTGGGATTTGGGAGGATTCAGTATCGGACCCATGGGTTTTACAGGTAGTGTCAGAGGGGTTGGAGATCCCTTTCTTTTATCTTCCTCCTTTTTGCTTTCATCTTTCTCGCTGTCCTCAGGAAGTCGAGAAAGGCCGTCTATTCGAAGGCGCTATTCAAACTCTTCTGGACAAGGATGTCCTGGAGCCAATGCCTCCTTCAGACGGGGGTTCGGGGTTTTACTTACACCTCTTTGTGGTGACCAAACAGGACAGCAGATGCTGCCCTATTTTGGATTTGAAAGATCTCAATTGCTTTGTGTTCAGGACTCACTATCATCAGGAATCTCTGTGCACTGTGATCGCTGCCATGTCTCCGGGGAGTTTCTTGCTTCTCTGGACCTTCAGGATGCGTATTTGCTCATCCCAGTTCTTCAAGAGAGCAGGCGGTGCCTGAGGTTTGCCTGCGACAGGGGTCATGTTCAGTTCTCAGCTCTTCCATTTGGTCTGACAACGGCCCCTCCGGTTTTCCAACGGGTTCTGGGGGCCTTGATATCTGTCCTCCATCGGAACGGCATCAGAGTGACTCCCTTCACAACTTGCTTTTGAAAGCCTTCCCTGGGGACCTTCATCAGCGGGTTCAAACCTGCATTCAAATCATTGCCCATCACGGTTGGTTTGTCAATTTGGACAAGTCAGTTCTTGTCCCATTCCAGCAACTGATCTTCCTGGGTCTTCTGTTCGATACTCAGAAGTGCATGGTATTTCTACCGGACGAGGCAGCCCATCAAATTGCCAACACAGTCTCAACGATCCTTCCCGGGATCGGATCCTGTAATGGTTTGTTCGACTCACAGACACAATTGTTTAGGATAAAAACACAGTTTTATTGAATTCACAATATAGTAAGAACCCTCACAGGTCCTGTAGTATACAGACGGTATAATACAGACACACAACAAGTTAATTATTCAATGCCCACACAGGTCCAGCATAACAAGAAGGTACAGGCAGTATATACTGACACAGGTCAGGCAAGAGGAGTAAGTTCCCAGGACTCCAGTACTGCAGGAGTTAAAGTTCATCAATGATGGTAAACAGTCCCATGTGTGAAGGTACTGGAATAGCACTTATACCAAGCTCCAGATCGCCCAAGGTCAGCAAATAAACGTGAACTGACAGAGCTCAACAGAGGTAGTAATGAGCACTGCCTGAGCAATAACGGAGGCAGCCACTTGCAACCGGAATAGCAGTAGCGGAGGTCAAGCCAATGGCGACTACCGGAGCAATCACGGAGGCCCACACTTGCAACCGGTATGACAGTAACGGAGGACTAGGCCAAAGGCGCACTGCCGGAGCAGTAACTGAGACAACACTGGCAACCTGCAGGAGCAGTAGTGGAGGACAAGCCAATGGCGACTACCGGAGCAATCATGGAGGCACACACTTGCAACCGGTATGACAGTAACTGAGGACTAGGCCAAAGGCGCACTGCCGGAGCAGTAACTGAGACAACACTGGCAACCTGCAGGAGCAGTAGCGCAGGACAAGCCAATGGCGACTACCGGAGAAATCACGAAGGCACACACTTGCAGCCGCAAGCTTTGTTATACAGACATTCAGGGATCGACCAGATAATCAGAAGCTGTCTGTCTTCTTCCTCCTCATGTAGAGTTGAGCTCGGAGTGGTGGCTGGACCTTCCCAATCTCCTAAAGGGGAGATCCTTCCTGATTCCTTACTGGACCAAGATCACTGCAGATGCCAGCCTCTTGGGCTGGGTAGCTGTTCTGGGTCTCTACAGCGTTCAAGGGAAGTGGTCCATGGAGGAGTCCCATCTCCCTATCAACATCCTGGAACTTCGAGCAATATTTCATACTCTCCGTCATTGGGAGTCTCAGCTGGAGGATTGTCCAGTCCGAGTGGAGTCCGACAACCCACGGCAGTGGCTTACATCAACAGACAAGGCGGAAGAAGAAGTCTTGCCGCTTGGTTAGAGGTCAAGGCCATTCTGTCCTGGGCAGAGGTTCACGTTCCTGTCATTTCCGCAGTGCACATTCCAGGCTTAGACAACGTTATGGCAGACTTCCTCAGTTTTCACACAGTCGACAGCGGAGAATGGGAGCGACATCCTGAGGTGTTTCAACTCCTAACTCAGAGGTTGGGGATGCCCCTAGTGGATCTGATTGCTACGAGACACAACAGGAAGATTCCGGCGTTTTGCTCTCGGTGGAGAGACTCTCTAGCTCTGGCTGCCGACGCAATGTCCATTTCCTGGACATTCTCCCTGGCCTACATTTTCCCTCCTCTTCCAGTCTTGATAAGGGTGTTACAGAAATTGAAAGTGGAACATTGTCCAGTAATTCTGATCGCTCCGAATTGACCTCGTCAGTCCTGGTATCCGGAGCTTCTGGCCCTATCAGTGGCAGAGTCCCTTTCCGCTCCCCTCTCGTCCATATCTTCTTCTGCAGGGTTACCTGTGGAAGGAAGACGTTCATCGGCTCAATTTGACGGCCTTGAGATTGAATCCTCGATTTTAAGGAAGAAAGGGTTTTCTTCCTCTGTGGTGTCTACTATGCTTAGTGCTCATAAGCCTGTTTCTTCCAAGATATATCACGGTGTCTGGTCGACATTTGTGTCTTGGTGTGCTGACAGAGATCTGTCTCATAACTTTGATCTTCCCACTGTCCTGGCCTTTTTGCAGGACGGTGTGGACAAGGGACTCAGTCTGAGTTCTCTTAAAATTCAGACTTCGGCGGTTTTTGTCTTTTTCCAGAAACACATTGCTATCCTTCCTGATGTCAGGGTTTTCTTCCAGGGCGTTGCTCATGTGCGTCCTGCCTTTCCAGTTCCTCAGTGGTACCTTAATTTGATATCGGGAGTTCTCCGACGTCCTCCCTTTGAGTCCTTGGCTACTATTCCTTTACGTCTCTTGACGTGGAAGATGGCCTTTCTTCTGGCGATCGTGTCTGTTCGCCGAGTTGCGGAGATGCAAGCTCTGTCCTGTAAACCACCTTATCTGGTGTTTCATAAGGATAAAGCGGTACTTCGCACCTCTAAGGAGTTCTTACCTAAACTAGTCTCAGAGTTTCACATCAATCAGGAGATTGTGGTGCCCTCTTTCTGCCCTAACCCCTCATCTGACAAGGAAAGATCTCCACTTGTTGGATGTGGTGCGTTGTCTCAAGTTTTATGTCCATCTCACTGAATCTGTCAGGAAGTCTGACGCTCTATTCGTCATTCCTGAGGGTCCTAGGCAAGGAGACCTGCATCCAAAGTGACTATTGCATCATGGATCAAGTCAACTGTTCATAGGGCCTATGAGTTGAGGAATAAGCATGTCCCCTTTCGGGTCACGGCTCATTCCACCAAATCTATTGGAGCCTCTTGGGCCTATAAGAATCAAGCGTCTGTTGATCAGCTGTGCAGGGCGGCCACTTGGTCCTCTGTGCACACCTTTTCGAAGCACTACCGTGTGGATGTGCTGGCTTCGGCTGATGCCAGCTTTGGTAGGTAGGTCCTGGAGGCAGTTTTGCCCGTCTAGGATCTTCCCTTTAAGTTCTTGGTGCTTCCTTTTACTGTTTAGCCCTGTTGGCTCTAGTTCAGTGTGCTGTGTCACAGTTCCTGGGGTGTTTTTACCCCTGTTTGATGTCCGTTGACACTTCAGTTTTATTAAGCTCTCTGACCGGTTGGTTCATAGAGATTTTGGTGACTTTGGGGGCCTTGCGCCTGGTCCTTGCCTTCTTCTCGCCTCTAGGGAACTCAATGGTTGGACATCCCAGAGTTACCAGTAACCTGTATTGGACGACAGAGAAAAGACGATCTTAGTCTTACCTGTTAAATCCTTTTCTCTTAGTCCATACAGGTTACTGGTCTCCCACCCTGTCAAAGGTCCATGCTTGGCTATCCTGTGGCAGTCTGTGGGAGTACTTCGGGGTATGCTCACAGGAGTCTTCTTCCCTTCTACTGTCTAGTCTAGTTAGTTCTCAAACAATTCTGGAAGGGGCTAGCTGGGCTGTAGCCTGAGAGGAAAGGGAGGCTCCAGCCCCCTGCAAACATTTGGAGAATGTTCCTGCCTACTTAAAGGGGCTGACGCCTCCCAGAGTTACCAGTAACCTGTATGGACTAAGAGAAAAGGATTTAACAGGTAAGACTAAAACCCTCTTTTTTATCAATTAACTAAAATGCAAAGTGAGTGAACAAAAGAAAAATCTAAATCAAATCAATATTTGGTGTGACCACCCTTTACCATCAAATCAATTCTGCTAGGTACACTTGCAAACAGTTTAAGGAACTCGGCAGGTAGGTTGTTTCAAACGTCTTGGATAACTAACCACAGTTCTTCTGTGGATTTAGGCAGCCTCAGTTGCTTCTCTCACTCTGTTTGATCCCAGACAGACTTAATGATGTTGAGATCAGGGCTGTGAGAGGGCCATATCATCACTTCCATGACTCGTTGTTCTTCTTTAAGCTGAAGATAGTTCTTAATTACTTTGGCTTTATGTTTGGGGTCTTTGTCATGCTGCAGAATAAATTTGGGGCCAGTCAGATGCCTCCCTGATGGTATTGCATGATGAATACGTATCTGCCTGTACTTCTCAGCATTTTTATCAATTAACAAAATGCAAAGTGAGTGAACAGAAGAAAACTAAATCAAATCAATATTTGGTGTGACCACCCTTTGCCTTCAAAACAACATCAATTCTTGTAGGAACACTTGCACAAGTGATTTTGTAGGCATATAGTTAGGTGTATGATTAAGCAGTTATACTAGACAGGTGCTAATGATCATCAATGTAATGTGTGGGTTGAAATACAATCATTAATTGAAACCGAAACAACTGTGTAGGAGTAATAAAACCTGGGTGAGGAATAGCCAAACTCAATTAACAAGGTGAGGTTGCTGAAGACAGTTTAATGTCAAAAGTCACGCAAAAACAAGACACAAGGTAGTTATACTGCATCTGCAAGGTCTCTCCCAGACAGAAATTTTAAGGCAGACAGGGGTTTCCAGATGTGTTGTCCAAGCTCTTTTGAAGAAGCACAAAGAAACTGTAAACGTTGAAGACCATAGATGCAGTAATCGGCCAAGGAAACTGTGCAGCAGATGAAAGAAACATCATGCTTACTTCCCTTCACAATCAGAAGATGTTCAGCAGTGCCATCAGCTCAGAATTGTCTGGAAACAGTGGGACCCTGGAACACCCATCTACTGTCCGGAGTGGTCTTCATGGAAGACTTGCAGCCAAAAAGCCATACCTCCGACATGGAAACAAAGTCAGGCGACTCAACTATGCACGAAAACACAGGAATTGGGTTGCAGAAAAATGCTCTGGACTTATGAGTCAAAATTTGAAATATTTGCCTGTAGCAGAAGGCAGTTTGTTCGCCAAAGGGCTGGAGAGCGGTACAATAATGAGTGTCTGCTGGCAACAGTGAAGCATGGTGGAGGTACCTTGCAAATTTTAGGCTGCATTCTGCAAATGGAGGTGGTTATTTGGTCAGAATTAATGGTCTCCTCAATGCCGCGAAGTACAGGCAGATACTTACTATCAGGCAGTACCATCATTGAGGCATCTGATTGACCCCAAATTTATTCTGCAGCATGACAATGACCCCAAACACACAGCCAAAGTAATTAAGAACTATCTTCAGCGTAAAGAAGAACAAGGAGTCCTGGAAATTATGGTATGGCCCCCACAGACCCCTGATCTCAACATTATCAAGTCTCTCTGGGATTACATGAAGAGAGAGAAGCAACTGAGGCTGCCTCAATCCACTGTGGTTAGTTCTCCAAGATGTTTGGAACAACTTACCCACAGAGGTCCTTAAATATTGATGTGATTTAGATTTTTCTTGTGTTCACTCACTTTGCATTTTGTTAACTGATAAAAATAAACTATTAACATGTCTATTTTTTAAAGCATTCTTACTTTACAACCTTTTTTCATACCTGTCTAAACCTTTTGCACAGTACTGTATATTCTCAGTTAAAATATATACGGAGAATATTATGTAATAGTATTCTCATGCTGTGAATATCATCTGTGTCATTCACATGTGCTATATTGGGTTTTACAAGTTCAACTGTTGGTATTTCTAAATGTATTTGTTAACCCTTTGAGTGCCAGAGAGGTATCCAATGCAATGCTTTGGATATCTCACTGCCACTCAAAGGGTTAATAAACGCACCAATGCAATGCTTTGCAGTTATCTAGAGAATTTGCACGCACCCATAGGAGGTTTTTTGTGTCTGTATGTTTTAGGAGAGATGGTATTTTTGTGACAGACAACAGTGGGTGTGGTCAGTGTTTGGGGACTGGTAAAGGGCAGGCATAAAGGTACCTAGGGGTGCATGTTGTGTAAATTCATCCTATGTAAGCAGCGATTCTCATCATATGTTCTTAGAACACTTCAATAGGTCATGTCTTAAAAATATTCCTGTTTGATGACAAGTGGATAATCAATGGATCAGTCACTGTGAGTGATTTACCTTTACTTAAGTAGGGATTTCCTTAAATCATAACCTGTCTTTATCTCCCTAGGACTGGAGTTAACAACAATCACTGCTCTATAGACTGCAATTTTCAACATGAAAAATCCAAATTTCTTCTGCCTGAATCTTTAAAGACATTTCTAATAATAATAATTATGATAATACAATTTTAGCTAAAAAAATAGTGTTTTCAATTTCTTTACTTTGTTTTGCAGGGAAAGTCGTTTATAAAAGATGCTCTCAAGTGCAAAGCTCATGCACTGAGACACAAATTCAGCTGCATCAGCCGCAAGTGCCCTGCCATTAAGGAGATGGTGTACCAGCTCCAGAAGGAATGTTATGTTAAGCATGACCTCTGCTCAGCTGCCAAGGAAAATGTCCAAGTGATTGTGGAGATGATTCACTTTAAAGACCTTCTGTTACATGAGTAAGTGACGATGGCCGAGAGAGAGGCAGTTCTGCCAAGGGCATTTCTTGGCCATTACTCCTGGGAGTTCTTGTTATGAGAGTTTGTCAACTAGCAGTACAGAGCTGTCATTAGGAACACCTCCATATCAAGAGGGCACTTTCTACTGTAGCGCTCTCCAGGATCTCATGGGTCCTTAACCCTTTTTAAAGTAGGGATGTCTTCAACGCATTTCAAAGCAATGTACTGAAGACCACGCTAGCTTCCAAGGACCACAACTCCACATGTTCTCTTTGGTAGTGTGTAGATGGAAATGGCTTGTTTTGTACTAGGAATGTGGATATTAAATAAGATAAAAATAGTGACAAAAGGAATAGTAGCAATGTTAAAGGGTCAGTAATGTCCCATAAAAAAATGCTTAGTTTTGGAGAGGTTCAAAAAATAAACTATATTCCACAAATCCCATCTCTCAAACCGGTATGGTTTGAGAGATATTCGCACTGAAAGTTCCCCCCTCCCTCCCCTTCTCCTGACGTCAGCACTGTGCTGACAGCAGGAGATCCCGGTCCGGGAACCAGCCGTTTGCTGTGCAGCAGAGCCGAAATCGCGTTATTGGAAAATAATTACTTAATTGAAAAGGTCTACAAAGTGTTCCTGGTTATTAGCAAGCACACTTTGTAGACCATTCCAATGAAGTAATTCTTATTAAATAACACAATTTTGGCTCTGCTGAAGAGCCTCCTCGAGTCGGCCGACTTGAATCTCCTGCTGTCACCTTTACATCTGACATCAAGAGAATGGGAAGGAGGGGGGGGGACTTTGAATGCCTATATCTCTCAAACCATAGCGGTTTGAGAGAGAGGATTTGTGGCATATAGTTTATTTTTTGAACCTCTACAACCTCTAAGCATTTTTTATGGGACATTAGTGTCCCTTTAATTTTATTCTCATATTGAAAAAACCTTGGCCAATATTAATCTCATAGAATTAGACCTCTTTCCCTTCCATTGCATAAGCCAGGGGAAAAGCCAGGATTTTCAGATCAAGGGTTAAAAAAGAAAATAAAGATCCAATAACAATACCTAGAGTTAATTTTATGAACTTGTGCATCAACCAGCTTTTAATGAATTATAACTCTCAACATCTTCAGCTGTGTTTGACAGCTACTGAAAACAGGCTGAGAATAATTTTAATTGTAGTCCAACAGCAGGTAGAGGAGGTACACATGTTGCCCACTCATTTCACGTTATTGGAGTGCTAAAGTTTTATCTCTCAAATCTGTAGGCCTAAATATGAACCATAGGTATTTTGTGATCAGATTAACACATTACATTTTCAGGAGAGGCTTAAAACTTGGAGCCTTTTTCAGGAAGCTAAAAAAAAAAAAAAGACTATACACTAAGATTTCTCAAGTGGGAGAGGTCTTAGTGCATCAGCTCTGTAGAATAATATACAACTCTTAGAAGTGATATCACTGGAGAAGTTATCTTATATTTATAACATCCTTATCACACCTTAGTGCATCACCCCCCTGGTGAACAACATGAAATAACTACTCCAGTGTGGTAAACTCTTCAGTTCCTATGTTATTCTATGGATCCTTTGCACTGAGATCTTTGTTTGTCACACTGGAGAAGTTTTCTATACTTTATCACCTTTTTATCACACTTTATCTCCCCCCAGAGCCATTCTGGAGTAAACCATCTGTACCATGGTGGACAGATTAAAATGGGAATTTTAAACCCTTGAATCCTAGAGAATTCTCCAACCCATTGATTAAATGGGAATTTGTATTTGTCCCATGTGGTACGGTTTGATTACTCAGTAAAGACAATAATTTTACTTTTAGTATATCAGCCTCAGTGACTCACTGTGACACAGACACACTAACAGTAAGGTCCATAATGGTGATTCCATATTAAGGTCCATAATGGTTGTCCCATAGTAGGGTCCATAATGGTGGTCTTATAGAAGGATCCATAATAATGGACCCATAATGATTGACCCATAGCGAGGTCCATAATGATTGACCCATAGTGAGGTCCATAATGGTGGATCCATAGTAAGGTCCATAATGATTGACCCATATTAAGGACCATGATGATGGTCCCACAGTGAGGTCCATGATGATAGTCCCACTGTGAGGTCCATGATGATGGTCCCACAGTGAGGTCCATGACGATGTTTTTCTTCATTGAATGCATCATGATAGATGGAGAGTTTCTGTGGAACTAACTAACTACACCATCTTGGGCACATACAATTCTCATTTATTTAAAAGTGGCTTTTAACACTCTGAATGCTATAGAGGTATCCAGAGAGTTGTTTTGGAGACTTTTCCATCATTCATTTAAAGCAATGGGAATTTGGTGAATGTTTATTTGTTCTTGGTTTACCCCAGTATTACTCTGATTTGTTTTTATTCAAATACCTCTCTGTGTCTTTTGCAGGCCTTATGTTGATTTGGTGAACATTCTGTTGACCTGTGGAGAAGAAGTAAAGGATGCAATCACACGCAGCGTCCAGGCACAGTGTGCCCAGAACTGGGGAAGCCTGTGCTATATTCTTAGCTTTTGTACCTCTGCTATGCAGGGGGATAGTACGATTGTATTGAGTGCTAGCCCCTCCAAGAAGCAAGGAGACTCCGGCAAGACTGCCCGCCACCACAGTGAGTCTCCTTCTCAGCCAGAAGTGGAACGAGATGGTGGGAAACCGCCAAAGATTGACAAGGAAAAAAATAACAAACCGCACCCAAATGTTCACGCCCGTGCTAAGACAGGTTACAACCCCAAACAGGCATTTGGTTCCACCGAACGTTCTGATGAACCAGCTGGTTTGTCAGACATCCGGAGGTGAAATGATACTCACGCCAGTATGCTCCATGTTTCCTTCCAATGAGAAGTATATCATACCATTTATACTGACTTTCCAAGGCATTTACCATTCATGAAGGCAATCCTTTGCCTCCAGTAAATTCTTGGATTCAACAGTTATATTCCTGGCTCCTATGGAGAGGAGGGAGCGAATATCTTAATATTGCCTTGCATCTGTTATTCAAAAACCTCCTTCAGACTATTTTCCTCTGTACATTTAATCTGCTGCTAACAGAGTTAAATATTGTTTTACGTGTTAATTGGAGTCTCAGTCCAAAAATTATGCAGACGTACGGCTCTCCTTAAAATGAACACTTTAATTCAGTCAAGGCACTTAAGATGTTGGGTTAACGCTAAGAGAAAACTAAAGAGAAAATTTCTGCTAAAACAACTTTAGGACATGCAACATATATGTGTTCAAATTGGGTCATTCTACCATCTTCTACAATGTTATGACACATTATATATTGTGCTTTCCTCTCCTTGACCTGCATGACAGCCAAGGTCAGACTCTGGGACTTATGCAAAGAGAAGCAATTAAGTAGCAAACAAGCTGTACACTAGGGGAGCAATAATTGAAATGGGGCTTTTTAGCATTCAAGGATCTAAAAGTCTCATTAAAGGTGACCATCAACCTCTTTTTTGACTACATATTCTGCAAGTGTATAGTAATGTAAAGTCAAATGACATACTTTTTAAAAATGTTTTTTTAACTCTTTTATGTTCCTGTTAGGTAGCACTCTGAAAGTGTTTCCAGTGAGCTTTCTGTCTGATTGTGAAAGCAAAGAGAATGCAAAAATATCCAATGTAAAAAAGACAGTGAAACAATGTAGAAAAACTGTCTTTACTGCGAAAAACAACTCATTGCTTCACGGAGATTGTAACATTATATAATATACAAGTTGAACAGCCTGTTACACGGACCACAGTGCCTCAGGCAGCCGGTCGCGGTGCAGTCACACAGTGGAGACTGCCCGCGCCTCGGCTGATACAGAGCCTCTGGCAGCCGGTCGCGGGGCAGTCACACACGGTGGAGACTGCCCGCGCCTCGGCTGATACAGAGCTGGACGCTCCTTCGGAGCGCCCAGCTCTGTATCAGCCTCGGCGCGAGCAGTCTCCACTGCGTGTGACTGCCGCACGCGCAGCAGTATCTACTGCGCATGTCGGGCGTTACACACAACTTGGCGAATTATTATATAGGATACCTGCTTTCACCGTTCCTGACAGAAAGCTCTCTGGCAACTCAGATTCAGCAAAACTGAAAATATAAAAATGTCAAGGAAATATGACTTTACATATTTGAACTTGCAGAATATTAAAGGGATATAAAAAATATATGTTGTAGTGTGTGTATCCCCCTGACTAAAACAAAGGTAGTCCCACTGCTGAAAGGCTTTATTTCAAAAGCTATTACAGCTCAAACTTGAATTTTCTTGGTGCCGTATCCCAGTGTTCTGAAATTGTACAGTGGTGCTGTTGCTACACCATCCTATGGACAGCTCTGGTCAATTGACCATAAATCTCCATAGGTTGGTGTAGCAACAGCGCCACTGTACAATTTAAGGTCACTGGGATAATGCACCTTATACATTCAAGTTTGAACTGTAATATCTTTTGAATAAAATACATTTCAGCAGTGGGAGTACCCTTATTTTACTCAGGGGGATAGACCCTAAAACATATTTGTTTTTTTTCTTTACATTTTACATTTTGCTATCCATTTAAGTCACGAAAGAGGTTGACGGTTGGTGCAGTTGGTTTGCTTCAGAATTGCTCCTTTTTTGTGATTAAGACCCTCCATATAAGGAAAAAGGAACATGTTTCTACATTCTGAATCTGAATCCATGCAAAGAATTGAATGTCTTGTTCAACAAATCACCTCAGCATGCATTCTATATATTATTATTATTATTTCCTATTACAAGGATATACTTCCTTATCTTTATATAATGAATACTGCTGCCATAGTGTGTGTGTGTGTACTTGTGTATGTATACGTGTGTCTGTGGACTTATATGCGTGTGTGTGTGTAAATGTGTATGTTTCAACAAATACATATTGTGTGAGAGTGTCCTATGTTTTGTATGATTGAAGGGCCATACGCACAAAGTAGAGGAGTAATTCTGAGCAAAACCAACTGCACTTTATTATTTATTATTGGGGCTCTGATTGCCTCCCTTCACCCAGCACAACTGGCTCCCAGCTTGCCCTCCTGCTACCCAGCTATATATTTATTTTTTCTCCCCCCCCCCCATGCCGCCACCCAGAACAATCCGTTTCCAGCTTGCCTCCTGCTTCTCACCCCCTCCGGAGTCATCTGTGATAGCTGCACAGCTGGCAGCAAGTTGCATTTGCCGCTTCCAGTAATGTCCTGTGAGGACATTTATAATTTAAGACAAAGGTAATGCCCTTTGAGGACCTCAAGGTCCTCTCGGGGTAATACCTTAGCTCTAATGTGCATAGATTTATTCATTGGTTCTACTGTATTGCCCTTTGAGGACCTTAAGTTAAATGGTCCTCACAGGGCATTGCTAGAAGTGGGGGGCAAATGCAAGCATGCTGCCAGTGCAGCTATCACAGATGACTCCAGAGGAGGTGAGAAGCAGGAGGCAAGCTGGAAACGGATTGTTCTTGGGGGGGGAGAAAAAATAAATATATAGCTTTTTTTTCTTGTGTATAATATGCACTACCCCCCTCACACACACACACACACACACACACACACTTCACATAAGGGGAAGAGGGGCAAAGTTCTGCATATTATACCTGAGATTGTACTGTATGCTAACTGTAATGCCATGCAGGGATCCTCCTAGCATGGTATCCCCTCACTAACTGACACTTAACTCTCTCAGTACTGGGGGAGATGGACAGTGAATTGCTGAACAGTGTCACTGAATGGGTTGGTAATATAGGGCTAAGTGCCTGCACAGCAGCAATTAATTAAAATAACTTGAAAATCATAATAACTAAAAAAAAATTCTACATAAAAAAAAAATGGCTGATACAAATATCTTTCAAAAGCACAAGTTGCTTTTGAGTGAAAGTGTCCCTTTAAACGGGGCTTTGAAGCTTGAATGCTGGAGAGGTCTGCATTGTATTGTGAAGCAATATACTGAAGATCTCTCTTGTATTCAGGGGGTTCAAATCACCATATAAATCAATTTGAATTCAGGGATTTTTTATTTGTTGCCTGTGGTACAGTTGGTTTACTCTAGAATTGCTCAATTTTATTTTGTGCATTTGGCTTATAATCTTTTGTGTTTGTTTACATGTATATCTACTGGGTCAGTTGTCTCTGTTAGTGTACATATTTAATGCATCTATTTATTGTACTGTCTATCTTTAAACACCTATTTACATACTCGTGCCTTTACATAAGCACACTGGTACTCTGACACAATTCACATATGCACCCACATGTGTATTTCCTACACATGTACCAACATACAGATACGCCATGTTTCTGGCTCGGCTACAGATTTTGTTTTAACCCTTTCAATGCCAAACACATTGGATACCCCCGTGGCACTTAAAAGGTTAAGGATCAGAGTTGTCCACTCCCCTCTAGTTCTTGAAGGGTTCACCACTTTGAGCGCCACAGAGGTATGAGGTGACTTTTTCTGGCACTTAACCCTTTGAGTGTCAGAGGGGTAGGCAACACATTGTTTTGCAATGAGTTGCGTACCCCTCTGCTCCAAAGGTTAAAGGGTTATGCCACCATGTTTCCTGCCCTTGTGTTGTACATATTTTATGCCACTAGTCCATTTTGTTAAGCGACTTTAATATAATTTTATACAGTCCTGTAACGTTATTGACATCATAACACATTATTTATTGCTATAATTATTTTATTAATAATAAACTTTTTATGTTTAACTGGGAAACGAGTGGATGTTAAGAATCCGCAGCTTCTTTTCTTGGGGATTTTGTTCACGGCTGGTGTAAATTCAGGGGGCCATATGGACAAGAAGAACAATGGAGAAATATGCAGAATCCAAATAAGCAGCAAGTCTAAGGCAAACCTCATCAACCCTAGGGGACAAATCAAAATTACCGGTTTAATTGAATTGGTTATTTTAACCCTTTGAGTGCCAGAGGGGTACGCAACGCATTGCAAAGCACACAAAGGGTTAACCCCTGTAATGTTGGAGGGGTCTCCGTAGCATTTAGAATGTATTGAAGACCTCTGTAGTATTCTGGGGATTAACTCTTTGGGTGCCAGGGGGCTAACCATCGCATTGCAAAGCATTACATAGGGCACCCCTCAGGCAATTGAAGGGTTAAGACCCCAATTTAAAGAGACCGTAACTTTTTACTTCTACTTAACATAGTCTGCTAGTGTATGATATATAAAGTGAAGTGTTCTACACTTTTTTATTTTTTTATTTATTTATTTTTTTTTAATTCAGCGACGATGAAAGAAGGGCAGTGATACATTGTAACTTCCTCCCAGACGTCGCTGATGGTGTCAGGTTTGGGCACGCTTGGCAGTGCTGTTGGCCATCCGTGTCCTTTTGCTAGCTGGGTTTGGCGCTCAAATTGATGCAGGTGCAGGCCGCGAGTTTGACGCATTGCGGTGAGATGCTTCATTCACGGGCACGAAGCAGCAGAATGATGCAGGCCCTTGTTTTATGCTGTGGTTACTGAATTCTCCCATCTACTTCCTGGGCTGGGCTTTAAAGGGGAACTGAGCCAATTCTCAGTTGTTCAACACGGTTTGTTTCCCTTGGTCTCTGTGTATGACCTGGCTTGTCTGACCTTCCATCCTGGTGCTGACCTGTGGCTCTGACTGACTATTCTCCTGCCTACTCCCTGTATATAGTAGACACCCAATCTGGTGCAGACCTGTGGCTCTGGCTGACTACCTGTATGGTGTATGACCCGGCTTGTCTGACTATCCATCCTGGTGCTGACCTGTGGCTCTGTCTGACTATTCTTCTGCCTTCTCCCCATGTATAGTAGACACCCAATCTGGTGCGGACCTGTGGCTCTGGGTAAAACTTATGTTTTGGATTCACGGACTGAGACTGGGTTCTCCCCCCTTTGCATTCCCTAGGGGTGTTTCCTTCTTCGGACTGATGGCAGGCTAGCGTCAGTATTGTCTCCCTCTCCGCTACCACCTTTGGGAGTTTCCTCGGCCTACCCACTGAATGCAAGCTTGAGTCAGGCTGTCTCTTGCTGTGTTCCAGCTTGCTTTCTGTTTACAGAGACTACAGGGGCAGGTGCCAGTCTCTGGTAGAGGCTCCCTCGTTTAGGCAGACTCCTATTCCTGATAGAGTTACTGACCTCTAGTGGGACCTCTACTGCTACTCCGTGATTATTGCTTGTTGTTATTCCTTGTTATTGAGTTTTCTTATTGTATTTATTTAATAAATTGTTACCTTTTTACTATACCATGCAGAATCCTGAATTATTCTTGGGAAACCGTGATAGTACGCAAGGGCCATAATCCAGACGGTAATAGTAAGACAGCTTTTCAAAGCATCCTGGACAGGATGGAGGCACAGGATCAATGTGTTGATCAATTGTCTTTTGCCATGCAAACCTTGTTGCAGAGCATGATGTATCTTGAAAGCACTAATCCACAAGTGGTGTCCAACCCCACTCCTTCCCTGGCACCAGTGGTTCAAACCTCTTCTGATGCAGGAAAGATCAAGAGGTTGTCAGGTTCCGCTCAGCTCCAACAGTGGTATGGTGGGGATCCAGATGCTTGCCGTGGTTTCCTCAATCAACTCTGCATTTTCCTTGAGATGGTTCCGCACGCCTTCCATTCTGAGCGCAGGAAGGTTGGCTTTTTGATTTCTCTCCTCACTGGCAGGTCGCTGGCCTGGGCTAATCCAGTATGGGATTCCGACAAACCTATGGTGCACAATTTTATGGAATTTGTGAACTCTTTCAAAAGAGTTTTTGATAGGCCAGGCCGCGTGGTCTCAGCTTCAAAGAACCTTATGACCATTAACCAGGGCACTCGTACTGTGGCGGATTACTCTGTATCGAATTTCGCAGCCTGGCTGCGGAAGTAGGTTGGAATAACGAGGCCTTGGTGGCTGCCTTTTTCCAAGAGCTATGTGATACTTTGAAAGATGAAATTGTGGCACGCGTTTTACCTAAGGACTTGGAGGACCTGATTTTGTTCTGTATCCTGATTGATACCAGGATCAGGGAGAGTTGTTTAGGGGGTGCCTGAGGAGGTCTCCTAGCAGTTTGCATCCTCGCTTTTCTGGCCCGCCCTATCCTCCCATGACTCCTGAACCTGTCTCTGAGGATAGTGAACTTATGCAGGTGGGTGCTACCCGACTTTCTAAAGGATGAGAGGGCCTTCAGGAGGAGGGAGGGACTTTGTCTTTACTGTGGTAAACAAGGACATCTGTTGCGATCCTGCCCAATCCGTCTGGAAAACGCCCACACCTAAGATCCAGCCGGGGACAAATGTTATGTGGCATTTCACAGTCCCCATACAAAGTGTCTGATAAGCCTATGTTGAAGGTATGCCTTTTTTTGAGCAGATAAGTCTGTATCAGTTCCAGCGTTACCGGATACGGGTGCGGCTGGCTGCTTTATAGATGCGGAATTTGCAGCCAGCAATGCTATTCCACTGCTACCATGCTCTTCTCCACTGGCTGTAGAAGTCATTGATGGTAGACCTTTTGATGCCCTCGCACATTACGCAGGAGACTGAAATGTTAACCCTGAGGGTAGGAGCCCCACATACCGAAGCCCTGAAGTTTCAGGTAATTAATTCACCTCATTATTTTCTGGGGTTTCCTTGGTTGCAGGCATATAACAATAGGATGCATTGGCACACATGTGACATTTTGGCATGGTCTCCACATGTACTCAGTCTTGCCTGTCTTGTCCAGTAAGACTAACTCACGCTACCACTCCTTCCGGAGGAGTATGAGACATTCAAGGATGTGTTTAGTGAAAGTCAGACTGGGGCTTTACCACCTCATAGGCCTTATAACTGCTCGCTAGAGCTCATGCCTGGCACAACACCTCCTAAGGGTTGTGTCTATCCTTTGTCCGTGGAAGAAAATAAGGTCATGGAGGAATGTTTTGGATGCGCTGGCCAGAGGCATCATTTGTAAATCCACATCTTCTGCTGGTGTTGGCTTTTTTTTGTTAAGAAAAACGATGGAGAGCTACGTCCGTGCATTGATTTTCATGGGCTAAACAAACTGATGGTCAAAAATGTGTATCCAATACCTTTGATTACTGAACTCTGACTGAATGAAAGGGTCAAAAGTTTTCACGAAACTTGATTTAAGAGCCGCATACAACCTTGTGCGTATAAAAGAGGGAGATGAATGGAAGACAGCCTTTTATACCCAGAGCAGGCATTATGAGTACTTGGTTATGCCCTTCGGGCTATGCCAAGCCCTGGCTGTCTTCCAGGAGTTCATCAATGATGATTTAAGAGAACTCCTACAAAGTTGTGTGGTTGTGTATTTGGATGACATCCTCATTCACTCTCCAGTGATTGAAACTCATCGGTCAGATGTATCCAAAGTTTTGAGTCTTACGTGAGAATAACTAACTTATATTGCAAGTTGGAGAAATGTGAATTTCACAAACCTCAAGTAATGTTTTTGGGGTATATCCTATCTGCATCCGGGTTCACATGGACCCTCAGAAACTGTCCTCGGCAGTGGAATGGCCTCGTCCTATGGGACTTAAAACAATCCAAAGATTTTTGGGATTTGCTAATTACTACAGAAAAGTCATTAAAAATGTCTCTATTGTCAAACCACTTACCGACATGACTTGTAAAGGGGCCAAGACCTCTGAATGGTCTCTAATGGCTATTCTGGCTTTTGAATATCTGAAGGCTGCTTTTGCTGCAACTCCAATATTGATACATCCCAACCCCTCCTTGCCCTTTACCCTGAAGTTTGACGCGTCAGAAATTGGAGTGGGCACCCTGTTGTCACAACGCTCAGCTCCTGGTGAAGCCTTACGCCCATGTGGGTATTTTTCTAGAAAACTATATAAAGCAGAGATGGTATATAAAATAGGAGACAGAGAATTCTTGGCTATTATACTGGAGCTAAAGGAGTGGAGGCACCTCTTGGAGGGCACTAAATCTCCTATCCTGATTCTGACCGACCACAAGAATCTCATTTACTTTTCTGAGGCTAAGTGCTTGTCTTCCACGCAAGCAGATGGACACTGTTTCTTTCTCAGTTTAATTTTGTGGTTTCCTATCTTCCAGGCTCGAAAAATGTGAAGGCAGACGCATTGTCTCACCAGTTTTGCAGTCTTTCCAAGGAAGAGACTCCACCTTCCTCGATCGTTCCTGCTGATCGTATCCTGGAGACCATACATACCTATATTCTCCTCTAGGAGAGGAGATTTTGGCAGCTCAAGCAGCAGCTCCAGCTGACAAACCTGATGGACAGTGCTTTGTTCCGGCGCAGTTTCGCATTAAGCTGTTGGAGACCTGTCATGCCTTGAAAATAGCTGTACACATTGGTCATGACCAATTGATGTGGTCCTTGTCACGGGTATTCTGGTGACCTAGTCTACGGTCCAACTGTGCTGCTTTTACGCTGCTTGCACAACCTTTGCTCAAAATAAGTCACCCCGACACCTGCCTGTTGGCCTGCTCCAGCCAGTGGCCAATGGGGAGTGTCCCTGGTCACATCTATCCACTGATTTTATGGTCGACCTTCCCAACTCCATGGGCTGTATGGTCATACTTATGATTGTGGACAAATTTTCCAAGATGGCTCACTTCGTGCCACTTAAGGGTTTACCATCTGCTCTGGAATTGGCAGTGGTATTCTCTAAGGAGGTCTTCAGACTCCATGGCAAACACAGGATAATCGTGTCTGATAGAGGAAGCTAGTTTGTGTCCTGCTTCTGGAAGTGTTACTGTGCTCAGATGGGAATTCAGTTGGCATTCTCTTCCACATGCCATCTGCAGTCAAATGGTGTGGGTGAAAGGTCTAACCAAGCCTTAGAACAATTTCTCCGTTGCTATAGCTCTGACCACCACAATAATTGGGCTACCCTGTTACCTTGGGCGGAGTTTGCCCAGAATTGTGCTGTTAACCCTTCTACACTGTGTATGACCCGGCTTGTCTGACCATCCATCCTAGTGCTGACCTGTGGCACTGTCTGACTATTCTCCTGCCTACTTCCCGTATATAGTAGACACCCAATCTGGTGCAGACCTGTGGCTCAGGTTAAGACTTAAGTTTCGGATTCACGGATCAAGACTGGGTTCTCCCCCCGTTGCGTTCCCTAGGGGTGTTTCTTTCTTTGGACTGACGGCAGGCTAACGTCAGTATTGTCTCTCTATCCGCTACCACGGCCTACCCACTGACTGCAGACGTGAGTCAGGCTGTCTCTTGCTGCGTTCCTGCTTGCCTTCCATTTACAGAGACTACAGGGGCTGGTGCCAGTCTCTGGTAGAGGTTCCCTCATTTAGGCAGACTCTTATTCCTGATAGTTAACTGACCTCTAGTGGGACCTTTACTGCTACTCCGTGATTATTGCCTGTTGTTACTGCTTCCCAGTGATTATTGCCTGTTGTTATTCCTTGTTATTGAGTTTTCTTATTTTATTTATTTAATAAATTGTTACCTTTTACTATACCGTTCTGAATACTGAATTATTCTTGGGAAACCGTGACATAGTCCTTGACAGAAAACATTCTGAAAACACAGGGAGCTCAATGTCATGGAGCTAAAAGTGGAAAACAAATAGGTGAAGATGAAGAAAATGTAAAAATATAGGAAATTTGACTTTACATATTCTGGTCTTGCACATACATATACATTTACATATTCTACTCTTGCAGAAAATGTAAAGTCAAAATAAAGGATTTGGTCCCTTTAAACGAATGAAAACTATTTATTGATTTCCTGCTGTACAGCTGGCTGCCACATAATTGCTCTACTTTTGAACATATGGCCCTGAGATGTTTTTATATATGAACCATAAGCAGAAAGATGAGGAGAGAAGGAAAATGCTCCTCTGTATACAGTGATTTATTGAGGTCTACACATACATTGAATCTGATCTATAGTCAAAGAGATGGAAGATGTAACCAGTTATGTGTGTGTGTATATATAATATATATATATAATATAGGGGTGAGATTAAATACATTTCTCTAACTTCTAGGTTAATCCATTGAGGACAAGAGGCTTGTGCAGTGCTGTTTTATGCAACACTCTCTCTCCTTCATGGGCCAAACTTTAATGTATGGGGCCTAGATATCAGTATGTAAAAATGATTTATTTGATAACTATCCCACTTAGTTTTAAATAAAAACTTGAGTTCTTTCACAATCGATAAATCTTGGCCTGATCGCATACTAGTGCTTTAATGGTGCTCTATTGACAAGCTCGGTTAAACAGCAACAGATAAATGTGTAAACCAGTGTTGCACCTTGTAATTTTTGACATCTTAATTTGCAGTCTTCTTCATGTACCTAAATGACAGACACTAAAGAGATGAAAATATTTGCTAGGGATATAAATAACTTGCAGTCATAAGAAACCATAATGTACAAAAAGTGACCTGAGTGTGCACCTTGTATGTTCAGCAACTAATTATGGGACCCTACACAAATCCCCAAATTAAAAACAAAGAAAACAGAAAACAAACCTGTGCAGCTTCATTTATATTGATTAAATATGAACTTGTATATAGCATGTATCACTGCCCATAATACTTGCGTATTAACTCACTTTTTCAAGATGATGTTTTGGTTACATTGTTTAGACAAAATATGGTCAAGCTCACCTGTTGTGCCAAGGAAACCTAATTTAAGCATATGTCAACTAATATATTTTACCATATCATATGGTTTACAAATTGCTCTATATTAAAAATGCTAACTCAGGGCTGGACACCCACACACCCTTCAGCCATGGAAGACTGAAACTCCCATAATCCCTAGCCAGTCATTTGGTTGATTGGGTTGCCTATCTGTACTCTTTGTAGGCTTTCATTTACCTGCCCTTGGACACCTGTGCGGAGTGGGTAGGATCCTCAAAACCTAAGAAGTGTCCACCTTCTTGGAATACAGTATAGTATAGGGAATGGCCCCACCAACTTCTGTCAACTTCATGGAGCCTTAACACCATTTTCTAATATGTACTGAGTTTTTTTTCCCATTAACTAAAGTAATTAAATAGATTAAAAGCAGTCACTTACACCCCAAGAACACTGCTGTGCTCTAGCTTGTGCTTGGAGTAGTAGTTTAAAGTTATGTGGGGAGGGGAACCAGTCAGAATACAGATGTGTTCTTGACCTGTCAGTATGGTGGCTCCACTTGAGAGTATGCCCTAGAGTGTATGACTGATATATCACTGGATACCGGCAGACACAGTCCTGCATCATTAACCCTTTGAGTGCCAGAGGGGTATGCATCGCCTTGCAATGTGTTGCATACCCCACTGGCACTCAAAGGGTTAAGACTTCAATGCCAGCAAGACTCTTACTCCCGCTCAAATCACGTGCACAGTAAAATGACTTAAAATGTCATCACTTCCACATGCCTTATCTCATCCATTGACTTGTCAGGCGAAAGGAATTCCCTTAATCGTCCCTCCAGTTGGAACAAGAAGTGTTAATGGGATCATCTTAGTATAAGCAGTTAAGTAAATTTGGATTAGCGTGTTTAGAATAATATTGTTTTAACCCTTTGAGTGCCAGAGGGGTACAGAATGCATTGCAAAGCAATGCATTCTGCATCCCTCTGGCACTCAAAGGGTTAATTAACACCAATAACAGGTTCTATACTCTCTTTATAATCTGTCATCAGCTACATGAAGCAAAGTCTGACTGCAAATTCAGAAACTGAGGTAATGATGGCAGAGAAAGCTATCACACACCAGTTTGTTAATGGTGCATTAAAGTTTTCAATACATGTGCTAATTGATTTCTCTTTCTAGACATGTTAGCATTTAAAATGAATACACTCAATGTTTGGTATCTTTGTCTACTTTATTTAATAAGAATATTGACTGATTTATTGAAAAATAAACAATATGAGTATGTCTGATTTCAATAATTTCTTCACAAGGCAGCCTTGGGGGATTTACACTTTTACCTTCATTTTTAGACACTGTACGTCATCAATAGAAGTAACCCTTTGAGTTTGAGTTTGAAATCCCACTTTTGGTCCATTAAGATGCACAGTAGTATCTAAAAGGATCAGAATATAATTTGATTATCCAGTTCAGGGAGGGTATATAGAAATAACAGGGGTAGGTATCCTTTGGCTCCTGAATGCAACCATGCAATGCTTGGCTGAATGAGCAGGAAGAAACCACAATACAGGCCTTTCATTTGGACAATGCAGGGAGAACTAGCGCTACTATGATTATAAATAAAATGCAACAAATAATTTGCCCTGAACTATCATAGTGCTGGTTTATTAAACAGATCCCAAGGAATAGCTTCACAGCAGAGGTTGTAGGAGCCAGAACAATTAGGAAATTTGAGAACACCTAGGATAAATACAAGTGTTCTCTCAGGATTGTGGTAGGTAAGAGTGAAATCCTACATAGGAGAATATGCAAACTAGGCAGATTAGTATAGCTTCATATTGTAGAGGGTTATGTCTGATTATAATATCTATATATATGGAAGATTTTGGTCGAAAAGCACTCTCAGGTCTTGTTGAATTGTTCTAAAATAGACAAACTTTATTTACATTAACATTTCGGTTGATGTAAATAAAGTTTCTCTATTTTAGCACAATTCAACACGATCTGAGAGTGCTTTTCTATCACGATCTTCTTTGAATTACCTTCAACCTGAAAATAGCACTCAGGCATTTGAACTTTTTAAGCAAGAGTGCTTCCCCACGGTTTTATTTAAATAAATATATATATATATATATATATATATATATATATAAACAAAGGATAATTAGACAAAAAATTGGCACCAAAGTCCCCTGGTCTCTAAAGTGATATAAGCATATGTGCCAATATAAACAGGGTGCAAATCGCTACTATCCTGTTGACCCGCTAGTGAACGGATCTACAGGAAGAATCTAAAAACAAAACACTAGGAGAGCGCTACTGTACTCCCAAAAATACAATAAAAAATATAAAATACCGTGGTATATAGAGCAATATAAAATTTAACAGAATATAAAATAATATGCCAAATAAAAAGTACACAAAGTCCCCCACACGGAGAGCCTAATACCCCCACAGCCAAAAGGGATGAAGAGAGTATATGTCTCTATAATCCGATGCAGATGTAGTCTGTGATATCACTTCTAATGCACTTGAAAAATATATTATCTTCAATTCCTTATATAAGAAGCATAGGCAAATGTTCGGCTCGTACTGAGTGAGAAGGCAGTTAGTAGACACAGATGATATTCAATACGGGCTAGAGGAGACTTTACGGGTATTGTGAAACTCTACTCCTGTCTTCTATATACTATGTGTGGGCAGGTGTGTCACTCTGTCCGATATAAGCCTATTGTTCCTCTCCCATGTAGTTGGTATGCATATAACAGTCTGTATAGCCTCCAAGCTGGCAACAATGTAATTATATAGATTGAACAATGTACCTCCCATCTAGATGTACAACTTCACGCAGGTGCAGGACTACCAATGGTCATGTTGGTCTTTGTTGGCTGTTGGTTCCGTTACAGCTAATATACCTCCTGACTGGATGTGCTGCATGCAGGTGAGAGAGCTATCTCTAGCTCTATAAATGAGAGTATGCTCTATGTGTCATGTCAGATTTTTGTGCCTGCGGCTATAGCCGATGGATGTTCTGTATCAGCTATCTCACTCAGTGCAAATCAATATCTGCCCATTTTTGGGAGTACAGTAGTGCTCTCCTAGTGTTTTGTTTTTAATATATATATATATATATATATATATATATTATATATATATATATATATATGCACAAAAGAAGAAAAGTGCAAGTTCATTGTTCAGCTCATCATAAGGACACTGGGAGACTATCAAGGGCTATAGAAAGCAAAAAGAAATATGATCAGACATAAGAGTCAGATGTTTGCATTAATGCTCAAAGATGGTACAACAGCAAAAACTCAACAACGAATTATAAGGATGAAGGAAAAGAACTGAATGCAGTGCCAGAGGCTGAAGCTGTGCCAGAATGTTTAGCAGAAGTAGAAGCTGCAATAAAATCAGTCAAAAATAGAAAGCAATTGGACCTGATAAAGTCACTTTTGAAGTGTTGAAAGCCGTATGTGAATCCATATTCAAAGCACTAGCTAAACTATTTTCAAAATACCTACTACTCGGCAAAGTGCCTGAAATATGGAAAAATGCAGAACTCATTCTACTGCACAAAAATGTGAAAAGACGGATCTAGAAAACTATCGACCAAAAATCCTTTTACCAATGGTGTGCAAGGTTTTCACAAAGGTAATATCAAGAATAATGGACACAAAAAGCAAGTCGGCTTCAGGAGCAGTATCAGTATAATAGACCATATCCAGACAGTGCAACAAGTTATAGAACGGCAAAATGAATGCAATCTTTCATTATGCATAGCCTTCATTGACTAAGGAAAGGTGTTTGACTCCATGAAAAAGCAAGCAATAATGGATGCCCTGATCAACCAAGGAATAGATAGAGCTTGCAACATATCCTCCAATCAATATATGAAAAGGCAACTGCATCAATACAGGTCAACAATGATAAGGTCTAGATAACATAGAAAAAGGTATCTGACAAGGACACTTAATCTCTCCAAAACTATTTTCTGCATGTTTAGAAGAAATTTTCCGCAAACTGAACTTGGGATGGCAAACATTTGGAAAACTTAATAGTATTGTCTTTAAAGGGATAGTAATACTTCGTTTTAACTTTATTTTATTTTGTAGACATTAAAAAAACATGAAGAATGATATAAGTCTTATCTCTGAAACCTTTATGGTTTAAGAGATATTCACAAAGTATCCCCCCCCTGTTCAACCAGATCAGAAGGGAGATGCCCAGGTAGACTGCAGAGAGGGACAATCTTCAATTAAGATAATGGAAAAAGCTGAAAAACTTGTCAAGGGGGGAAGGGCTTTCATTGTTTTCATACAAAGAAAATTGTCCCCTTCTGTTATCTGTCCTGTCATACAACCAGACTCACATTTGAGAAGAGATGGCTTACACTAGGTAAAAGGGGCGGGGAGGGGAACTTTGCTTGTGAATATCTCATAAACCATAAAGGTTTGAGAGATAAGACTTATATCATTCTTCATGTTTTTTTAATGCCTACAAAATAAAATAAAGTTAAAACGAAGTATTACTATCCCTTTAAGAAACATTTACCACTCTATCTCAAGTGAATGTTTTTTAACCAATGTATCCTCTCAATTCTTACATATGGCTGCGAAACATGGACACTGAATGTCAAAGCCATACAAAAACTTAAGGTTATTCAGAGAAGCATGGTGCATTGAATTCTGAACATAACAAAAAGAGACTGAAAAACATTTGCATGGATTCACCAGCAAAGGACTACGTTATCACTGAAAGAGTAATCTGCCTAAAATGGAACTGGGAAGGCCACATAGCAAGAAGACCTGATGGTAGATGGACCAAAATATTTTTTTGAATGGATTCCACTTGATACTACACTACCAAGAAGAAGACCAAAGACAAAAAGGGTAGATGAAATTACCAAATTTGTTGGCACAAAAAAAAAAATAGCAAATGGTTGGACAAAATGGCAAGAATAATTAATCACCCCAAGCTGCCTGACCAAGACTTTACTAGTCAAAAAATACAATAAAATACACACAAAAAAGTCTGGCTCTTGAGGGGAATTATGACCGAATACCCACACTCAAAGACAACAAACCAAGAGATTATTTTATCAATATAAAATAAATTTTAATAAGACGTAAACATTTATGATAATTCTCTAATCCAAACATAGATGTATATGTTGAAATGTTGGGATTCAATGACCGCAACCATCTATCCCTATATACATACCTGGGAACTTTCAAAATGAGCTGACCCTGAGATTGTGTAAATATTAACCCTTACATTTCCCATAATATAGATTATATGCAATATATCCCTGATTGCTGTAATCGAGATTCACTCCAATCAGCATTCGAGGAGCCATTAATACACAACAACTTACAGATATCACTGCATGAACACACACAAATCAAACAGGATTTCTCCCTCTACCTTCCTGGAACAAGTGGTACCAATTTAGAGACTAAAGAAGCATTTAACTGGAGCAGAATATATAACAGGTAGCACTGAACTCTCTCACCCTGAGATTTTGCCTCTTCATCCTGAGACCCTGAGATTTGGGCCAAAACCCTGAGTCTCAGGGTCAAACCCTGAGAGTTCCCAGGTATGTATATATATATATTATATATATATATATATATATATATATTAGTGTTGAGCGAGCATGCTCGGCCGATGCTCGGATCGGCTCGAGCATCGCTCTGCTCGGCACATGGCGGTACTCGTACGAGTACCGCATGTGCTCGCCCGCCATGTTCGGGTCTCCTCCCCGCACGTTTCGCGGCTGCTGCACAGCCAATAAACGTGCAGGGAGGCTCTGACAGCAGTGTAATGCCAGCAGCCATGTTGGCTGCTGGCATTACACTGATTGGCTGGCCAGAACCCGTGGTCGGGTGCTGTATAGCACCTGACCAGCGAGTTCGGCTCAGTCTTAGCCAGGGAGAGATGAGGATAGGAAGGGAAAGTCAGTGTAGGGAGAAGAAAAGCAAATTTGTAAAAAAAAAGACCCAAAAGTCCTTTTTAGGACTACTGTGTGTGGGGGCAGCAGTTTATTTTGTGTGTGGGGGAAAAACAAAAAAAAAAAAAATTCATATATTCTGTTTAGTGTGCAAAGTTGCAGATTAGAGCACATTCTGTTTAGTGTGCAAAGTTGCAGATTAGAGCACATTCTGTTCAGTGTGCAAAGTTGCAGATTAGCAGCACATTCTTTTTAGTGTGCAAAGTTGCAGATTAGAGCACATTCTGTTTAGTGTGCAAAGTTGCAGATTAGAGCACATTCTGTTAAGTCTTCAAACTGTAAAATATCAAAGTCACATATTCCATTCAGTGTGCGTCGCCGCAGTTTAGCAGCACATTCTGTGTACTGTGCACAGTTGCAGAATAGGAAGAAATACTGTTAAGTCTTCAAACTGTAAAATATCAAAGTCACATATTCCATTCAGTGTGCGTCGCCGCAGTTTAGCAGCACATTCTGTGTACTGTGCACAGTTTCAGAATAGGAAAAAATACTGTTAAGTCTTCAAACTGTAAAATATCAAAGTCACATATTCCATTCAGTGTGCGTCGCCGCAATTTAGCAGCACATTCTGTGTACTGTGCACAGTTGCAGAATAGGAAAAAATACTGTTAAGTCTTCAAACTGTAAAATATCAAAGTCACATATTCCATTCAGTGTGCGTCGCCGCAGTTTAGCAGCACATTCTGTGTACTGTGCACAGTTGCAGAATAGGAAGAAATACTGTTAAGTCTTCAAACTGTAAAATATCAAAGTCACATATTCCATTCAGTGTGCGTTGCTGCAGTTTAGCAGCACATTCTGTGTACTGTGCACAGTTGCAGAATAGGAAGAAATACTGTTAAGTCTTCAAACTGTAAAATATCAAAGTCACATATTCCATTCAGTGTGCGTCGCCGCAGTTTAGCAGCACATTCTGTGTACTGTGCACAGTTGCAGAATAGGAAGAAATACTGTTAAGTCTTCAAACTGTAAAATATCAAAGTCACATATTCCATTCAGTGTGCGTCGCCGCAGTTTAGCAGCACATTCTGTGTACTGTGCACAGTTGCAGAATAGGAAGAAATACTGTTAAGTCTTCAAACTGTAAAATATCAAAGTCACATATTCCATTCAGTGTGCGTCGCCGCAGTTTAGCAGCACATTCTGTGTACTGTGCACAGTTGCAGAATAGGAAGAAATACTGTTAAGTCTTCAAACTGTAAAATATCAAAGTCACATATTCCATTCAGTGTGCGTCGCCGCAGTTTAGCAGCACATTCTGTGTACTGTGCACAGTTTCAGAATAGGAAAAAATACTGTTAAGTCTTCAAACTGTAAAATATCAAAGTCACATATTCCATTCAGTGTGCGTCGCCGCAATTTAGCAGCACATTCTGTGTACTGTGCACAGTTGCAGAATAGGAAAAAATACTGTTAAGTCTTCAAACTGTAAAATATCAAAGTCACATATTCCATTCAGTGTGCGTCGCCGCAGTTTAGCAGCACATTCTGTGTACTGTGCACAGTTGCAGAATAGGAAGAAATACTGTTAAGTCTTCAAACTGTAAAATATCAAAGTCACATATTCCATTCAGTGTGCGTTGCTGCAGTTTAGCAGCACATTCTATGTACTGTGCACAGTTGCAGAATAGGAAGAAATACTGTTAAGTCTTCAAACTGTAAAATATCAAAGTCACATATTCCATTCAGTGTGCGTCGCCGCAGTTTAGCAGCACATTCTGTGTACTGTGTACAGTTGCAGAATAGGAAGAAATACTGTTAAGTCTTCAAACTGTAAAATATCAAAGTCACATATTCCATTCAGTGTGCGTCGCCGCAGTTTAGCAGCACATTCTGTGTACTGTGCACAGTTGCAGAATAGGAAGAAATACTGTTAAGTCTTCAAACTGTAAAATATCAAAGTCACATATTCCATTCAGTGTGCGTCGCCGCAGTTTAGCAGCACATTCTGTGTACTGTGCACAGTTGCAGAATAGGAAGAAATACTGTTAAGTCTTCAAACTGTAAAATATCAAAGTCACATATTCCATTCAGTGTGCGTCGCCGCAGTTTAGCAGCACATTCTGTGTACTGTGCACAGTTGCAGAATAGGAAGAAATACTGTTAAGTCTTCAAACTGTAAAATATCAAAGTCACATATTCCATTCAGTGTGCGTCGCCGCAGTTTAGCAGCACATTCTGTGTACTGTGCACAGTTGCAGAATAGGAAGAAATACTGTTAAGTCTTCAAACTGTAAAATATCAAAGTCACATATTCCATTCAGTGTGCGTCGCCGCAGTTTAGCAGCACATTCTGTGTACTGTGCACAGTTGCAGAATAGGAAGAAATACTGTTAAGTCTTCAAACTGTAAAATATCAAAGTCACATATTCCATTCAGTGTGCGTCGCCGCAGTTTAGTAGCACATTCTGTGTACTGTGCACAGTTGCAGAATAGGAAGAAATACTGTTAAGTCTTCAAACTGTAAAATATCAAAGTCACATATTCCATTCACTGTGCGTAGCCGCAGTTTAGCAGCACATTCTGTGTACTGTGCACAGTTGCAGAATAGGAAGAAATACTGTTAAGTCTTCAAACTGTAAAATATCAAAGTCACATATTCCATTCACTGTGCGTAGCCGCAGATAAGCAGCAAATTCTGTGCAAAGTTGCAGATTTGCAGCACATATTCCGTGTAATATGAAGAAGGCGGGTAAAAAGGGACGGGGAAGTGGACGTGATCCTGATAGTTCAGGGCGCGGGTCAGGACGCGTAGAAACTGTGCCTGGTGCCAGAGCACAAGAAAGAAAGACATCCACCATACCTAGCTTCATGTCTCATTTTACAGGGCGTCGCAGGACATCACTCTCGAGGTCCGACCACTGCGAAAAGGTGGTCGGTTGGATGTCAGCTGATACTGCTTCCAGTCGGTTAAGCACCACCCTGTCTTCCACCAAGTCCACTCTCAGTAGCCAAGAGTCTGGTCAACATAATCCTCACTCTGATCATCCTTCCTCCCACCATAGAGGGTCTGGTCAAAGAAGTGATCCCACACTGGGATATAGTGAGGAGCTCGTCTCATCACCAATCCTTCATTTGACCCTCTCTCCAAGCACGCTTGCAGAGGAACATGACATCTTGTGCCCTGATTCACAACCTCTAGAGGGTACCCAATCACAAGAAGATGACAGATGTGAACGGCATTTAAGGTCAAAGGAAGTGGATGATGATGATGATGAGACACAGTTGCCATTAAATCAACCACTATTACTGTCTCAAGACCTTGATGAGGAGGATGATATACAGTTGTCAATGACTGAGTATGTGGTGGGATCAAGACATGAGGAGGATGATCAGAGTGAGGAAGTGGAGGAGGACTTGGTGGACGATGAGGTGACTGACCCCACCTGGGAAGGTGTAGAGCCGAGCGATGACAGCAGTCCTGAGGGTGAGCCATCTGCAGCACCGCAACAGGCTGGAAGAGGCAGTGGTGTGGCTCCAGAAAGAAGGCGGACCGCACCAAACCGGCCCGCAAATGTTCCACGGAGCACCCCCTTGCGTAAATCTCCCTTGCCAAGGGGTAGGTGTTCCGCGGTATGGCGTTTTTTTTAAGGAAAGTGCGGACGACAAAAGAATTGTAGTTTGCAACCTGTGCCATACCAGAATGAGCCGAGGCATGAACACTAGAAACCTCACCACCACCAGCATGATCCGACACATGGCATCCAAGCACCGTAATAAGTGGGAGGAACGCCTGGATCGCCCATCTGTGTCTGCAGGCCACACCACTGCCTCCTCTTCCCCTATTTTCGGTGCCGGCCAATCACCTGTCGAAGGCGCAGGCCCGCATACCTCCCGCCCTGCACCTGTACCATCTGAAGCACCATCAGCGACCACATCCACTTCCCTGTCCCAGCGCAGCGTCCAAATGTCGTTACCCCAGGCATTTGAGCGCAAGCGAAAATACCCAGCCACCCACCCACAGGCCATAGCACTAACCTCACACCTTTCCAAATTACTGGCCATCGAAATGCTGCCATTTAGGCTTGTGGAGACTGAGTCCTTCCGCAGCCTGATGGCAGCAGCTGTCCCTCGGTACGCGGTCCCCAGCCGCCACTACTTTTCCCGGTGTGCCATCCCCGCATTACACCACCATGTGTCCCGTAACATCACCCGTGCCCTGACCAACGCAGTTACTGGGAAGGTCCACTTAACGACTGACACATGGACAAGTGCTTGTGGCCAGGGACGCTACATTTCCCTGACGGCACACTGGGTGAATGTCGTGGAGGCTGGGAGCGACTCGGACCCTGGGATGGCACGGGTGCTACCCACGCCGAGGATTGCGGGCCCTACCTCCATCAGGGTTTCCGCCAGCACCTACGTTATTGGCTCCTCCTCCTCCGTTTCCACCTCCGAATTCTCTGCACGCAGCGCCACTCACCCATCAGCCGGTAGCTGGAAGCAGTGTAGCACTGCAGTGGGGAAGCGTCAACAGGCCGTGCTGAAGCTGATCTGCCTTGGGGACAAACAGCACACGGCCTCAGAGCTGTTGCAGGGGATTAGTCACCAGACCGAGCAGTGGCTCTCGCCACTCAACCTGCAACCAGGCATGGTTGTGTGTGATAATGGGCGTAACTTGGTGGCGGCTTTGGAGCTCGGCAAGCTCACACACGTACCATGCCTAGCGCATGTATTTAATTTAGTGGTTCAGCGATTTCTAAAAACCTACCCCAATTTGCATGATCTCTTGACCAAGGTGCGCCGCGTGTGTGCACATTTCCGTAAGTCATCAACAGCTTCAGCCGGCCTGTTGAAGCTGCAGCAGCGCTTACAATTGCCAGCTCACCGGCTGCTGTGTGACGTGAGCACGCGCTGGAACTCCACCTTCCACATGTTGGCCTGGCTTTGTGAGCAGCAGAGGGCAGTAGTGGAGTACCAGCTGTTACACGGTCGTCGCCTCTCCGTTCAACTTCCTGTAATCAGAAGTGAGGAGTGGGAATGGATGTCAGACCTCTGTGAGGTTTTACGCAATTTTGAGGAATCGACACAGATGGTGAGCGGCGATAACGCTATTATCAGTGTAACCATCCCACTTCTGTGTCTACTGAAACGCTCGCTGCTCACAATTAAAACCGACGCTTTGCATGTGGAAGAGGTGGAAATGCGGGAGGAAGAGCTTACACAAGGTGATAGCCAGAGCACCCTCACTTCGTCTTCTCAGCGACAATTGGAGGAGGCGGAGGAGGAGGAGGAGGAAGACACGGTTGCCTCCGCTACAGAGGGTAGCCATGGAACTTTAGTTCCATCTCTTCAGCGTGGGTGGGCAGAAGAGGAGGAAGAGGATGAGGAGATTGAGAGTCATCCTCCTGGTGAGGACAATGAAATCTTGCCTGTTGGTACTCTGGCACACATGGCTGACTTTATGTTAGGCTGCCTTTCCCGTGACCCACGCGTTATACGCATTTTAGACAACACGGATTACTGGGTGTTCACCCTTCTGGACCCCCGCTACAAAGAGAATTTCTCATCTCTCATTCCTCCGGTGGAGAGGACAAGCAAAATGGTGCAATACCAGAAGGTTCTTGTTGAAAAATTGCTCCAAAATTTTCCATCTGACAACGCTGGCGGCAGAGTACGTGCTACGTTGGCCAACCGAGAAGGGGAGAAAAGGGGAGCACACAGCAGTTCCGAGAAAGGCAGGGCAACACTCTCCAAGGCGTGGGACACCTTCATGACACCCCGCCAGCACCCTCACCCTGATGCGCAGCCTAGTGTCACAAGGAGGGAAAAGTTTTGGAAGATGGTGAAGGAGTACGTAGCAGACCGTGTCAGCGTCCTCAATGATCCCTCTGTGCCTTACAACTACTGGGTGTCCAAGCTGGACACGTGGTATGAACTGGCACTCTACGCCTTGGAGGTGCTGGCCTGCCCTGCCACCAGCGTTCTGTCTGAGCGGGTATTTAGTGCTGCTGGTGGCATCATAACAGATAAGCGTATCCGCCTTTCCACCGACAATGCTGATAGGTTGACACTTATAAAAATGAACAAGGCCTGGATTTCCCCTGACTTCTCCACTCCACTGGAGGAAAGCCCCGGCGGAACATAAACTCACTTTATATATGTTATTTACAATGATGGGAATACTCTGTATTCCCATTCACCCCTTCCACCCAAAAAACGGGTATATGGTTGACTCTTAATCTTCTCATCCTCCTCCTCCTCTTCCATATGCCCTGTGATATAATTTTTATATAGGGCCAGCTCACCAGCGGGCCCTGTGATATAATTTTTATATAGGGCCAGCTCACCAGCGGGCCCTGTTTGACAATTTTTGTATAGGTCAGCTCACCAGCGGGCCTTCTCATATAATGTTTTATTGGGTCAGCTCTCTAGCGGGCCCTCTCATATAATGTTTTATAGCGTCAGCTCACTAGCGGGCCTTCGCATATAATGTTTAGGATGGTCAGCTCCGCAGCAGACCCTCACCCATAATGTTTTAGATGGTCGGCTCAGCGCACGTTTCCCTCTTAATCATGGCCTCAGTTCAGAAAAATCAAGGAAATTTTTGGGAGAATTTGCCTCTGCGCACGTTTCCCTCTTAATCATGGCCTCAGTTCAGAAAAATCGAGGAAATTTTTGGGAGAATTTGCAGATGATATACAAGTAAATATACAGCAAATACTGTTTGGTAACAATTTTTCGCCTAAAGTCGTTTTTATCTGCCTTTTTGTGTGTTTTACGGTCAGTCTGTAAAAATGGCGTACTACGGGCGAAAGATCGTTCCCAGCAGCGATGTTGGAGTCCAAGATGCATCCAGACATCCTCCCTATGCTGTCCCTGAACCATTTCTGTGGTGTTTCCATCCTTTTCTGCCCTTTTCCTATGGACCAGGCACCCTCCCCTCATCAGAGCAGGGGGTGCCTGGTGTAATGCTCGAGTCCTCCCATTGACTTCAATGGGGCTCGGGTGCTCGGCCGAGCACTCGAGCCTCCGGGGGTGCTCGGTCAGAGCACCCGAACACCCGAGCATTGGGGTGCTCGCTCATCACTAATATATATATATATATATATATATAAGGGAGTATGGCATGATCTATCCAAACGATAATATAATGTACAGTTTCAATCACCAAAAAACTGAATTAATAAAAAGTATATATGAATAAAATTGTATACAGACTCAAATGTCTCCTCACGAGACAACCAGACACCTACCCTCAGTCACTGTATGCCCGGCCCTTCCACTCCGTCACATGATCAATACACTGTAATGAGATCGTAAGGTATCACCGCGCACCAGGGAATCTGTATAGCACAATGTCTGTAAACCCTTCTGGAGTACACAAATCTGTTACAATATTAATCACCACATAATATACTATACAATAACTATCTCACAAATAAAAAAAAGTTTTATATTAATAAACACCCCATTCTCTTTTATATCAAAAGATCATATAAGAACGCTAATAAAACACCAACGATATCTAATTGGTACCAAAAATACAATATCATATGAAAAAAATCCCTAAAAGAGAAAACAGTGTAGTAGTCCCAAATATCAACTTGCACCTAATTTTCTTGTGATCAACCACTTTGTTGTGCGTATTTTATTGTATTTTTTGACTAGTAGAGTGAAAGTCTTGGTCAGGCAGCTTGGGGTGATTATTAATTCTTGCCGTTTTGTCCAACCATTTGCGCCATCTATTTGTATTATACTTTTCTTTTAATTGTTTTCACTCTAAAGAGGGCAGAAGGATGGACCATACGGAGGAATTCGATAGAATACACAGATTCCGGGGCAGCAAGGGAGATAAAATTAAACAAGTGTTTGGTAAACCTAGGATGGTGTAAGATAAGATAATCAAAGAGGACATTGATGTACTATTTGGGGACTTGAAGAAGACACTTATAAAAGAAACTAAATATTTCTGGGAATGTATTACACTAGAAAAATATATAGAGAATAATATGATTCCAGTTGGTTTAAGAATAAAAAAAGATCCTGCTTATGAGATAAACAAGACAGATTTTACTGAAAATTGGAATTCAATTTTGAATGAATATTCCACAAAATTATTAAAATTGATTGTGGAAACAGTTAGGAAAGAGTTAATTAAGTTAAAACAAGAAATAAATAATAAATGGAATACCATTGAGACACAGAAGGATAATGTGAGACATAAAAGATTAGAAGAAATGACATTTAACTCTATAAATAAAGTGGAAAGAAATATTATGGAAAGGAAGCAAAGAACAAATTCCGTCATGCTCCATTACTAATGTAAATCATGAGTCCAATATTAATTGTAACATACATTTAGAATTCTGCAGGCATCTCAGACTGTGGTTCAGCCTTGACAGAGGGAGGAAACAAAGTCTGATACAACAAAAAATTTACCAAAAGGAAAATCAGGAACATCAGAGACAAGGATATTTCCAGAGGAGGAGGAAAACATACAATCCTCTGTGGAAGTACAGTTATACACAAGGGTATTATCATGTCAACAAGAACTATCAGAACAGAATAGGGAACTGATATTACAGTGGATATAAAAAGTCTACACACCCCTGTTAAAATGCCAGGTTCTTGTGATGTTAAAGAATGAGACAGAGGGGGCGTGTCCTGACACTCATGGCGCTGGCAGCATAATTCTTGTGCTCAGGGACATCCTCGAGTTTTTTTATTGAGTTTAACCCGACTTGCTTATCCCCTTTCACCAACTGAGGGGTTTATTGCGTGCAGGACCGAATGAAGACTAAAAAAAGTCTCCTGCCACCTGTACAGGCACAATTAAGGGCTACTTTGCACAGGAGCAGGCAAACGCGCCATCTCCCTCTTCGCGCCCTTCTACTCGTGACGAGCAGGAAGAAGACGCCATTTCTGCTTGCACAGACCGGAGCCTGGATAACACCCAACTACCATGGCTAGCGACACCTCTTCCACTACGAGTGAGACTGACTCACCTACTAAAGCGGACTTGCTATCTTTGGCAGCCTCACTCCGGGATGACTTTCGGAGCTTTGCGGATGACATCAAAGAGGCCTTTCGCTCCGAGATTGTCGCTAACAGGGCTGACCTGGCTCAGATTCAAACCCGACTCTCGACCATGGAGCTGAAACATTCTAAACTAGAGGAGCGTTTCTCCTCGTTGGAGCAGAAGTCCGTCAGCCAAGCGGAGATGTAACCTAAGGATCAAAAATCTCTCAGAAATTGTTCTACCCTTAGACCTCAAACCGGTTGTTACAACGTTCTTTGCTGATCTCCTGGGTGAGTCGCATACGGGCCCTATCCATATAGAGAGAATCGACAGAGCCTTGAATCTCAGGGACAATAATTCCCCGAGGGATGTTATAATGTGTTTCAATAGATACGACGTCAAGGAGCTGATAATGAAGAAGGGCCATGAACAACCCTCGTTACATTGTGCGGGGGCTGAAATTCAACTCTTTAACGACTTGTCGCCTTACACCCTCCAGCTCAGGAGAGAGATTCGGCCTTTGACAGAACATCTATGGAACTTACAAATCCATTACAGGCGGGGCTTCCCCTTCGCCCTTATGGCTACCCTCAATGGTACAACTGCAACTCTGTTCTCCCTAGAGGAGATGGCTTCATTTTGTGCAACTCTGGACATCTCCATGGCCGCACCAGCGGAACACCCTTCTACCCCGCCTCACTCTCGCTCCCACAAACGCCTGGACTGGTCCCCGGGCTCACCGGCTAAAAGGCCTAAACAACAAAAGCTGGAAATGGCGCCATCTATCTCTGCTATGGCACCTACTGAAGCGGCCTGGACCTGAACTCTCTTTGGAAGTATCCTTATAGTTCTGTTCTTGTTACATCCTGAGCTAGCCTCTCGGGTTACGAGTTGGATGCAATTGAGGGGCCTCGTGGTCTACACAGAAGATTGGTGATCTTCCTTCTGGGTTCCTCACCATTTCGAGGTACTGTTCACTGGTTCTGTTGTGTTCTGACTTTCTGGGAGTCCACTGACGCAATCTCAATGAGTGGTCCTCATATTAGTGGATTAAGGATCGCATCTGGCTACGAACAGTGATTTTGTTTGTTTATTCTCTAAGTCTATTATGTCCACTGTATGCTAACAACTGTATTGTGGGGTTTACTGATGTTGTTCCTTGAGCCAGTGGGCTTGTGCGGGGGTCTGGGGGGCGGTTAAGGAACTTAGGGATGGGGAATACTTTGTCTTCCCCGGCTCTGAGTTTCAGTCATAGAGGCGCTTGTGCGCAGAGATCTGTTTTAATAAATGGTATTAATGCTTTATACAAGGCGATTTATGTTGTATAATGTTCACCTGCGGGATGCCTGGGTGGGTGGGATGTGGGGGATGCATGGAGCGACTAATTAGGGCCCCAACCAAATACCCTATATTATTCCTGGCCTTGCTTTTGGGACAACTTCTGTATTGCTTTGGATGGTTTCTCCTTCCTTTTTTTGGGGGGGGGTTATCCATTTTTACCCACGGATTAATAGATATCACTCCCCTGGTAGCTTATTTAGACTCTTTCAGTGGTTGGGCCTTTCCCCTGATTTATCCTGGGGTCCTGGTTGTCGCTCTGTGGATCCTCTATGATCACTCTGAATGCAGAGTTGATCTCTTTTTGGGCTAATTTAGTATTAAATGTTTTTTTTTTTTTTGTTTTTTTGTTTTTTTTTTCCCTTACACCGCACCTACCCAAGTACTACCTCACTTGCTGCACTGTCCTTGGTAGGGTCTTTCATAGACTCATGGCCCCCCTTGACCTCTCAGGATGAGCGACTTGATGCCTGCTCGAGCGCATTCTGTTAGCCCTCGTGACGTTCCCACACAGACCTTCTCTTACGGAGACTGCCTATATCTTTCTATGTTCCTTGACTTTCTTTAAGACTCTACTCCCTTCTAGGCTCCCCCTCATAGACCACCAGCATGGGCGGGTCTGACATCACTTTCTCTTAGGATGTTTCCGGACATTGTTTCCCCTACCCCACTTTAGTATCATGACTGTGCACATTCCCCGTGACACTTTGTCGCCTCAGTCCGACTCGTTCTTTGTCACTAGGTCTTCTCTGTTTTGTCCTTCCGGACTTCTTCTAACTCCGTCCTTTCCGGAGTATCCTCCTTTTCTCATCCCATCTTACTTTCCCTCATCCCCACTGACTTTTTCCCCCATCCCTCTCTCTCTCTTACCTCACCACTTTGGTGTGCGGTTCTCTTGGCAAGCTGGGGGGCTCTGGGACGGGTTCACGGTCTACAACGTAATGCTCCATCTGAAAGTGACTTTGCTTAATGCCAGGGGTCTAAACACTCCTGAAAAATGGTCCAATCTCTTGCGGGACTACAAACTGCTTAAATTAGATATTGTTTTTGTACAAGAAACTCACTTTACACATCAGACACACCCTCCTCTCTCTAACAAATATTATCCGCACACATATTTCTCCTCATCACTCGAGAAGATGCGGGGTGTGGGAGTCTTGATACACTCTAAAGTCCCATGGACTCATATAGATTTGTCGATTGATGAAGAGGGACGGTACATTTTTGTGAAAGATAAGATTCACAATCAGTTATATACTCTTGCAACTGTGTATTGTCCTAATCGAGCACAAATTTCTTTCCTCAGAAGTGTGTTGACCAAACTCGATTCCTGGGCTGATGGTACCCTTCTACTGGGGGGGGACTTTAATCTGGCTATCGATCCCACAATGGACACCTCTTCGGGCTATACTTCCTTTCGCCTCTCTCACCTTAGCTAACTGCACAGAGCCTTGCACGACATGTACCTTTTAGATTCATGGAGGATCCTTCATCCTACAGGTTGGGATTACTCATTCTGTTCTAAGCCACACTCCTCATATAGCCACATAGATTACATCTTCCTTCCACATTTTATGTTACACCACCTTACCTCTGCGGATATCCACCCGATTTCTTGATCCGATCATTCCGCAGTTTCAATATCCATCAATCTCCCGGATATAGGATGTTCTGAGAGAATATGGAAGCCTAATGACACCCTCTTAAAGGACGAAACAATTTTGCAATCTACTTCTCTAGCCATTCAAGAATACTTCTCGACTAATTATACTTCTGATATCTCGGTTCCGGTCATATGGGAAGCACACAAGAGTGTAGTTCGGGGTTTTCTCATTCAGCTAGGTTCCCAGAAAAACAGGGAAAGGGCTAAATCTTTTAACAGACTTCTTTTGGTCATTAAAAATTTGGAATCCGTACACAAAAAGTCTCTTTCTACGTTGGACCTCGACTCTCTTAAGACAGCAACGGCCACCCTCAACTCCAGGCTCAGGGCCTCATTTCAAAAATCATTTATGTGGCACAAATACCACAAATACACCCAGGATAATAAATGCACAAGGCTCTTACAAAATTTGTTAAGTCTCGCAGATTGAAAACTCATGTGACATGCATTAGATCCTCACAGGGTATTTCTTGCATGACATATCCACAAATAGCCTCTGCCTTCCGTGATTTTTACCAGTCACTTTACAATCTTCCTCCTGAAAACCCTAACCCTGCTACTCACCACATAGACATCAAAACATTTCTCAATAAAGCCAACATGCCGACAATCTCGGCCCAGGCCCAGGAATCCATCAGTGTTCCGTTCTCTGAAAAAGAAGTCCTGGATGCTATTCATGTATTGTCCCTGGGAAAGAGCCCAGGCCCTGATGGATTCACGGCACCCTACTACAAAGCTTTCCACCACCTGTTAGTTCCTCACTTGACCCATGCGTTTAATGCAATTCGTGAGGGTGCCCCTTTCCCTAAGCAGGCGCTAGATGCCACCATAGTGGTTTTGCCCAAACCGAATAAGGATGGATCATTGTGCAGCAACTACCGACCGATTTCGCTACTGAATGTAGACGTAAAGGTATACGCTAAAATATTGGCTAATAGGCTGAAACCTCATCTTACACACTTGCTCCACTATAATCAGGGTGGATTCACACCAGGGAGGCAGGCATACCACAATACGGAAGGGTGCTATCGCTTGCTCAAACGGCAGTTTGAAATGGGATTCCGGCTATCTTTCTGAGCACCGATGCAGAGAAAGCTTTTGACAGAGTGAATTGGTGATATTTAAGGGCGGTAATGGAAAACGCAGGCCTCGGACCCACGTTTGTAGATTGCGTAATGAGCCTATATGCCTCTCCCTAGGCTCGGATCTCGGTAAATGGTACCTTCTCTGCTCCGTTCGATATAGGCAATGGCACCAGGCAGGGATGCCCCCTTTCCCCTTTATTGTTTAATCTTTCACTTGAACCTCTGTTACAACTGGTTAGGTATGATCCTTCCATATATGGCTTTCAAGTAAAAAGATCTACTTTTAAGGTGGTGGCTTTCGCTGATGATGTCCTACTAGCTCTTACTAATCCAGAGGCGTCTTTGCCCCACATCCTGGAACTAATACAGTGGTATTCGCGAGTCTCCGGGGCCAAAATAAATTTAGCCAAATATGAGATACTTAATCTGACTCTGGATAAGAATTCCTCTGCTTTGCTGCAGAGGCAATATCCCTTTAAATGGGCAGAGTCCTCCATCAAGTATCCAGGGATTCACATCACCCCGGATCTGAACAACCTGGCCCTCCTAAACATGACTCCACTTTCACACTCAATCTCGGTGGATCTCAAGAAGTGGTCATCCCTTCCTATCTCCTGGATGGGTAGGGTGAATGTAGTTAAAATGCTTGTCCTCCCTAAGATCTTGTACATCATTAATGTGCTACCTATCCAGATTCCTATGTATGTATTGAGATCCCTGCAGACTTCTATTAATAGTTTCATATGGGCTAATCTTAGTCCAGGGTCCGATTCCATATCCTGAAGCAGCCACTAAAATGTGGGGGGCTGGGTTCCCTGATATAATTTCGTATTACAAGGCTTACGCAATGGCTAAATTTTTTTATTTAACAAGACATAATAGACTATGGTGGACCCTGACTATGGCAGACCATCTTCGATCAGCTGATCCTTTCCAACTATTACTGTTGGACAAGAGGCAAGTGCCTAAATATTGCTGGGACCACATTATTATGGGCCATTTACTTTCGGTTTGGCATGATCTAAACAGGTCTGGCTCCCTCTCTCCATCCCCTTCACCCCTCAGGTCACTGTTGGGCAGCCCAGACTTTCCACCCGACATGCCCCTGTCAGACTTTTCTGGTTGGCGCTCATTTGGCATAGATAGACGCAGCTTCAGGTATCTTACTCTTTTTGATAAAGTCTTATCCTCTACTCCCACTCATTTTAAACCGTTATCCTTTTCTTATTCCATGATCATCTCTACACCCTCTCAGCCCAAACTGTACTTCTTCCGTCTCTGGGAAAAGGATCTGGAGTGCACCCTTGAGACGGATCTGTGGTTATCAATCTTGAAGGGATTATATGCTTATTCTCGTTCTGTTAAGTTGAGGGAGCTGAACTATAAACTAATCTCCAGGTGGTACCTCACCCTTCTTAAACTGTCCAAGATCCACCCGACTCTTTCCCCCTCCTGTTGGCGTTGCCAGGATGGCATAGGCTCCTTCTTTCACATCTGGTGGACGTGTCCCCGTATTGTTCCTTTTTGGAAAGACGTCCGCTCATGTATTAACTCTAGGCTTGTCCTGGATCTTCCATTCAACCCTTTCCTTTTTTATTTTCATGCCAGCTTCACTTGACCCATAAGCCTATGGGTAACCAAAGGATCGTGCTATATTTTCTACTTAATGAAGCCAAGGCACTGATTCCCCTCCACTGGAAAGACTCCACCACCCCGTCTCTAAATATGTGGCTTCAAAGGGATGATTCAATGCTTCTCCTCGAGTCATGTCACGCACGTGCTACAGCCTCCACCGAGTCTCACGCTAAAAGATGGGAGGCCTGGCTAAGAGTTTGAATCAGCCGCAAAGATTGCTTATGTGTTACCTCTGGCATGGAGCCCTGTCCCTAATTTTTTGGACTTTGTCTACTCTCTTCGTAGGAGACCCAGTAGCCCTTCAGTTCGCTGAGATGCTCTGACTCGCCACGTTTCTCTCTATACTTCTCCCTTTCTTATCTATTCCTCTCTCTTTCTATTCCCCTTCATTGACTCTTCTCTTTTCTTTCTTTTATTTCTACCTTTTCTCTTCACCCCTAATACATTCTGAACTATATCCTTTGCCACTGCTCTATTTAGTCATAGATGCGGACCAGCACTTCTTCTACGGATTGCCTTCTTCCTATCTCCCATATTGTAGACTGCTTTTATGTCCTTTTCTATCGTTTGCTATTGACAAGACTCAATCCACTGTAGTTAAGTTCCAATAACTATCGATTGTTTCTTGCGATCTATCTTCCTTCGGGAACCTATCTCCTTCTACGCAAGGGGGGTATGTGGTTTTTGATTGTTATTGTGCAAGATTTGTTTTGATTGTTATATGCCAACTAGTTATCTCAACTTGGTCCAACTTTATGTACGCACCTTGCATTCCTTCTGTATTCTATAACGTTGTATTCCTTGACCTGTACACTTTTTCCTTGACTCAATAAAAATTTTATTAAAAAAAAAAAAAAAAAGAATGAGACAAAGATAAATCGTGTCAGAACTTTTTCCACCTTTAATGTGACCTATAATGTGAACATTTCAATTGCAAAACAAACTAAAATCGTTGAGGGGGAAAAATAAAAAACTCACATTAACTTGGTTGCATAGGTGTGCACACCCTCTTATAACTAGGGATATGGCTGTGTTCAGAATTAACCAATAACATTCAGTCTTATGTTAAACAGAAGTCATTACACACATGCCATAATTTAAAGTGACTCAGATTAATCAGAAATAAAGTTCAGCCGTTCTAGTAGGACTTTCCTGACATTTGCTTAGTTGCATCTCAGAGCAAAAGCCATGGTCTGCAGAGAGCTTCCAAAGCATCAGAGGAATCTCATTGTTGAAAGATATCAGTCAGGAGAAGGGTACAAAAGAATTTCCAAAGCATTAGATATATCATGGAACACAGTGAAGACAGTCATCATCAAGTGGAGAAAATACGACACAACAGAGACATTACCAAGAACTGGACGTCCCCCCAAAATTGATGAGAAGAAAACTGGTCAGGGAGGCTTCCAAGAGGCCTACTGAAACATTAAATGAACTTCAAGAATTTCTGGCAAGTACTGGCTGTGTGCTACATGTGACAACCATCTCCCGTATTCTTCATATGAATGGGCTATAGGGTAGGGTGGCAAGATGGAAGCCTTTTCTTATAAAGAAAAACATCCAAGCCTGGCTGAAGTTTGCAATAGCAAACATCAAGTTCCCCAAAAGCACGTGGGAAAATGTGTTATGGTCTGATGAAACCAAGGTTGAACTTTTTGACCATAATTCCAAAAGGTATGTTTGGTGAAAAAAAAACAACACTGCACATCACCCAAACAACACCATACACACAGTGAAGCATGGTGGTGGCAGCAGCATGCTTTGGGGCTGTTTTTCCTCAGCTGGAACCGGGGCCTTAATCAGGGTGGAGGGAATTATGAACAGTTCCAAATACTAGGCAATTCTGGCACAAAACCTTCAGGTGTCTGTTAGAAAGCTGAAGATGAAGTTCACCTTTCAGCACGACAACAACACAAAGCACACATCCAAATCCACAAAAGCATGACTTCACCAGAAGAAGATTAACGTTTTGGAATGGCCCAGCCAGAGCCCAGACCTGAATCCAATTGAAAATCTGTGGGGAAATCTGAAGAGGGCTGTGCACAGGAGATGTCCTCGCAATCTGACAGATTTGGAGAGCTTTTGCAAAGAAGAGTGGGCAAATATTGCCACGTTAAGATGGGCCATGCTAATAAACTCCTACCCAAAAAGACTGATTGCTGTAATAAAATCGAAAGGTGCTTCAACAAAGTATTAGTTTAAGGGTGTGCACACCTATGCAACAAGGTTATTGTGAGTTTTTTATTTTTCCCCCTCAACGATTTCAGTTTGTTATGCAATTGAATTGTTTACGTTATATGTCACATTAAAGTTGGAAAAAGTTCTGACATAATTTAGCTTTGTCTCATTCTTTAACATCACAAGAACCTGGAATTTTAACAGGGGTGTGTAGACTTTTTAAATCCACTGTATATGAACAACAGATATCCCAACAAAGGATATGTCAACACCAGAATTCACAATCAACAGGAGGAAAGCTATTATTATCAGAATCATTACAGGAGATCTCCTCGGAAATTGCAGTTCAGAAATCAATGGGAGAACAGAAACAGAAGAGGAAATATAGAGGGGTTAGGGGAGGAAGGGAGAAACAGATAGGCATTCAGATTGAAAAAAGTGACTATAAAGGTATATATAATTTAAGTACATATGAGTTGAAACCAAATGAATTTAAAGTATTGTCTAAAGGACTAAAGTTTGCACCAAATGTTCTTTTCAATAAATTTCCAGCTTATATAGGAGTCCAAAAATTCGTTAGAAATCTGTGTCTTAAAAAATATTATAGCAAAACAGAAGCTGAGGTCATTGTGGAAAGTTCCAAATTCAGACACACAAGAGACTAAACTAAATCATCATTTTTTCCTAGAAATGAAGTAAGTGATCCAATGAACACTTTTATGAATTTGGTTGAAAGAGCTATTAGAAAAGTAAACACAAAAATAAGAAGTTATAAATTAACCAAGGAGGAAAATGAAGAGATGAAAGATTTAAAAAACAATAAAGAGGTCGTTATTCGATCTGCAGATAAAGGTGGAGGGGTTGTGATCCTATCCAATGAACAATAAAATGAAGAATCTATTAGGATACTTTCAGATTCATCTACATATGTTAAATTAAAAAATGATCCGACAGAAGAATATAATTTACAACTTAAAGAAGTATTACAGTAAGGAGTAAACAGAGAGATATTGCTTCAGAGAGAATATAATTTCATTTATAATTCATTTCCTAAACTTCCAGTGTTCTACTATCTCCCTAAAATACATAAAAGTATCGAGAGGCCGCCGGGAAGGCCTATAATATCAGGAATAGGATCAGATTGAAAAAAGTGACTATAAAGGTATATATAATTTAAGTACATATGAGTTGAAACCAAATGAATTTAAAGTATTGTCTAAAGGACTAAAGTTTGCACCAAATGTTCTTTTCAATAAATTTCCAGCTTATATAGGACTCCAAAAATTAGTTAGAAATCTGTGTCTTAAAAAATATTATAGCAAAACAGAAGCTGAGGTCATTGTGGAAAATTCCAAATTCAGACACACAAGATACTAAACTAAATCATCATTTTTTCCTAGAAATGAAGTAAGTGATCCAATGAACACTTTTATGAATTTGGTTGAAAGAGCTATTAGAAAAGTAAACAAAAAAATGAGAAGTTATAATTTAACCAAGGAGGAAAATGAAGAGATGAAAGATTTAAAAAACAATAAATAGGTCGTTATTCGATCTGCAGATAAAGGTGGAGGGGTTGTGATCCTATCCAATGTACAATAAAATGAAGAATCTATTAGGATACTTTCAGATTCATCTACATATGTTAAAATAAAAAATGATCCGACAGAAGAATATAATTTACAACTTAAAGAAGTATTACAGTAAGGAGAGATATTGCTTCAGAGAGAATATAATTTCATCTATAATTCATTTCCTAAACTTCCAGTGTTCTACTATCTCCCTAAAATACATAAAAGTATCGAGAGGCTGCCGGGAAGGCCTATAATATCAGGAATAGGATCAATTACGGCTAATTTAAGTAGATATATTGACAATTACCTACAGGATTATGTGAAAGAATTAAAGGCTTATCTCAAAAATAGTATGCACCTTATCCAGTAGATATTTTGAAAGATTTAAAGTGGGAAGAGGATTATATTTTGGTAACCGCAGACATTACATCATCATATACTGTAATTAATCACAACAAGGGTATTACAGCTACATGGTATTTTTTGGAAAATAAGAAAGTTTTGTCACAATTGATTTTATTTGTAGTCTAATGTTATTTATATTAGAGCACAATTATTTTTGGTTTAATGTGCAGATATATCTTCAAACACAGGGATCTGCCATGGGTACCAGGTTTGCACCGACCTAAGCGAACCTATCCATGGGGTTCTAGGAAAAGCAACATGTTTGGAGTAGTAGTGGCTTCGGCGCAAACCTGGTACTATGGCAACGGTATATAGATGATGTATTTATGATTCGGAAAGGCACTATAGAATCTTTATCACAGTTTATCACTTATATCAAAAATAATGAATTTAATCTTCCATTCACAGTTTATTATAGTAAAAAAGAAGTAGAATTTTTGGATTTAAGTGTATATGTTGAGAATAAAGAAATTAAGACTAAAACATATTTTAAACCAGTTGACTGCAATAGTTATATTGAAATGAATAGCTGTCACTTTCCCCCTTGGTTGAACAATATCCCTAAAGGTAAATTTATAAGACTTAAATGTAATTGCACAGATGACCAAACATATAGAGAACAAGCTTCTAATTTGAAAGAAAATTTTATGGAGAAAAATTATTCAGAGGTATTTTTAAATGAGAAATTAGAAGAAATGAATAATATTAATAGAACAGATTTACTAAGTAAAAATAAACAAGAGGTAAAACAAGAAAAACAAGCTAGAATTTCTATATTAGTTCCGTTTAATACAGGATATAGACAAATGAAAAGAATAATTAATAAACATTGGTCCATATTGAGAGAAGATAAAATTTTAAATAAAATATTAACAGAAAGACCTGATGTCATATTTACAAAGGCTCCTAATTTAGGGATAACTATTGCTCCAAGTATAAAAAAACAGAGAATGATAAACAAAGCTGGTTAAGACAAAATAGAGGTTTTTATAAATGTGGCAGTTGTGTAGGGTGTAAAAACTGTATCATGACAAAATCATCAAAGGAGTTTAAAGGGATAGTAATGTTTCATAATAAAAGCAGCTCTAATTAACCCCTTAACGCCATGTGACATACTATGACCGTCACGGTCCTTGAAATAATGAAGGACCGATGACGGTCATAGTACGTCACGTACTTTTTACTTACAGAGCTCTACCGGGAGCGCTGTAATTAAAAATAGGGCCTGAAATTGACAGCTCCAAGACTGGAGCGATCTCAATCAGGCCCCAAAGTGACGCGCCAATACACGCAACAGGTCACTGTAACGGCGCATCGTCGTGCATCAACGCGGTCCTTATGGGACGGAAACGTCCCAGGACCGCCGGTCACTAAGGGGTTAATCATCATATTATTTGGACTTTGGAGAGTGTTATTTCAATTCTGTCAGAGTTGTAGTTCAAGAGTAATTCAATTACAAAGTATCCCCTCCCGCCCCTTTTACTGATGTAACACTGTTTAGCCAGATCAGAAGGGAGGTGTCCAGGTAGACTGCAGAGAGGGACAATCTTCAATTAAGGTAAGGGAAAAACCTGAAAAACCTGTCAAGGGGGGAAGGGCTTTCATTGTTTTCGTAGGAAGAAGATTGTCCCCTTCTGTTATCTGTCTGGTCTATGGACTGCATTCCACATCTGAGAAGAGATGGCTTACACTAGGTAAAAGGGGCGGGAGGGGAAACTTTACTTGTGAATATCTCTCAAAGATAAGAGATAAGACTTATATCGTTCTTCATGTTTTTTTAGTGCCTACAAAATAAAATAAAAATAAAACGAAGTATTTCTATCCCTTTAAAGCAAATACAACAGGAGAAGTTTTTAAAATTAGAAATTTAATTACATGTAATACAAAACAAGTAATATATGTTATCCAGTGTAAATGTGGTAAGCAGTACATCGGAAGGACTAAAAGAAGATTAAAAGATAGGATAAGAGAACATTTGAATAATATTAGAAATCGATTTGTAAAACATAGTTTATCTTCCCATTTTATTGAATGTCAGGTGGCATGTATTGAGGATACTATATTCATGTGATTGGAAATAGTAAATTAATTGGAGGGGGGCAATATAATTAAAAGTATGTCCAAAAAAGAATCAGAATGGATTTTCAATGCTCAAACAATGATTCCATCAGGGTTAAATGCAAAACTTGAAATATTTGGATTTCTGTGATCTCCATAAACATTTGCCCTCTTTGAGTTTCATGGGAAATAATGATGACTATATGGTGTAGTGTATATATATTTTTATGTTTCCAACATTTTTATGGTGAATATGACATTAATAAGATTATATAAAAAATAGGAGGTAGATAGGGGGTAGCCTTTTGAAGTATAGAAGTCATCTGAATTTGTATCTTATTTTAGTTTATTTTATATTGTTCTTTTTTTTTTTTTTTTTTTGTTCTTTATATATATTTTATATATATTTTTATATTTTTTATCATTTGAAGATGTTACTATATAGTGGGTCTAAGTATTGCGTTTTAGGAAAGAGATGTTCATTTAAGAAGTTTAGAAAGGGTTAATTATGCTTTTAACCATAGGTTAGAAATTACCTTTAAGAATTACGGGAAGATCCCTGTAAGAGGATGTATTTAAGAGGTGTAATCCAATTTTAAACTTGCATACAACTGAGAACGTTCCCTGAGGAAGAGATCAGTAAGAATCTCAAAACGCGTTGGAGAAAGCTGGGAGTCCTAAGATTATTGAATCATACACTGTACCGAAGAATAGTAAGGTTTTGGTAAGCGGGTAGCCTGCGCTAATATCCATCTTGAAACATCCATTGATATGTATGTGATCACGATTGCCTCAACATAAGGAAAATTGGCGGGAGCTCAAACAATAGAAAGAAATCTGTGAGAGACGCCGATACCGAGAGGGTACAGAAGTCTAAGTAAAGAGATGTTAACGAAAGCTGATCGCTTCATAAACGTGGAAAGAAGAAAGGCTAAGGCATCTGTTGGGAAAAGATACGGACAGAAGGAGACAAGAAAGAGATACTAAAGTAAACAGTTTGTGTATGCAATTGATTTTAAGTAACATACAACAGAAGAAGTACACGGTAGTATTGGAAACAATGTATCTGTTGCATTTTGATGCATGATGTCCAAGAAAGAGTTAACCACAGAGCCAGAATTGTCTACATAGCAGTCTGACTCTATATGCTCTTTTTTATGATTAAAATATCTCTAACAAAGAGGCACTGTGACATTTAAAAATAACATACAAGGATGTTGGTGAAATAGTGTATGGAGGATTCCTAGAAAAATATACTTTTTTTTCCCTTTTGTGGTAGATCACAAGAAAATTAGGGGCAAGTTGATATTTGGGACTACTACACTGTTTTCTCTTTTAGGGATTTTTTTATATGATATTGTATTTTTGGTACCAATTAGATATCGTTGGTGTTTTATTAGAGTTCTTATATGATCTTTTGATATAAAAGAGAATGGGGTGTTTATTAATATAAAACATTTTTTTTATTTGTGAGATAGTTATTGTATAGTATATTATGTGGTGGTTAATACTCTAACAGATTTGTCTACTCCAGAAGGGTTTACAGACATTGTGCTATACAGATTACCTGGTGCGCGGTGATACCTTACGATCCCATGACAGTGTATTGATCATGTGAAGGAGTGGAAGGGCCGCGCATACAGTGACTGAGGGTAGGTGTCTGGTTATCTCATCAGGAGACACTTGAGTCTGTATACAATTTTATTCATATATACTTTTTATTAATTCAGTTTTTAGGTGACTGAAACTGTACATTATATTATCGTTTGGATAGATCACGCCATATATCCTTATATATAGGGATAGATGGTTGCGGCCATTGAATCCCAACATTTCACCATATACATCTATATTAGAGAATTAGAGGATTAGAGAATTATCATAAATGTTTACATCTTATTAAAATTTCTTTTATTTTGATAATATAATCTCTTGGTTTGTTGTGCATGGGTCTGGGTATTCGGTCATAATTCCCCTTAAACGACAATCTTTTCTGTGTGTATTTTTAAGACCAAAGTTGTTGGAAACTTGCTGAGGAGGCCTTCACCTTTTAGTGGATTGACAACGGCTGAAGATGATTATTATATGTGTGTGTGTGTGTGTGTGTGTATATATATATATATATATATATATATATATATATATATATATATATATATATAAATACAGGGCTTAAAATTGGAAGTCCTTTGCTACTAGCCAGACCTGAAAAGTTACTCGCCACTGCAAGCCAAAACATACCCACCAGGACTGAATTTCTACTCGCCAGGGCTAAATTTTCACTCTCCATTGGCTAGTGGCGAGTGGAAATTTTGAGCCCTGTATAAATATACTTGTGTAGTAGTAGAAAGCACTCACAGGATCCTTTGTTGTATCGAAAGAAAGGGGTTTTATTCAATCAACGTTTTGACCAGCATCGTGGTCTTTATCAAGATCTCCACGAGTGCTGGACGAAATGTCAATTGAATAAAACCACTTTCTTTCATTACAACATAGGATCCTGGATCCCATAAGTGCTTTCTACAACTACACAAGTCTATGGTTACTTTTCTTTTGGATTAGCACCCAGGTCAACTGTAAGTCAACTAAAAACTAACCGTGAGTGCATCCCATATAGTGTGTGTGTATATATATCTATATATATAAAAGAATAAGCCTCATTGCATAATTTATGGTACCCCACACACAGAACATAATTTATGTCTCCTCAGAAAAGAAACTCGCATTGAACAGAATGTCTAATTACATAATTTATGTCTCATTAGGAGACACAACTCCTATTGGGTGATTGAATGGGGACTTTACTGCTCTCATTGGGTGATTCAATGGGGGCGTGTTTATCATACAGGGAGTTGGCCCGCCCCCTCCAGCCCGCCCACCAGTATCCAACTGACAAAAAAAAAATATATAACTGCCACTCGCTCCTGAGGTAAGGATATCAGTAACTTCTCCCGGTCCACTCACACTCTCACTCAGGATCATGACCCCACAAACACACTGTTTCACCTCCCACAGATAACTGTAACCCTCCATATACTCTGTTTCAGTATGAGGGTGTAATGTTCCCATAAAATACAAACTTAATAGCAACTCTTATTTAACTCATCATCTCTTCAGTCACCTCACAGTCTCAACTGTCACTCCTCCACTTCCTGCTTCCTGATTCCCACCCTTTCTCCTTAAAGGGAGAGAGATGCTTTGCTGTATGTTACAGAGGGCAAGCCTCAAACACCACTTTCTATTTGATACCTCAGCATATTGCTACATTGCCTCAACTGAAGAGCCACCGTGTGTTATATTGCTATGTTAGCTCAACTTAACCCTTTGAGTGCCAGAGGGGTAAGCAACGCTTTGCAAAGCACACATTCTGTCTCACACTCTCACACAGTCTCTCACACAGTCACAGTCGCACACAGTCTCACACTCTCACACAGTCTCACACTCTCACACAGTCTCACACTCTCAGTCTCACACTCTCACAGTCTCTCTCGCAGTCTCACACAGTCTCTCTCACAGTCTCACACAGTCCCTCACACTCTCACAGTCCCTCACACTCTCTCAGTCTCACAGTCTCACACAGTCTCTCTCGCAGTCTCACACAGTCTCTCTCGCCGTCTCACAGTCTCTCACACTCTCACAGTCTCTCACACTCTCACAGTCTCTCACACTCACACAGTCTCACACAGTCACACAGTCTCACACTTTCACACAGTCTCACACTTTCACACAGTCTCACACTCTCACAATCTCACACAATCTCTCTCGCACTCACACAGTCTCTCACACTCTCACAGTCCCTCACACTCTCAGTCTCTTACACTCTCACACTCTCTCACACACCGTCTCACACAGTCTCTCACACAGTCACAGTCTCACACAGTCTCTCTCGCAGTCTCACACAGTCCCTCACACTCTCACAGTCTCTTACACTCTCACACTCTCTCACACACCGTCTCACACAGTCTCTCACACAGTCACAGTCTCACACTCTCGCAGTCTCACACTCTCGCAGTCTCACACAGTCTCAGTCTCAAACTCTCACAGTCTCTCTCGCAGTCTCACACAGTCTCTCTAGCAGTCTCTCACAGTCCCTCACACTCTCACAGTCCCTCACACTCTCACAGTCTCTTACACTCTCAGTCTCACAGTCTCACACAGTCTCTCACAGTCTCACACTTTCACACAGTCTCACACTCTGTCTCACACTCTCACAGTCTCTCACAGTCTCTCTCGCAGTCTCACAGTCTCTCACAGTCTCTCTCGCAGTCTCACACAGTCTCTCTCGCAGTCTCACACACTCTCAGTCTCACACTCACAGTATCACACTCACAGTCTCTCTCGCAGTCTCACACAGTCTCTCTCGCAGTCTCACACAGTCCCTCACACTCTCACAGTCCCTCACACTCTCACAGTCCCTCACACTCTCAGTCTCACACACTCTCCGTCTCACACACTCTCAGTCTCTCACAGTCTCTCTCGCAGTCTCACACAGTCTCTCTCACAGTCTCTCACAGTCTCACACAGTCTCACACTTTCACACAGTCTCACACTCTCAGTCTCACACTCTCACACAGTCTCTCTCGCAGACTCACACAGTCTCCCTCGCAGTCTCACACACTCTGTCTCACACACTCTCAGTCTCACACACTCTCAGTCTCACACACTCTCAGTCTCACACTCTCAGTCTCTCACAGTCTCTCTCGCAGTCTCACAGTCCCTCACACTCTCACAGTCCCTCACACTCTCAGTCCCTCACACTCTCAGTCTCACACACTCTCAGTCTCACACTCTTACAGTCTCTCACAGTCTCACACAGTCTCTCTCGCAGTCTCACAGTCTCTCACACTCTCACAGTCTCTCACACTCTCACAGTCTCACACACTCTCACAGTCTCACACACTCTCACAGTCTCACACTTTCACACAGTCTCACACTTTCACACAGTCTCACACTTTCACACAGTCTCACACTCTCAGTCTCACACTCTCACAATCTCACACAGTCTCTCTCGCACTCACACAGTCTCTCACACTCTGTCTCTTACACTCTCACACTCTCTCACACACCGTCTCACACAGTCTCTCACACAGTCAAAGTCTCACACAGTCTCTCTCGCAGTCTCACACAGTCTGTCACACAGTCACAGTCTCACACAGTCTCTCTCGCACTCACACAGTCTCTCACACTCTCACAGTCCCTCACACTCTCAGTCTCTTACACTCTCACACTCTCTCACACACCGTCTCACACAGTCTCTCACACAGTCACAGTCTCACACAGTCTCTCTCGCAGTCTCACACAGTCCCTCACACTCTCACAGTCTCTTACACTCTCACACTCTCTCACACACCGTCTCACACAGTCTCTCACACAGTCACCGTCTCACACTCTCGCAGTCTCACACTCTCGCAGTCTCACACAGTCTCAGTCTCACACTCTCACAGTCTCTCTCGCAGTCTCACACAGTCTCTCTAGCAGTCTCTCACAGTCCCTCACACTCTCACAGTCTCTTACACTCTCAGTCTCACAGTCTCACACAGTCTCTCACACTCTCACAGTCTCTCACAGTCTCACACTTTCACACAGTCTCACACTCTGTCTCACACTCTCACAGTCTCTCACAGTCTCTCTCGCAGTCTCACAGTCTCTCACACTCTCACAGTCTCACACACAGTCTCACACTCTCTCTCACACTCTCTCAGTCTCACTCTAACACAGTCTCACACTCTCACACAGTCTCACACTCTCACACAGTCTCACACTCTCACACAGTCTCACACTCTCACACAGTCGCACTCTCTCTGTCACACGCAGTCTCACAGTCTCTCTCACACTCTGTCACACAGTCTCACACAGTCTCACACTCTCACACACAGTCTCACACTCTCACACACAGTCTCACACTCTCACACTCTCTCAGTCTCACACTCTCTCTCACACTGTCACAGTCTCTCACACTCTCTCACACTCTCACAGTCTCACACACAGTCTCACACTCTCACACACAGTCTCACACTCTCTCTCACACTCTCTCAGTCTCACTCTCACACAGTGTCACACTCTCACACACACACACTCTCACACACACACTCTCTGTCTCGCACACTCGCACGCTCTCAGTCTCTCACTCATTCACACTCTCAGTCTCACATGCTCTCACACTCTCACAGTCTCTCACTCTCACAGTCTCTCACTCATTCACACTCTCAGTCTCTCACTCATTCACACTCTCAGTCACACACTCTCACGGTCTCACACTCTCACAGTCTCTCTCTCTCACTCTCACAGTCTCTCACTCTCACTGTCTCACTCATCCACACTCTCAGTCTCACTCATTCACACTCTCAGTCTCACACACTCGCACTCTCTCAGTCTCGCACTCTCTGTCTCGCACTCTCTCAGTCTCGCACACTCTCACACGCTCTCACACTCTCACAGTCTCACACACACACAGTCTCACACACACAGTCTAACACACACAGTCTCACACTCTCTCACAGTCTCACACTCTCACAGTCTCACACTCTCTCACACTCTCTCACACTCTCACAGTCTCTCTCATTCTCAGTCTCACAGTCTCTCTCAGTCTCAGTCTCTCACACTCTCAGTCTCACAGTCTCTCACACTCTCTCTCACACTCTCACAGTCTCTCACACTCTCACAGTCTCTCACACTCTCACAGTCTCTCACACTCTCTCACACTCACATTCTCACACTCTCAGTCTCACACAGTCTCTCTCACTCTCTGTCTCACACCCAATCACTCACACACTCAATCACACTCACACAGTCTCACTCAATCACACTCTCACAGTCTCACTCAATCACACTCTCACACAGTCTCACTCTCACACTCAATCACACTCTCACAGTCTCACACTCTCACAGTCTCACACTCAATCACACTCTCACACTTAAAGTCTCGCAGTCACACTCAATCACAATCACACTCACAATCAATCACACTCTCACCCTCAATCACTCACACCCTCAATCACTCACACTCTCTCACTATCATACACACTCTCACTCACACATTCTTACTCAATCACACACACTCACTAACACACTCACTCAATCACACACACTCACTAACACTGCAGGCATAAGTACAAACACAAACTCATTACAATGACACATAAGTCAACCCCTTATGACTCACTTCTGTGTGTGTGTGTGTCTCTGTGTGTGCCTGTGTGTTTCTCACTGTGTGTGTTGCATGTCTGTATCACACTCTATGTGTCTGCATGTATGTGTGTATGACTGTCACTCTTTAAGCATCTCAGTGCATGCGTGTGCATTTGCGTGTGTGTCTCTGTGTTTGTCTCGCATCCGTGTGTGTGCATTAATTCCCTATATATCCTGACGGGCAACGCCGTCCCACATTGCTAGTATATATATATATATATATATATATATATATATATATATGGCTCATTTCTCCCAAACAAAATAAATAGCTGGTAAAATGGTGATGACTACACCAGTGTGATAAACTCTCCAGTCTCTATGTTATTCTTTGGAGCAAATGCACTAATATCTCAAATTGAAGAAATCTTAGAGCATTGGCTCCATAGGCCTTGGAAAGTTTATCACACTGGATAAGTCATCTCCACTTTATAAAGCCTGGTGTTAATCTTGTTAAGAAATATTTTTTTAAAAAGGTTTGAATTAGAATAATTATTAGAATAATTTTTATATTAAGCAGCTACCAGCAGTGGAAGTGCCCTTGTTTTGGTCATCAGGAAAATTCCTAAAATGCATGTATGTTTTTTCCATGGCAAAAGTTTGCTTCTCCTCTAAACAGCTTAAAAAGCTAACGATGCTTGTGTTTAACATTGTGGGATGTCAGTAGTAAAATAATTTTCAGTGCATTCCTAGAAAACTCAAAATGAATACTTTTCCAGCCAGTAATATTTCAGAGCTGCTGCCACATTGTCTAATGAGTGGAATAATACTCTGGCAAAGAGCTCCTTCAAACTGAGATCATTATACTGCACACTCTAAAAGATCTGTGACTCATTGCAGACAGAAATACACAAGGAAGTATGTATAAAGAAACTGGATAAATTCTGGGTCAAACAAAGTATTATACTACACAAATAAACATCCCTATACTTAACATTGATTGAATTGGACTGTTTAACTCCTTTAATGGGGGAACGAAAACTCACATGGCAGAGACACTATTGAGGGATTATTGGAGACTCCATCATTCCTTGCTGCACTTCATGTTTGTGAATTAATGTCACTTTTTTGCACCTGTACAGTATATTATGGTGTCCTAACATTGTGAGTTTTCTGATCCATCCCTTAACGACCCATAACGTGCAAGGATTGTCATGGGTGAACTTGTATCACAGTATCCCTAGGCAGCCTAGTGCTCCTGTGCTTCCTACCTCTGTATTGCCACTGGCCTGCATGGACTTCAGCCACTTCCTCATTCCTGACATCAGGTAACAGGCACTAGCACGGACTCCTGTTTATGGGCCTATTCTGGGTGGCCTAATTGGGTCCCTCCTCCTTCTGCTCCTTTAAAATCCTCCTTGGGGCTAGGAGTCCTTGCCCTTACGTGGTGTTTCTGTTCAGTACTCTTTGTGCTCCATTGTGACCCATGTCTGTCTGAGAACTTGCTCCGTGTATGAGCCCGGCTTGTCTGACTACCCACATCGGTTCTGACCTGTGGCTCTGGCTGACTACTCGCTCCATGTATGACCCAGGCTTGCCTGACTACCCACATCGGTTCTGACCTGTGGCTCTGGTGGACTACTCACTCCGTGTATGACCCCGGCTTGTCTGACTACCCACATCGGTTCTGACCTGTGGCTCTGGCTGACTAACTTGCTTTGTGTTGACCCAGGCTTCCCTGACCAGAGGACCTGGCTACTACTCACTAAGTGTAGTCCCTGGTTTGCCTGACCAGAGACCCTGGCTATTACTCACTCAGTGTAGTCCTCGGTTTGTCTGACCAGTGGCTCTGGCTCTACTCGCTCCGTGTAGTCCCCGGTCTGTCTGACCTGTGGCTCTGGCTGCCTACTCACTCCATACACTACTAGCTTGCCTAACCTGTAGTCTTGTTGCACTGTGGCTCTGGTTGGCTCTCGCTCCCTGTTGCCCCCGATCGCAGACCGAAGTGGTGACTTACACATACGATACTATTCTCAATGTTGTCCCACTCGAACTACTCCCCTAGTCTCGGTTTCTCACAGTAGTGCTGTGCACAGCACAGTGTGCAGCTCCGGAGAGGACCTTGGGTCCTATTAGTCTGTGTCTGGGGTTCTGTGTGGGCTTTACCATTATTGTTGTATTTATTAATAAAGGTGGTTATATTAATATATTCTTTGTGTCTGTCCTTCTTTGCCTGAATACCGTGACAACTTGCCATAAAGACTCATGAAGGTCCTGGCACATCATGGATTTCAGGGCTCCCCACGCAACTGCACACCGTTTAAATTAGTGGGGATTTGTCTTCTGTGGTACAGTTGGTATACCCCAGAACTGCTCTATTTCTTATTAAATCAGCCTCCAACTCTCATCAGTTAATAAATATTACAGTAAGTATTTTAAAGTTGTATCATTCGGGCGTTATGCCGTTAATAGGTATGGGTGGAGCAGACCTCTACAGGTAAGGTTTTGAGGTTCCTGCTTACTCAATGCAGATGTTCTCCTAAGAGCCACATAAAAAATTGATTCCCAATGTCGTCTCAGTTTTTAAAATATCCCTGCTGGATCATAGGGGGTTAATCAGTAGCTCAGTGATTGTTATTAAATTAATCCATCTGCAATTAAAGGAGTTTTATGAAAAACTTTATGTTATAGAAGTTTTTCTGCTGAGTAAACCTAGGGCACTCCTACTGCTGTCAGTTGTTTTATTCAAATAACCAGGAAGTGAATTTACTGTACGTTTACTTCCTGTAAGTCACTGATTTTCCTCTTCATTACAATGTAGTAGAATAACAAATTGGAATTTGACCACTAGAGGGCAATGTTAATGTAAAATAAAACATGGGTTTAAACTGTAATAACACTGGAAATATGCATCCATCAGCAGTGGGAGTATAATTATTTAACTCAACAGGAAAAGCCCTACAATATATATTTTTTCATAAAAAAAAGTTTACTGCTCCTTTAAGGAGGGTGATCATGATGAATACCTGACCTGTTGGACTGGATCTGTGAAATACTGCTAGGAAGGAGTAGTAAACTTTTTTATGAAAACCTGCATGCTGTAGAACTTTTCCTTGTGAGTAAAACAAGGGTACTCTCACCACTGTCAGTTGTTTTATTCAAAGGAGCCCCACTATGCGAGCCAGAAGCGGCAGAGGGAGATGATGAACCAAGCCGATTTCGAAACCCAAAAACTGAACCACCTGAGATGGCACCAGAGCCGACTTCTCCCTGTTGACAATGAAACACAAAGACTCCAGGAAGCTCACAACGAAGCGAGTCTGAGTCTGAATGCGGGATACATCGACGCAAAACAACAACAAGTCGTCCAAGTAAATCAAACATCTAATGCCCAGAGACCTGAAATGTGCTACCAGCGGCTTCAGCAGCTTCGTGAAGCACCGCGGAGCCGAACTGAGGCCGAAAGGCAGGCATGTAAACTGGCACAGATGACCTTGCCATCTGAAACGCAGGAAACGACAACACTCTGACTCCACTGGGACAGAAAGGTAAGCGTCCTTGCGGTCAAGAGGAGTAAACCATTCTCCCTCGGTGAGAAGGTCTCGTAAGGGATGGATCCCCTCCATCTTGAAGTGGCGATAAACCACAAAAGCGTTTAGGTTCCACAGATTGATCACCGGTCGAAAATCTCCCGTCTTCTTTCTGATGAGGAAGATATTGCTGACAAACCCTCCCTCACTGTGCATGAACTGAACTGCGCCTTTTGAAAACAGAGATCGAATCTCGGTATCTATCAAATGTTAGTTGTCCACCGACACCACGGCCACTGGAGGAGGTGAAAGTTGCACCAGGGTAGTGTGAAACTCAATGATGTATCCTCTCACCGTCTGAAGCACCCAGTGGTCCTAGAAAATCTCCTCCCAAGTCTGCAAATATAGAGCAATTCTGCCAGCAGTATAAACATTCAGAGGAACATTTGCCAGATGATCTCTTACCTGTAGGGAATCTGGAATGGCCTTAACTACGCTGATGTCTGGTTCTGTCAGCACCCCTGGCAAAGGAGGTCGTCCTATAAATATAGGACAACAACTACAAGCAAATAATCAAATTAGATATATCACCTACACAAGTCTACTATTGTTTTGTTTGTGTACTAGCAAATTTGTGCAGATTGGCAGGGGTTCCACTTAATACGCACAGTCCATTTTAGGTTTAGTCTGAAGCATGAACACAGTCCCAGCAGAGGCAGGAGTGGGGCACACAGCCTACTGCACATTCACCAGGTGCTGGTTTACATGAAGCTTCTTTGTACCTTGCAGTCTCAGCAGAGAGTTAGGAGAAGACATCCCAAGGGATCACTCACAGTACACTTTTCTTACGCTTGAGTTGTAGCCACTGGAGTTTAGCTTTACGGCACCAATTTTGTCATAAGAACATCAGGGCACTTTCATTGCCTGTAACTGCCACAGCTGAGGACACACACCAGTCTGAGATTCCCCCATACTGCCTTAGCAAGCACATGGGACAGTCAAACTCCAGACAGGCCCCTGGCATCTCTCCATACTACAGAAGCCATACCCCCACTTCTGCATCCACATCTCACTTCTCCCTCTCCCTGAGTGTCTCTCTTAGACTTTCATAGTTACCCCCTCCAGGATCTGATGCCACAGCTATCGTTCACAATATATATTGCATAACCTGCTCTATGGGAGTAAGGAACACACATTCAACTCACACAGGTTTTATTTCCCCCTATATCTGCCCAGGTGTTAAATGACTTTCCTCAAGTTGTGTTAGTGATCCACAGGGGGCTAAGACTGAATATATTGTGTTAGCTAGACTCCATGGTACCATCGCTCTGTGCATCAAACATACATATTAACCCCCTCAATGCTGGTAAAAGGTTAACATTCTATAATACATGCAATAAAGAACATTCATATTTGCAAGAATGTGAATGCATAGTGAAGACAACGGGTGTCACTGAATACTGACAGGGTTCATTCTCAGAAACAAGCCAAAAATGATGTGAGAGGCTCTGAGCACAAACAAAAGCACAATGGCCTGTTCTCCGGCTAGTCACCGCTCAAGAGCATCACATTTTAGCTCTCTAGTGCCATTACAGAGGAGAAATTTCCACATACATATTAGACTAATCCCACCCATAAGGGCGGTCCAGTACCAAAATGATGGGCAAGTCTCCTCTGCACGGAAAAAACAGCTAAGCCCAGACGTACGTTTCGGTCTTATTTTGGGCCTCGTCAGTGAGGTGCAGCTGGCTTCCCTAGGCACTGAGAGCAAGGGGTCCACATCTGGATTACCCTTTACACTTAGGGAGAGACCCTAAGTGTCTCGTAGAAACAAGCCAAAAATGATGTGAGAGGCTCTGAGCACAAACAAAAGCACAATGGCCTGTTCTCCATCTAGTCACCGCTCAAGAGCATCACATTTTAGCTCTCTAGTGCCATTACAGAGGAGAAATTTCCACATACATATTAGACTAATCCCACCCATAAGGGCAGTCCAGTACCAAAATGATGGGCAAGTCTCCTCTGCACAGAAAAAAACAGCTAACCTCAGATGTACATTTCGGTCTTATTTTGGGCCTCATCAGTGAGGTGCAGCTGGTTTCCCTAGGCACTGAGAGCAAGGGGTCCACGTCTGGATTACCCTTTATACTTAGGGAGAGACCCTAAGTGCTTCGTAGAAACAAGCCAAAAATGATGTGAGAGGCTCTGAGCACGAACAAAAGCACAATGGCCTGTTCTCCGGCTAGTCACCGCTCAAGAGCATCACATTTTAGCTCTCTAGTGCCATTACAGAGGAGAAATTTCCACATACATATTAGACTAATCCCACCCATAAGGGCGGTCCAGTACCAAAATGATGGGCAAGTCTCCTCTGCACGGAAAAACCAGCTAACCCCAGACATACGTTTCGGCCTTATTAGGGTGTCTCCCTAAGAGTGAAGGGTAATCCAGACATGGACCCCTTGCTCTCAGTGCCTAGGGAATCCAGCTGCACCCTCCTGACAAGGCCCACCAAGGCCAAAACGTACGTCTGGGGTTAGCTGGTGTTCCCATGTGGGAGAGACTTGCCTGTCCTTTTGGGCGGGATTAGTCTAATAAATTTCTCCTCTGCAATAGCACTAGAGAGCTAAAATATGATCTTTCTGAGCAGTGACTAGCCGTAGGACAGGCCATCGTGCTGTTTGTCCGTTATCGGAAGCCTCTCACATTTTATATGTTGTATCTGAATACTCTTAGGGTGTCTCCCTAAGAGTGAAGGGTAATCCAGACGTGGACCCCTTCCTCTCAGTGCCTAGGGAATCCAGCTGCACTCTCCTGACGAGGCCCAACAAGGCCAAAACGTACGTCTGGGGTTAGCTGGTGTTCCAGTGTGGGGGAGACTTGCCTGTCGTTTTGGAACTGGACTGCCCTTTTGGGCGGGATTAGTCTAATATGTACATGGAAATTTTTCCTCTGCAATGGCACTAGAGGGCTAAAACGTGATGTTTCTGAGCGGTGACTAGCCATTGGACAGGCCATTGTGCTGTTTGTCCGTTCTCGGAAGCCTCTCACATTTTATATGTTGTATCTGAACACTCTTAGGGTGTCTCCCTAAGAGTGAAGGGTAATCCAGACGTGGACCCCTTGCTCTCAGTGCCTAGGGAATCCAGCTGCACCCTCCTGACGAGGCCCAACAAGGCCGAAACGTACTACAGAGGTTAGCTGGTGTTCCCGTGTGGGGGAGACTTGCCTGTCATTTTGGAACTGGACTGCCCTTTTGGGCGGGATTAGTCTGATATGTACATGGAAATTTCTCCTCTGCAATGGCACTAGAGAGCTAAAACGTGATGCTTCTGAGTGGTGACTTGCCATAGGACAGGCCATTGTGCTGTTTGTCTGTTCTCAGAAGCCTCTCACATTTTATATGTTGTATCTGAATACTCTTAGGGTGTCTCCCTAAGAGTGAAGGGTAATCCAGACGTGGACCCCTTGCTCTCAGTGCCTAGGGAATCCAGCTGCACTCTCCTGACGAGGCCCAACAAGGCCGAAACGTACGTCTGGGGTTAGCTGGTGTTCCAGTGTGGGGGAGACTTGCCTGTCATTTTGGAACTGGACTGCCCTTTTGGGCGGGATTAGTCTAATATGTACATGGAAATTTTTCCTCTGCAATGGCACTAGAGGGCTAAAACGTGATGTTTCTGAGCGGTGACTAGCCGTAGGACAGGCCATTGTGCTGTTTGTCCGTTCTCGGAAGCCTCTCACATTTTATATGTTGTATCTGAATACTCTTAGGGTGTCTCCCTAAGAGTGAAGGGTAATCCAGACGTGGACCCCTTGCTCTCAGTGCCTAGGGAATCCAGCTGCACCCTCCTGATGAGGCCCAACAAGGCCGAAACGTATGTCGGGGGTTAACTGGTGTTCCCGTGTGGGGGAGACTTGCCTGTCATTTTGGAACTGGACTGCCCTTTTGGGCGGGATTAGTCTAATATGTACATGGAAATTTCTCCTCTGCAATGGCACTAGAGAGCTAAAACATGATGCTTCTGAGCGGTGATTAGCCGTAGGACAGGCCATTGTGCTGTTTGTCCGTTCTCAGAAGCCTCTCACATTTTATATGTTGTATCTGAATACTCTTAGGGTGTTTCCCTAAGAGTGAAGGGTAATCCAGACGTGGACCCCTTGCTCTCAGTACCTAGGGAATCCAGCTGCACCCTCCTGACGAGGCCCAACAAGGCCGAAACGTACGTCGGGGGTTAGCTGGTATTCCCGTGTGGGGGAGACTTGCCTGTCATTTTGGAACTGGATTGCCCTTTTGGGCGGGATTAGTCTAATATGTACATGGAAATTTTTCCTCTGCAATGGCACTAGAGGGCTAAAACGTGATGTTTCTGAGCGGTGACTAGCCATTGGACAGGCCATTGTGCTGTTTGTCCGTTCTCGGAAGCCTCTCACATTTTATATGTTGTATCTGAATACTCTTAGGGTGTCTCCCTAAGAGTGAAGGGTAATCCAGACGTGGACCCCTTGCTCTCAGTGCCTAGGGAATCCAGCTGCACCCTCCTGACGAGACCCAACAAGGCCGAAACGTACTATAGGGGTTAGCTGGTGTTCCCGTGTGGGGGGAGACTTGCCTGTCATTTTGGAACTGGACTGCCCTTTTGGGCGGGATTAGTCTGATATGTACATGGAAATTTCTCCTCTGCAATGGCACTAGAGAGCTAAAACGTGATGCTTCTGAGTGGTGACTAGCCGTAGGACAGGCCATTGTGCTGTTTGTCTGTTCTCAGAAGCCTCTCACATTTTATATGTTGTATCTGAATACTCTTAGGGTGTCTCCCTAAGAGTGAAGGGTAATCCAGACGTGGACCCCTTGCTCTCAGTGCCTAGGGAATCCAGCTGCACCCTCCTGATGAGGCCCAACAAGGCCGAAACGTACGTCGGGGGTTAACTGGTGTTCCCGTGTGGGGGAGACTAGCCTGTCATTTTGGTACTGGACTGCCCTTTTGGGCGGGATTAGTCTAATATGTACATGGAAATTTCTCCTCTGCAATGGCACTAGAGAGCTAAAACATGATGCTTCTGAGCGGTGACTAGCCGTAGGACAGGCCGTTGTGCTGTTTGTCCGTTCTCAGAAGCCTCTCACATTTTATATGTTGTATCTGAATACTCTTAGGGTGTTTCCCTAAGAGTGAAGGGTAATCCAGACGTGGACCCCTTGCTCTCAGTACCTAGGGAATCCAGCTGCACCCTCCTGACGAGGCCCAACAAGGCCGAAACGTACGTCGGGGGTTAGCTGGTATTCCCGTGTGGGGGAGACTTGCCTGTCATTTTGGGCGGGATTAGTCTAATATGTACATGGAAATTTCTCCTCTGCAATGGCATTAGAGAGCTAAAACGTGATGCTTCTGAGCGGTGACTAGCCGTAGGATAGGCCATTGTGCTGTTTGTCCGTTCTCAGAAGCTTCTCACATTTTATATGTTGTATCTGAATACTCTTAGGGTGTCTCCCTAAGAGTGAAGGGTAATCCAGACGTGGATCCCTTGCTCTCAGTGCCTAGGGAATCCAGCTGCACCCTCCTGATGAGACCCAACAAGGCCGAAACGTACTTCGGGGGTTAGCTGGTGTTCCCATGTGGGGAAGACTTGCCTGTCATTTTGGAACTGGACTGCCCTTTTGGGCGGGATTAGTCTAATATGTACATGGAAATTTCTTCTCTGCAATGGCACTAGAGAGCTAAAACGTGATGCTTCTGAGCGGTGACTAGCCGTAGGACAGGCCATTGTGCTGTTTGTCCGTTCTCAGAAGCCTCTCACATTTTATATGTTGTATCTGAATACTCTTAGGGTGTCTCCCTAAGAGTGAAGGGTAATCCAGACGTGGACCCCTTGCTCTCAGTGCCTAGGGAATCCAGCTGCACCCTCCTGACGAGGCCCAACAAGGCCGAAACGTACATCTGGGGTTAGCTGGTGTTCCCGTGTGGGGGAGACTTGCCTGTCATTTTGGAACTGGACTGTCCTTTTGGGCGGGTTTAGTCTAATATGTACATGGAAATGTCTCCTCTGCAATGGCACTAGAGAGCAAAAACGTGATGCTTCTGAGCGGTGACTAGCCGTAGGACAGGCCATTGTGCTGTTTGTCCGTTCTCAGAAGCCTCTCACATTTTATATGTTGTATCTGAATACTCTTACAGTGTCTCCCTAAGAGTGAAGGGTAATCCAGACGTGGACCCCTTGCTCTCAGTGCCTAGGGAATCCAGCTGCACTCTCCTGACGAGGCCCAACAAGGCCGAAACGTACATCTGGGGTTAGCTGGTGTTCCCGTGTGGGGGAGACTTGCCTGTCCTTTTGGGCGGGATTAGTCTAATATGTACATGGAAATGTCTCCTCTGCAATGGCACTAGAGAGCTAAAACGTGATGTTTCTGAGCGGTGACTAGCCGTAGGACAGGCCATTGTGCTGTTTGTCTGTTCTCAGAAGCCTCTCACATTTTATATGTTGTAGGGTTCATTCTCAGACTGACCACCATTCTGTCACTGTATTAGTTCGGACTTGAGGAACCTTGGAGTGGCAAGCCAATTGTAACACATTTTTAATGAAGCAGCACTAGATATTTGTGTGTTTTTTTATAATAAAAATTTACCGCTCTTTTAACCCTTTGAGGTTGGACACCCCTTTGAGTTAAAGTATAAGACGCACCAAAGAGCAACAAAATATTATGCGACTAATTTAGTTTGCCTGAAAAAAGAACAGGATTAGCCAAAAAATATAAAGTTATCATAAATGAAATGGCCACACATTCTCAATCGTGGTAGCAATGTCTCTTATTTAGAGACCAAAGAAGCTGAGGGCAAGACCCAAACTCTGCCCCATGAAAGGATTTATGTGAAAGCTTCAGGGGGAGGACTTTGGAGTCCCAGGGTACTAAAAAATGAATCACTTCTGCCTCAGTGGACATAGCATCCAGTACTAATTATAGATGTATTTGGGGGAATCAATCCACACAGAATTGGTTTCATAGAGGATCATAGGATCATGTGCCCAAGTTAAGGTAAGTAAGGGTTACCTAATCCTTAAAGGACCAAAGGAGTGTGAAGCACATTTCTTTGCAATGCATTGCACATCCCCCTGGTACTTACAGGGTTAATAGGAGAGGTTAGCCTTCCTTTAAGACCAAGGAACAGCAAACATGTCAATCCATACTATGGCCTAGATTACATTGCAGCTGACAGGGCTGGATTTCCAAGAAGGCAGAGTAGGCACCTTCCTAGAGCTTCAACTTTTGGGTGGTGCCTCAGCTCTGCTGGCCACACCCACATTCTGAATTGTGGGTGTGGTCAGAGCAACCTTATTGTATCTGAACCAGTTACATACCCCTTTACAGTCTGTTATTTAACTGCTTGTTAGATCGCCAATGAATAACATATGACTTAGTGCATTGGCTCCATAGACTAAAGAAAAGATCTTTATCTTATTCTATGGAGCCAATGTAAGATTTCTCCAAAATGGAGAAGCAAAACAGAACAAAAAAAAAAAAAATGGAGCAACAAAATGGAGCAAAAAAATGCAGCAAGATAATAGAGAAAAAATGGAGCAAACAATGGAGCAAGAATAGGGAGCAAAAAATGGAGCAAAAAAAACAATGCTTCAGGTCCTATGTTATTCTATGGAACCAATGCTACAGCTTTCTCCAACATTAGAGGTCTTAGTGCATTGACTTCCTAAAGCATGGGTGTCCAGGTTCGGTCCTCCATGGCCATTACCGGGCCAGGATTTAATACCTCTAAAGTTAGAGAAATCTGGAGCTTTTTGCACCATTGTGATGCTCCATTTTCTGCACTGTTTTCTTGCTCTAATTTGCTCCATTTTGCACCCTTTTTGCTCCTGATTTCATGCTCCATTTTGAAGAATTCTTAATTCATTGGCTTCATTGAAAACATAAGACTTAGTGCATTGGCTCCATAGAGTAAAGAAAAAATCTCCAACTCCAGTGTTATTCTATGTAGCCAATGTATTAAGATTTCGCCAAAATGGAGCAAGAAAACAAAGCTAAAAAAGGTGCAAAAAATGGAGCAAGAAAACAGAGCAAAAAATGGGGCAAGAAAATGGTACAAAAAAGTGGGGCTCCAAGTTCTATGTTATTCTACAGAGCCAATGCCTACAGCTTTAGAGGTATTAGTGCATTGGCTGGATAGAATAAATAGATCTTTGTGCAAGAAAACTGAGCAACAAAACTAAAGCAAAAATTATGCTCCAATTCCAGTGTTATTCTATGGAACCAATGCTTAAAGATTTCACCAACATTAGAGGTCTTAGTGCATTGGCTCAAAACAGTAAAGAAAAGGTCTCCAATGTTATTCTATGGAGCCAATGTGTTAAGATGTATCCAAAATGAAGCAAAAAAAAGTATTTTCATCCACTTCTGGAAATTTTCACATTACTGTGAAGAATAAATCTAAAAATGGGTTTGGCCATAAAAAAGGGTGTGGTTAGATGAGGGTATATGGTTGGTAGTGGGACCAAGGTAGGGATAAGGACACCAGAGGGTGCTGTTCCTTGGGGCGCATAAGATGTAAATACGGCCATGGCAGTTGATATGTTTTAATAATGGTTTTATCCAACAGATTCCCACTGAAGCCTACAGAAAAATCTGTAGATAAGGCTTTTCATAAAGTGATCACCTCCAATGGAGTCCAGACCTATATTGGGATCAGCTGCAATTTTAGTCTTGAAAAACCTTTTGTTGTGTCTGGAAAAGTGGCATTAGGATTGAGTTAGTCATGACCACAATTCAGAAGAGTGGGTGTGGCCAGCATAGCTTAGGGGATGCTTATACAGAGACCTTGCTTATTTTACTTGTTTTGAAATCTGGTCATTATAATGAGTAAAGAGTAAAAAAGGGTGGGTTTAGCTATAACTCCATCCAAAGACTGATGTACTACTGTTAGCACTTTTATTCAATATTAAATATTTAAAATTATGTGATGATTCCAGTCTTGAACCATATTCCTGTCTGCCAAGCATTAAATAAGTCAAGAGAGCTGAAACCTGTCCTCAAGCTTCCCCCTAACATTAACTCTGATGGATCCTTCAGAATGAATGAGTCACTGACTGATTCACCATTGGGGGGCCTGGGGGTGGGACTGCTGAAATAAGTCATTATTAAAAATTAATTGTCATAATTTTTTCCCCTTTTAAACCACTTGGCTTCCAAAAACTCATCCAACAATGCATTGGAAATCTCTGGAATCCAAGGGGTTTACATAAAAGTGTACATTAAGCTACTGGGTTTGCAAGATAAATGTATCATACTTGCAGCCATTAGTAGCTCATTGATGAAGAAAATCTTCCTGATATAACTAGTTCCCTGTTAGATATAGTTAACTGGCTCACAGATATATCACTGATGTACAAATCACAAATCAGTGATCAGCAGGTTACTTTACAGACACCACAAAGGTGGCTGACTCCTGTGGGACCAGCAGGGCTAGATTTATCATAAGGCAGAGTAGGCATCTGCCTACAGGTGCACCCCACAGATGGGCGCCTGTCATTGGTATTTTTTTTTTTTTAATTAGCCTCCCTCGCCACGCTGTGCTCAGTGACATCATCTCCCAGTGCTCTGCATTGAAGAGAAGACCACGCGGGATCTCCAGCATCTACAGGTCTGTGCAGAAGGAGGCCACGCTGCTGGACCACCAGGGAGGTAGGAAACGGACACAGGGGGGGATCAATGTGAGGGCAATATGGAGATGATAGGGGCAATGTGGAGATGATGGGAGGCAAGTTGGAGCTGACGAGGCAATTTGAGGGCAATATGGAGATGATGGGGGCAATGTGGAGATGATGGGGCAATGTGAGGGCAATATAAAGCTGATGGGGGCAAGTTGGAGCTGATGGGGGGCAAAGTGAGGGCAATATGGAGATGGTGGGGGCAATGTGGTGATGATGGGAGGCAAGTTGGAGCTGACGGGGCAATGTGAGGGCAATATGGAGATGATGGGAGTAATGTGGCGATTATGGGGGAAATGTGAGGGTAATATGGAGCTGATGGGGCAAGTTGGAGCTGATGGGGGCAATGTGAGGGCAATATGGAGATGATGGTGCAAGGTGGAGATGATGGTGGGCAAGTTGGAGCTGATGGGGGCAATATGGAGCTAATGGGTGGCAATGTGAGGGCAATATGGAGCTGATGGGGGTCAAGTTGGAGTTGATGGGGGCAATATGAGGGCAATATGGAGATGATGGGGGCAATGTGGAGATGATGGGGGCAAGTTGGAGCTGATGGGGCAATATGGAGCTGATGGGGGCAATGTGAGGGCAATATAGAGATGATGGGGGAAATATGGAGCTGATGGGGGGCAATGTGAGGGCAATATGGAGATGATGGGGGCAATGTGTGGATGATGGGGCAATGTGAGGGCAATATGGAGATGATTGGGGCAATATGAGGGCAATATGGAGCTGATGGGGGGCAATGTGGAGATTAGGAGCTTTGTGGAGGTGTCCATGGAGATGGCCAATGGGGGGGCGGGCTCTTCAGAGTTCTGTGTCTACAGGCTCCTGAGATGTAAATCTGGCCCTGGGGACCAGGAATGTTTATATGCATAGGTGTCTGCAGTCTCTTCTTCTATGGGGCTTCACCTTTGGTTTCTGTTTGTCCCCAAGGTCAGATAGTAATAAAGGAGTTAGTATGTCCTTGGTGCACAACATAACAACGAGGGGTACGGAACACATTTCAATGCATTGGGTACCTCTCTGGCACTCACAGGTTTAAAGGGATCCAAAGAAAATCTGTTTAGGGGCCTTTTTCATAATTTTGCCCGGGCCTCTAAAGTTCTTAGAACTGCTCTTTGTGGAATGAATCAGGCAGCAAGTACGAAGTAAATGCAACTACTTTGAAAAATATCCATAAAGAGAATGCCACTTCCAATACTCTCAATTCTCTGTGCCATAAAACAAGATGTTTTCATTGCATTTAAAGTGCATTTATGGCCATGAAAATACCAAAGTATTATGTGATAATGTCAATATACCTATGGGAAAATGCAAAAACTTTTTTTACCACGTCAAATAAGACACATAATGACAGAAGTATCTGTGAAGGGCTCTTGGAGTTTTTTCCTCAAGCTAATGCTAAATAATGTATTTGAGTCTCTGAGACAAAACCACTGATAACATTTATGACTTGCAATGCAATTCAGCAAAGATGTGCTCTGAGTGTAAAATACTGCAGGTGATCTTATACTAAAGTTATTATTTTCTGCCATCTTGTGGTAAAAGTTGGAATCATCACCCAGAAATACTCTGCAAAATTATGAAAATGGTGTGAGGGAAAAAATAACTTTATTTCATTTTATACCACATTGATTCACAATTCACAATATATATCTTAGTACAACAAGACCAAAGTGTAAAATATAAATGAAGATCACCCAGACTTTTAGGTTCGATGTGCAATAGGCAACATTGTTGTAGGGGATAGATGCCTACCTTCTGGTATAGCAAACAGCATCAAATGGCATGCAGAATCTTAATAGAAGTGGTTATAAACTAGGCAAGAAAGGTAAAGGTAATGTCTAGATTCAAGTGCTAGCTATTTTTGTTCATTAAAGGGATAGTAATGTTTTCTAAAAATATAAGCTCTGATTACTCTTCATAGTATGTTGGCCATTTAGTGATGTATTTCAATAATGTCCGTATAGTAGTTCAAGAGCAATTCAGTTCTAAAGGATCCCCCTCCCACTCCTTTTACCTCTCTCTAGCCACCTCCCCTCAGTTGTGGAATCTGATCCTGATACAGGACAGCACGCAGTAAGGGACAATCTTCATACACAGATTATAAGGAAAACCCTGCCCCCTTGACGAAGGAGAAAAGGATTTTCCTTATGCTCAGTGAAGATTGTCCCTCGCTGCATGCTGTCTGGTCATCTTAGAGAGGCATCATGAGGCAGGGGAAAGGTGTGGGAAAGAGATCCTTTAGAATTGAATTGCTCTTGAACTACTAAATGGACATTATTGAAATGCAGCGCTAAATAGCCCACATGCTATGAAGAGTAATCGGAGCTGATGTGTTTAGAAAACATTGCTATCCCTTTAAACATACCACAATGATGGATAGTGTAATTATACTGGAGGACAAAGCAGCATAATGTACTATACAATACCAGGTTTGCAAAGATGGATCTATTGCACAATACATTTTATCACCACAGCACTTAAGATTTGTTTCTAAACAGAGCACCTACCATAGTCTGGATTCTAATTTTTCAATATGAAGATTAGTAGTGAGGGTGGGAGTCAGTCACATACCAAGGTATTTGTACGAGTTGACCGGGGCCAAGGTATGAATAAACTATATTATGATGGTTAAAAAGGTATTGTGGGGATTAATTAGTTTGAGCATTTTACCAAATACCATTGTGATAGTTTTGTCAGTTTTTAAGAACACTTTGTTTTTAGTGATCCATTTTTCAACTTCAGAGAAGGCATCCCATTATACTTCTTCAAGTTGTGATACATTTGTAATTTTAGTTTAGGTTACACTATCATCTGCATAAATGTGCACAGAAGATTCTTTGCAAACCATGGGCAGATGATTTATAAATGGGGAAAATAGAGGACAGCCAAGAATGGAGCCTTGGGGAACCCCACATGCTCCTTTGAGTGGAAGGGAAACACTGTCAGCAATAGACACATATTGTGTGTGTAATGAATAGGATTGAATCCAGTTTAACCCCTTAGTGACTGGCCAAGCGCTCGCGGTCAGCACTTAACACCCGCCAAACTTTTTTTTTTTTTCATAACTTAAAATGATTTCCGGGATGTACATGTACATCCTCTGTCCACCTGGGACATCCATGTATGTCCTCGGGCGGTAAGGGGTTAAAGTGTTAACTTTTTGAGCTTATTTATCAGAATATTATGGTCTATTGTATCAAAGGCCTTTGCAAAATATAGGAAAATAGCTCTAGTAAGTTTACAATTTTCCATGTCATTCTGGATATCATTGCATACTTATAGGAGGGCCACAGGTGTTAAGTGATTTGGATGAAAACCAGACTGAAATGGGGTGAAAAAGCTGGACAGATGGTAATACTTGTAGAAAGAAATAAAGCGGCACCAATATACTATGTAAGATGTAATCATCCATGTATAACTCACCAAATGGATACCGATGGGTGCAGATACCTCTCAGGCTTCCAAATCACCTTACTTTTGACAGAGAACAAACAGGATCGCACTCCAAAAGTATGTAGGCAAATGATAATAAAATCAGCTTTATTTGGGCCAACAATACTAACAAACACTGGGCACCCTCATCTTATGCATTTTGCACAATGCTGTGCTTACTCATAGAAGAGTAAGCACAGCATTGTGAGAACGCGTAAGATGTGGGTGCCGGGTGTCTGTTAGTATTTTTGGTTCAAATAAAGCTGATTTTATTACCATTTGCCTACAAACTTTTGGAGTGCAATCACAGTTGGTAATACTGACATTGTTGCTTGTGGGCACATTCTCCAACAAGAATTAGTACAATAATGCATACTTTGACTGAAAATGATTCATGTATCCAGTATAAAGATTCAGTACATACCATAATCTCACAATTAGTACCAACCTAGTAAATAAAAGGTGCACATGAATCGTTTGGCATCTATAATGAAGAAGGAGACAATTAAAGGAGATTGAACAGACAAGAACAGACATAGAGAGAAAAGGTAAAGAAGACAAGAAAGAATATAGAAGTGGGAGAGAGAGATAACGGAGAGAGCAACCTAGACAGATCAAAGAGTCGAGTAGCGGTAGCTCCACAGTTACATAGCTACATACTTCCCAATAACCAATGGGAGCCGCAAAGAGAACTAGTATTCAAAGGTATGTTGCTTAGGTATAGCATAAGAGAGACACTTCTCCCAACTCAGGCAATGAGGAGCTAAAGAATTGTGTGCGACAGCAATGCATCTGTTCATCTCATAAAAATGTTGGCCCTTCCGCCTCCACAACAGTAAAAAGGGGGGAGAAGCCATCTTCCATAAAGTGGGGGAGAGAGGAATGAGCTGCCTGGACCATATAGTGAATCAAAGGAGCAGAAGAGGGTGGGAGAGAGTGGATGACCGACTTCGCATAATGCCAAAGAGACAAAACACAGGGTCATATGGGATTTGTATTGAGGTGATCTGTGCGATTTCAGCAAGAATCACTTTCCAAAATGAGGAAATGAGATTGCATGTCCACTAGATATGATACATCTACTCCATCTCCTTCTGGCTGTGCCACATAAGGGACAGCTTGACGGATACAATTTTGTGAGACATTGGGGAGTTCTGTATCAACAGGAATATTTCTTTTAATTTGCATCTATTATGGCTGAATTTAAAAAAAAACTTAACATTTTGGGTGAATATAACAGACCAGGTTGCACCATCCATCTGGATGTTCATTTCATTTTCCCATGTGTGCATGAAGGGAAAGGACTCAGCGTTATCAGTAACCCAAAGAAGTTTATAGAAGCAAGAGATCAATCGAGAAGGTAGTTGTGGGGAGGACAATAGTGACGCTGAGATTATTCTAGCATGAGTAGTGTAGCCCCTCTCAATCAATGAGGTTAGGAAATGTGGGACCTGTGAGAACTGCAAGAGAAGGGTATGCCAGAAGTTAAAGTGATACCAAAATTGATCATCAGATTCTATAATGTATGAATTTCAGCAGCCCCCCTCAAAAGCCTGAAAACCTGCAGTAGAAAGACCAGGAGGGAAGACACGATTCCCTAAGATAAAAAGACAGGGTGAAGGACATGGAGCAAGGCGAAAGGTGGAGGTAGCCATTGTCCAGGCCTGCAGTATACATCCTAATATGCAGTGGATCTTAATGGAATCAAACCGTGCAGAAAGATTAGCCCAGATCAGTGCTGAGGGGGGACCAGTCCAGTCACAGGGGAGGAAAGCGAACAATGAATCTCTGGGGGCATCCATCAAAATGTCCCTCAATCTGGCAAGATTCAGCGCCAGATAGTATTTGAAGAGGTCTGGCATACCCAGACCCCCTTTATGGGGATCTCTAGAGAGGATGTTTAGACTCAGGCAGGGCTTTTTAAAGGACTAAACAAAAGCAGTGACTGTAGCTTCATTATACGCCTGATGGGAATACACAGAGGTATAGACTGAAATAAATAAAGGATTTTGGGGAATATAATCATCTGAATCAGATCTATGCATCCTAGCCACAAGATATCTAAAGAATGCAAATGATGCAAATCTTCAGTAATTGTTGAATTCAGTAGAGCAAGATTTATAGAGGGGATCTGTGAAATATCTGATAAAGATTAACCTCTAAGTATTTTATCTGAGTATTGGATCAATGAAAGGAAAATGCAAAGCTGAGGGATGCGACAGCTGCTTGTGGTAAACTTAGATTCAAAAAATCAAATGTAGCATAATTCACTTTGGCCTGTGACACTAGGCAGTAATGGTCCAAGGTTTTTATAAGGTGAGGAAGTAGAAGGAAGGATGAAAAAAAGTATGTTGTCTGCAAAGGCATCAAGCTTAAAGTGATGAGAGCCAAAATGGAATCTGGATATATTTGGGTTAGATCAGATTGTATTAAAAGAGGTTCTAAGGACAGAATAAAGACCAATGGGGACAGAAGACAGCCATGCCTGGTACCACTAGATATAGGGAAAGCATCTGACAGAAAGCCATTGACCCTTACTAGCAGACGGATGGGAATAAAGGCTATGTATCTTTGCAAGAAATCTCGGACCCAACCCGATGTGTCAAAGGGTAGCTCAAACATAAGACCATTTGACCAGGTTGAAAGATTTTTCAATGTCATTGGAGGCCAAAGCTGAAGGAACGTTTGATCTTTTAGCACCAAAAACAAATCCTACTTGGTCACGCTGGATTAAAGAAGTAAGATGCAGATGCAGGCCAAGATTTTTGCAAATAATTTAGCATCCAGGTTCAATAGGGACAGAAGTTCTTAAGCTGAATGGAGGAATTCCAGATCTGCAACTGCATCTGAATGCAAAGAGGAGACCCCCGAGTTTTGGAGAAAGGTGTCATTTGTTGCCCTAAGACCATCTTGTGAGTCGATCCCCCTGGGATCCAAAATATTCTATAGAGATGTGAAGAAAGACCTAAAAATTTGCTCCATGTCTGGGAATGACTGATGTAACATTGATGTGAGAAATGTAATATGCCTTTTGTTTAATTTTTATTAAGTTAGCCCAATTTTTACCAGTTTTGTTGCCGGAGATATAATGGTCGTATTTAACCCACTATAATGACTTGGCTATATAAAGTCGACAGATCAGAGTGTGATAGTGATCTTTCATGTTTAATGTCTAAGGAGTGGATGTGGGAGACTAAGAAGTTTATTTTGGCAATAGATTTATGTTTCCTGTGGGCTCCTAGCTTAATTAAAATGCCACTGGTGATGCATTTGTGGGCCTCCCATACTATAGACATAGGGTTTCAGCCATACAGTTGTTATTAAAGTATGATATTGGTTCCTCTCTAACTTGACATGCGTTCATAGTTTCCTCAAGGAGAATATCCTTCAGTCTCCAAGAGAGTGGATTAATATGGGGACCCATACTAAGAAAAAGAAGTACCAGCGCATGAACCAACCAAGTGATAGGGCTAAGTGATACGATGTAGGTGATGCTGTTCTATAAATGTGTAGTCAATCCTTGATTAGGACTGGTGTGGAGCTGAACAGATCGTATATTCTTTCTGAGTAGTATACATGTGTCTGTAAAATACATAGATTGTACTTTGGATTTGAGACTGCATAGCTGTGATAACCTAATGGATGAAATACCAGTAAAGCAGTCAATTGATGAGTCCAGTGACAAACTGAGACTCCCCCCACCAAGCACCAGAAAGCCCATCTTGAAGGAATGAAGAAGAGAGCAGATTGTCAAGAAGGCCACTTCTTTTGGTTTCGGTGCGTAACTGGTGGCAAAAGTGAACGGGGAAGCAGTCAATACCACACTACAACAAATACCACACTAGCAGAGCATCTATGAAATTCGCTAAGTGCAAGAAATCGCTTCTCAGGTGCATTGAGACCCCCCCCCCCCGCCGTTGACCAATAGCACTCTAAGAGACAACACAACCATGGCTCAGCAAACAAAGACATTTTAAACAATGACTGCTGCCTCTAAGGTCTGACAGGTCTGCACGGTCGTTCGAAAGGAAGGGAATGAACATGTAGAAGAAACAGGTAACGTAAAGGTTGAGGTAGAAAGAAACAGAGTCGAGAGTATACCCAGAGATGGGAGAGTAAAAGCACTTTCATTTAAATACCTTGTGGGTAGGAAAATATAATAGAATCTTGCAGCAGAAAGGACACAGAGAGTACCAGAAGGCACAGGGGGGGAGAGAGTAGAGGCAATAGGATATTAAACTGCCATCCGCAAAGGTAAACACATACTGTATATGGCACAGTATGTATCTTAAAGAGTATTAAAGGCTGCCTATCAGTAAACTGGTAGACCATTGAAATTGTTAGTAAAACTGCCCACTCACTCAGGCTCCAAGATAACAACAAACAGTTAGCTCAACTAGGCTCCACGAGGAGCATTACCAGAAGTAACTAAAAATAACTAAAAAAGATCAGCACTCAATTCGAAATGAACATCAACAAGAGCTACACTGCATGTTCTCAATCACCATGGGATCCCACTGAATGGTTAATGCGGAGTCCATCTGACATTGGGCAAAGTCTGATCAGTAAGGGTCCCACAAGGATCCAACATTGGCACGTAGACATATACCCATCCCAGTCCCCTCAGGAGAACTAACAGTCAAAGGCCTCTTCAGAACCATTGAAAAGCCAACCAAAGGTAACAAGAAACAAACTACCTGGAAGCACATCCAATATGTACAACATGGCCTTGTAACACGCTGACTCAAAAATGATGAACCAAATCATAATGTGGGCCATAAATTCACATGTGGAGTGAGAGACAATGCATCTGAGTCAGAGTCAGCATTGCATCTTCAAATAGGTAGAGGTGGCTCCATTTCCGAAAATGGCCTCCTCCTCTTGATCAGTTGGGTCGGAATTTTTTGGTATCTTTCCATTCTCCCCTTGGCATCCCAAAGAGGGACAGAGGTTGAGGTGGAGGAAGTGACTGGGGCAGGTATTCCCAGGGTGCCTCAAAAACAAGAAATCTCTTCTGGCTCCCTTAATGTGGCTGAGACTATCACGGTGCCCATGATTATTGCCTGCCTGGTGTGTTTCTGATCCTGTCTCCTCGGGCTGACGAGATGCAGGCATTGCCAAGCACTGAAAAAAGAAAATAAGATAATAGCACTAACTCACCATAATATATACATTAAATGACTAAATTGAAAGTGATAAAAAATAACTGGAATCTGGATAGCAGCAAGAGAAAAGAGGGTTCCCCAGAACCCCCAAACATTGGGCTTAACCCAAAGTGCATAGACAAAACAAAAAAGTGACCCTGCTCTCTTCCATACCAGAATGTAAATATGTGCCCTACTTAGTGCATATGTATATATATATATCTGCACTAAGTAGGGCACATATTTACATTTTGGTATGGAGGAGCGCAGGGTCACTTTTTTGTATTGCCAAGCACTGCAGCCTTCTGCTTGGCCTCTATGCTACTTGCGCGCATCTTTGACGTCATGTTCACTATTTTGTAGCACTCGGCACTAATTGGTCGATTGTGTCCCGCCTCCTGTTGCAGCCTTATATACAGCCTGAGAACTGGGCTTAGTTGCCCTTTTGTGGTGTATCTGTGCATTACTCTTTTGTTGCTCTCGTTTGACCCTAGCTTGGCTTCCATGTATCCTCTGGTTCGATCTCTGGCTTCGTCTGACTATCCGCTCCGGTATCTGACCAGTGTCTCTGTCTGGCTACCTGATCCGTGTATGACCCTGGCTTATCTGATTACCCATTCTGATCTGACCCCAGTTGTAGCTGACTACCTGATCCAGTATCTGACTGTGGATTTGTCCAACTTACACTCCGTGCTTACTCCCGTTTACTGTCTAACTACCACTTGTCATTATCGGCTTCTAGGCCTCACTCCATACAGCCTCCCTGGTGTTGTTGCAAGCTGCCTTCTGCTCGGCAGGATCTGCTCCGTGCTGACCCCGATACTGTCTGACTCTGTCACTATCTGCCTCCGAGGCCTTTCGCTCCATATAGCCTAGTGCGACATTTACCTCCCTGGTATTGTTGCCAGCTGCCTTAGGCTCAGCAGCATCAGAGTTGCTCCTTCTCTGGAACTGCCTGCTACTCTACACTCCGTGCGTTCCCAGGCTGGTATTAGCTCGAGGTTGTTTCCTATCTGTGACCCGGTTTCGCTACTATTGCCTAGAATCCTGGCTCTCCAGGTTTCCGCTCATTCCGCTTGCTAGAATCAGAGTCTGGTTCTATATTCAGTATTACCTTGGCAATCATTAGTCACAGGTGAAAGCTCAGTGTCAGCTCCTGGGTAGTGGACTGTGCACTGTCCTCACGCCTGTTCCTAATGAAGTTAGGGAAGTGTATTGCTCTTGCTTATTGATTTTAAATAAACTGGTTTAAATTCACCTGTATCTGTGTTGTGTGGTTCATTCACCTAAGTCCTACAGTGACAGAGACGCCGTTCAGTTGTGCAGAAAGATAAATGCAAAATCCACATTGGTAAAAAATATTGAGGTATAAACCTTTGAGTGCCAGAGTGGTACGCAACACATTGCTTTGCAATGCGTTGCGTACCACTCTGGCACTCAAAGGGTTAATAGATGTCAGTAGGAGGTTTCAGCTCCCTCCTTAGCTGCAGAATATCGGTGGGGAGATTGTTAAATAATTGTAGATCAACCCCTGTGTATTTAATGATGTCTAGTTCTCTGCTGCTTTCATAATTTTTTTCCTTTTCATCAAAGTAATGGATGCAGCATATGACATCTCGTTGGGGGCTGCCTGGAGGCCCTCTCGGGAGTAGTGCACAGTGGGCCTGTTCAATATGAATTGGTGCTTCTTGTGTGGATGACAACAGATTGGAAAATAAGGTCTGCAAAGCTGCAGGTAGATCCTTCTGAGGCACAGATTCAAGAAAATTACAGATGCAAATATTGCATCTTTTTACTCTATTATCTAAGTTATCAAGTCTCGTAGTGAGGGCTTGGATTGTGTCCTCATTCAGCTCCACCAATTGCTCTAAATTGTGGACATGTGTGGCATTCACTTCATGACCTTCTTCCAGCTTGTTGACCCTCTGACCCAGTTGAGAAATATCCCTCTTTATCTCTGCCACTTCAGACCTGACAGTTTGTTTAATTTCTTCCAGCATGTCTTTTATGTCGTCCTTAGTTGACCATGACTCGTTATTCTCTATCACTAGAAGGTAGTCAGCTAGGTGATTGATGTAAGCCTCCCTCTCAGTATGTGCTAATCATCATTAGTTGCGAAGAGGCACTCTCGCTCACAGAACTTAGGCCTCTCAGCCCTGCGGAATTTCCGCTCATTTGTTCTTGAGACATGGGAAGGTTGGGTACCTTCGTTCTTCAAGATTGCTTGCTCCCCAACATACGTTGATAAGAGGTGAGCTGATAACCAGAGAGGAAAGATGATCTGGAGCTTAATGAGGAGCTGGGCCATAGTTTACTAAGTGGACTACATAGATCGAGTGGATCAAACAGCCATCTTGACAGACTTAGATAAACCGAGTGAATGGGCAGAAAAGTGGCAGATGACATTTAATGTAGATAAATGTAAGGTTATGCATTTGGGCTGTAGAAACAAACTTGCTACATATACTCTAAATGGGAAACAACTTGGGGGATACTCATTAGAGAAAGATTTAGGAGCACTGATAGATGATAGACTTCACAGCATTGTGCAGAGTCACTAGCTGCTGCAAGAGCAAATAGGGTACTAGCCTGTAGAAAAAGAGGTGTAGATGCAAGGGATGCTAATATTATCCTACCTTTGCATAAATCCTTGATTAGGCCTCATCTATAATATGGAGTACAATTTTGGGTGCCAGTTCTTAAAAAAGATATTGTTGAACTGGAAAAAGTGAAGAGACGTGCAACAAAACTGATAAAGGGATTGGAAGATCTGAGTTATAATGAGAGGTTAGCCAAACTAGATGTCTAAGAGGTGATATGATTACCATTTACAAAAACATTCAAGGTCTATACAAAGAACTATCCAATTAATTATTTACGCAAAGAGCTGCGCTAAGAACAAGAGGTCATCCAGAGGAAAGGAGCTTTCGACTAAAACAAAGGCAGGGATTCTTTACAGTAAGGGCTGTAAAGCTATGGAATTCTTTGCCTCAGGATGCTGTACTTGCAGATAATGTAACTGCATTCAAAAAAGCAACGGATGCCTATCTAGCACAGAACAATATTGAAAATTATGACAGATGGCTTCAGTGCAGATGGGATGTTGATCCAAGTATTTATCTGACTGCCATTTGGAGTCAGAAAGAATTTTTTTACCCACTTGGGGCTAACTTGGAAATGGCTTCAGAGGGCTTTCTTTTTGCCTTCCTCTGGATCAACAGGGGTGATTTGGCATGGGCTGGACTTGATGATGCGTGTCTTTTTTCAGCCTCATCAACTATGTTACTATGTTACTATGGATCGCATGCGAGTTCCATCCCCCAATGATCTTTAGTTTGCTACTATATTTTTAGCACCACTTTTGTGGACTGGTACATCTCTAGGAAATTCCCAGGCTTTGGGCACATTTCTTCAGATGACAGTGAAGCATTAATCAGTGATGCAATGAGATGGGCACTGACCAAAGCACTTACTTAACTTTAGTAAAGTTGCTGGCAGAGTTGGACAGGACCAGATTACTTTAAGTTGAGGATGTTATCAGATACTACACTATCGGGAACTGGGTTTAATTGAGTTAACGGCTGGGCAGCCACAGAAATACAGCCCGGCCGGTCAAATTCCCTGCCATTCATTATAAAAAGTAGACGGCCTCCTGATTGGCTGCCTACCGTCTATTGGAAAATATGTAGACACACTTTGAGGTAGTGTCAATAGGTAATTCCCTATTCGAGCAGTAGGTGTCTCCATGCACAGTACATAGTGTTGAAGGTTTTCTACACATTATGTTACTGGGCAGGTAGGCACTCTTCCGATTGGCCACCCCTTCCCCTCTATGTTGTAGTTCTGGTTACCATTGGTTGTGGGGGCCGGAGTGACATAATTGAGTTAAACTTCAGACCTGAGTAATTCAACCTCCTATGGAGAACAATAACCCGAGTCCTGATTGGTTGCTTGTCTTTTGTCACTCCGATTCTTATTGGTTCAGAATTGGAGCAGCAAGATTAAATTATGTAAAGATGCTTTCACTGTCTATCGTCCCTTTGTCTTATGTTTATCCCCTATTGTGCCCATTGTATTATGTTGCCACCTCACCATTGTCCTTTTGTAGAGTCTGTGTAAACTCCCTTTGTTTAATTATTTTGAGTTTATGTATAAAATGTGCCCTGTTCCCTGAATAAAGTTGAGTAGTCTTTCTGGAACTAGAAGTGCTTCCTTTTGTCTTCATTCCTGATGGTCTAAAGTTCCCCTCTGACCCCCATTCAAGGATCCTGGGTTCCTGTCTTCCATGCAGCAGTCTGAGATCATCAGCTTGGCTACCCACTTGTTCCAACCTTCAGGATGGAGAAACCCTGAACGCTAGCTCAAGACAACCCGGCATCTGTGGTCATCCGTTACACTGGTGGCAGCAGTGGAATTGTCTTCCTCACCTAAATCGGAATGTGCTGGTGGAAGGCATGGCAGAGGCAGCAACGCACCCTGATGTCCTGGTCTCCTCAGCATGGGAGCTGTGGGAACTATAGCAAACTATGGAGCTGGTGGATGCCATGTGAACATCCTTTGGCGAAATGGGACGACTAATTGGACAGCTGCATCCAAACAGAGATGTCAGTATAGGATAATATCACTTTAAATGTCAAGCTTGGCACTGGTGGAACTTTTGCAGTCCTGTAACATATAATGGAAAAATATACACAGTATCTCAATCTTTATAAAAATGTATATATATATATATATATATATATATATATATATATATATATATATATATAGAAAGATAGAAATACCCAATAAAAAAACTAAAAAATAATTGTTACATACAAAATTTGGTACAAAAGAGGGATTCAAATAAATCCAAAGATTAGTTTATTACAAACTCATACAAACTGCATACAATAAAACAATAAAACATACGAGAAATCTTTGATTCCAATTTAATATACTAAAGTGCATACATAAAGATTGCACAATAACGGACTGAGTAGTGAATGCAAAAACAAAAACACACAATGTAACAAGCTATATGCGCACCCACCAATCAGTCCGGAATCTTCACCCAACAAATAAAACCATCTAAATGAGTACTCTTTATTCTAACAATCCTTACATAGGAAAGAGTAAATAGCCCAAAGTTAAAATTATTATAAAGAATACCTATACAGATATTTCTTTTGACTAACTACAATAATTTTTACATGAACTGGTTAAATAACCCAAGATGGATACAGCAATCGATTCACAATTAAGTAGCAGTAAGCTACAAAAAATATATATAAATCCATTCCAGTCCACTAGAGGTTAAATAACTGTAGTTCAAAATCGGCACAGCAAGTGAGCATGAGCTGAAAGGATTCGGGTTACACCGGGTGCATTGAGAACCTCAGCAATGCTACATTGCACCACTAATGTAATAAGCATTTGCGGCTCTATGTTATTCTAGTGAAAGTCCTGCTTTAAAGGGATAGTAATACTTTGTTTTATCTTTATTTTATTTTGTAGGCATTAAAAAAACATGAAGAACGATATGCCTTATCTCTCAGATCTTTATGGTTTGAGAGATATTCACAAGCAAAGTTTCCCCTCCTGCCCCTTTTACCTAGTGTAAGCCATCTCTTCTCAGATACGTAATGCAGTCCATAGACCAGACAGATAACAGCAGGGGACAATCTTCTTCCTATGAGAACAATGAAAGCCCTGTCCCCCTTGACAAGTTTTTCAGGTTTTTCCCTTATCTTAATTGAAGATTGTCCCTCTCTGCAATCTACCTGGGGACCTCCCTTCTGCTCTGGCTGAGCAGTGTTACATCAGTAAAAGGGGCTGGAGGGGGATACTTTGTCACTGAATTACTCTTGAACTACAACTCTGACAGAATTGAAATAACACTTTCCAAAGTCCAAATACTATGATGATTAATTAGAGCTGCTTTTATTATGAAACATTACTATCCCGTTAAGCATTGTAATAGTCCTTTAAAGACCACGGTGGTGTGCAACAGATTGCAAAACAATGTGTTGCTCTCCCCTCTGGTCTGTAAAGGGTTAAAGGCTACAATGAAGGGCTCACAAGATATTTTAAAGCAAGATTTGTCAGAGTCTGAACGCTGCTTGATTGCATACTTTATTCAATGTCTATGTAGTCGAGCCAGCTAAACATCAGCTCCCAACTGGTTGATTTTTTAGCTGCTTCAGCAACCTTAAGCTATTGAAGCAGAAATTGTCAGAAAAAGAGCAGAAGTGATGATGGATATTCTGAGCAGCTGAAATTTAGTATCTTGATTGTTCATTTACAGTTTTGTTCTATAGGTCATTTTAGCTTTTTTTTCCTTTTTCAAAGAATTTGTCTCTTGATGAGCTGTTTGACAATAAAGTTATCAAGGTCTTACCTAGGAAAGTGGTCTATCTACAGTTTAGTGTATTATGAGACCAACAGATAGTGATATGTGTTATCTTCAAATGATTTCTAAGAAATTAGATAATGAATCTTTATTTATAGTATAAACCTTTAGTGGAGTGGGATTTCCAAGACAAATTGTCTCAGATCAAGAAATTAGTTTGAGAATTCGGTTAGAGCCTGGTGTAGGGTGAGTAAGCCCAAAGGCCAATGATTTACATCAGTGGTTCTCATACGGTTTACTGTGGTGGGACCAGTTTCACATACAACCATACAATTCAAACTAGGTACGTCAAACAAGCGGGTTGAAGGTTGAAAACATGGGCCTCCATTCGGCAGTGTGATGCCTGCCATAGATATAAACTGTTATGCAACATGCCACCAGTACACATATGCAAATGTAACACACCTGAAATTATGCAATGAACCAGTTACATTTGCCTCTGCATATTGGGGAGTTGTTACATGGCCACCCTACTGACCATAGGTAAATAAAGTGTGGACACTTTTTATATGGTAATTGTTTCATGTATTACTTTTTGACCTTTTATGCACTAATTTGCTTTGCCTTTCTTTTTCTTAACATACATAGATAAGGATTTATATATTGCGGTAATGTAACTGTCATACAGGCACCTCAGCCCCATGCCGTCGTATTATTTTGGCTACTTCTTCGTATATGAAAGACAGGTCTCCTCCGTTGTCACGTCAGCACATAACATTGTTGCATCGACATTGGCACATAGCGTTCATACATTGAAATCGGCACATAGCATTGTTGCATCGATGTTGGCACGTAGCATCATTGCAATGATGTCATAGCTGTGCACCTATATATTTCCAGTGACTTTTGTACTCAGTGCTCAGTTATACTTTTCCTTTTGGTTATCTTTGATCATTCCTATTGCTGCTTGATCTTCTGGACTAGACCTTGGACTCTCTTGTTGTTTATGCACCTTAGCTGCCTGCCCTGACCTTCATCCTGACCACAGTTTCTGATCCTATGCTATCTGCCCTGATCTTTGGCCTGCCCATAATTTTTGATCCTTATCCACCTACCTTGACATTGGTTCTGTTTAACTACTCTTTTGCCTACCTGTGAATTTGTTACGCTGCTCCATTTCTGCATCTGGCCTTCATACTTGTCCACATCTCCCAGTTGCTATTGGAGATCTTAACAGTGACTTTATTTTGAATTTTTTACTTTTGTAGACACTTTTGGTGGATCTTTTCTTCTGCACTGCATGTTGTAGCACTTAAATATATTTCTGAATCTACTGAATTTGATGAAAAAATCCTGAGTGTGTTCTCTTATTCTATATTGCATATTCTAAAGTAATGGGAGGTGAGGAGAGATGCTGCACCAAACTGAATGGCTATACACTTAGCACTTAACTTCTGAAGTGCACCCACCTCTGCTCTGTTGAGAGAGGTATTCAATACATTGCAAAGCAAATCAGTGGAAATATATACAACATCCAAGTGGTTATTAAATGAATATCGTGCAGCTGTGTTGCCCCAGGATTTTTCAGATTTTGTCTTTATGTATAGCTCCCATTAGAGTAAAACCAGACCACCACATTCTTCTGGGATTTGTTCCTGAAAGCCTCGCATAAAGTTAATCCAATGGATGCTACACAATGCTTTGGAGTCATTTTTGACTTCCAATACATTAAAATAACATATTTTGTAACCCACACACAACTAAATGGGGAGATGTAGGCATTAGAGTGTGAGTGTGCTAAGGAAAATGAGCAAGAGACATAAGAAGGAGTTTGTTAGGAGCAGTGAAGTACAGGGGGGGTGAATGAGGAGTATTCATGCAGGAGTATTAGTAGTACTAATATTGTAGGAGTGCAGAAATGTGTACTTGGTGCAGTGATTATGCTGGACTGAAAAGGAGACGCATGACAATTCTGGGGTTCCAGACATTGTATATGTGATTCTGTGCTACCAGAGGGACAGTGGTACAAGACTGGGGTTCTTTACAGTATATGCGTCATTCTTTGCTATCTGTGGACACTGCTACAAGACTGGTGTGTCAAACAATGCATGTGCGTTTCTGTGGCTACCAGTGGACAGTGGAATTAGGTTGTGGTGTCAGACAGTGGGGTCTGCGACTACCAGTGCACCGAGGAATAGCTTTCCCTTGCCCTCCCTCTTCTCTCGTGGCAACACCATGCTTCTTTTTCTATTAATAAATATTAAAAGATACATTCAGAAAGGAAAACTAGATTGCAAACTCTAAATTATAGAGACTGTGATTAAAGTATTTCATAGTACAGCACCATTATATAAGAATAAACATAATGGTATGTCTACAACAGCTGGTTGTCCATCACTGCAATATTCCATGCAGTACACAAGTATGACCACTAGAAGTCACCCCAAGACAGGACTATGTCATATGTGTATTATTGTTTTTACTAACACTTTTGCCTATTCACTAATTTGCCACATATAAAGAAACACTAATACTAATTAGTGAATTATAAAATGGGGTCTTGTAAGTCATCTTGCAGAATTTAAACAAAAACAGGAAAGAGTAATTTGGATACTAAAACTCTTCAGTGAGTGGAATCTGTATATAACTTGTATATTCCTTTCTTCATACATAGTAACATATAAACATAGTTGATGAGACTGAAAAAAGACATGCTTCCATCAAGTCCAGCCCATGCCAGATAACCCCTGATGATCCAGAGGAAGGCAAAAAAAAACAAAAAAAAACACTGAAGCCATTTCCAATTAACCCCGAAGTGGGTAAAAAAATCCTCCCTGACTCCAAATGGCAGTCAGATCATTCCATTCAACTTTTGAATGTCAGAGTGGTGTGCAATGCATTGCTTCCCAGTGCGCTGCATATCCCTCTAGCACTCACAGGGTTAAAGTGACTGGAAAGGTTCCCTTAAAAAGGGACTCCATAAAAGAACATAGGAATTAGAGAGATTCTACCACCACCGAATGAGTCTTTTTTCTGGGCAAGGGCAACATTTTATATGTAGTGTTAACACAGGTACAGCTCGCAGCTTGCAGTGGATGATGGGATCTGTAGCCTTATCAGCACCTGGAGGGCCCCAGGTTGCCCATGTCTGCTTTACATGGATATGGTTAGAAAAGACTCTACAGTGAGATCATATTTTTTAGTCCCTAGACTATTCTATAGAGCTTCTTATTCAAGATGGAGAGACTTCAGACATTTAAAGGAACACTAACATCAACATTTAACTGGGTTATTCCCTGTACTTCATGCTACTATCTGTATAACATCTCTATTTATTTTCTAAGGCCTAAAATCTAGTTTTACATGTGCTCTGAGGGAGTAGCCATTCCTGCCTTTTCCTGATCTCCCACTGAGAGAGAAACTGAAAGCAAATAATAGACTGTTGTAAAAGCAACACAATAAGATTGCTAAACTAAATATTGTATCATTATTTAAAGGGATAGTAATGTTTCATAATAAAAGCAGCGCTAATTAATCATCATAGTATTTGGACTTTGGAGAGTGTCATTTCAATTCTGTCAGAGTTATAGTGCAAGAGTAATTCAATGACAAAATATCCCCCTCTCGCCCCTTTTACTGACGTAACACTGTTCAGCCAGAGCAGAAGGGAGGTGCCCAGGTAGACTGCAGAGAGGGACAATCTTCAATTAAGATAAGCGAAAAAGCTGAGGGCTTTCATTGTTCTGCTGTTATCTGTCTGGTCTGCGGACTGCATTCCACATCTGAGAAGAGATGGCTTACACTAGGTAAAAGGGGCGTAGGGTGACCACATTTCCCTTCTGCCATTCCGGGACGTGGTCACCCTATTGCCTTACCTTGAGTACCTGGTGGTCTAGCGGCGTGCAAAGTGCTCTGTGCCTCCTCTGGCACAGAGCTGAAGCTCCCACGCGCTGTGCTCAGTAATGCAGAGCGCTGGGAGATGATGTCATCTCCCAGCGCTCTGTATTACTAGAGCGCTTGCCTCCAGATCAGGTAAGTTGCATTGCCGCCCTGGATGTCAGCCTGCAAGCGGCGTCCATGATGTGACACACCGCTTGCAGGCTGACATTCAGGGCGGCTTGGCTTCATTCCGGGACACTTCATTGTCCCGGTTGAAGGGGACCCGGGACGCGGGACATGTCCCTGAAATAAGGGACAGTCCCGGACGTTCCGGGACCCGTGGTCACCCTAGAGAAGTGTCCTGCACACAGGGATAGGAAAGTCTTACATGGTTTTTACCTTTTATATATATTCAATACATTTCTATGGGTTTTAATGACCGTTGGGTTAATTGCACATTACTAAGCACTGCGATGTGAGCATATTTGTTCTTTGGATATTGTTTGGAGACAGGAGAGAGTCTCTAGTAGATCCAGTTTTTTTGCTCATTGTGAAACGGACTGATTGTTAAGGGACATTAGTTCTGATAGTGACGTCTGTGTTACACATTGGAGTCTATTGCTTTACATTGATGGAGCGGCTGAACGCTTTCACTCTTGTTCCTTATTCGGAGCGGTCGGGGTCCTTTATAGGGTCAGAATTATGTAACGATAAATAAGGGTCACGTGACAACAAGATTAGGGTGACCACATTTCCCTTCTGCCATTCCGGGACGTGGTCACCCTATTGCCTTACCTTGAGTACCTGGTGGTCTAGCGGCGTGCAAAGTGCTCTGTGCCTCCTCTGGCACAGAGCTGAAGCTCCCACGCGCTGTGCTCAGTAATGCAGAGCGCTGGGAGATGATGTCATCTCCCAGCGCTCTGTATTACTAGAGCGCTTGCCTCCAGATCAGGTAAGTTGCATTGCCGCCCTGGATGTCAGCCTGCAAGCGGCGTCCATGATGTGACACACCGCTTGCAGGCTGACATTCAGGGCGGCTTGGCTTCATTCCGGGACACTTCATTGTCCCGGTTGAAGGGGACCCGGGACGCGGGACATGTCCCTGAAATAAGGGACAGTCCCGGACGTTCCGGGACCCGTGGTCACCCTAGAGAAGTGTCCTGCACACAGGGATAGGAAAGTCTTACATGGTTTTTACCTTTTATATATATTCAATACATTTCTATGGGTTTTAATGACCGTTGGGTTAATTGCACATTACTAAGCACTGCGATGTGAGCATATTTGTTCTTTGGATATTGTTTGGAGACAGGAGAGAGTCTCTAGTAGATCCAGTTTTTTTGCTCATTGTGAAACGGACTGATTGTTAAGGGACATTAGTTCTGATAGTGACGTCTGTGTTACACATTGGAGTCTATTAGGGTGACCACATTTCCCTTCTGCCATTCCGGGACGTGGTCACCCTATTGCCTTACCTTGAGTACCTGGTGGTCTAGCGGCGTGCAAAGTGCTCTGTGCCTCCTCTGGCACAGAGCTGAAGCTCCCACGCGCTGTGCTCAGTAATGCAGAGCGCTGGGAGATGATGTCATCTCCCAGCGCTCTGTATTACTAGAGCGCTTGCCTCCAGATCAGGTAAGTTGCATTGCCGCCCTGGATGTCAGCCTGCAAGCGGCGTCCATGATGTGACACACCGCTTGCAGGCTGACATTCAGGGCGGCTTGGCTTCATTCCGGGACACTTCATTGTCCCGGTTGAAGGGGACCCGGGACGCGGGACATGTCCCTGAAATAAGGGACAGTCCCGGACGTTCCGGGACCCGTGGTCACCCTAAAGGGGCGGGAGGTGAAACTTTGCTTGTGAATATCTCTCAAACCATGAAGGTTTGAGAGTTAAGACTTATATCGTTTTTTTAATGCCTACAAAATAAAATAAAGATAAAACAAAGTATTACTATCCCTTTAAGTAATTCATTTGTTACCACAGTACAATGATAAGTAACTAGATTGACCTCAATGGCTGCATATGTGGCCTTTGAATCTCCCTCAAGGGCAGCACATTATTAGTTAAAATATTTAACAGGTATTAAAAAAAAAAAACAGATTAACTCTGTGGATGCTAAAGAGGTCTTCAGTGCATTTCAAAAACCACTCTAGCGCCCAAGGGGTTAAAAAAATAAGGGGAGTATTTTGAGAAATAAAATAGTGCAAATACAGCACCAGACAACAGACTGGGAGCCACAAGAGGAACCTCTGAGGGGGGCATGTGACAATAAGGCCACCTGTTTCCATCCACTGCCACAGTGAGCTTGCTGTTCACCTAATGTAATTAGTGATTTATCTGTATAACTTTGCTTAGTAAAATTGCTATCAGATTTTCTTGCCACACTCACATTATTTATTATCTTATCTGTGAAGTAAAATGTGCAGTCTGTGAACACTCATTTAAAGTGAACCATATATTAATTAACCCTTTGAATGCCATTGAGGTATCTAATGCATTGTTCTCTCCCAGGAAACTTGAATCCACTTGGCCTGCTCTGTGTCACTGGGCAGCAAATTAGACAAATACTGCTATGGCTTGTTATTATACCTTACATCTGGGTGATCTCACTCAAGATGACATAAGCAATCAGGTGCAAGTTAAGAGTACATTATGTAAAGAAGCATGGTAACCTTTTCATAGTAACTCATATGAATCAGTGTGACTGATGGACTATGGAGAATTGGAGCCATTCTAGAACAAGTCAACTGCACTAGGCAGAGGAGGCAACTGCTTAGAGAGCCAAGTTTGCATACCTCCCAACATTTCAAATTGCCAAAGAGGGACACTTGTGTTTTACGCAGTGTTGCTGGGGGCGTGGCAGGTCGGCGGGGCACTACCGAGAAGTTTTAGGCTATTTCATGACCTATTGACTCCTCCTTGTATGACCTAATAAATGACTTATAACAAGACCAAAGTATTTTATTTACTTTATAAACACATATACTGAAGTTTAAACAAACAATAATGTGAGTTTTATTGCTGTAGAGCAGTATGATACACTTATATATACACACCTCACCAGTCTGATCTCCTAAAAAGAGGGACATCAGGGTGGGAAAGAGGGACAGAGGGATTTGGGCCTAAAAGCGGACAGTCCTAAAGAGGGACACTTGGGAGGTATGAGTTTGGTGAAGCTCCTCACTTATGCTGGCTACACCCTCAGAGTAGTGGGTGTGGCCAATGGAAACTCAATGTCTCTACACCATTTTAAATACCTATTTACTGTTAATTAACCCACTGGTTGCTAGATAGGTCTCCCACACACTGCAAAGCAATGTGTTGTAGATCTACACAGTAACATAGTAGATAAGGCTGAAAAAAGACATGTGTCCATCAAGTCCAGCCCATGCCAAAAACACCCCTGTTGATCCAGAGGAAGGCAAAAAAAAAGCCCTCTGGAGCCATTTCCAATCTAGTCCCAAATGTATGGGGGGAATTATTCCTTCCTGACTCCAACTAGCAACTAAGGGGTTAAAAAATATTTTGTTGTGTTTAAGTTAAGGATATTTTCTTTTCCAGGGAACAGTGGATGAGGCTGGGGGTGGAGTTATGTGAGGAGTGAAGGTGTGGCCATGGGAGGAGCTATGGGCACATGGGATATAAATCCAGCCCTGTGCACCACAGGGGACAAATGCAATTGCCATTGATTTAGATGGAGCTCTTAACCCCTTGAATGCAACGTATTGAGAAGAAATGCATTGGAGACCTCTCTAGCATTTAACGGGTTAATGCAATATTTGGCTTAACTTTTTCAGTGCCAGAGAGGTCTGCAAAGCATTGTTCTGCAATGTGTTGTGTACCCCTCTGGCACTGGAAGGGTTAATGAGAATGTGGGGAATTTTATTTGGCTCCTGTAGCACAGTTGTCGTTCTCTGGAATTGCTCCCAGTTCTCCATAGTTCAACAGCCTCAATTTCAGGCTGATTTAACCCTTTGTCTGCCAGAGGGGTATGCAAAGGGTTAATAAGAACTGGTGCTGTTCAGGGGCAAATCAACTGCATGTCAGACACCAAATAAATATTCTGTAAATTCTTTTGAGGGGCCATTTTGTAAAAAGAAATGTAGAAGGTCATCTCATTCTTCACTGATAAATTGTGTTACTTTGCAGTTTGCTGACTGTGATACACTACTCTGCAAATGAGAAAGAGACAGTGAGTAAATTATGAATTCACCAGTGCACATACCTGGGAACTGATGTGCATCGCATCACAAAAGGGTGTGGCTTAATTGTAGGTGGGAGAGGCTTAACTGACCTTGTCATAAAGTGTGAAAGATGTGGGTGGTAAGTGGGAGGAACAGAGTGGGAAGGAGGAGAAGTGGGTGAATGTGGAAGGAATAGGGTGGGAAGGAGGAGAAGTGGGCAGAGTTTCATAAGAAATTTACCTCCACCGGGTAAACAGCCTCTGCCCCAGGAGACCCGGTAATATACTTAAAAAACTGGAGTCTCCTATGCAAATCCATAGGGTTCTCAAGAATGCCAGTGCTTCACCAGTGGTGGTTTGTCCCTAACTTCAGATTACTCACTGCAGTGTATAGCATTATAGCCATACCTGGGAACTTTGTTTTTTGGTGCCCCCATAGAGGGCAAGTCTAAATTATACAAATTGTATCATAGGGCGGGGCTTAATAGGTAAGACTTAACAATGTTTGATTGGCGTGTGTGACACTTAGCGCTCCTGCTGCTTCCGTTAGTCAGACCTGGCCAGACAGCACCAATGGGTCGGAGAGAAAGAGTGACACAGCAACATCGACTAATCTTTTCCACCTCTGCCCACTATCTCTGTGTGACTGCATTGTTGTCCAAGACCCTCTCCTATATATAGCAGCCACTGTTCAATTTGACAGTGTCATGCCAGTTGTCATAGGAACAGTCTACCAGACATATGACAGGAAGTGGGGATGGACTTAGGGTTGCCACCTTTTCTTCAAAAAAATACCTGCCATGGCATTCCCTCCATAGACTTAACATTGGAAAGAAGTAGGGTTGCCAACCAGCCGGTATTTTACCGGCAGGCCGGTAAAAAATTGGCTTCTGTCCAATGTTAAGTCTATGGGGGAAATGCCATAGCCGGTATTTTTTTCAAAAAAAGGTGGCAACCCTAGACAGAAGCCAATTTTTTACCGGGCTGCCGGTGAAATACCTGCTGGGTGACAACGCTAGATGGACTTAACAGTTCTAGGTTTGTCAGTTAGGATTGATGTACTGGTAGAGACACCACAAGCTCAGAGTGTGTTCCTGAATTCATGGCAATAAAACAACTGCTACTTTAACCACTGGTGTGCCTCATTCGTGACACCAGTGGCTGCACACCACAAGCTAGGACTCATCTACTGAACCTTAACCCCTGGCCTTGACTACCCTCAAGCAGCAAATGTTCTCTGGAACCTGGGGAACTTCAACCTACACCCAAAGACCAGGAGACACAGCACAAAATCCAGTAAGTTCCCAGCTATGACTATAGTGCATACTGGCTAATAATCTCCACCATCACTGGGACTTTAAAGCCTGTGAGCCCTGTACTACAGCCCCGTAATATGAGCAGTGAAATGGCATACACTCCCTCCATTTCCTTTACACCTTATACAAAGTGTAGACAAAAGGAACCCCTGAAACTCCTACACACTGCTCCACTGTCTTCCCCTTGGGGAAGGAATTTTGGCTTAGGTACCTTAATAAATTGACGTTAGGCAAGAGTAGGGACTCAAAATCAATTCCAATCCCAGTTATTGCAGAGTGACAGTTTTTCATTTACCCCGTGAGGGGCTCTCATGAAAATAGGTTGCAGCATCGCATGGGATCACATTTTCTGTGATCTAGTTGGAAAAAAAAACAGCAAATTGAACTCCTGTTTCACAAAACGTGCTTCAGGTCTTGCAAAACAGCTGGATTTGTACAAATGAAAATACTACAGAAACCTTTCCTCATCCTTACAAGTGAATAAACAATTCCTAACACTGCCTGAAACCCTTCTATCTAGATGTCATGTTCATTGTGAGTACCCAGATTTACATCTCAGGCACTGCTAGGCAAGGCTCCCTTAGCCCCACCCATGGCCACATCCCTCTTTGTGACACCACCCCTACTCGTATCCACTGTTGCATAGCACAGAAAATGCAAACACATAAAAGGCTCTTAACCTCTTGATTGCTGCAAGCATCTCCAGTGAATTTCTTCGCAATGCATTGAAGACATCTCTACTATTCAAGGGGTTAAACAATAGTCAGTAAAGGGGTATATAAATCAATAAATGTACCAGCTAGCATAAACAAAAAGTAGCTATCTGGTGCAGGAGCATGGGTCTGACCTGATGTTGGTGATGTTGTTATCCCCTATAGCTCTCTATGGAACAAACATTGGCGTAACTATAAGGGTTGCAGGGGTCGCACTTGCAACCAGGCTCATCACTCCAGGGGCCCGGCCTCCCCCTGAGACCCCCTCTCATGACGCCCGCAATTAAGTAATGCAGAGCGATGGGGCTCTGCATTACGAGAGTGCCGGTCTGCTAGAGGGAGATCGGTATTCCCTCCAGCAGACCGGCACTCTCGTAATGCAGAGCACTGGGAGATGACATCATCTCCCAGAGCTCTGCATTTCTGAAGAGGACCACGTGAGAGAAGAGGTCTGTGCAGAAAGAGGCACAGACCTGTCTTCCGCCATTGGACCACCAGGGAGGTAGGAGATTTAGGGCCGATGTGGAAGGAGCATTGTGGAGATTGAGGGGCATTGTGGAAGGGGCAATGTGGTGATGGGAGCAATGTGGAAGGGGCAATGTGGAGATTGAGGGGCATTGTGGAAGGGACGATGTGGAGATTAAGGGGCATTGTGGAAGGGGCAATGTGGAGTTTGAGGGGCATTGTGTAAGGGGCAATGTGGAGATTGAGGGGCAATGTGGAGATGGGGGGCAATGTGGAGGTGGCCAATGTGGTCGGGGGGCCCATGGCAATTCTTGCACCAGGGACCTGTGGCTTCTAGTTACGCCTCTGGAACAAGATGACAGCTGTCTGTCGCTTCTGGACAGCAGAGACAGCAGCTGCTGTCTTTTAACTCTTTCAGTGACATAGGGATGTTCATTGCACACCCCGGTAGTACTGGACAGGTTACATCATTAACAGATTTTTCTAGCATTAAAGGGATAGTAATACTTAAAATTTAAAAACAAATGTTGTAGGGTTTATCCACCTGAGTAAACAAGAGTACTCCCACTGCTGAAAGGTGTTTTATTCAAAAATGATTAGAACTCAAAGTTGAATTTTTTAGGTGCAATATCACAGTGGCCTGAAATTGTACAATGGCGCTGTTGCTACACCAGCCTATGGACAGCTCTGGTCCGTATCAACAGTGCCACTGTACAATTTCAGGCCACTGTGATAGCACTTAAAAAAATCAACTTTGAGCTGTAATAACTTTTGAATAAGACCTCTTTTAGCAGTGGGAGTACCCTTGTTTAACTCAGGGGGATAGATCCTAAAATATATTGTTTTTTACATTTTAAGTATTGCTATCCCTTTAACATCATTTAGAGAATGGCAGATAAGCTGTGATATGATATAGCTTCTCTGCCTTTCTCCTAATGATAAATGAATGCTGTCAATATCTGTTAATGTTGTAACCTCTTCAGTGCCAAATGGATGTGCAATGAACATCTCTATTACAGTGAATGGGTTAAGAATGAAATGCTGTTTGTGTTGCTCAAGTCTGAGCAGATCCTCTCCTTTCATCTCCCCTAGTGGGTCAGTGGGGGAGCAGAGAGGATGTTCTCAGACTACAGGGTTGCCAAACTGCTGGTGATGATTAACCCTTTAAATGCCAGGGGGATGCAGTGCATTATTTGTAATGCATTGCATACCCCCTCTGGCATCCAAAGGGATAAAGGAGGGCATCCCTTACACATCGCCAGAAGCTTGACAACACTGCATGCTAATTAGTTATTTATATCTCCCTCCCCTTGCATACTTGATTCTTAGTACATAGGGCTGTGTCTCCATCACCAAGGCAATGTGCTCGCCACACATTGCCAGATGACACACATCACCATAACATCACCACTTAGTGCATCTCCCTGCAGGTATCCAGGTCAGAGGATGATTCTCCGGGTCAGTTCCCTGGTACCCATTCTACCCACTGCCCAACTTGTTCCACCTCTTTTCAGGGCAAACTATGCCTTTTCTCCATCACTTCCTCCTACTCCCATTAAGCACTGCCCACATCATGATGTAATCCTCATTATTCTGACACTCCCACTCCCAGCTCCAGTTATTCCTCCACTCACATTATTTGGACATTACCACCCCAAGATCCACTTATTACTCCTGGGGCTGTGGACATCAAGTTTCCCAGGTATATTTCTGTTGTGGTTTTTGGTTGTGTTATGAACTTTTAGAGTGTAACAGTTATTAGATTAAAGTGACAGTCAACCTTCTTTTTGACTTGACATACATACAATATGTACAGTCAAACTGCCTGTACTGTGTATTATTTTTGTTCATTTTCACCTACTGTGTAATACTTTTATGTCAGATAGTGACAGTGAGCTCCCTGAGCGTCTGTTTTCAGAGATCTTCCTGTCAGAGAGCGTGACAGCAGGGAACTGTCCCTGCAGCAGAAAAACCTGCCTCCACTGCAGAATACAGAGCACTCAGTGCTTCAGAGATAGTGCAACAATGTATCACTGTTCCTGACAGAAATCTCCCTGGAAACAACAATTCATTGTACTACCTGTCAGGGACATAACAGTGCAAAAATACTGGTAAGATGAAAAGTGTAGAGGCAATTTGGCTTTACATATGATGTTCTTACAAAATATGTAAAGTCAAATAGGAGTGGACTGTCACTTTAAACAATTCTGCTCTAATTGAAATGTTTCTAAAATGCCATTTTATGATTCCCCCATAAAACTTGAAAGTAGTGACGGTCATGTACAAAGAAGTTCTGAAGAAAACCAACAGTGCCACAGGGGACAAATAAACATATCCAAAATGTCCATTGATTTAAAGGGATAGTAATACTTAAGATGTAAAAAAAAAATATATGTTGTAGGGTTTATGTTCCCAAATAAAACAGGGGTACTCCCACTGCTGAGAGATATTGTATTAAAAATGTATGTATGGAGATTTATAGTCTACAGACCACAGCAGTCCATAGGATGGTGTAGTAACAGCACCACCGTAAATTTTCAGGCCACTGTAATATTGCACCTAAAAATTTCAAGTTTGAGCTGTTATAATTTTTTAATAAAATATCTTTCAGAAGTGGGAGTACCTTTGTTTTACTCAGGGGGATAAACCCTACAACATATATGTCTTTACATTTTAAGTATTACTATCCCTTTAAAGGGTTAGTAATGTCTGATTATAATAACGTTATATTGTAGATATTAAAAAAATAAATTAACTGGAGCAAGTCCGTCTCTCAAACATTTATCATTTGAGAGATATAAGGTTTTACATTTCCCCCCTCCCTCCCCTTTCACTGAAGTGAGCCATATAGCTGACAGGAGATTCGAGTTGTGCGACCAGACGACGTCTCTTCAGCAGAGTCAAAATAGTGCTATCTAAAAGAAATACTTCATCTGGATCAATAGGGGTGATTTTGCATTGGGCTGGACTTGATGGACGCATGTCTTTTTTCAGCCTCAACAACTCTGTCACTATGTTACAATGCATTTCAGTGCAATGCGTTGGAAATGTATTTCGCATTCGAGGGTTTAACAACTTGTATATAGAACCAAAAAGCTAAAACTAGTTTTTTTGTTCCCAATAATAGTAAGATTGGAACTTTATCTCCCTCCTTCTTACTTATCATTACTTATGTGTGAGTCCTTATCTAGGTCCTATTTTAACATGCAAATATCTGATAACTTTTGGCCTAAGTAGTGGCAGGGTCAAGTCCCTTGAAACCCTTTTCAGGAGATGTGTCCACTTTGTCTCTGGGTGCCAGTGAGGGATTTGAAGGGTGCAAGGTGTTCTACTGATGAGGAGGCAAGTGTTGTCTATTCTGCCCTCTCCTGCTACCAATAGGGGGAGTCTTATAATGCTTGTATACAAGACTTTCTCACTTTGGCCTCTAGAGGCGCACTCTCGTTGTTTGTGTGATAGGGAGGGGGCTTTATGAACTAAACAAGAGTAAACAAATTGTATTTTCCCTAAATTTCCACTGATTTATATTGGATCTTAAATCCTAGAATGCTTGAGAGGTTTTTTGAAGCAATGCACTAGAGACCTCAAGCATCAAGAGTTTAAAATCCTCATTAGAAATGAATGTGCTTTGTCACCTCTAGTGCACCTGGTTTGCATCAGAATTACCCCATTTTTATTTTGTGCATAAATGTCAGATAGTGTCAAAGTGCGCAGTGAGGCCGCAGTTAGCCGCACTGAGGCTAATTCTGCCAGGCAATGGTATCCCTATTTAACCACAGCCATCCATAATATTCTATTTCCACTGTAGAGTGACAGAGCAATGTTCAGTACATTGATCTAAAATTTAAGAAAATTGAATGGCAGTTTTGTAAAAAATATTTATTACAGCCAGGCCTTTTTTATTTCCGTATGAAAGTCCTAGAGTGCTGTTCAGTTTTCTGCTTCGATTAGAGGAGAGAGTTTATATCTTGAAAGAGTCATTTCACAATCTGAAAATACTAGCAGTGCTCCAAAGAAACATGGGAGGGGCTTACTTAAAGGGATAGTAATGTTTCACAAAACAGCCGTTCCAATTAATTTTCATAGAATTTGAGCCATAGAGAGTGTTATTTCAATACTGTCAGAGCTGTGGTTCAAGAGTAATCAAAGGATAAAGAGTCCCCCTCCCGCCCTCTTACCTAGTGTAAGCCATTTCTTCTCAGATGTGGAATTTGGTTGCTAGACCAGACAGATAACAGCAGGGGACAATCTTCTTCCTATGAGAACAATGAAAGCCCTGCCCCCCTTGACAAGTTTTTCAGGTTTTTCCCTTATCTTAACTGAAGATTGTCCCTCTCTGCAATCTACCTGGGCACCTCCCTTCTGCTCTGGCTGAGCAGTGTTACATCAGTAAAAGGGGCGGGAGGGGGATACTTTGTCATTGAATTACTCTTGACCTACAACTCTGACAGAACTGAAATAACACTCTCCAAGGTCCAAATACTATGATGATCAATTAGAGCTGCTTTTATTATGAAACATTACTATCCCTTTAACCATAGTCTTTTTATTAAAAGTGCTGAACCTATTGCCTATTGTAATGAGGGGAAGATTAATCCTTAGAGTGCCAGATGTGTGCTTAAAGCATTGCAGGGATAAAGGCATGATAAATCTAGCTCGGTAAATGTATACAAATGCAGATACCATGCAAAACAATATATAATTTATTATATACTATAATACTGTATGGACTCAAACCTAAATATGTTTCTATTAAATTAATTCATTGAAACAAATATTAATAGTTAAAGTTCCCCTTTAAATTTGTGATAATTGTTTTAATGTTTTTAGTTTACGCACAAATGAGCCAATGGGGTGAAATCCCCAAGGATCTGTCTGTTAATGACCACTTATTTTTCCACTGTTGTTGGACTACAGCCAGGGCTAGTGCAAGGATTTTTGCCACCCTAGTCAATACCTCATTTTGTCGTCCCCTTGGCTCCAACCCTTTATACCCCCCAGTGTGTGTGTGTCTGTGTGATCCCTATACATGTATAAGTGTCAATGTATGTGAGTTCCCTGTTTGTGTATAAGTGTCAGTGTGTTTCCTATATGTGTATAAGTGTCAATTTGTGTGTCCCCTATATGTGTATAAGTGTGTCAATGAGTGTAAATTTCTGTAGGGGTATCAGTGTGTGATTGTGTGCTTCTCTATATGTTTATCAGTGTGTCAATGTGTATGCTTGTTTGTATGTGTATCAGAGTGTCAGTGTGTGCACTTATCCTACGTGTAACAGTGTGTTAGTATGTGTGTTTGTGTGCTTATCTCTATGTGTATTAGTCTGTGTGTGCGTGTGTCTCTCCCTGTATCATACAGAAGAAGTCCAACTGTGGAGGGCTACAATTCCCAGTTGTAGTCCTCAACAACTGGGGGCCTCAAGTTCTCAAGTTGACAACGGTCCACCACTGCCATATACAATATGTATGATAACCAGGTGCTATAATCATGCACCAGACATAATATTTATTTGTCTGAAAGAACAGTCAGGCTATTTCTGTTATTTAATTTTGCATCCCCCGTGTTTCTCCCCTCCGATGCCCCCCTTAAAACTCTGCATGCGATCATGGAATTGGGAATGGCATCTTCCGTGCTGCCCTGTGACCCTGGTGTGCTCCCTCCCTCTGCAGGGCAGTCCCTTCTCTCCCCTTTGTTATGTTTGTATTGTCTTGTCACACAGCGCCATTTGTGAGCGACAGACATAACATCTACAGCTACAGGTGCAGTGCCATTTTTCTTCCCGCTCTTTTCCTCCTCCCTCCTTCCCTCTGTCACTGGAACTAATCCTGTTAGTGTAATACGGTTAGGTTACCTTCATCTAGAATGTATTATGGTACCATGGCACTACATGTTCTAGGCGGCGGTGCTCACTCTTTTCAGAGAGGCTCCTCTCTCACCTCTTCACACAGCAGCTGAGCTGCATGCAGCTCTTCTCTGAAACTGTGCCCCTGCACAATGTGCGCCCTAGGCCGGTGCCTACCTCGCCTATGGGTGGCGCCTGCCCTGACATCATCTCCCATCAGTCTCAGCCTGTCATTGAATGACTAGGGAAGATGGAAACTGTAGTCCAACTAAAGCATAACAGCCACAGGTTGCTCCTTCCTAACCTTAAGATGTCTCTGGTGTGAATTGTGATCTTTGGCCTGTATTCAGGAAGCATCCCAGGGGAATAAATGAAAATTCACATTGCATTAAATTGGCTTTTTAACCCCCAGAGTCGGAGAGAGGACTCCAGCACATTATGAAGCTAAAAACCCTGTTTAATTCAATTGGATGGTTTTATGAGTCCCCTATGGTGCAGTTGGTTTGCACCAGCAGGGCAATACACCAGCAGGGAACTCATGATTGTCAAACCAAGTGGCTACATGTTCCAGCTCTGGGGCCCTTTTCTTTTAGCTGTAAAGGCAATGCTGATTTTTACCCAGCCAGACTGATGACCTGGTGCCTTTTATCTGGTATTAAATGTGGCCAGAAGGGCAAAACATCATTGCATGCCACCAGTAGGACTATACATCATTCCAGTTGTGGATGGGGCATTAGCGTACTAGTCTTAAGTATAGGTACATTGTACTGAGGGTCTACTGTAATACTCTGCTGGTATTATGCAGTGGTGTATTGTCATGCTGGTTTCCCGGTGTATTGCTTTGTTAGACTCATGTAATGGTGTATATTGCCTTGAAGGTTTCATGTAATGGTGCATTGGCTTGTTACTGTTATATAATGGTGTATTGTCTTGCTGGGCTCATATAATAGTGTGTTGTCTTGTTACTGTTTTATAATGGTGCATTTCCTTGCTAGTCTTATTTAATGACTCTTAGCCTTGTTAGTGTTACATAATAGTGTATTAGGTAATGATGCATTGGCCTGCTTTGTCTCATGCAATCTGCATTAGCCAGCTACTGCTAGTCTCGGATAACGGTGCATTAGCCTGCTATTCTCATGTAATGGTGCATTGGACTGTTAGTTTCATGTAGTTGTGCACTGGCCTGATAACTTCATGTAATAGTGCATAGGCCTGCTAGTCTCATATAATGGGCACTGGCCTTCTAGTCTCATGTATTTGTGCATAGGCCTGCTAGTCTCATATAACGGTTCATTGGCCTTCTAGTCTCATGTAATGGTGCATAGTCCTGCTAGTCTTATGTAATGGATCATTGACCTTCTAATCTCATGTAATGATGCACTGGACTGCTAGTCTCATTTAATGGTGCATTCACCTGCTAGTCTCATGTGCATTAGCCTGCTAGTCTCATGTAATCTGCATTAGCCTGCTACTGCTAGTCTCATTTAATGGTGCATTAGCCTGCTAGTCTCATGTAATGGTGCATTGGTCTGCTAGTCTCATGTAATCTGCATTAGCATGCTACTGCTAGTCTCATGTAATGGTGCATAGGCCTGCTAGTTCCATCTAATGGCACATTGGCCTTCTAGTCTCATGTAATGGTGCATTGGACTAACAGTCTCATATAATGGTGCATTGACCTGCTAGTATAGTCTTATGTAATGGTGCATTGACCTTCTAGTATTATGTAATGATGGATTGAACTGCTAGTCTCATTTAATGGTGCATTCACTAGGTAGTCTCATGTAATAGTGCATTAGCCTGCTACTGCTAGTTCCATGTAATGGTGCATAGGCCTGCTATTTTCATCTAATGGTGCATTGGCCTGCTAGTCTCATGTAATGGTGCATTAGCCTGCTAGTCTCATGTAATGGTGCATTAGCCTGCTAGTCTCATGTAATGGTGCATTGGTCTGCTAGTCTCATGTAATCTGCATTAGCATGCTACTGCTAGTCTCATGTAATGGTGCATAGGCCTGCTAGTTCCATCTAATGGCACATTGGCCTTCTAGTCTCATGTAATGGTGCATTGGACTAACAGTCTCATATAATGGTGCATTGACCTGCTAGTATAGTCTTATGTAATGGTGCATTGACCTTCTAGTATTATGTAATGATGGATTGAACTGCTAGTCTCATTTAATGGTGCATTCACTAGGTAGTCTCATGTAATAGTGCATTAGCCTGCTACTGCTAGTTCCATGTAATGGTGCATAGGCCTGCTATTTTCATCTAATGGTGCATTGGCCTGCTAGTCTCATGTAATGGTGCATTAGCCTGCTAGTCTCATGTAATGGTGCATTAGCCTGCTAGTCTCATGTAATGGTGCATTGACCTACTAGTCTCCTGTAATGTTGCTTTGGCCTGCTAGTCCCATTTAATGGTGCATTGGCCTGCTAGACTCATGTAATGGTGCATTGGCCTGCTAGTTTCATGTAATGGTGCACTGGACTGCTAGAGTCATGTAATGGTGCATTGGACTGCTAGTCCCACTTAATGGTGCATTGGACTGCTAGTCCCACGTAATGGTGCATTGGACTGCTAATCTCATGTAATATGCCTTGGCCTGCTAGTCCCATGTAATGATGCAGTGGACTGCTAATCGCATGTAATATGCCTTGGCCTGCTAGTTTCATGTAATGGTGCATTGGACTGCTAGTTGCAAGTAATGATGCACTGGACTGCTAGTTTCATGTAATAGTGCATTGGCCTTCTAATCTCATGTAATAGTGCATTACCCTAATGTAGCCTGCATGTTATCATTTACTGCTCGTATGTAGTTTAGTTCTACTACACATGCACCCATGCACACAAACACATTCACACACATACACAAACACTACACATGCACCCATTTACACAACACACACAAACACACATACACACACACACTGAGGCTGTTGCACTAAGAAGAAATGGAGTAATATTTTGGAGCAAACCAATTGCCCCATACAAGACAAATAAGAATTCACTTTGATTGAACTGGTTATTTTTTCCCTATGAATGCTAGGAATGCTATAGAGGTCATTCACACACTGTTTTACAATGTGTAAAATTATTTTTCTGTTTGCAAAGTAGCAGTTTGGAACTACAGCTCTCATCATCCCTAACCAATCAGGCGTGGCTAGAATGGGGATATGAGGAATAAAAAACACAAAAAAACTGGAACAGAATGAGAATGCATTGACAAATCCCAGTTGAAGTCATGGCCATTTCTTGTACTCTCTCTACACATATCATTATTGCACAGATCTAATCCCACATTAGCACAGAGAGAGGCGATCTCTTCCCACCACTGACAGCCGATTCCTGCTGGTTGCTATAAACACAGGGACAAAACTGTCCTCTGCCTTCAGCGAAGGAGGAGCTGAGAGCTCTGCCTACATCACCCTGATCTGGTAACCTCTTCACTGCCAGAAATAGCACTGGAAGTTCATGTACTGTATGCATGTTGTAATGAGCAATTTATTTTATTCATTATCTAACTAAAAGAACGGGGTTACAGTAGCTTATCCTGTCACTCTTTGCCAGACGTGGGCATAACTACAGGGGGTACAGAGGTTGCAGTTGTGATTGAACAGAATGACCATGGAGGCCCATTGCCCCAGGGTTCAAAAGGTTCTAGTTATGCCCCTGAGAGAACAGTTTTGTGTTAGAAGGCCCAAAATAATTCTTGCATCAGGGCCCTCCAACAACTAGTTATGCTTCTTATGGCAATGGTTCCCAGACTGGGAGGGCATGTTGCTGGTGTGAGACATTGTTTCAGCAACAAGCGTCCTCATTGTGGCAGGACAGTGAATGTTTGTAAATTTGGGAAAGACTGGTACAAATGACAGTTGTGAACAGTACAGTCTGCAGTGTTTGTACTTGTGAGATGTGGACATTTGGTAGTGAGCCTAAACTGCAAATAGATAATATAAATATATATGCAACATATTCAATTTATTTTAATTAAAAGGCAAGTATTAAAGTTTGTTGAAAACCAAAAAAAGGGGGCGGGGAATGTGAAAATGTTCAGGAATCACTGCTCTGTTACTGCACAAATTTATGCAAACATACATACACATATACACACTCATACACACACACACACACACACCCATATACAGACACATATATACATACACACACACATGCATATACAAACATTTACACACTCATATGCACACACACAATCACACACACATATACACATGAATACACATACATTCATACACACACACACCCACATATACACACACATACAACTACACACACACAAATGCACACATGCATACACACACACACACACATAAACACATATACACACATACATTTAGGCACACATTCATATGCATACAAACACACTACCACACTACACACACACACTCACATATATAAAGACACATTCTATACACACCCACTCATAAATTCACACACACTCAAGCTCAGTTATACTCATTCATGCACTCATTTATACTAATGCATCTGCACAAACATGCACAAACTCATGCACATTCACGCACAAACTTACTCATATACATTAACACAAATTCATACCCATTCACACATACAGTCAAGTACATCCACACACACACCCTACCCAGGCTGATGTGTCCCTCTATCTACTTCTTTCTCTCCCTCTCTCTGACACTGATGTACCTCTAACTCTCCCTCTTCCTGAGGCTGATGTACCTCTCTCTATCTCTCTCTCAATCTCCATAGCTGATGTACCTTTCATTCACTCTGCAACTGATGTATCTCTTTCTTTCTCTCTCTTGGAGACTGGTTTATCTCTCTCTCTCTCTGAACATGATGTACCTCTCTTGCTCTCTCTCTCTCTCTCTCTGTCTGTCCAAGACTGGTTTATCTCTTTCTCTCCTGCAGAGGCTTTTGTAGCTCTCTGTCTCTCTCTCTCTCTCTCTCTTCCCCCTCTCTCTCTCTCTCTCTCTCTCTGCATGTCTCTGAGGCTGATGTAGGTATCTCTTTCTCTCTCAAGATCGGATGTACCCCTCCCTCTCTCTCTCTCTCTCTCTCTCTCTCTATCAATGTCTCTGAAGCTGATGTATCTATCTGTCTCTCTGAGACTGGGTTGCTGAGCCTGATGTACCTCTCCCTTTCTCTTTATCTTTCTCTGGGGCTGATATAGCTCTCTCTCTCTATTCCTCTTCTCTCTCTCTCTATGTCTCTGAGGCTGATATATATATATATATATATATATATATATATATATATATATATATATATACTTTTCTTTGTGTCTGAGGCTGATGTACATCTTTCTCTCTCTCAATGTCTCTGAGGCTGATGTATATATATCCTTTTCTGTGTCTCTGAGGCAGATGTACATATATATATATATCTCTCTCTGTCTCTCTATGACTCTGAGGCTGATGTATATATATATCCTTTTCTGTGTCTCTGAGGCTGATGTACATCTCTCTCTCTCGCTCTCAGTGTAATGTACTAAAGTACAAAAGGAGCAATCCTAGACAACACCAACTGCACTACAGGGGACAAATAAACACCTGCATTCACATCAGTAAGGCTTGTAACCGATGCATTACAGATTTAGAGAGCTCTAACGTTCAAAGGATTAAAAAAAAATCTCAATTTTACTCAACTGGCAATTATGTAATTTGTATTTGTGTCCGATGGTTCAGTTGATTTGCCCCCACAATTCTTGGCGTTCTGGTGAATACAGCAGCCATACGGTGTGTCTGTGGAGAGATGGGTATATAGACATATACATATTACAGTCAGTAAATACAGAAAATGATCGGCTATATGCAGGTGCATGTGGATCTCTGCCACCTCTTCTTTGGCCTTACACGCGATTTTCTAATTAAGTGCAGAACTGATATATAAAGAAAGCAAATAAATTAAGCCAAAATAGTAGTATTTCATTCTAGTGCAACTGTTTCCTGAGTAGTGATAATCATAACCAGCTATGTTTAACCCTCTGAGCGCAAATGAAGTGCCCAGAGGATTGCCTCTGGTATCCAAAGGGTTAATGTCTGGTGAAAACCCATGTGGGTTTAAATCTTCAAACTGCATTCATATGTCACATCGTTCCTCCATAGGCTAAAGAATCACTGGGGACTGACACTTATGCCATGTTTCTTACATATAAGAGAGGAAATATATTAATACAAATTGTATACATCCCTCTACCACTGCAATAACGTATTTAAATGTTTTTTTACAAAGAGATCTAATGAACATATATCCCATTTCAACAATGTAACCTTTTAAATGCTGGACTTTCAAGGGGTTAAATTGCGTATTCATACGTTAAGTGTGTGTATGTCTGTGTGTGTGGAGATAGATAGATAGATAGATAGATAGATAGATAGATAGATAGATAGATAGATAGATAGACAGACAGACAGACAGACAGACAGACAGACAGACAGACAGACAGATAGATAGATAGATAGATAGATAGATAGATAGATAGATAGATAGATAGATAGATAGATAGATGATAGTTGAATTTAACACTATAAAGTTCAGGAGATCTATGCAGTGATAACTGGCATATTATTCGTAATATTCATAAAAACGATTTATTATTATATCAATCAATACTATTCACAATAACCAATATCGGTTTTAGTGATACATTCATGCATTTTATTCAGGGCAAACGTCTTCAGAAGCAGAGTTATAAAAAAAAACTTTAAATACTTCGAAGATTCATACGAATTCCCTTTTAAAAATCAAGAATTCTCATTTCTTTAATTTGTGTGCATGATACAATATTGAAATTATACTTTTGTTTGGTTTAGGTCACGACTACGCTAAAGTATACACCGCATAGAAACGAATTACAGTATTCATAGTCCTGTTAAATAATAGCTTGTACCGTTTTAGTTAGGTCAGTTACATGGTGCGCACTAATAACTGGAGGGATTCTGGGGCAACCCAATTGTGGACACATCTAAATAACCATGCATTTAAATGTGGTGTCTAATCCCTTGAACAGTATGCGTTGGAGTTCATTCCGGTGTTCAAGAGGTTAAAAGCCCCACTTAAACTGAGAGGGGGATTGGGGGTATTTGCGCTTATTCCCTAAGGGGGGGGGGGGTTAGTTCCATAAATCCCCAGTTCTTCTTAGTAAAACGGCCTCATTAAATCCTTCTTTCCGATTTCCCTCCACCCATACCTATCTACTGGGTATGCTGAAGTCTGTACACTCCTTCATGTGATTTCCCATTTATTTTATAATTTATTGTATTATTCTGCAAAATTCTCAGATACATCTACAATTAGATATGTTAGCTACAGTTACAATATTAAATGTATTATCGTTATTGGTGTTATTATTATTGTTAAATATACTACCATTACTACTACTACTGCTACTACTACCACTACTTCTACTACTACTACTACTACTACTACTACTACTACTTCTAGTAATAATAATAATAAAATGCTATTTTTATTGCATATTTATTTAAAGAAAAACACATTTTATCATATATTACATAATGTGTTGTTATTATTAGTAGTAGCATTAGGCATTAGTAGTAGTAGTAGTATATTCTGTATTATTATTACTACTATTATTATTATCATTATTATTAGATTCATCATTATAATTAGTAGTAGTAGTAGTAGAAGTAGTAGTAGTAGTAATAGGAGTAGGAGTAGTAGTAGTAGTAATAGTAGTAGTATGTTCTGTATTATTTTAATTATTATTATTAGGTTGTGTGTTATTATATGCATTGCTAATTGTTATGATTATTATTATTATTTATTATAATTATTTTTAATTTTTAACAGTAGTAGTAGCATATTGTGCAATTATTATTATTATTAGTAGTAGTAGTAGTGTTCTATATTCTTTTTTGAGATTTTTATTATTGCTAGAAGCTTCTGTATTATTATTATTATTATTATTATTATTACTAATAGCATTAAATTATTAGTAGTATTTTTACTAGTATCAGTATTATTTTTATAGTTAGAATTATTATTTTAATTGGCAAAATGTCGATATTAGTATCATTTTTATATTATGATTTATTAGTAATAGTAGTAGTAGCATATTTTTTAAAATTATTATTATAATTATATAAGTATTGGTATTAGCTTCATAGTCTTCTATTACTATGAATAGTAATGATAATAATAATAACAATAATATAATCAGTATCATTATAATTCGAGGTAGTACCCCTTATTCGTATTGTTGTGACAGATAACCAAACATTTAATTTGTAATGTTCATCTATTATACGTAATACCAGTTGGAAGTTAATTTACCTATTACATTTCTATTTGAATTTGTATCAGTTTTTGTGGGAAATAACCTAGTTGAAAACAACTTACTATGGAGCAAACATTTTAATTTTTATAGATTTAATTTATAAGGTGCACTAGCCCATACATTGTTATTTCTATTCATATCTATGTACGTAAATCTGCACCAATATTCTATCAACTTACTAACTGAGCACAACTGGAGGAATGCTGGGATCCATCAGCACAATAAAAAAAACAATGCCATTAATTTAAATGGGGATTTTAACCCATTGAATACCATTCTGCACTCAAAGAGTTAACACACTAAACGCTAAAGGGGTTTCTAGCATTTAGTGTGATTTAAAAGCTCCTTTTAAATTGATGGTATTTTGAGTATATGCAATTTCCTTTATAGTGCAGTTGTTATGGTTCAAATGGAGTCCAGTTCTTAACGGGTGTGCACTGTGTGTACCGCTCTGGTCATCAAGGGGTTAATAGTGCCTCAGCCTCTTTGTGTGAAGGCTGACATTATTTACCTAATAACATGTAATAATAATAATGTGTTTCAGGACTGAGAAGGTTAGTGAACAGAGTATAAGCTTTTGTAGACTACAGTTGTCTCCAGTACAGTGCTTTGCTCTAGTGTCCAAGGGGTTAATACTTCCAAAGCTATTAAATCAATAGGAAATAATTACGGTTAGAATCCTACAATATGTTCACTTGTCCTTTCCTATCCTTATCTTATATCATCCCCTTCCAACTGCACCAAGCATTCTCCTTCAGCTACATGTACCAACAGACTCCTAGATATTTCATATTTATTTAACCATTTGAGTGCCAGCGAGGATTCCAAGGCACTGCGATACAATGCTTCTCTGGTAAGCAAAGGGTCAGACTCCCGATGTCGATGTAATTCTTGGATTAAAACAAAACGGTATAACATTGTGTTAGAGACCTCTCTACCACTCAAGGGGTTAAAAAGCCAACTTAAATCAATGAGAATTTGGGACATTTTTAAGTGATTCCTTAGTGTGCTAGTTTTGTTCCAAAATGACTGCAGTTTTCCTGGTACATGTCCCCCTGAGTTCTGCGCTGATATTAGCCTTCCATCAACACCCAGAAGCATTAAATGATTTAGCTTTTGCTGCTCATTATTCACATAAGGTGGTGATTACTGTATAGTGTCAGACTTCTGCAGGGCACCCTACCTTAAAATGTTTATTGTCAGTCAAGGGCGTTACTATTGTGTAGTTCTAAGAGCCAGACACCCACTTCACATGATGGTATTTTGAAGAGCGTTATGTCAAACACTGCTCCTGTCTCAAAGGATATTTATTATTATTTGTGTCTGTTATTTATAAAGGACCTATATATTATGCACCACTGCTCAACATAGAGGCATACTGAGTTTGTGTGTAACAGAAATCAGTTTCAGTTCATTTTGTATATTTGTAATTATTGTGTGTGAGTGTGTGTGCGTGTTCGTGTGTGTGTGAGTGTGTGTGTGTGTGTGTATAGTGTATTACGTCTGGTGCATGTGTGTAGTGTTTGTGTGTGTGTATAGTGTATTATGTCTGGTGCATGTGTGTGAGTGTATAGTGTATATAGTGTATTATGTCTGGTGCATGTGTGTAGTGTGTGTGTGTGTGTGTGTGTATAGTGTATTATGTCTGGTGCATGTGTGTGAGTTTGTGTGTGTGTGTATAGTGTATTATGTCTGGTGCATGTGTGTAGTGTGTGTGTGTGTGCAGCTTGTATGTGATTGTGTGCACAGTGTGTGTGTGTACGTTTGTGTGTGCAGTGTGTGTGTATAGTGTGTGCGTGTATCTCTGTGTGTGTGTTTATGTAACGAATTGAATGCAAACACACAAATTTTCCATTTAAAATATTTTAATATTTTTTACATCAGATTTAAAGTATAAAAACTTAATTATGAATAAATTCACACTCACACAACTCATCTATCTATGTCTATCTATCTATCTATCTATCTATCTATCTATCTATCTATCTATCTATCTCTGTCTGTCTCTCTGTTTGCGTGTGTACTTCGGTATCTCTAGCTATGTTTTTTAACTTAAATGGAGCAATATTGAGTCAGACCAGCTGCACCATGTGTATGAAAAGAAAGGCGTCAATGAAAGCGATGTATTTTTTTTCTTCGATAAATATGGGGCAATTGCTTTGTCATAGAATTGCTGTATTTTAGGTTTGATAAAATTTTATATATTACTCTTTTACTTTTTTGTAAATGAAGCTTTAAGAAAAAAAAACTGTAATTTATTAATAATCTATACAAAAACTTACATTTTTAATATTTGATTTTTTAAAAACAAAATTTGCCAAGAATCTTTTGTATAGATAATCAGAATAAGTGCATATATGGTACTAATGTATATTGCATTTGGGTAAATGGATTCCACAGATAACTCTACCACTTGAGTATCATTTCTACTCACAAACAAAGAGAAGGGTCGGTTTTAAACGCACATACACATACACACAAATGCACAGACAGCACATACATACACACAAACACACATAGACACCTCATATATACACACACACACACACACACACAAACAGCACATATACACATGTACACTAACAAACATTTAAACACCACATATACACACATATACACATGCACAGACACCACATATACACACATACACACACACACACACACAAACATCACATATACCCAAACGCATACACAGACACCTCATATACACACACAGCACACATATACACACGTACACTAACACACACAAACACCACATTTATACACATACACACATATATACAGACGGCACATATACACAAACACACATAACACCACATATACACACATATAAACACACACAGACCTCTCATATACACACATACACAAACACCGCATATACACACACACACACAAACACGCACACACACACACACAACATATACACACATACACACTCATTTAATGTATAATTACTTCAGTTAATACTTTGCATTTGCATCCCTATTTCCTAGCACACCCCATACCAACACACACCCCACACACATCTTTAGATAGACACACACGCACATACACAAACACAGCCTTAAACACACACACCTTTACACACACACATATATGCACATATCTTTAGACAAACACACACATACACACAACACTGTGCAGGCAGTCAGCTCAGGACTATCTGCTTTCCTGTGATGCACAGAGAACAGGAGCGGCACAGGAAGGAGGCTGAATAGGGAGCTGCCGCATCAAAGGGGTCACAGCTCATTAGGAGCTGCGGTGTTTGTATGTACAGTACGTGTCGCTCCTCTTGTCTGCTCCAAGTCCTGGCCATTAGCTAAATTAACCTTGAGAAAGAGTGATAATGCAGCGGAGGTTCAAGTGGCATTTGTGAGTCACTGAAACATGAAGAAGAGAGGAGACAAAGGGGGTAAAAGGAGGGATAGTATTTGAATTAGGTGGAGGGAGGCAGTTATTCTGAAATTAGTTGCAATTAACCTTTAGAGTGCCAATCATTGATTTGAAATGCTCTGCACACATCTCTGGCAATAAAATGGTCAGTGGAAGGACATTCCAGGGGCTCCAATCCCATCAGCGAAAAATAAATATATTGATTAATATAATATATATCTCCTATTACAAAAACAGGGATACTAAATTAGTACATTTCACAATTATCCTAATTTCATAATATCATTACACTTAAGGCGTGGCCGCTGACTGATTAACTCATTCACTGCCAGAGTGCCCACTAAATAACTTATTAAAAGTGGTAGTTTGCGCATATCGCTGACTTAACCCTTTGAACGCCAGAAAAGCACCCAACGTATTTCGTTTCAATGCGTTGGACACCTTTGTGGCCTTCAAAGGGTTAAGCATTATTTTTCATAAAATGACAGTTAACTAAAATCAGACTGTGTCGGAAAATGTCGGAAATGATACCAGAATAGTCAAGATGAACTTATTTATTCATTTGAAGCCTTTGAGTGCCACAAAAGTATCCAAAGCATTTCGGACACCTCTCTGGCACTTAAAGGGTTAAAGAAGGCATTCAAATGGCCGTTTGTACAAAGAGATGCATTTGGAGAAATGAATCTACACTGTAATGAATGTGGGAACATTTGCCTTTGCCTTCAAGGATACTTTTAACCCTTTAAATTCTCGAAAGGTTTCCAACTCAATGCTTTGCATTGGGTTTGAGACTTTTCTAGAATTCCAGGTTTTAAAAATCGAATTGCAATTAATGGTTATTGCCCTTTGTACCCATGTGGCGCAGTTCTTTCTCCCCCCAATTACTCAGTATCTTTGTACATATGGTCATTTGTCCTGTCAACCTCTCTAGAACTCAGAGTTTTTTGTTTTGTTTTGTTTTTTTAACTTAAAAAAAGACTTTTGATTCAATGGGAATTGGTGACATTTTCATTTGTCTCCTATGGTGCAGTTGGCTGGCCCGGGATTGTTCCATTTTTCCATTGTGCATATTTCGAAAAATAGTTACAGGAGGGAGATTTACTAAGCAGTGATACATTTCCCTGGTGACAGGAACTTCACCCACTCAGTGATTATTCTATGGAGTCTCGTTTTCATAGTTGTCTAATTCAGTTACATTGATAGAGATAGCAATGGGGTGGAAGACTTTCATTGGGATATCTCTTACCGCTTGTTTTCTTAACCCTCTGAGTGCCAGAGAGGTAGTTAACGCATGCAATGCGCATGCAATGCGAAATGCATGTGGTGCCAGAAGGGTGTCAAGAGCAATGACACTCAAAGTGTTAAGGAAATTGTACAGCAGGAATGCCATGAAAGGAATAGGACTGGGTGGATACGTCTCTCGCACTGAAATGGTTAATGTATAAAATGTAAGTATCAGATGTAAGCTAGTGGTCACCCTGTGTTTTGGATGATACAGGTACTTAACCACATGCCTTGGACAACTATTAGTACTCGACTGCTTATTTTTATAGTTCAAAATGTATCATATACATGTGGGCAGGCTCAAGCTTTAGGTCTACAGTTTGCAAATTTAGGCTTTGCAGATTATAGAGACAACGCCTCCCTCACCTACAACCAGCCAATGAGAGTCCTAGTCACTGACCTCACCCCTGCAGTAGGTAATCAAGCAGTTGCTTAGAGTGGGAGAATTAGTGGGAAGTCGTATGGTCATTTCTATAGAAGGGCAGACTCCTGTGCTCCTTCTACCACTTTACCATTTTCTTATTTTTCTAAGAAAATAAAATAATAATAAATACTATATTGGAATTTGTATTCCTGCCAAAGTACACCCCCTGGAAAAAAATAACCGTTTCAGTGCCAGAGGGGTGCCCAATGAATTCATGAGTAAAGCGTGGGATACCCCTCTGACGCTAAGGGTTAAGCGTTGATGGGTTGTAACAGAGGGCATTTTGGTGGGCATCAGCTTGAAGGTCCTTCTGCGATGCAATTGCCAAGTATACTTGTATGAGTCCTGCATATATGTCAGCAGCAGACACATTGGGAAGTATGTAAGAATTAACAGCAGTTACACCCACAGCTGTGTTGTCCCTAAAGAAACATGTTGTATTTGTTTGAAACAATTAATTCATATGAAAGCTTTGCTCTCTAAATTGCTAAATGTGCTTAGGTGGTATTAAAATGTAAACTATAGAACTAGATATAATTATATAACTTGAGATTTATGAAACTGCATATGCTGTTCTTCAGCAGGTTGAAGAAGTGCTCTGATCTTGTCAGTATTTCCTTATGCTACATTAATTATGTGTCAAATCATTTTGAACACTCAGTGGCTTGTTTTCAGTCTGTTGAAGACATTTTAGCATTTAGTCTCCACTAAAGAGATGTCAACAAGAAGGGGCAGAGGGAAAGCAGGGGTAGAGAGTACACAGCCTCTAGCTGAGAGTGGAAGCTGCTGCACTCTGATTGACAGCACCATAGAATAAATGGAAATAAACTCTCAAACACTACACTGCTGCAAGGGAGGAAATATAGAACTGCAGACGAGAATACTTCAGGGGCCCCCTCAATACAAGAGGCAACACAAATGTTTAGCTGTTTTATCCGCTGCTGAATATAGTGGGTCTCTTAAGGTCACTGGGCAATAGTACTTTACACCTGCTGTATTAATGACCCCTGAACTGTTGCACAATTAACCTATTCAGTGGCAGCTATCAGATCTGTTTCAGGCAAGCACTGTGTTTAATAATATCACTTAATCCCATATTTCATTCAAAATACATTTCTAATGGTGCTTGATGTTTCCCATTTTAACCATTTGGTTGCCAGATGAGTGCAATGCATTGTTGAGCATTCAAAGGATTAAAAAGGACTCTTGATAAATACATACAACAGAGTTGTTGTTGAATCAATGCAGCCCTGCAGTCTGTATATTTCATGAGTACCCTCCAAAATGATGAAATAAGAAAGCACTAGTTTTGGGAAAAATTTGAATGCAAAATTATTATTTTTGTTAATTTCTGAATATAATTTTCTGCTTTTTTTTTTTTTTTTTTGCTTTCTACGTCCATTGGCAGTTAACCTTTGCAGTGCCCGAGGGTTATTCAACACATTGAGGAGAAATTTGGGCATACCCTCTGACTCTCATAAGGGTTAAGAAGTGGCAGTGTTATTTCCCTTACCTACCTCACTTGTACAGCAGCAGGAATGTACGGATAGGATGTATCAAGAATTACATTGGAGGGGCTGGATTAAAGGTATAGTAATACTTAAAATGTAAAAAAAAATATGTTGTAGGGTTTATCCCCCTGAGTAAAACAAGAGTACTCCCACTGCTGAAAGGTGTTTCATTCAAAAGTTATTAATTTTCAAATTTGAATTTTTTAGGTGCAATATCACAGTGGCCTGAAATTGTACAGTGGCGCTTTTGCTACACCATCCTATGGAGATTTATTGTCCCGGGACCAGAGCTGTCCATAGGATGGTGTAGCAACAGCGCCACTGTACAATTTCAGGCCACTGTGATATTGCACCTAAAAAATTAAACTTTGAAAATTAATAACTTTTGAATGAAACACCTTTCAGCAGTGGGAGTACTCTTATTTTACTCAGGGGGATAAACCCTACAACATATTGTTTTTTACATTTTAAGTATTACTATCCCTTTAAAATGCTGGAGATAAGTGTTACTTCCAGTTTTATCAACAATGTTCCTATTGAAGTCTATGAGGATACCTGTAGATAAAAGCTGAGATAAAATCAGCACCTGCATTTCAATCCAGCCTGAAATGTATAGTTTTTAGTTGGCAGAAGCAAACATATAGGAAATTTAAAAAATCTTGCATTGTCATAAAATACTACTTATAATATTAGCAACTGCTTATTTAAAAATATTAACAATTTGTACTTTTATTTTTCCTGCTTAATAACATACTCTGGTGCCTATTAAGTTATTCTCTTGGAAGGGTTAATTCTTTATTGCAGATTGCCTGACACATAATCAGTTCTGATACAGATACCAACTCAGGATTACATGATTCTCATGGTGGGGTCCCATCTGCTTCAAACTTCACAATTGTTCCCTATGCAGTTATTGGGAAGTTTGTATCAAAAGGCATCCAGTAGAGTTAATCAGAATAAGACACGTCATATGGAGAGGGTATGATCCATAAATAAGTACAGACACAACTACTTTTTGGGGTTAACAGACCACAGCTTTATTTAACTACTTTTTTACTCACATTATTATTATTGTTCTTATTCAACATAAGAATAATTAACCATTAACCAATAATCAATCGTTAACTGACAGTCTTTTCCAATCCGATTTCCATGAACCAAGCATGGCCAAATTGTACGGGCTCATGCTAATATTCCCACCTTCTTCTGCAATACAGCTGATACCAATGTTCGTCAGCACTCCCAGCTGACTCCACCATTTTCAGCACTTCCAGCTGACTCCACCATTTCAGCACTTACAGCTGATTCCACCATTTTCAGCACTTACAGCTGATTCCCAATGAATTACCCCACTGGCCACTTTATCTTCAATGGGCAACGTCTTCTGTCAGTCTTTTCCAATCCACTTTCCTTGAACCAAGCATGGCCAAACTGTACAGGCTCATGCTAACATTTCCACCTTATTCAGCAATATAGCTGATCCCAATGTTTGTCAGCACTCCCAGCTCACTCCACCATTTTCAGCATTTCAGTTGACTCCACCATTTTCAGCACTTTGTATTGTATTGTATTGTATTGTATTGTATATTTTTATTTATATAGCGCCAACCGGTGTACTTGGCACTTTACAGATTACATTTAATATAGCAGGGGTACAATAAGTGCAGTGATTAAGTGCTTATATAGGCAGTCATAAGGGGAATGACAGATGAGTATACATTAGGATAAGAGGTCCCTGCCCCGTAGAGCTTACAATCTAAGCACTTACAGTTGATTCCACCATTTTCAGCACTTACAGCTGATTCCCAATGAATTACCCCACTGGCCACTTTAACTTCAATGGGTAACGTCACCTCCTGCAACCTAAGTCCGGGGCAAACTCCCAAAGGGCTTCCGCCCGAGGATCAAGTCCCCTAACTTTACCCCATCAGTTATCGATCTCTAAAAGCCATGCAAGTACTATCTGCCACTAAGCCCAACTGTCAATGCCTTGACCAGTTGGGACCCCCGTCACCAGGCTCGACTGTCAATGCCACGACCAGTCGGGCCCCCCACCCACTAACGCTATGGTCTGTACCCCCATGACACTCCCAGCACTCTATGAGCAACTCATACAGCCCCATAAGGCACACCACCCAATAACCACCCTGTAGTACCAAACCTGCAAACAAACCACAAGCAACCAGCTAAAAACCATCCTCAGACCATCCAAGCAAACATTCACCGCCCTCACCCACAGAACTATTTTATTTTTTTTTAACCCTGTCAGGGTCACAACCCAGACCCAGCAACCTACAAGAACACAACACAGCATACAGAGAGTACAAAACAGACATCACCACACAAAACCACCGAGAACAACAACAGAAGGTGTAATGGAAACCCAAGGCACCGGGAAGTCCTGGGTCGTCGTTCCCGGAATCTCTCTCTCGAGGCCGGCTGGGTCAAATCGAACACCTCGGCTAGTCCGCACAACCGAAACGTCGAATCCGACCCTCGCCCAGGAACCAGGCACTTCCGAATCGATCAACCCTTTGAGGCTGCGAGAACGGTTTGGTCTTCGGATCCGTGGAGCAGGACAGGAGCGGCGGAGATCAAGGTAGTACGAGGAACGGGTCGACTTCGTAGCCTCCAGTCAGAGGATAGTGATTAGCTCAGTTGCCATGGGGATGGGAGTCAGAAAGGACTCTTTAAACCACCCCAGCAAGGAAGTAAACGCGGAGACAGTTTACTCCAAATGAACCCAACTTTATTGCCAAACAACACACACTTTTATACACGAAATACACAAAGGAACAATGGGCTGGAAGTGGCAAGCTATGCTAAAGCTAGGCTTCACTAAGGGCCAATGAACAGGGGAGCGGCCGTACCACACAACCTCCGATTGTGCCTCCCCTGGGATTAGTCTCGGGTAGGGTGGAACATGGGACACAAAGGGCCAGACTTCATGTGATTAGTTCCCTGCAGGGGGTACAGTCCTAAAGAGTTCTAATACACATCTTGAGGAACAAAGGCTGATACTCAGTCCCAAGTTATCCCGCCTTTTGTCCAGCCACGGAGAATCCCCGAATGTTCGAGTGGCTAATCCTGGCTAGGCATAATGTGGTGGTACGATACCACGTTGGCCGTTACCGATGCTTCGAGCCCCGCTGACATAAACCTCGAATACACCGAGCCCTGGGCTTCGAATAGGGTTTGTACGACCCTGAATTGCCATCAGTTCGAGTGTTTGCCCAAAGTCCATAGTTCGATGCTTTAAAGCCTTGGTAAACGGCCTAAGGCCCGATACAGAAGGTCATACACCAAACATGTAAACCGCTACACCCACAACGAATCACTGACACCCATACATCACAGATATAGACATACACCACACACCCAAGACCAAACATACATGTACCCTCAAAGGGGGGGGCTACCATGCCATACTGAGTATAGAAGGAAACAGGAAGGCCAGATAAAGACCAAGTGCTCAGCTGCAGCAAAGCAACATAACCCTAAATTCTTAAGGATAGGAGGCCAAAGGTGAACACAATTTTTTTTTATTATTATTATTATTATTATTTATTTATATAGTTATTTATCGTCTGTTGTTTAATAATCAAACCCAATGCATTATGTTACTACATACACACCAACATACAGCAACCATCCCCACCATAGACAGCTACAAGGACTCCAAGCCAGCCAAACCACAGAATCCCAGACAGACAGTCTTCCAGCTCGAAACCTCCACAAATTCCCTGGCCCAACTCCCGAGCAAGCAAATGATATGCGAAACCTACACACCAGCTGAACCCCACACATACCAGAACAGGCAATGTACCCACCACGAAAAACTACCCTCGAAAGAAATACACACACAAATACGACCCAGACACACATCCAATACACATCCATAGGCCTACCATCCCATAACACATCACCAACCTCCACAAGTGCCAGTGAAAACCAAACCCCCCAATGAGCCATAAACACCCATCCCCAGAAGCAGCACCATACATGTCGACATGCCCTCATACATATATACACACACACAAATATGGACCCACAGGATCATAACCCATACCTCAGCCCATACACAGGTATCCACCCAGAGAGATTCACATATAGACAACACATCAAGAAACCATACCTACCAGCCATCCTATACTCACACCAGCACCAACATAGCTCACCATGCAGGAACTGGAGCCTTCAAAAAAGGAAGAACACCCATGAACTGGCCCAGCAACCACCAACAGCGTGTAAAACCAAACCGCCGTACAGTAGCATGCGGTGGCAAGTTCCATCGCACCACCTGAAGCATCCACCACACGCGCAGCGGGACCCAAGAGCAACTCCATCCACCAGTCCCCAGCATCGCAGCTGGGCATCAGCACCAAGATGTGGCCTAGTACACGAACAGCTGCGTCCCGGCACGCACCTACACACTCCCATGGGGGGAACCCCTGCACCCCAAACCTCCCTGCACAAGCAGCAAGAGGCAACCGTGAGACAGGAACCAGCTGCTAGCCACCACCAACCACCCTCCAGCTCATCACCGAGAAACACCACCACCTGTGAAAAGAAACAAGGAAGGGGGGGTACACCACCAGGAAACCACCCAGCAAGCAGCCAGTGGCGACTATCCCCAGCAAACCAGAACCACCTGCTGCAGCAACTACCGCACAGTGGGAAGACACCGGCACACCTGCAGTACAGTCCACCAAACGTGCCACCTGAAAAACCCTGGCATGCCATCCAGGCTGCCTCCCCGAAGCTCCACATCTGAGTGAGCCGGCACCCAGAAGTCCAGGTCACCATCTGCAACGACGAGCACCCGTGGAAACAAAAACACTCAAAGTGAGCCACACAGCTCAGTCACTCCACCCCTTCGGGGGGGGGGGGGGTTACCTCAAACCTCCATGCACCTTCATCAGCGACCAGTATCCCTCCAGTGGATCACAGAAAACTCCAGCCACCTGCGAAAGAAAACAGGGGGGAGGGACACCACCGGAAAAAAACACCCAGCAAGCGACTATCTCCAGCAAACCAAACACACCTGTTGCAGTAACTACTGCACAGGGGAATGAAGCAGGCACTCCTGTAGCGCAGTCCACAGATCATGCAACCTGAAAGCCCTGGCATGCCAGCCAGGCTGCCGCCCCCACTCTCTATGTCCCAGGGAGTCGGTACCCAGAGGTCCAGTCCACCATCTTCATCGCCTGCACCCAGGCACCCACCGAGGCGGTGTGAAAAGGCATGCAATGGCCACCTCCACACAGTTCCTTGCCTCCACACAGTTCCTTGCTCACCACGTATGCCCTGGAACCCTACTTCAGGCAGCCGGTCAAGCGCACCCACACGTCAGGCCGTAAAGAACAGGGAGTCCATGTGTGAAGCCTCACCCAAGACCCCCCCTAGCAGCTGGAATCACTAGATGGGGACTGCCCAACCCTCCTACCCCACCTACAACAAGATGGGAAGGAGTGCCTACTGCACCATACCCACAGGTGAACCCTGCAGCTAAGCATGCAGGGGGTATCCCAGTTTTTTTTTTTTTTATGAAGAAGCTCTGGTCTGGATCCCCATACCACCACGTATGCGCCACTGCCCGAATACTGAACCCCATAGCTCCTCCCCCAAAGCTAGCCCCACTCCTTAGCCAAGACTAACCCTGGGGACTCGGCCACCAACAGCCATTGCTGTATAGTACATTATGTTTGTTTGTTTTTTTGTTTTTTTTAACTAGTACTAGGATAATGCAGCATCCGATCCCCATAGCTGACCTGCCTCAGCGCAATCCTCCATCTGCCCTCAATCACATACCGGAACCTCGCAGACCCTAGCAAGCAGACACATGCAGTACCTACCACTAGGCCTCAATCGCCAACTCAGCGCCCAAACCCACCTGAGTAGGGAGGAGCAATGCAGTACACACTAAAATGGCAGCGCCACACTCCCATAGTCATACCTGGGAACTTTTGAGGCAGGGTTACCTGGAGGGTAACCCTGTCAGTGCCCACCGGGGAGGAAAATGACGCGATTTGCTTCATAAAAGGGGCAGGGCTTAGTCGCGGGGGGCGGGACAAAAAAAAATTAACCCTGCAAAGTGGAGGTAAGAGGGCGGGGAGTGGGAGGAACTGGGTGGGATGGAGCACAAGTAGGCAGAGTTTCTACTTAAACTCTGCCCACCCGGTGATTCACATATTGCCCTGGAGACCCGGTAATTCGGTTTGAAGTCTCCGGGGCAAAACCGGAGAGTTCCCAGGTATGCCAATAGTGCAACGCAACCCCGGTAACCCCCACGCAGGTACACCTCGCTCCCATGTGTTACACAGCTAGCTGAAGAGGATGGCAGGAGGGGAGAGTCAACTTCAGGGAAGACATCCTAGAAGAGAAGCGTGCCCAGGACCAAACCAGCACACACAGCAGCACCCCACTCCACAGTGTTTCACCTCATCCCCACCCGCCACGGTAGGAGAGCTGATCTGCAACAACACTAGCGTTGCGTAATGGGACTCCCGCTCCTCTGGCAACTGGACCACATCCTCCTTGTCCCTGCCGCAAACCCCTGCACATAGACCTGGCCGAAAACGCCAACCCTACAAGGCTGCGCTGTATATACCACGCTGAGAACAAACCCAGCTGGCGAGCCGCAAACAGGAACAGGAAAATGCCCCGGACCGACGCCATGCACCGTGGAGTCCCGCACCAAGCCTGAAAGAAAAGATCCTGGAGGAGGTAGGCAGCTGTTTTGTAGGAAGCAGATCCCCGACCCCAAGCAGGCGTGTCCCTGGCAAGATCCACAGTAAACGCCCACGGACACCGGCAACAGTGTCTCAGCTCCAACCAAGCGCCGCACAGAAAGGTAGCACTCCCGCACCAGAATGGCAACGCATCCAAGTCAGGTTAAGTCACAAATAGGGCCTCGTAAAAACCAAAAGTGAGGGGAGCATAAAAAGAAGAAGACGGTTTCCCCAATACCAGGCCAGAGAATGAGAGAGAACACTTAAGCCAGTCCAGTCCCTGAGCTCACTTGTCATCCCAAATCCACAGTAGTAATTAAAAAACTCGCAGCATCCCCAAGTGAAAAATCCAGAGGTGCAAGGAGCAAGCAAAGCCCAAAGTCTGTATGTCCCAACACATGAGAGCAGCAGAGCTAGAACGCTTCCTCTGTCCCCTCTTCTACCAGACAACAGCCCATTTCCTGTCACCAACCCTTTAAGCCCTTTTCTTATAACTCCTCCCATCACACACACTTCCTTTATGCATCAACCCTCCCCATGACATGCTTCCTCTCCTGTACCCTGCGGTCCCTTCCAGGGAATTTCTTTACTGAGCTATTGAGCCATTGCTTCCCTGTTGCCTTTGATATAGCAAAAAATTGTGGATATACCCCATGTTTGTAAACAAAAAGAGGTTATCTGCGCATCAAACGCTGAGTTTTACAAACAAGCCACCTATGACTTGCTACACATAAAACAGTGGGGTTTAGTGTCATATTTGTGGCCAAAGACATTGAAAGCTTGTCTGCCCTTCAAGGTACCCCAGATTAAGGCAAGCCCCTATCTGCCTCTAATATGTGAACATGTATTTAGTATAATGCAGTTAAAGGGATAGTAATACTTCTTTTTAACTTTATTTTATTTCATAGGCATTAAAAAACATGAAGAATGATATAAGTCTTATCTCTCAAACCTTTATGGTTTATGAGATATTCACAAGCAAAGTTCCCCCCCCCCCGCCCCTTTTACCTAGTGTAAGCCATCTCTTCTCAGATGTGAAATGCAGTCCATAGACCAGACAGATAACAGAAGGGGACACTCTTATTCCTATGAAAACAATGAAATCCTTGCCCCCCTTGACAAGCTTTTCAGGTTTTTCCCTTATCATAATTGAAGATTGTCCCTCTCTGCAGTCTACCTGGGCACCTCCCTTCTGCTCATGCTGAACAGTGTGACATGAGTAAAAGAGGAGGGAGGGGGACACTTTGTCATTGAATTACTCTGGAACTACAACTCTGACAGAATTGAAATAACACTCTCCAAAGTCCAAATACTATACTGATAGTATTAATTAGAGCTGTTTTTATTATGAAACATTACTATCCCTTTAAAAACAGTGATTCCATCTTACCTCTACTGTCAGCAAAACCGTTGTGAGGGAAATGAGGGAGGCATTTATACCTTCCCTAATTCAGCTATCACCCTGTTTGGGGAGCTACCAACCAAGAGAGGAAGAACCAAAACCTCCCAAAGTACATACAACAATGGTAAGACATACAGGTTCCTGGTGAGCTCAAAATAACTTTTATTAGTAGTGTTCATATAGTTATATATGTGTATAGTCAGGAGAGCTGCAAGAACAATATTTTGTCTACTATAGTAAGTGAACAAAAAGAGGTTTTCTGCTCATAAAATCCTGAGTTTTACAAACAAGCAACCTATGTCTTGCTACAAATAAAACAGTGGGGTTTAGTGACATATTCTTGGCCAAAGACATGGAACTTTGAACACTACCAATAAAAGCTATTTTGAGCTCACCAGGAACCTGTATGTCTTATACCCCATGTTTACATACACTGTACATTCACCATATACCCATATATGGCACAGTGCGTATTAACACACTAAACATCAGGGCAGGGATGACTATCACACATGGGAACTCTCAGGGCTTGACTCTGAGACTCAGGCTTTTGACCCAGATCTCATGGTCTCAGGGTAAATGGTCAAAATCTCAGCCTGAGAAAGTCCAGTGTTTCCTACTATTATCTGATCTGCACCATTAGCTGATTGTTGTCTCTAAACTGGTGTCATTTCAACTAGAAAGGCAGTGGGAGAAGTCCTGCTTGTCTGTGTGTGTTCTAGGAGGGATATCTCTTGCAGCATGCTAAAGGTTCCTCATAGACTGACTGTTACTCTTCTTGGTAAAAGCAAGAAGAGACATATTGCCCAGCATCTATGTGCTGGGGAGAATTAAGGGTTGATATTTCTATTATACATCCTATTATGAATGCTCCCATGCTTGTTCACTATACAACTTACATCATCTCTAGTCGCTTAAAGGCCAACAGAGGATGATGGGAGTTTTAGCTGGAGAGCACATGTGGAGCATTCCTCCTATACATGATCTACCATATACCCCTATATACAAACCCAAAACGTTAAATACAGCACCAGAAAATCATATACTTTGGGCACACACACACACACTTAGTCAATTACAGTGCACTATGGGAAGGAGGCCTTACAAAACAAATGAGGAGCAAATCTAGAAGAGACCATCTATACCACAGGGGACATATAACATTTCTCATTGATTTAAACAGGGTTTTTAACCACGTGCATGTTAGAGCAGTCTACAAAGCATTGCATCACAATGCGTTTGAGACCTCTCTAGTATTCAAGGGGTTAAAATCCCCATTTATATCACTGGGAGTATTGGAGATACTAATTTATCCACCTATGGTGCAGTTGGTTTGCTCTAGAATTGTTCCTTATTTTTTTGTGAATAACACCCCGTATCAGTAGATGCACAAACACACACATACACATACACTACACACACACACATATATACACACACACACACACATATACACACAAGCACACTCACATATATACACACACTGCACAAATACACACAAACACACACATACACATACACTACACACACATACACACACACATACACATACACTACACACACACACACATACATATATACACACAAACACACTCACATATACACACACACTGCACAAATACACTACACACATATACACCACACACACATATACACACACATATACACTACACATATATACATACAATATTTTGCCTTTGGGGAGATGAGACTAGTTCTCCCGTGTGGTGGGCTCAGGATTCGGGGCTGTTTTATGAGTTGCCTATGCAGTTTAATTTCAGCGGCAGATCAGCCTGTGGGGTTTTCAGCTCTTCTTGATGACATTCACACTTTCCTGACTGCATTTACAATATAATTCTCCCGTATTATTTGAGTCACAGCTGGTTGAGTTTTAGATGGCGAGGGTGGGTCCTCTACAGGATTGTTCAATGTTAGGAGGAGGACAGGGTGGGCAATGTTTGTGGAGGTGGATGGGGTGGGCAATGAGGAGGTGGGTAGTGTTGACGGTGTGTGTGGAGGTGGACAGTGTGGACAATGTGGAGGAGGACAGGGTGGGCAGTGTTAGGAGGAGGATAGGGTGGACAGGATGTGGAGGAGTATGGGGTGGGCAGCGTGAGTGGAGATGGACAGTGTGAACAATGTGGAGGTGGACAGCGTGGAGACAGATAATGTGGAGGTGGACAGTGTGGAGATGGATAATGTGGGCAAAATGGAGGTGAACAGTGTGGGCAATGTGGAGGTGGTCAATGTGTGGAAGAGGACAGGGTGGACAGTTTGTGGAGGAGGATGGGGTGGGCAATGTGTACAGTGTATGTGGAGGTGGACAGTGTGGAGGTGGACAGTGTGGACAATGTGGAGGTGGACAGTGTGGCCAGTGTATGGAGGAGGACAGGGTGTGCAGTGTGTAGAGGAAGACGGGGTGGACAGTGTGAAGGTGGACAGTGTGGGCAATATGGAGGTGTAGCCCTCAGCTGGAAGTTCCCAGGTATGGATATCTCTGAATCATTGTGTTTTATACTTTGATTGAGGACTGATTGGATAATCTGTGAGTTTCAGCAAGCAGGCATAGTGCCCTGTGATTGGAGGAAAGCTGTAGTCCCATTGTTCAAAAAGGGAGAAAGATCCAAACCAGGAAATGATAGTCCTGTGACCTTGAATTCCATAATGGGTAAGATATTAGAAGGGCATACCGCCCAACATTTCAAATTACCAAAGAGGGACACTTGTGTTTTAGGGGGTGTTGTTGGATGCATGGCTGGTGGGCGGGGCATTATAGATCATTTTTAGGTTATTTCATGACCTATTGACAAGTCCTTGTGAAACCTAATAAATAACTTATTACAAGACCAAAGCATTTCTTTTACACAGACTAATTTATAAACCCATATACTGACGTTTCAGCAAACATTAATGTAAGTTTTATTGCTGTGGAGCAATGTGATACACTTATATACACACCACACAATCTGATTTCCTAAAAAGAAGGACATCAGGGTGGGAAAGAGAGACAGAGGAATTTCTGTCCCTAAAGAGGGACATTTGGGAGGTATATTAGAAGGGTTACTAACTGATAGTATTCAGAACTATGTGAAGGCAAACAATATCATTAGTAGGAGCCAGCAAGGTTGTATGAAGAATAGATCATGTCAGACTAATTTACTTGCATTTTACGAAAGGGTAAGTAGTAATTTGGACAAGGGAATTGCTGTTGATGTACTATACCTGGGTTTTGTAAAAGCCATTTACACAGTGCCTCAAAAAATGTTACTACATAAATTAAAGGTTTTCGGTTTGGGAGGTGATATATGTGCGTGGTTAGAGAACTGATTAAATGATAGATGGCAGAGAGTTGCTGTAAATGGAACCATTTCAAGTTGGTCTAAAGTTGTAAGGGTGTGCCACAGGGTTCAGTCCTGGACCCAATGTTTTCCAATTTATTAACGGGATAGTAATACTTCGTTTTAACTTTATTTTATTTTGTAGGCATTAAAAAAAACATGAAGAATGATATAAGTCTTATCTCTCAAACCTTTATGGTTTATGAGATATTCACAAGCAAAGTTCCCCTCCCCGCCCCTTTTACCTAGTGTAAGCCATCTCTTCTCAAATGTGAGTCTGGTTGTATGACAGGACAGATAACAGAAGGGGACAATTTTCTTTGTATGAAAACAATGAAAGCCCTTCCCCCCTTGACAAGTTTTTCAGCTTTTTCCATTATCTTAATTGAAGATTGTCCCTCTCTGCAGTCTACCTGGGCACCTCCCTTCTGATCTGGTTGAACAGGGAAGGGATACTTTGTTTGTGAATATCTCTTAAACCATAAAGGTTTCAGAGATAAGACTTATATCATTCTTCATGTTTTTTTAATGCCTACAAAATAAAATAAAGTTAAAACGAAGTATTGCTATCCCTTTAATGATCTAAAAGTGGGAATTGAAAGTAATATCTCCATCTTTGCTGATGACACTAAGCTGTATAAAGATACATACAGGGCTGGATGTTTTTTCTCTGCAGAAGGATTTAGATAAACTGAGTGAGTGAGCAGAAAAGTGGCATATGATAAGTAATGTAGATAAATGTAAGGTTTTGCATTTGGGTTGTAGAAACAAACATGCTACATATAAACTAAACGGGAAACTTCTTGGGGTATCCTCATCAAAGAAATATTTAGAAGTACTGATAGACGAAAGACAGGGCTGGATTTCCCAATAGGCAGAGTAGGCACCTGTCTAGAGCTCCAAATTTTGAGGACGCCTCAGCTGTGCCAGACACATCTACATTCTGAATTGTGGGTGTGGTCAGAGCAATTTTAATGTTTCTGAACCAGTTACATACCTCTTTACAGTTGGTTATTTAACCTCTTGGATACTAGAGAGATCTCCAATGACTAACATAGGACTTAGTGCATTGACTCCATAGACTAAAGAAAATATCTCTATCTTATTCTATGGAGCCAGTGTATTAAGATTTCTCCAAAACGGAGCAAGAAGAAAATGGAGCAAAAAGAAAATGGAACAGAAAATGTAGCGAGAAGAAAATGGAGCAAAAAATGAAGCAAGAAGAAAATGGAACAAGAAGAAAATGGAGCAAAAAATGGAGCAAGAAGTAAATGGAGAAAAATGGAGCAAGAAGAAAATGCAGCAAAAACTGGAGCAAAAAGAAACGGAGCAAAAAATAGAACAAGAAGAAAACTGAGCAAGAAGAAAACAGAGCAAGAAGGAAATGGAGCAAGAAGAAAACGGAGCAAGAAGGAAATGGAGCAAAACAGAAAATGGAGCAGGAAAGAAATGGAGCAAAAAACGGACCAAAAAGAAAATGTAGCAAAAAATGGAGCAAGAAGAAAACGGAGCAAGAAGAAAATGGAGCAGGAAGGAAATGGAGCAAAAAATTGAGCAAAAAGTGGAGCAAGAAGAAAGCGGAGCAAGAAGAAAGCGAAGCAGGAAGGAAATGGAGCAAAAACCAGAGCAAAAAGAAAGTGGAGCAAAAAGTGGAGCAAGAAGAAAACAGAGTAAAAAATGCTGCAAGAAGAAAATGGAGCAAGAAGAAAATGGAGCAAAAAGTAGAGCAAGAAGAAAACAGAGCAAGCCGGCCACAACCACATTCTTAATTGTGGGTGTGGTCAGAGCAATTGTAATGTCTCTGAACCAATTAAATACCCCTTTACAGTCTGTTATTTAACCTGTTGGATACTAGAGAGATCTCCAATGACTAACATACGGCGCAAGAAGAAAATGGAGCAAAAAGAAAATGGAACAGAAAATGTAGCAAGAAGAAAGTGGAGCAAAAAATGGAGCAAGAAGAAAATGGATTAAAAATGGAGCAAAAACTGGAGCAAAAAGAAACGGAGCAAAAAATGGAACAAGAAGAAAACAGAGCAAGACGGAAATGGAGCAAAAATGAAAATAGAGCAGGAAGGAAATGGAGCAAAAAACAGAGCAAAAAGAAAATGGAGCAAGAAGAAAATGGAGCAGGAAGGAAATAGAGAAAAAAGAGCAAAAAGAAAATGGAGCAAAAAGTAGAGCAAGAAGAAAGCAGAACTTCAAGCCCTGTGTTATTCTATAGAACCAATGCCCACAGATTTCTCCAACATTAGAGGTCTTAGTGCATTGGCTCCCTAGAGCATAGATGTCCAGGTTCGGTCCTCCAGGCTAACAGGACAGGATTTAAAGCGGGACTACCACCCTATAAAAATTCACCACCCAATAATTAGGCATATGGTGACTAGTTTCTTAATACTGCTATTGTCTTCCACAGGTACCGCATTTTGAAGTATTCCTGTTTCTTCAGAGACTGACTGTCAGGCTTCTTGCTGTAGAGCTGTCTGCACGCCTGCGCCGTCAGTCCCTTCCGATGCCTTTTGGCTCCATGCTAGAGGAGACCGGAACGGACAGCAAGGTGTCTGCGCCCAAGCCTGGCTGCCGGTCCCTGAGAAACAGGATTACTTCAAAATGCGGTACTTGTGGAAGATAATAGCAGTATTAAGAAGCTAGTCGCCATATGCCTAATTATTGGGTGGTGACTTTTTATAGGGTAGTAGTTACGCTTTAAGACCTCTAATGATGGAGTAACTTTTTTGCACAGTTGATTGTCCATTTTTGCACCATTTTCCTGCTCAGTTTTTGCTCTATTTTGCACCTTTGTTGCTGCATTTTCTTGCCCTATTTTGGAGAAAAGTATTAAAATTTCTCCAAAATGGAGCAAGAAAACAGAGCTAAAGGTGCAAAAAATGGAGCAAGAAAACAGAGCAAAGAAAGGAGCAAGAAAACGGAGCAAAAAATGGAGCAAGAAAATGGTACCATAAAAAGTGGTGCTCCAAATCAAGCTAATGCCTACAGCTTTAGAGTTGTGTGAATTAAGAGATCTTTGTGCAAGAAAACTGAGCAAAAAAATAAAGCAAAAAAAAAGTCCAGTGTTATTCTATGGAGCTAATGTATTAAGATTTCTCCAAAATGGAACAAAAATAGAGCATTTTCATCTACTTCTGGAAAATTAACATGAAGAATAAATCTAAAAATGGGTTTGGCTACAAAAGAGGGTGTGGTTAGTAGTGGGACCAAGGAAGGGCTAAGGGCATCAGAGGGTGCTGTGCCTAGGGGCGCTTGAGATGTAAAGCCGGCCATGACAATAGACTTCACAGCAGTGTGCAGTCGCTCAGCTGCTGCAAGAGCAAGAGGTGATATGCTTACCATTTACAAATACCATACATTCAAGGTCAATATGAATAACTCTCCAATTAATTATTTACTCAAAGAGCTGAACTAAGAACAAGTGGTCATCCATTAAGACTACAGGAAAGGTGCTTTCAACTAAAACAAAGGCAGGGGTTTTGGACAGTAAGGGCAGTAAAACAATGGCATATTTTTGTCCCAGGATTCTGTGCATGCAGATACTGTATCTGCTTTCAAAAGCACAGAAAAATATTGAGAATTATGACAGTTGGCTTCAAAGTAGATAGGATGTTGATCCAGGGAACTATGTGACTGCCATTTGGAGTCAGGAAGGAATTTTGTATCCACTTGGGGCTTAATTGGAAATGGCTTCAATGTTTGTTTGTTTTTTAGCTCAAGAAATAAGGCCTGAAGAGCACAGTACATTGTAATCAGACCTAGAACCTTAGCATACTTAGCAGCCGTAAAGTACCATTTTTTAATTTTTTTTTCCATTGCACTCCTCACAGCGACCCCAGAATTCTGTGACATGCCAGGGCCATCTCTGGTCCTTAAGGTCCGGACACACATGACCATCCTGGCACGTCATGTGTCCTTAAAGGGATAGTAATGTTTCATAATAAAAGCAACTTTAATTAATCATCATAGTATTTGGACTTTGGAAAGTGTTATTTCAATTCTGTCAGAGTTGTAGTTCAAGAGTAATTCAATGACAAAGTATCCCCCCCCTTCCCTTTTACTGATGTAACACTGTTCAGCCAGATCAGAAGGGAGGTGCCCAGGTAGACTGCAGAAAGGGACAATCTTCAATTAAAATAAGGGAAAAACCTGAAAAACTTGTCAAGGGGGCAGGGCTTTCATTGTTCTCATAGGAAGAAGATTGTCCCCTTCTGTTATCTGTCTGGTCTATGGACTGGATTCCACATCTGAGAAGAGATGGCTTACACTAGGTAAAAGGGGCGGGAGGGGTAATTTTGCTTGTGAATTTCTCTCAAACCATAAAGGTTTGAGAGATAAGACTTATATCATTCTTCATGTTTTTTTAATGCCTACAAAATAAAATAAAGATGAAACGAAGTATTACTATCACTTTAAGGAGTTAAACCGTTCCTTGTCCTCATACCTGGGAACTTTCAATTGTTTTTTCCCCGGAGGGGAGTTATCTGGTGTGGTAGAGGGTAAGAAAAATTTTGCAAATCGTGTCAAAAAGGGGTGGGGCTTGATGGAAGTTGGGGGGCAGGGCTTAAAAGTGTGACACAGATCTTAAAAAGAGGCTGGGGTAGGAGGAACACGGGGGAAAAGAGCAGAAGTGGGCAGACTTTCAATATAAACTCCCCACATCCAGAGGAATCAGCCTCTGCCCCAGAGACCCAGTAAGCAGTGTCAAAACCAGAGTCTCTGGGGCAAATCCAGAGAGTTCCCAGCTATGCTTTTCCTCATTTGGAATTCTCTTTATTATTTGACTCAATCATGCTGATTTAACAAGAAGAATTCGAGAAATTCTGGGGCAAAATTCTGGGGCAAACCAGTAGAAATAAAAAAATCCTATTGATTCACATGGGTTAAACCCCTTGAATGCAAAATATATCTCCTAACCATTTCAAAGCAATCCATTGGAGATCTCTCCTGCATTCATTGCATTAAACAATCTATTGCAGGCAATTGGAATTTGGATAACATTTATTTGTCTCCAATGGAGCAGTTGGTTTGCCCAAGAAATGTTCCAGTTCTCCTTATTAAGACCTTTTTTGTTGGCTTTTTTGTGCTTTGAGAAAGCAGCTTTGTCACTGCAAAATGAATAAGTGTTTAAGCCTGCAATTTTATTGTTTTTAATTAATCTGGATAAACATATTAAAGTGGAACGTTTATGTAAATCAGTTACCCCACATAGCGCTGTATCATGCTAATTCACATTAAATGCTACAACTAAATCTCACATCGCTAATGCTGTTCTCTACTTCGGCCCGTTTGTAGCTCCGCAGAAATACAGGGAGAGCGCTGCCATTTTCATGACGTGATGTTTGATTGGCAGCACTCCCCCTACGTTTATGCTTCATAGTTGGCTCTGAAGTCATGATGAAGGGCTAAGGTAGGGGTTTAAAACCCAGAGTGGGGGTAGTTACAAGCTGTGCGGTTCAGCTTCTACCGCACAGAAGGAAAGTCTTACTGTATGGAAATAAAGTTTACAACAATATCAAAAATTAAAAAAAAGAAAAGTGCAAATTAACCCTAATTGCTAGTAAAGGAATAAAGTCAAATAAACCTTCAGTGAGGTGAAAGTTCGGTTTTAAAGTTTTATACTTTTTTGGAAGCAAGCCGTCCTGTTGTGTGTCTAGGTTCCTGTTTGTGAATCACCATTCCCCGAGTGGAGACGGGTGAAATCCCTCCACAGGCCTGTGTGTCGGGTTGACCAAAACAAAACGTGAGTTTAACTGATTATATGTGTTATTCCTATTTACATTAATTGTATTACACTATTTGGTGCTTCTTTTCTTTGTTGCCTGGGATTTCTAAACCGCTCTGGAGAGTGTGTCATTTTGGGAGCAGCCTATTATCCCGTGGAGTTCCATTCGAGATACTGCATCTGAGGGCAGTTTATATTCCTCAGCTGCTTATTTTGCTGGAATTGGTATATACCACTGTCTAGCATTTTTACTTGTGAGTATACACCTATGACTGTTCGGTGGAAGCAACTGAAGTGCATTTGATCCTGAACAGGGGCGCTTGTGGTTATCTCCCCCCCTTTCATGGCTGTTGCTACAGTAGATCGAGTTATGTCCTCCTAAACTGTCCTTAATACTTTTATAACTACCAGCAACCATCTTACAGCCATTTTAAAGCTTCTTTTCCATGAACTCCACTTTTATAAATCTCCTACTATTTACTTAAGGACCTGAGAAACGAACAAGAAGGTATCCAATTAAGACTAAAGGAAAGGAGGTTTGACTAAAACAATGGCAGGAATTCTTTACAGTAAGGGTGGTAAAACTATGGAATTTTTTGCCTCGGGATGCTTTTCTTGTAGATACTGTAACTGCTTTTAAAAAAGTAATGGACATCTATCTATGACAGATGGCTTCAAGGCAGATAGGTTGTTGATCCAGGGAACTATCCAACTGCCATTTTGAGTCAGGAAGGAATTATTTGACCCGCTTAGGACTTATTTGGAAATGGCTTCAATGCATTTTTTTACTTCCTCTGGTAAATAGGGGTGATGTGGCATAGGCTGAAATTGATGGACCCATATCTTTCTTTCTTTCAGCCTCATCAAATGTGTTACTATGATCTTCGGCCAGCAAGAGATCCACAAAAAGGCTATTCTATCCCCTTTTTCATTACTTGTCATCACATTCTAGCTGCTATATATCCCAAATTTTGCAATTCGTGATACATAGTAAATGTGGAAAAATTGTCATAAAAATGCATTGCATATGTCCATTCACACCATCACATTATGGCCAAACTACCACTGCAATGCTCCTTTTTTGCAGAAGGTGAAACCTTCCCCGGCACATATTCTCAGGGCTGCCAAGGCTTGGAAAAAAGGTCTCCTCCGCTGCAAAAGGCCATGAATCCTACCACTTATCTCCAAGTGCTCCCAAGTACCTTTCCTAAACTCACCCAAGTACCCATAAACCCTGCCAATAGTATACGGTTTGCAACATATTTCTCTGCAATGAGTTGCAAACCTACTGGTAATATAGTGGTTAACTCGAAAAAAAATATTACACTAACTACCCCACACATACACACTTACACTTCACAATAGCCCAGGGCTGTCCAAGTTCAGTCCTCAAGAGCTATCAACAGTCCAGGATTTAACCCCTAAAGGACCAGCGGTCCTGGGGTGTGTGGTCTTTTAAAGGGATAGTAATACTTCGTTTTATCTTTATTTTATTTTGTACCTAGTGTAAGCCATCTCTTCTCAGATATGGAATCCAGTCCACAGACCAGACAGATAACAGAAGGGGTCAACCTTCTTCCTATGAGAACAATGAAAGCCCTGCCCCCCTTGACAAGAGTTTCAGGTTTTTCCTTTATCTTAATTGAAGATTATCCCTCTCTGCAGTCTACCTGGGCACCTCCCTTCTGATCTGGCTGAACAGTGTTACATCAGTAAAAGGGGCAGGAGGGGGATACTTTGTCATTGAATTAGTCTTGAACTACAACTCTGACAGAATTGAAATAACACTCTCCAAGGTCCAAATACTATGATGATTAATTAGAGCTGCTTTTATTATGAAACATTACTATCCTTTTAAGGACCAGATAGGAAAGTTTGATGTGCCGTCCCACGTGACTGGACCACGTTTGCCGGCACGCCGAACAGGGGACTGAAAGAGATCTCTCCGGTCTTGGAGCGATCAATTCCAGTCCCTGCTATTACTCCCAGTGCTCTTGCAGGAGCGCTGTGAGTACAAAGTACATGATGTGCCAGGACCATCACTGGCCCTTAAGTGCTGGACAGCCGTGAAGGTCCTGGCACATCACTGGACATGAAGGGGTTAAGGAGTTCCCTTTTTGAGCACAGGTAGGCCATTCAAAGTAAACAAGCCACTGATTAACTCAGCTGTGCTTAATCAAAATTACATTTTAAATCCTGGGCTGTTTGTGGCCCTTGAGGATCAATCGTGGACAACGCTGCACTAGGCCTGCCTTTAACGCCTTCATTACCAGATTGGGTGGAATTCACTGCAGTTAACTTCTTAAGGATTGGCATGCCACTCTGCCATCCCAGAATGATGAAAAAAAAAGTTCTGCGGTCCTTAATGGCCAACCTCCGCCGGCTCAGGCGGTCATTAAGGGGTTAAGTGCCACAGGAACAGAGCAGACACCTTTGTTAGAAGATGGTAGTGTCCCTTTAACCCTCTGAGTGACAGAGAGGTAGCCAACACATTGCTTTCCGATGCATTGAATACCCCTCTGACACTGAAAGGGTTAAACACAATTTTAATTTACCACTGGCTGTCTGTATTTGGCATCTGTTCCAGAGATCGTGGTGTATATCAGAACTGGGTCAGGTTTAACCCCTGATTCCTTATACCTGATTTGCAATATTTCAACTTAGAGTTGCAACCCGGCCGTTATTTTACCAGCACAGCCGGTAATTGGCGCACTGAAGCCGGTGCCGGTATAACAACTATACCGGTAATTGTAAAGCCAGTATTTGTGTGCATCCGGCAGGGAAGAGGTCACAACAGTCTGCTGAGGTGCTCCGCCTCTGCTGTGTGATGCGTCACGCCTGGCCGGGTGCGGAGTTGCCATGGTAACATGTATTTCCCATTATGAATGAAGCAAGAAAAGTGTGGCAGGAACCTTAGTGCAGGGGAAGCGGTACCTGGGGGACATGAAACGAAGACACTATTTGGCAGAACTAGGGAGTGGGGCAGCAAATCACCAGAAGTTTGTCCAGTCTTGGATTGAGGACCAGAGCTTGAGCAGCTGGTGAGAGTCTAGCTGCTGCTGGCCAAGAAGGAAGTCCAGTGAGAGGGTTTAGGAAAAGTGGCATTGTAAGGTTAAAGCTTCACCCTTCTTGCCACCAGTACCTTATCTGTGTCTGAGGGTAGGGGATAGAGTAGTAGAGACTAAGGAGAGGAAGGTGGGGAGGGAATCAGATACTAAGATTAGAGGACAGAAAGAGTGAGAGGCACTGGTGTAGAAAGGGACACAGGATCCTTCCTGTATGGAACCAGTGGCATAACTATAGGGGTCGCACCTGCGACCGAGCCCGTGCACTCCAGGGGACCGGCCTCCCCCTGCGACCCCTCCACCTGGCGCCCGCAATCTCCCACCGCCGCTCTAGTAATGCAGAGCGCTGGGAGGTGACATAATCTCCCAGAACTTTGCATTACTAAGAGGACCGCGTGGGAGCTCCAGGTAGGTGATGGGGACATTGTGTAGGGGGTCAATGTGGTCAGGGGGGCCAATGTGGTGGGGAGTGGGGGCCCATGGCACTTCTTGTACCAGGGCCAGGAGGCTTTTAGTTACACCTGTATATGGAACTGGTGTCTTCTCAATTGTCATGTATGCTAAAATGGAAGGATCAGAAAGGGTACTGAGTGCTCACCATTTATTATAGTGCTGGCTAGTTACTAGTGACCAGGCTGGCTATTCCTGAGGCTAGTGACCAGTGCACAGCCTTTTACTGAGCATTCACCCTTTATTATACCACTGGCTAATACTGAGACTAGTGACCAGTGCACAGCCTTGCACAGAGGGTACTAAGCGCTCACCCTTTATTATACTGTTGGCTAATACTGAGACTAGTGACCAGTGCACAGCCTTGTACTGAGCTCTCATCCTTTATTATACCACTGGCTAATCCTGAGACTGATGACCAGTGCACAGAGAGGGTACTGAGCACTCATCCTTTATTACACCGCTGGATAAGCTTTGAGACTAGTGACCAGCGCACATCCTTGCACAGAGTGGGTGCTGAGCACTCACCCTTAACCAAAAGTCATCCTTAGATTTACAGACTCATGCAACATTGAGTGGTTCTGCCCCTTTTCTGGCTCCGCCCTCATCAACCCACAACTATGGCCGGTATTTTTTTGAGGAAAAGGTGGCAACCCTATTTCCACTAACCAGAGCACTATTTATTGGGTGGATGCATAAATGAAAAAGTGAATAACACGGTTATTTATTTGTGTGTGACTGAAAGCACCCCCATTACACACAGTGTATCCAATGACTTGCTTCTCAATGCACTGGAGTAGTTAACCCCTTAGTGACTGGCCACACGCACATGCGGCCGTCACTTAACGCCCAGCTAAGATTTTTTTTTTTTTATTATTCCGGAGTCCCCTAACGGCGTGCAGCCGCGCGGGGACCCGGACTTCCGGGAAGTACATGTACGTCCTCTGTCACTAAGTGACAGTTTTTGTGGGACGTACATGTATGTCCATTGTCGGGAAGGGGTTAAATAAATTGTAGAACCATAATAATGGAGTTAGAGAAATAAGGAGACAGCACAAGTGTCACAATGAGACTTTAATATGTGTGGCGTCTCCTCTATGTAGGGACAGTGCCAGAGTCGAGAGATAAAATACCAGTGCAGATCTCACCCTGTCACACTGATAAGTGATAAACTTCCACTACACAACAGGATAGGGGGAGGGGAGAAGGAAGAGACAGATTTACTATGACTTCCAGTCTGTCTGTCTGCCTTTTTTTTTCCTTCACAAATTTAAGGAAAAAAATGAAGCATTTACATAATTATGGAAACAATTCCATAAATTCAGACGCTGATGTATTAAGAAGAACAAGTTAACTGCATTATAGGGGACCTTACCTTAGAAATGAGACACTTTTAATTTGCGTAACATATTCATTTTTGGCAGGTGTCCTTTATACATCAGTCAGGTATATCAACAGGGGAGGGCTGGCCTGGGGGCTTGGGTGCAATTGCCCCAAGGCCAAGTCTTAAGTCTGGGCCAGCGGGCTACTGCCTCGCTCAATTTCCCACTTGCTGATGTAAATGGAGTAAACAGAGTTTATGGATCTATACTAGCAGTGCTACTCCATTTCAGTTGTAAGCTCTGTGATATCACTAGTGTAGCTGCATTTCAGTTGTAAGCTCTGCAGCATTACTAGTGTAGCTTCACTTCAATTGTAAGCTCTGTGGTAGCACTAGTGTAGCTCCTCTCAATTGTAAGTTATTTTTCAGTTCCGAAGTGTATAGCTCCAGTTCAGGTATAATCTCTGCTATATCACTAGTGTACCACCATTTACATTTCTAGGTATGTGGAATCTCTTGCCTCATTTCATAACATTAATGCCAGTAATAAAATTAAAAAAAAGGGCTGAGCTGGGGCATTGGGCTGGGGCAATTGTAGAAACAGGCCACATGATTGTACTTTACCCCCTGGCTAAATTTTGTCAGTCCTCCCCTGTACATCAGTCTATTTAGTGTTGCATTATATCTGCAGTTTCCTGTATACAGTAATCTCTATTGAAGATTGCCTCTGGCCACAACAAACAATGGGCCTCAATAGGCTTGAAGTGATTGTAAGGGACACAAGTTGTTATCAGATTTTAAACAAACAATTACTAGTGGACTACAAGAGAGATAAAAAAACAACCAAAAACTATATACATATATAACTAATTGCTGTTTAAAGGTAGGGTTGCCACCTTTTCCTAAAAAAAATACCGGCCATGGCATTCTCTCCATAGACTTAACATTGGACAGAAGACAATTTTTTACCGGCCTGCCGGTAAAATACCGGCTGGGTGGCAACCCTATTTAAAGGATTCCTTCCAAGGTAAATTAATCTGTTGAATCAAGATCCAGTTAATGCTATGGCAAAGTTCTCCTTAAAGGGATAGTAATACTTTAATATTACTATTACCCATATTGTAGCTATTTCAAAAATAATTTAATTGTCCCCAGCATCATCTCTCAAACCTTTATGGTTTGAGAGATAACTGAACGCAAAGTTCCCCCTCCCTCCCCATTCCCTGAAGTCAGCGTTGTACTGACTGCAGGGATATCTGGTCTTATTTTCATCAGGCGGCTCTGCAGCAGAGCAGAGATCGCGTTAGTAAAAAATAATTATTTCACTGAAACGGTCTTCTACGTGTGCTGCAAACCAAGCACATGTAGAAGACTGTTTCAGTGAAATAATTATTTTTCAATAACGTGACCTCGGCTCAGCTGCAGAGCCGCAAGCCTGTCGTACGACAGGCTTCCCCTACAGTCAGTACAATGCTGACTTCAGGGAAGGGGGAGGGAGTGGGAAACTTTGTGTTCTGTTATCTCTCAAACCATAAAGGTCTGAGAGATGAACCTGGGGGCAATTCAATTCTTTTTCAAATAGCTACAATATGGGGAACAGTAATATTAAAGTATTACTATCCCTTTAAGAAACACAGCTAGGCAGGTCTGGATTTTTATCCCAGGCCCCAGTTGGCAAGGCACCCTAGCTGTCCTTAACTCCCACCATGCCCACACCCCCCACTCCTCACATGATTCCCCACTCCCAGTCCCACTACTGTTTCCTGGCACAGAAAATTCCCTTGGCCTATAACAAGCAAGGACAAATAAAAATCTTTAATCCCTTGATTGTTAAAGAGCTCTGCAATGCATTGCTCTACAATGCGTTTCAGGTCTCTATAGCATCCAAAGGATTAACCAATAGCCTATAAATGGGTATAAAACTGGTGCATAATTGCTCTGGCCACACCCACAATTTATAAAGTAGGTGTCTCCAGCCAGTGCACGCGGCTGGTCACTAAGGGGTTAAAGGGCCATTTATGCAGTGGAGGTCTTTCTAGCACTCAAGGGGTTAAAACACAACTTAAAACAGACTTATGGGAGGGATTCTGGCAAGATGGCCACAACCCTTGAGAGTGCTGCTTCAATTGAATTCAGTCCACCAGCTTTTGCCTCCCTGAGGCCTCCTGGAGGCTCCTTATTACCACCTATTGACCCACCAGCCTCCCTGCATCTTTCAGAGCCAAACATCACTCATGTGGAGTGATGGAGACTGCATTATCTAGCAAAAATACATGGTCCTGGGGTTACAGTGGGCCTGTTCATCAGTTTCTCATCCCAGTGTAAACTCAAGCACAGTCACCTGAAATGGGAGGTGGATTGTACCCTGTCAAGCCATAGCAGCTACCAGACATAAAGAGAGAGTAATAATTAAAATGTAAAAAAATATATTGCAGGGTATATCCCCCTGAGTAAAACAAAGGTACTCTCACTGCTAAAATGTGTTATATTCAAAAGTTATTTCAGCACAAACTTGTATTTTAGGTGCAGTATCACAGTGGCCTGAAATTGTACAGTGCATACCTCCCAACATTTCAAGTGGCCAAAAAGGGACACTTGTGCTTTAGGTGGTGTTGCTGGGGGCGTGGCTGGTGGGTCGGGCATTAATGAGTATTTTTGCTATGGAATATGGAAACTATGTAGATGAGAATAAAGGGCTAGCTGGCTGTCTCAATGAATATTTTTGCTCAGCTTTTACAGAAGAAGATGAAGGGAAGGTACCTCTGTTAGAAAGGGGAAATGGCAAGACATGGGAAACATGCATGTTTACAGAGGAAGAAGTTCTACTTCAACTTTCTAAGTTAAAAACTGATAAATCAATGGGACCAGTTAAAAGAACTTAAGTGTGTTCTGGCAAAGCCTTTAACAGAATTATTCAATCAGTCTCTATCGACAGGAGTAGTTCCAGAAGACTGGAAGATAGCAAATGTAGTACCGCTTCACAAAAAAGGTAGCAAGGAAGAGTCTGGTAACTACAGACCAGCAAGTCTTACACCAGTAGTGGGAAAATTAGTGGAGACTATGCTAAAGGAAAGAATTGCTGAATATCTGAATTTGAATGACTTGCAAATAGCATGGGTTTACAGCACGAAGATCTAACCTTATAGATTTTTTTGACTGGGTAACTAAAATAATAGACCAAGGGGGAGCAGTAGATATAGCTTATCTAGATTTCAGTAAAGCATTTGGCACTGTCCCTCATAGAAGACTCATTAATAAATTGCAGTGTTTGGGTCTGGATGCAAAAATAGTTAAATGGTTAAGGCAATGGCTGAGTGACAGGAGACAGAGGGTGGTAGTCAATGGAGAATATTCGGATGAAAGGAGTGTTACTAGTGGGGTACCTCAGGAATCTGTACTGGGGCCCATTATTTTTAATATTTTTATTAGTGATATTGCAAAAGGTCTTCAAGGTAAAGTATGCCTTTTTGCAGATTATACAAAGATCTGAAATAGGGTAGACATTCCAGGGGGAATAAGTCAAATGACAAATGATTTAGGTAAATTAGAAGAATGGACAAGGGTGTGTCAGCTGCAGTTTAATGTTGATAAATGTAAAGTAATGCACTTGGGACATAAAAATCCAAAGGAAAAATATACTGTTAAGGGTACTGTGCTGTCAGAGACAACAGAGGAAAGGGATTTGGGAGTAATTATTTCTAATGACTTAAAGGTAGACAGGCGATGTAATAAAGCAGCGGGGAATGCAAGCAGGGTGCTGGGTTGTATAGCTAGGGGCATTAGTAGCAGAAAAAGGGAAGCAGTCATGCAACTGTACAGATCTCTAGTTAGACCTCACCTAGAGTATTGTGTATAGTACTGGAGACCCCATCTCCAGAAGGATATAGATATACATACCAAACAGTCTGATCTCCTAGAAAGAGGGACACCAGGGTGGGAAAGAGGGACAGAGGGATTTGGTTCAAAACGAGGGAATGTCCCTCCTAAAGAGGGACACTTGGGAATTATGTACAGTGGCGTTGTTGCTACACCATCCTATGGACAGCTCTGCTCAGTTGACCATAAACCTCCATAGGATGGTGTAGCAACAGCGTCACTTTACAATTTCAGGCCACTGTGATACTGCACCTAAAAAAAATCAACTTTGAGCTGAAATAACTTTTGAATAAAACACCTTTCAGCAGTAGGAGTACCCTTGTTTTACATATTAAGTATTACTATGCCTTTAAAAATTCATACTTTCCCTGCTGTGGAGCTTACATTAACATGAGCACCACAATATATTCAGGCTGGAATGGGCATGCACACTAGTCCCTCAAACTACACTTCCATATTGCTCCCAGACTCAAAGTCTCCTGGGCCAAGTTTTGTCTTTTCATCCCATATATCCTTCCAACATCTCAGGTGCCTACACTGCCTAGGGCAGTGGTTTTCAACTCTTGTCCTCAGGACCCACTAACAGGCCAGGATTTGATGATTTCCTTGTTAGAGCACAGGTGAGTTAATCATTGTGAATGAGCCTCTGATCACCACACCTTTGCTCTAGCAGAGAAATCCCTAATTCCTGGCCTGTTAGTGGGTCCTGAGGACAGGAGCTGAGAACCACTGGCCTAGGGTTTTTTTCTATGCAAGTGCTGTAACACACTGGGACACCCTGGCCAACTTCTCATTGGTCTTAAAACTACATGCATCCACTTGCCTTGGCTACTCAGGATGCCAGCAAATATCATCACAGCCTTCAAATCCATTTATTTGGGGGGGAATCAGCCTTGGGGGGTGTAGCAGTTCCCAAGTCTAGAGTCACCTGGCACTATCCTCTCCTAGAATGTTTAATATTTGAGTGGGATTTCGCCTGCCTGGAGGTTGTACCCTCACCCCCACCACTCCTTTATCCTGGTCTGATTAACCCCCCTCCAACCCTCACCAACACCTTCCTGGTAGTTCATTCTCACTAAATGTTGCCGTACATTTATTCCTTGATCTGTAACAGCGCACGTCATGGTGTCAGATCAACCCAGTGTAGTTGCTCTATCATCTCTCACTATTGTGCATTCTTATTTCTGATGTAATATTGTAAGGACTGCTCCGATATATTATTTTAGTTTATGTTTTCTCACATTGCAATTTTTGTTGCTACTTATATGAAACAGTATCATTTGATGTAAGCTTACATATTAATGGTATCTCAAGTATTATATTTCTCTATCTCATGCTAGCTTATGCTAATGGCTAGTTGTTAGATTTAATTTGCGTTAAGCTACCTCAGGGGTTATTTGATATATACAGTCCTATATAGCAATTTTCGTATGTCACTGTAATTGTGGGTACTCAGAAGTAACTTTCAGACCAATCATCAAAAATGGACACATTTGTCTGCTCTCTGCAACACTTATTTTTATCCTCTTCTTCACCTCCAAGTTCCCCAGCTGGGTTATCTTCTTCCACATGCAGTGCACTAGAACTGGACACTAGATTCCAGGAGTTTTGGGACAACATCTCTGAATGCCAATCTATGGTAACCAAAATTATGTTAAAAGGATAGTAATACTTCATTTTATCTTTATTTTATTTTGTAGGCATTAAAAAAAACATGAAGAACGATATAAGTCTTATCTCTCTAACCTTTATGGTTTAAGATATATTCACAAGCAAAGTTTCCCCTTCCCGCCCCTTTTACCTAGTGTAAGCCATCTCTTCTCAGATGTGGAATCTGGTTGTAAGACTAAACAGATAACAGAAGGGGACAATCTTTTTACTATTAGAACAGTGAAGGCCCTGCCCCCTTTGACAAGTTTTTCAGGTTTTTCCCTTATCTTAATTGAAGATTGTCCCTCTCTGCAGTCTACCTGGGCACCTCCCTTCTGATCTGGCTGAACAGTGTTACATCAGTAAAAGGGGTGGGAGGGGGATACTTTGTAATTAAATTACTCTTGAACTACAGCTCTGACAGAATTGAAACACTCTCCAAAGTCCAAATACTATAATGATTAATTAGAGCTGCTTTTATTATGAAACATTACTATCCCTTTAAAGTTCAGAGACAGAACCCAAGAGCTCCAATCTAGAGGACTCCTCAAGCAATATACTTCCTAAATGATCTCAGTTAAGGTCACAGGCAAGCCTCTTGGAACTCAAGTCTGATACAATGGAAAATAGGCTCTGCAGAAACTATCTGAGACTGGTGGGCTTGCCAGAAACGGTGGAGGCCTCTAACACGACACAATTTGTTGATATCTGGCTTCTCAAAAAACTTGGTGGCTTCTCTTCCTTCAAACTAGGATTCTGTGTTGAGAATATACACAATGTCCCTGAAAAACAGGGTCAACCAGTTCACCCACATATTCAATATAGCCAAGTTAGTCAACTTTAGGGACAGGGGTCATGTCCTAACCTTGGCTAGAGAACATGTTCCACTTATGCATGACAACTCCAAAGTGTCTGTCTTCACTGATTCCTCCCTGGAGATCAGGAGGCAGTGTCAACATTTCATAGATGTCAAACAGATCAACTATGAAATGATCTTTCCTGACAGACTCAGACTGATAGATGCCTCCAACTCTCTCTTTTTCACCTCTGCTAGTAAATCCAGTGTTCGGTTGGATCAAAGAAAAGGGGGAGGGGTACGAGTGGTTTTTGTGTCAATTTTGTATTATTATTTTTTTTTATTTTCTACCTCATCCTTCACTCTCCAATACCCAGGATCCCACTGTTTTGACTTGTACTGCAGGTAGTGGAGTTTTACAGTTTTTTCTAGTTTTGGTTACTCCTGCTAGACCTTTTTCTGGCCCCTTCCAACATGTAAGTCCACACTTAATTTTTTCATGAAGTTTAAGAGATCCTTACTTGTGATTTCATTAAAACACCTCTCTATTGTTTTCGTACAAGAAGCCCACATTTATGGTATTGAATGCTTATCCCTTAATAAGCCTTGGGTGGGTTGCGCCTATCATTTCTTGTATTAAAACTTTTCTAGGGTAACTCTATTCTCGTTAAAAAGGTAAATCCCTTTATCTATTCTAAATGTTGCTGTTGTTCCCATAGAGAGATATGTTATACACCATGGAAGTTTATGGCAAGCTAATACAATTTTAGTCAATCTTTACGTCACAACCTGTTTCATACCTCCTCCCTAAACTTTATTATGCCAAAAGTGGCTAGTTTTCTTCCAGATTCTTTGTTAATTATTGGAGATTTCAACTTAAAAGGAAAGTAAGGTCCCATAGAAAATGCTAGGAGTTTTGTAGAGGTTAAAAAAATAAACAATATGCCACGAATCCTATCTCTGAAACTGCTATGGTTTGAGAGTTATCCTTCATTAAAGTTCCCCTCTCCCTCCCCTTTTCCTGACGTCAGCTGTAAGCTGACATCAGGAGTTCCTGGTCCGAGGACAGACAAGCGGCTCTTCAGCAGAGCAGATATAGCGCGATTTAAAAAGAAATACTTCTTTAGAACGGTCTACAAAGTGTGCCTGTTTTGCAAGCACACTTTTTAGACCATTCCAAAGAAGTCGTGCTATTGCAGTTCTGCTGAAGAGCCTCCTCGTGTTGGCTGACACAGATCTCCTTCTGTCAGCTTTACAGCTGACATCAGGAGAAGCGGAACTTTAGCAGAGGATATCTCTCAAACCATAGAGGTTTGAGAGATAGGATCTGTGTCATATTGTTTATTTTTTAACCTCTACAAAACTCTATGCATTTTTTATGGGACGTAACTGTCCCTTTAATCTTAGATCCTGTACATGACAGAAGGAATCTCACCAGATCTATCCAGTTGGTCCCAGTCCTTCCCTCTGCATGAGTTCTGTGGTTGTAAACATTCTCTACTACTGGTTGATTCATCCAGGAAAATATTGTAACAGCAGATACAAAAGGTTCTTTGAGTTTAAGGAGTGCAGATCTACAGATTCGGTCTACAGCCTATACATTTTGTGATGAACTTCCAAAGTATTAGCATTTTAACCCCTACCGTGTTAAATGATATTTTAAAGATTACTTTTCTTCTCTAATTTAAATCAGTCTAGAGACATACCCCCTCTGATATTAATTCATTCAGATGGTCAAGGGGGACAGAGAGAAGGCAGATATTTTAAATAATTTCTTTTTTTCTGTTTTTACCAAGGAAGACCCACTGGACAAGAATCTGCAGACTACTTTTACAGAACAGTCACAGCAAGCATGGGACTGGCTAACACAAGAAAAAGTGTTAAAACAATTGAATGGTGTTAAGGTAGACAAAGCTCTGGGGTCAGATGGTATACACCCACGGGTACTTAAAGAGCTAAGCCAGACCCTGGCCAGACCGTTATATTTGATTTTCAGGGATTCTTTTATTTCAGGTATGGTGCCCATGGATTGGCGTAAAGCAAATGTGGTGCCCATATTTAAAAAGGCATCAAAGTCACAGCCAGCAAATTACAGAACTGTAAGCTTGACATCTGTGGTAGAGAAGCTGTTTGAAAGGTTGCTAAGGCAATATATTCAAGAATTCTGCTGGAACAGGAATATCATTAGCAGAAGCCAACATGGCTTTGTGAAAGACAGGTCTTGTCAAACTAACTTGATCGCATTTTATGAAAAAGTGAGTAATAATATAGATGCGGGAGCGGCGGTTGATGTGATCTATTTAGACTTTGCCAAGGCATTTGATACAGTTCCACACAAGAGGTTACTGTACAAATTGAATGAAATAGGCCTAGGGGAAAATGTTTGTGTGTGAATTGGAAATTGGCTGAAAGATAGAATGCAAAGAGTGGTAGTAAATGGTAGTTCTCCAGTTGGATAAACGTGATAAGTGGAGTACCTCAGGGATCTGTCCTGGGTCCTCTTCTTTTTAATTTGTTTATTAATGACCTCCCAGAGGGCGTAGGGAGCCATGTATCAGTGTTTGCCGATGACACAAAATTAAGTAAGGTAATAAAGTCTGAACTGGATGTGTCTTCATTACAAGAGGATTTGGACAAATTGAGTAACTGGGCAGGCAAATGGCAAATGAGATTCAATATAGACAAGTGTAAAGTTATGCATTTTGGGTATAATAATAAAAATGCAACATATAGTTTAAATGGTGTTTCTCTGGGGAAATCTACAAATGAAAAGGATTTGGGAGTAATGGTAGACAATAGACTTAGCAGTAGCATGCAGTGCCAGCTGGCAGCTGCAAAGGCCAATAAGATATTGGCATGTATTAAAAGGGGTATTGACTCAAGGGAGGAAGATATAATTATGCCTTTTTACAGGTCCATGGTAAGACCCCACCTAGAATATGCTGTTCAATTCTGGGCGCCCTTTCTGAAAAAGGACATTATGGAACTAGAAAGAGTGCAGAGGAGGGCTACAAAACTAGTAAGGGGAATGGAAAGTTTTAGTTATGAAGAAAGGCTAGAAAAGTTAAACTTGTACACACTAGAGAAACGGCATCTTAGAGGGGATATGATAACACTATATAAATATGTTCAGGGCCCATACAAAGGGCTTTCCAAAGACCTGTTCATTAACAGAACAGTACACAGAACAAGGGGCCGCCTGCTTAGACTTGAGGAAAGGAGATTTAATCTACAACAGCGGAAGGGTTTCTTTTCAGTAAGGATAATAAAGGTATGGAATTCACTGCCTGAGGAGGTGGTGCTATCGAATACATTAGATGCCTTAAGGGGCCTGGATACTTATTTAAAAGAGCATAACATAGAGGGCTATGTACGTTAGTATTGGGATTAATATTTAGTTAGGGCTTGTTGATCCAGGGAGAGATCTGATTGCCATTTGGAATCAAGAAGGAATTTTTTCCCCCCATTTAGGGTAGAATTTGAAATTGTTGTATTGAGGGGTTTTTTGCCTTCTTTTGGATCAACGATGGTAAACAGGAATAGGAAAAGGGTTGAACTAGATGGACGCAAGTCTTTTTTCAACCTAAATTACTATGTTACTATGTATATGTTGACTCTCTCCCTTTCTTCAGCTATCTGTGGATAAAATAAACAGCCTAGATGCTCTGCTTTCATTTGATTAAATCACACAAGTCATAGTCTCCTGTCTAATCTGAAATCTTCCAGATGAATGGTACAAAAATATGATGACATAATTTCCCCCACACTCACTTTTGCCTGTGTTTGAGAAGGTCTGGTTGCCTGTCAAGCTCAGTGTGGGAAGCTAGGATAACCTTTTTTGAATAAGTATGGTAAATATTCTCAGCTTTGTAGTGTAGCCCTGTCTCCTATTGAAGTAGATGTTAACATTTTAGCCAAATGACTCTCCAATAGAATCAAATCAGTCATATCCTCTTTTATTTGCCTGGATCAGTCCAGATTTATCCTGAGTAGTGTACTAATATTAGCATAAGGAGAATATTTACCAGTTTACAGGTCCATAACGCCAAACTCCAGGTCCAAGGTAGTGACTGCCCTGAACCTGAAAAAAAAGCATTTGACTTGGTAGATTGGTCCTTTCTGTTTCAGGACTTTCCCAGAATAAACATTGGTGATTCTTTTCTGAGATGATTCCAACTCCTTCATGGTTCCCTGTGACCACCCTTTCCACCAATCAGGTAGATTCTTAGCCTTTTCACTTGGGAAGGGGCATACAGCAGGGCTGTCCCCTTTCCCTGGATCTATTCATCCTAGCATTTGAACCCCTTACTACATTATTCTCCTCTGACTCTGGGCTGGTAGGGCTGAGGGTTGATGACCTAAAGGGAAAATGCTAATAACCTGTTCCTCTACTTAACTGACCTAGTTTCTTCTCCCAGAGGGCCTTACAGTACCTTATGGTACCTTCTCCGGCCTCAGTATTAATTTGAGTAAATCTGTACTATTTACAATTGAATCATGTAAGCAAGAAGTCTACATAACCACAGGAATCCTCCAGTGGGTTCATTCATTTAAATGCCTGAGTATTCTCATTAAATCTAGTCACTCTACTTATCTTTCCTTAAATATTCTTCCAATAGTTCACTTAAAGGGATAGTAACACTTCGTTTTAACTTTATTTTATTTTGTAGGCATTAAAAAAACATGAAGAATGATATAAGTCTTATCTCTCAAACCTTTATGGTTTATGAGATATTCACAAGCAAAGTTCCCCTCCCCGCCCCTTTTACCTAGTGTAAGCCATCTCTTCTCAGATGTGAGTCTGGTTGTATGACAGTACAGATAACAGAAGGGGACAATTTTCTTTGTATGAAAACAATGAAAGCCCTTCCCCCCTTGACAAGTTTTTCAGCTTTTTCCATTATCTTAATTGAAGATTGTCCCTCTCTGCAGTCTACCTGGGCATCTCCCTTCTGATCTGGTTGAACAGGGGGGGGATACTTTGTTTGTGAATATCTCTTAAACCATAAAGGTTTCAGAGATAAGACTTATATCATTCTTCATGTTTTTTTAATGCCTACAAAATAAAATAAAGTTAAAATGAAGTATTACTATCCCTTTAAAGTAAAGTACTGCACCTGGGGCCATCTTCCCTTAGCCTCTGAAGGGAATCATTCCACCCTATACTATATAGCGGATCCCAAAGTCAGTTACATCTTAGTTGATTCTACCATGCTAGATATCATTTGGAGAGCTTATATACCTAGGCTGAGTCTGAAAATACTCCAGTTACCCACCAGGATGGGTGGTCTGACCTTCCACAGCTCCATAAAATACTTCCCAGATGGCCAATTGGTCAACATTTATTAGTGGATCTTTCCAAATGTAAATAACCTCACTTACGTATTGGAGGCAGAGCTGGTGGGTTATGGAGGTACTCTCACATTTGGTTTTTACCTGTCCAAAGTTCTCAAATCATGTTATCACACTAATGATCATTCCCACTCATTGCCGGCAGGCTTATATTTAGACTCTCTGCTTAATCACGCTCAGATTTCCCCAATTCTTCTCTTTGGCTGAATACAATATTCCCTGTAACTTACAGGACTTTCACATTTGGCCCTCTGGGGGTATTAAATGTTTGCACCATATTATCTAGGATAACAGTTTGAGAGGTAGATTTGACCTCCTGCTTTGGTTTCTATTTAGTTTTCATCAATCTCAGGATGCATTTCATTCCCAGTTCAGAATGCCCACCACTTTTTATTAGCTTTAATCACTCAGAGGATCTACTTCGGAGTGATTCTTCTTAAGAAAATTATTTCTCAAGTTAAAGCCATTTTAATTTATCTATCTGTCTTCCCCAACACCTGTTCCTCAATGGGTTAATGACAGGCTGTCCTCTCCTTCACCCCTGAACTTGGACACAATTTTTTTATTGGCCAGCACTAAGACTAGTGTTTCCGCTAAGGCCAGTATGATACCACTCCACTTAGTTCACAGGGTTTATTTTACCCCACAACAACTCTTTCATAAGGGATTCCTGGGCTCGGATGCTTGTCTTGTATGTGGTACAGATGTAGACATTTAACCTCCATCTGTTTTGGGATTGCCCAACCATCTTCTGCTATTGGCCTAAAATGTTCTTATTTATGACCATTGAATTAGGTCTTCCCTATATCGCTAATCCTATGAGTGCGGAAAGGTCTCTCACCTGTATATAGTTGCTGTACCCTCGATAGAATGGAATACTCATTCCCTCATCTGTTCTTAGAGGCTTAACTTTGTGAATAAGGTGATCCCACTAATTTTATGCTAGATTTAAATACCTGGTATTTAAGTTTATATTTCATAATTTTAGGTGTTCTTTTAGTGAGAGTGGTTCCCTTTAAATTCCCTCTCCTCTAGTCTGTGTTTGCTAAATTTCCCAGTCTAGCCCATATGACTAAACATACTACTCTGTGAACGAAATTCTGTGAGATTGAATTTGATGTGGATATGTGTGAGTAAATCTAAATGAGTGGGGGGGGGGGGGCTGGTGAATATGTGTGTGTTTGTGTGTGTATGTGAGAAAGAGAGACACTCTTAAATATTGACGTGTGTGTGAAACTGAGTGTGCATGTGTATGTTAGCATGAATTGAGATGTGGATGCGTATACGAGGGTGAATGTGTCAGTCTTTGAACTAAAGGGGTTGTGGAGGTTTCAGCTGTGATAGGACCCAGTTTCTTAGAGAATCCATTGGTTTTGGACTATACTGTAGATCCCCTAAAATCAAACAAAGTTTCTGCACTTTTATTCTGATTTTTGCCATGTGTGATGACATCTTCTGCCTCAGGCCTAAGGGTAAGATAAATAATAGTGCTATTGTGCCCCTTCATTGGGTTTTTACAGTTTTAGCTCCCTCCTGCAAAGATATAATTTATATCCCTCTGTCAGGTAGTGACCTTGTTATGATCCTTGTTGGTTTTCGATTGCACTGTGGAACTTTAGATCCGTTCTGCCTGGAGAGCATACTCTGAAACTTCAGATTCAGTCTGTCAGCACATGCATAGTTCATACTTATTAATTGAGTGACCAGGTTTGAACTACATGCATGCTGACAGATCTTCATCACCCAAGGTAACCCTGACTGTTTTGGCCACCAGCTTCCATGCTTTTCCATCATTCAAAGCTTTGACTGGCTGTATTTTAATCCTTTGCGTACAAGAGGGGAGTCAAACAGACAGCTTTTTTATTGGTTTGAACACACCTCTGACTCACTAAGGGTTACGCCACTGCTGGTGGCATGCACTGACCTAATGTCCAGCATATTTATTGATTTCGTGTAATGGGTGATTCCTCTACTGATTTCATATAGTGTGCACGTACTTTGCCAGTCTCTTGTAGCACTGTGCTGTTGTGAACTAATGGGGTAACACACTCTTCACCTTGTGTATAACTCTGCTGGTTGTTGTACATATGTAATGTTCTCTTTTTTCGGGCCACAGTGCCACCGCTGCAATCATGCGTAGTAGAGACTACCAGCACAGTCTCTACCGTGCATGACTGTGGAGTGCGCAGACATCTCTACTGCTCATGACGGCTTCTGACAACTGATAATGGCCACCACCACTCATCTCTGTGCAGGGAAGGCTGTCCGCTGAAGTGGCTGATTGGCATACCTGGGAACTTTTGAGACAGGGCTACCCGGAGGGTAACCCTGTCAGTGCCGAACAGTGTCTTTTATGCGATTCGCGTCATAAAAGGGGCTTAGTTGCAGAGGGGCGGCGGGACAAAAAAAAACAAAAAAAAACCCTGCAAAATGTATCTAAGAGGGCGGGGAGTGGGAGGAACCAGGCGGGACAGAGCACAAGTGGGCAGAGTTTCTATTTAAACTCTGCCCACCCGGTGATCCACACATTGCCCCGGAGACCCGGTAATTCAGTCTAAAATCCGGAGTCTCCGGGGCAAAACCGGAGAGTTTCCAGGTATGCTGATTGGGGCTGATTTCGGCATGGGTTACTCTCTGTACTGACATTATCCTCTACCGCCATTTCATCAAGTGTGCCGCCCCACCAGGGAGATAAGCGCTACTGGACATTATACAGAGCTCATGTTGTAGAAGGATTCATTTCATCTATTGAGACAGTACCCTATGGATTTATTTGAGACAGTACCCCTTGAATTTATTTCATATTAAGATAGTAGCCTTTGGATTTATTTCATATTGAGATAGTAGCATTGTTTTTACTTCACTTTGGGATAGTAGCCTTTGAATGTATTTCATATTTGCTGACATCAGATCATGTCAGTAAATAAGATATATCTCAAGATGAAATACATCCAGATGGCATTGTCTCTGAGAAATGTGTGTATGTGTCAGTACTACCCACTAAATCAGATTAATAGTATATATTCTGTTTTCTTTTGGTTGATGATAGCCAACACAAGTTTTATTTCATATATATGTGTTTCATTGTCATTATCATTTATCATTCAGGATGTTCCTTGACTGATTAATCTGAAGCACACATGTATACCTTTTATTACTTTTTATAATCCCCAGTTGCTTTTAGTACAGTAGAGCCATGTGTATTACGCTATTTTCTTTACCTAAGTGAGCAATATTCCTTTTGTTTTAAGTTATGAAAATGCTCTGATTTTAAGGGGTTGATGAATAGTGAATAACATTTATTCCCTCTTGGATGCTGGGTCCCACACAATTCCATTTCACTATGATCCTAGTGGGAGGGGAAAAGGACAAGGGGGTGTGGGAGAGGATATGGAGGGGATGAGAGTAATGGAGAGAGAGAGAGGGTAGGAGCATGGGAGAGATTGCAGGAAAACCTGACAGAAAAGAGAAGTGATGGAGTGGGAAGATAGGTGGGCCAGGACTGCAGGAAATTGGAACAAGGAAGGGAAGTGATTGAGGTGAGAGAGGGGGGATGGACTGCAGGAAAATGGGAGCTAGAACGGAAGTGATGGATGGAGGTAGAGGGGAGGGACTGCAGAAAATGGGAGAGAGAAAGGAAGTGATGGATGGTGGGAGAGGAGAGAGACTGCAGGAGATGGGAGTAGGAAGGAAAGTATTCGAGGGGAGAGAAGGGGGTGGTACTGAAGGGAAATGGGCAAGAGAAAAAGGAAGTGATAGAGAGTACATTCAAGGGATTAAAAGCCCCATTTTTTTATTTTTCTTCATGCAGAGTCATTTAAAAATAGAGCTAAGTGGACAGCTGACCAGGGCCCACTGAAGGGAAGCTCCCCTCCCCCTTCCCCCAATGAGAAACTCTTCTCATACTTCACAGCCTGGAACCCTGTATGTCCCACTCTACCC